>OZ023164.1:25395027-26595027 GCA_963678695.2 Diplodus puntazzo
CGTTGCTAATACTTGCAAACATTAATGTTGCTAACATTGTCTTGCGAATATAAACATTACTAATGTTAACAGGCCAATGTTCACATTGCTAACATTTAGCCACCCAATATTTACATTGCTAACATCAGCTGTCACGAGTCAACATTAACATTGCTAAGGCTAGCTCACTACACAACAGATGTTAACATTGCTAACGTTAACTAGTCAAAGTTCACAATGTTAACATTAGCTAGCCAATGTTAACAATGCTATCATCAGCTAACTTACACTAACGTGTTAATGTTAATGTTGCTAATGCTAGCTAGCTAATGTTATGGCAGGATAATATGCTGGGCTTATACTGTAGAGCTATGGCAATTTTTAAGTTTTTGGCAAGGTTGTTGGTTGCTGACAGAATTCTTACACAGAGAAAAATCAAACTATAATTTCAGACCAGGTAATTAAAAAAACTAATAATATACTCATAAACATAATAATCTTCTTAAGGACAAGAGATACTTGTATTCTGCACCTTTCTACAAGCTCTGTAGATGTATTACTTTAACCTGACCTTTAATATTGTTCAGTAGGTTCATTGCTGCAAAAAAAATTAATAAAAAATGGATTTTGATTTATTCATGGAGAAAGATCATTAATGACCTCACTGTGGATACAGGATGGATAAAGTTATTGAATTAAATATTGAATTCAGATTGGTTAAGGCTCAAGTGACAGAAAATGGTATTTGACAGATGTAGCAGCCTCCAGTGACAGGTGGTGTGGGTATTGACAGGCAGGCCAGGGAGAAAAAACAACAACAAAGAATTACTGCTCCAGCTGCACAGTTTCCTCATCTGTTCTTCTCAAATGATGCTGCAGATGCTGTAAACCAGAAACTGAATTAATGAACAGAGTCGATGGATTTTCAGATTCTGTTCTCCCAGAGAATAACCTGACACCGTCCTCCTGAGGTTTTGAATTAAAATATGTGACAGTTGTTACGGAGAGATTAAATGGTAACAGTCAAGGCCAATGTTTGCTCAAAGGAAGTACCTTATACATTTTATCTCTTAGTGATATCTTTATCATCATTTCCTTCTCATTTGATATGTGTGAAGAATATTGAGAGTGCCATAAAAGTTAGCATGACTAAATATTGGTCTAAAATCTAGCTAAATTGATGCCTATGAATCAATGTATGAAGTGACTGTGAATGAACATTTCGAAACTGATGATAGTCTAATGGTAAACTAAACAAATTCACAATGAGTCATGCATTATACAGTATAAGCATTACTTAGGTGTGTGATGTGTTACCATGATGATACTCGCACAATATTCAGAAGGTTTAGCTAATGACATTAACTATATTCATTTGCTCTTTTGCACAAGACTTTTCTATTCAGAACCATTAAATGCTAAAAGTTGCTCAGGACAAAACTTGCTCCCAAGGGAATTAAAAACTTTCGTGGCCTTTCACTTATTTGATCAGTTAAGAGAGTGTTTTCAATTTCTCAAGAATTCTTAATCGATTTCAGGGGGCGAATGGGTCTTCTCTCAAAGCAGCGTGGTGTGGAAACAGTATTGATGCCGCCTTCCATCTCTGAGGCAGAGAATCAAGGGAGCAGGAGTCAGGCAGCAGGGTGTGGATGTGTACTGATCGAGAGCAGAGACAGCTCATGATGGCTTATCAAAAGGTGAGGCTCCTGCCATCCAGCCACTCCAGGGAATGAGCTTCTTCTGCTGGGATATCTCCCCCCGAGAAAGCGCCTTTATTTGGGATTCGACATTTTTTAATCTCACTTCGGCGGGATGAGAATGAGCCACCATCCTCCCTTTGATTATCATTCTCCTCTAAATGGAGCGACGGTGAAAGGCCGCCGAGCCGCAATCACCGTCATCTCAGAGCATAACTGCATATCGCAGAGCAGCCATTATGAATTTCTGTTCCTTCTGCGTTATTAGAAATAACCTGAACTAGACAGCAGGAAGTAGCCTATAGAATTGCTTTTTTTCCCCCGGACACTATTCACTAACATTACACCCAGTCCTAACTCCATGCGAGGATCCGATGTGACATGATGTCCAGAAGCTCGCTTAAACACTCAACACATGGTAAAAGATGGGTGACTTTGCTAAGATAGCTTTCATTCCTGCACTTTTATTTTAGAAACAGAAACACACATTTTTTGATATTTTAAATGTTTCTCTATCAGAAATGACATATGATAGCCGACATCAAGTCGAGAGGGTGTGCTCTCTTACCGGAAACTTTCAGCTATCTTATTTAGGTTTGTGCAGTAAAAAAAACAAAACTTTATCATTCCTCCTTTCCTTGTCCAAGTCCATGTCTTGCTTGCAACGCAAGTGAAGGGACTGAAAATTGAAGCACAGTATGGGGCTCGAAAAGGCAGGCAGCGGTGCCCCGCGCTGCGTTACTCAAAGCCAGTCACTCACAGGACACCCAGGCTGATTTTGTCCCCGACCCTTGAGTTGCTAATCTAGGATTTAAGTATGTATAAGAGGCACCTCAAAGACATATTTTGACCAGACATTAACATCAATATTAACGATGGACCAGGTCACAGTGTAATTTGAAGGCCACAAACATGATGAGGTAATGGAAAATCAATGCTTAGTGATTAAAGAGTTTAAAAAAAAAAAAAAAAAATTACATCTCAGCTTTGAATGTAATTGCAGACTTTCCTCTGAAGACGATCATTAACAGCTCGGATATCATAATGATTGAAATAGCTCCATTGTTGAGAAATCTATGTGTTATTCTTGCATTGAATCACAGGTAACAATATTCTTGAACATTTTGTACAATTCTTGCGGTACAATATGTACAAATTCATTCATTTCAATTCATTAATTCCTTATGAATCATGTCCACTGACCTTGTCATGAACTGTCAACAACCCAAACACCTAAAACATATTCACTTAAGTGGCTATACTTGACCTGTGACAGCGACAATATTCCAGCCTCTGCCGGGCACCGCATCCGTGTATAATGGCTCCAAATTCTTGTCAAAGACACGCACCATCTGTCCTTATCTCTTTAGAGCACAGGAGTAAACTGGCAGATTAATGATGTTGTAACATCTTGGAGACTACAGGGAAAGGGAAAAGAAAAAATGCGTTTTTAGCAAAACAACACCTATAAAATAAAAGGAAATCTAATGAGTGAAAAATCTGTGAAAATATTTGTGTAGGAAAGGTTACATACAGCCACATTCAGCCTTTCACTGGTGCTTGAGTTTGCATTTTAAGTAACACAGTTAATTGAAGGTCAGAGGTCTTGAATATTTTTCCTAATTCATGTGCCGAAACTATCAAGGTCTGTCTGCAACTCGCCATCTGTAAATATGATCAAGGGCTCTCCTGAGAGGTACATTAGAAATGAGAATTACATTAGCATCTTATCAAAGTCCCTGAAAGATTAAAGGGTTAGCCAAAAAAAAAACCATCAGGAAAATAGTGAAACAGATTTATCAAGGTAGCATAAAATTCTGATTACATCTGATAAAAACTGTGCTAACAGTTATTTTTCATACTCCCAGATCGCACATAGTTGATTTTGTGCTTCTGTGTTTTCATTAAAAATTTTCTGCATGGCATCTCCGGGGTGCTGTACCGGTGGAGATGGTATTATGTATTCGGGAGATGATTTGCCTGAAGTACCTCACTCTTTATTATGTGAGCGCAGAAATATCATTATTGCACTATCAACACACAAAAAACAAACAACGACAAAATAACTTCCATTCAACAAACAGACGCAGACAATACACTGAAACCAACCTCCCAGGGATATGAAACAAAGGACCGTAGGAGGTACTGGAGACGAGAATGCTGCTTTACCTTTATACACATTTGGTGGAAGTGGATGTAACACCGGAGGGAGATGGTCCGGGGTTAATCAATTTCCCTGGCATTGTGGTGGTGAAGTTATCTCCAACAAGTACCAAAACCACAGACACACAAATATCAATCAATATTGTCCCCATGAAGACTTTGACCAAAACATCCTGAAAGGAATGCAGGTTACAGTTTACAGCTTGATCATAAGAAGGTAATAGTTTGATAATAAAGAGGTAGTAATTTAGTAGTAACAAATAAGTAATAACTGGGTCATAGCTTAGCTATTGGGTATATCTGGATAAATCTAGCCTAACATTTTTTTTAACGGGTTGTCTTAACGGGTTTACAGCGGCAAGTACTGACAATAGCCGGGTTCTCTGCTTATGTTCAGCATGAAAACGTTAGGTGTTCCTTTTTCTTTCATGTGAGTGAGACATGAGGCATTTAGAGATGGTCTGTGATTTCAACGATGTGCTGTGCTTACAGTACACAGCCACTGAGCCCAGTCTTTAGCAGCTAGCTAACTCGGTAGCACAAAGCATGATGCCTCTGAGCCAAAGAAGGAGTGAGCAGCAACACTGACTGAAAGTCATTAAGTCGCTAACCAAGTAGCATAAAATAAGAGCCCTTGAGTGCCATGAAGAGCCGCTGCAGCAGAAACACACTCATTCAGTGGCTAATATATTAGCACAAAGCACACAGCCCCTGAGTCAATCTAACCCGGTTAGCACAAAGCACACACCTATGGCAGTAAGAAGTGAGTGCCATGCCTTTTCGGACTGAGGTATATTTGTATTGATACGATTGTGGCTTTTTAGTGTTTAATAGAGTTTCTTATATGTATTTATGAGTCCAAACAAAGCTAATGGCTGCTAATACATCTCCCTGCTGGCCAGCATCCATGTATTTCTGAGGAGAGGCTCTGAAGGGATTTTGCTTATTTTGTTTTTCGTTGGATACTTTAAAAATGTAACTTGCTCTTGGTGGTTTCTAGAATCTTGCCAACCTCAGCTTTAATTATAACCTTTTAACAATCAAACTAGAACCCCACTGTTACCATGTAAATACTGCGTTGTAAAGTAAAGGGGATACCACGATCCACCTCTCTTATAACTGTTAACCCTGCAACATGAAGGTGAGTGCCACATTTTAAAACAAGGCAAACTATCACAGGATGGCAAAGCACATTATGTTTCAGCCCTCTCCAATCCTGTCAGCAATAATAAAAGGTGACCTTTGTACCAGTTCCTGCTCTGCCCTCCACACAGAATGTTAAACAAAAGACTGATAGTAATACGACGCGCAACATCCAGAGACATCATTGATGGCAGCAAATGGAATGTTTGGCTCTGTCCCAGTCATCACACTTGTGGTCTGTGGACTTTTTCCAGGCACTTGTGTAACAGATTTCCAGTAATTACCAACAGTCCTGAAGTGCCCATTAAGACTGCGAGTGTGGGCGTGTGGAGGTGTTTTCTTAACACACTGGGACACACTGTGATAATGAGGTCAGCCTATCCTTGGTGCAAGAACGTGGCTCCTCATCGCTCGAGATGTCTTTCTCATCCACCGCGGAAGAAAAGAGATTTCCAGTTATGTTGAAACAAAAGACAATAAAGCTAAACTGGCAAACAAACAAAATAAATAATTCCACGAAAAAGTAAGGGATGTAACAATAGCATGATCGTCTGGTTCGGATTCATGCATGATTCACAGGTAATGACACCGTTAACAAAAATGGGATGAAAACAAAACTGTCAAAACTTCACATACAAGCAGTTCAGCAGAAACTGCTCAATTTCAGCAGAACTATATAATTCAGTATAATTTCTCGCCAAACAAGTCGAGGAACTCATTTTTGGCACCGTTGACTGCAGCATCATAGTCATGACTATGTATTAACCAGTTAGCCGGAGGGGATCCGTTCTCCCGAGAAAATTCAACAGTTGAATCATCGACTGAAATCAATTTCATCTTCTCACAGAGCCTACGCTCTTTCTCAGAGCAGTGTCGTACCTCTGCATGTCTACTCGACCGCTCATCTAATGACCCTCTGTGTGTCGCTGGAAGCTGCGTGATGTTGGAGGTTTACTCTGCTGGTGTTTGTTTTAAGCAGTGCAACACATTCTTCCAGTTTCTGAATCCATTAGAGATTAAAGCAGCATTTGATCATTTTTTTTCGTCAGCCTTTCAAGGAGATGCTCTTGTGGAGCAGTGGGTGGAGTTTGTGCCAGACATTTTTAAACTGCAGGATTCTGTTTAATGTGGTCTGAAAGCAAATGAATTTCAGGCTTAGGCAGGTTTCTGCAGTGTCCAAAGTAGTAACAAATGACAATGCAGCTTTGCCTGGTGGTGTACATCTAACCTCCGCTGCCTTATTATTTTCTTTTGACATTACAACTGCCTGGTCAGACATCAGACCTGTCTGTTACATGATTACAAACACCAGGATATTTCATGTTTCATATTTTCTGACAAGAACAGGCCAGGTTAGCTCTCCTTTGACAAGATCTCAGCCAACAGTTTCAGTTTGATGCTCTGTTTCATGGTAACTCCTCAAGTCGCAGATATGTCCATCATCTGCTCTCCAGATTTCCCTGTTCGACCATTGTTTGTACAGTACAGTACTTCTTTTTTTTTTTTTAAAACTTTATGACTGCTGTTTTTATTTGTTTTTTATGATCTGTTTAGCACAAACAAAGATGTTCATTAGTCTTCAGTAATTGTCTGTAATTAGCTAATGTTTAGTAGTCAGAGGGGCACCGTCAGATGAGGCAACCTGTGGCAAATGTACACTATATTTTATTTTTCTCCCATGTGCATCGCTGTCACAGACAGACCCTGCTCATAACCCAACGCCCCAAATCTAATGTCTCTTCTCAAATGGCGACAAAGTGGAAATTCAAGATGGGGCAGTGCTACGCCTACGAAGTGGTGAGACTGGCCTGTCAGATTGTTCTTAATTTGTCATCTGTGATCTTTGTTCTCACGTTTTGTTCAAGATTTAATCTTGCTGAATCCTCGCCTCTCGCCGAAAAACCTCCAGGCATTTAAATTCCTGGAATCTGCTCCAACTTTGGAGATCTCTGGCTGGCAGCGCTGCCAGAGGGTTTTGTGAGAGGAACTGGTTGCTCCATTGTTTTTTTTTTTTTTTGCCTGCTGATTGAGAGGAATCGTTTGTTCTCTTGCTTTTTGGCCTGTACGTTTAACAGTGACAACACCTATTTGCACTGAACAAAAGCTGCAGTGTTGTTTTATTGTCTGTCAGCCTGTGCTTAATGTTTGCTTTTAGGTGTGTCTGCCACCTGACAACAAACGCCAGTATCCAACAGTCGACCTACAGTATATGATTATTTTCCCAATGAGGTTGGGCCATTTAGGAACAGCTCAATTATAGTATCAATTTGTTCTGTTTTACCTCAGTTAATTCAACTTCACCAGAGCTTATTCTTAGTTAAGAGGTCAAGGTGACAAAATCTCCACAGCTATCACCAGCACTCTTAATTTCATATAATTATATTCAATGCCCTTATAATTACAGGACATTTGATTGGTCAGAAATGAAAGCAACACAGCTTTTGACCTTTAAAATGTTGTTAACCTCACGGCCATAACAACACATCATTAGTTAACCAAGTGGCTTCATTTGCAGATAACCTTTGACCCTAATTCTTCCCTTTTCACATCTCTGGTTCGTCTTTTCATACTTTATTTAAAAAAAAAAACAAAAAAACATTTGTGGATGATGTTAATGCTTGTCATGTTTTTCTCAACTCTATCTACTGATGGGCATCATCTCCTAACAGCCAGTGTTAATACTCCTTGTGACATCCTTGCAGGGGCTAATTGCCCTGTTCACACTATCACCGACAGCTGATTGCTCCTGGTGACACATATTGCACCACAAGATGTCCACACATGGTGTTCCCTTGGAATAGCTGATTAGCCGTCCTCCTTGAGGTCTAGTGCACCTGAAGACTCTTAGTAGAGACATTCCACTAATTTTGTTGTTATATTTGTAAGCCAGTTTTTTTTCTTTCTTTATGTCGTTGCAGTGTCTTTTTGTTTCATTTTTATGAAGAGTTGTGGAATTCGATTTCGATGATGCCAAAGGTCATCTTCATTATTTTGTTTCAGAAGGGAAAAGCCATGGCAACCCAACGAAAAGGCTCCTTTTACCCACACCATCAACAAAACACGAAACACTGAAAAGGTCACGATTCTTAAAGTTAATGAAAGAGGAACAACTAAGACTCCATGACCAATTTCTGTCATAACCTTTTGTTCCTTGTAAATCTTTTTGAATATCAAGCCCTGAATTATTCTTCTAATATCAGCAGATAGCATTGTGTGCGATGTATCATCCCTTTGTCCCTTTTCCGGCCATAAAATCTGCTGCATGAAAAAATCCTGCATTTGTAAAAGGCCATAAATGTAGCGATTGAGATACACTGGTTGTTATTTCAGTAATCAAGCATAAATCTCCTCTAAAAAGATAATTGTTATGGCGACTCGACGCATGCTGAGGTAGGTGACTGCAGAGCGCAGAGAGGATGCAACTGCATGCCCTTGTTTGGTCGTAGTCGCTGTCTATGGTGCTGAAATGCAATGCTGACAGCAACTTTCCTGTGTCTGTGTTGGCCTTAAAGAGCAGATGCAGTATCTTCTGTTTGACTTGCATTATTTTACATAGATTAGATATATATATATATAGACAGCGGCCTTCATTGTGGTTTCCAGTATTTAGCGTGTGGTGGAGAAATCAATTTATTTGTGGCGTGGACCATAAACTGCTGCTGTCTCCAGCCACATTTTTACTGTACAGACATAAAAAAAGTCACATTGATCCTCTAATCTGTCACTTGGCTTTAAGCTTTTAAACTGTAGAATCTAAAAATATGATGAAAACCTTATTAGTTCTGTTTTTGTAAGGTGTTATGTGTAAGAAATGGTAGGAATTTCATAGGTAGCTCCAAAACAACCAGGGGGCAGCATCACCGCTTCCTGCTGCTCACTACATTGAACTTGCTTCTCTCAGAAGTAGCTATCATTGGTTGTAGTGACTAGCTGCTGTTGGCAAAAAGCTCATTTAGCCGTGGAGCTAAGTGACCCTATAAGCTAACAGGAGTTTTGTTCAGTTTTGTTTTGTTTATGTCATGTCTGTACTAAATGTGTTGCTTTACGATGACTTGACGAGTCAGTGAGGCTTGTCTCAGTTTGGTTGAAGAGAGATGCTTGAATTTAGACTGTGTACTGTACATTTTGTGAATTTATGTTGTTTACTGGTTCGAATCATGGATTCATGAAATCAAAATCTGGACACAGCTCTGGAGGCAGAGCCCTGTTCATTCCTAGGAAAGCTGCTCAGTGGCAAAATTTCTCTGATCTTCCGGAATTGTGGGGCCCAAAGAGCGTGCCCAATAGAGATGTCCGCTAACTTTTGGTTAAGCTGCTGGCTAACATGAATGGGAATAAAATGAAATGGGCTCCTCGAGACTTTCTAAATTTTATCTGACGAAATGACTTCACGAGCGAGTGAGAGTGAAATGACCATTTCACAGGGGTTGTGAATGATAAAAAAAATAATATTTCATCCACCGCTTTGCAGCTGCTTCTTTCACGATGTAAGCTTAAGTCTTTTTGGGCTGTACAGCACGTGATGTTGTAATAACACGGTTTGGCCACTACAAAAGCCAGACGCTCTTCCTGGCAGGTTGATTAGACTAAGTAACGATTCTGTCACGTTCACATATCCGGGCTGACACTGCAGGGGATGCCAGACTCGCCTCTTCAGGTACAAAGTGACATTACAAGACAGGACAGGCCTGGGCTAGCTGGTTAGCATGCTAACTTCAGTAGAAATCTCTGCAACACAGTGCAGAGACCTCTTTAACTTAACATCCACACTTTTGCTTATATTAGCTCCCTTTTAAAAACAAATATATCTTAGACAAAAAAATCTGGCCATATATGACCAAACTGCAATTTTAATCTGCTAAATTGAAGCAGTGGTCAACAAAAAAACACATAACTCTCACTCGGCAGATGAACTTTGATTATTACTTCCTTCGGGGTTCAGTTCCTGTCTCTGTGTTGCTTTTAAGCACGAGACGTCTCCAGGATGTGGGCAAAGATTATTATTATTAACTATATTTGAGGCGAGAGTACAAAGGAGCCATCTGAGGTCCGGCAAATAATGTCCATTACCAAAATTATTGTCATCCTTCCCACCAGCTACTCTATAAATGCAATGTTCCAATGGGTGACCTTTAAATACAAATGCATACGGACCTTTTCATAACAAAGAATCTTTTTGCTATTCTTTTTAACAAGTGACGGCTACCACTTCATCTCAAGATTCACTGTAGATGGGAACCTTTAAATTCTTAATCACTCTAATTAAGTGCAATTAGACAACGAGGACCTAAAATATTCATGCAGCACTTAACTTTGCCTTTCTTCTCCAACTGATGATTCACTGCAAAGTGGTTCTTAAGTCTGGACGAAGCATGAATACCAAAATTACTATGCTGCAGGACGGTCATCATAGAGGTGGTCTCTTTGATTGTTACAATATCTAGCGAGTGAGGCTTCCACATCGTGCGCTCGATGATAATCAAAAGGACAAAACTGAGACACAGAGTGACAGGATGCTGCTTGATGATAGCGGAACACAGAGTGAATCATTGTGTATGCTGTCTTTTCGGTAAAGATCATCTCTCTTTTCACATGAAAGGTGGAGTGGCCATCTGACAATTTTGGCTCAGCTCGCCCCTCTGCAGTGATGTGGTGCTCTCCCAACACAGGCACAAAATGGCTGGATCTGTTAATAGTGCTGTCCTCATATTGTAACACCATCTGTTCCGTGGCGGGCTGTCGAGGGGTATGCCATCAATTTCGCTGTGCAGATTGAATTTTCATGCTCTCGCTTCTCTCGCCGACCCTAAAAATCTTACTTTGATGCATCTCGGGAAAGTAAGGGCTGAACAAGAAAGAGACTTCTGCGTGCATGTTGACAGGTGCAGCACTCTTCTTTAGGCAAATTCTAATCCGCAGATGAGAGAAAAACAACACAAGGTATGGGCATGCGAGTGCCTTTAAGTCAAACTATCCACGCTATTATTGAGCTGAGGAAGTAGCTGCATTACATTATGTCTCCAGTCTTTCCTCTGACCTTAGTTGTAGTTTTGAATGCATTGCAAATAGCATTTAATGACTCACGCTGTATTTCGCCGGCGCTGAACTGCAGTTCAGATTTGCAAAATCCTTTGGAGAACACTATGTTTGTTTGTATTCTATTATGAGCCTCTAAATGCATATTATTGTGCCTGAAAGGACTAGAGGTCAATTTTTCTCCCTTCCTATATCGAATTGAAAACAGCCTGATAATACATTCTCTCCACACATTCCTATAAACATAATTCATCACTCGGAAAGCAAAAGAAATTAGGTTCCTGTGTGGCGCGGCATAAACAAAAGCGCTGGCATTACATGAATACAACAAGTATCGATAGGTTGTCCGACCTCATTCTGTGAGGAAGTGCTGGGAGGTTGTCGGTGTCCACAAAGACATCTAACAAAACCCATTCCTCTGATTTTAAATAGCCTCCAGCCTCAAACTTGCTTTCCTATGTCTCCAAAAAGTGCCTCCCTGCATGAGCGGTCGCACTCAAGAGGGGCTGACTGACGGCTAAACTGCAGTCGAAGCCAACAGTGGAACAGACAGATGTAGTCTAAGGCAGACGCTGCTGAAGACAGGCAGGTTCATTTGACCAAAAACTGCTCGGGGAAATAGCCAAGGACTGCTTTAATGCCACGATATGAGACACGGAGAGATGCACATCTGAAGCCCTCAGTGAAGAACAGACGATAATCAGACTTGCCAAGTTGTCAAAGCGACGTGCAAAGGGCTGACACGTACAGGTCAGTGAAAAATATTTTTTTGGGGGGGAAACTCACACTTTCATTTTCTCTGTCCAATGAGTTATAATCCCTGTGATAACCCCCCATTACCTTGTCTTTCTACGACTTCCGCCTAATTGTAATGTTCAGATAGCAAAAAAAGCCAACAAGAGTTAATTAAATGAGGTGTTTTTTTTTTTTTTTTTTTGTGTCTTGTGCTTTCTGTGTGGGATACGGGAGCAGTGAGGGACTGAACGAGGCAAGTCTCTGCTCATAAGCATTAATTGTACAGTCTCACAGTCTCACTCCCCTGACATGGGGAGGAATATTGCTAGTGGGAGCAATGGACTGTGTCATTTTAATGCCCAATTTCAGCTTGAGCTCAGACCTCCCGCCAACCAAATCAATTGCTTTTTTACTGCTGGGCCTTTGTTGATGAGTTATGTCAGACAGAAGAAGCACTAAGCTTTAATCAGGAGCACATTGTGTTCGTCCCTGACATATGAAGACATTTAGAAGTCCACAGATAAAAGCTGTACGGTTGGAGTCGGTGTTCTTCACTCCACTTTATGTACACTTTCAGAGCACATTCTAAAAAATGCTTCCCTGTCATTCTATATTTGATTGCATGTTTTGTGGTGGATGATGTTTGTAGAAATTCCATCAAACCGAACACATAGAACAGGCCGTGGCAATCAGAAGGCCTGATGCTGTCTGGTGCTGATCAGCTGATGTAAACAAAATACTGGAACAAAATACTGGAACACAGGCTCTGTTGTTTGTCTCGGTATAAACTGCCTGTTTAGTCAGGCAGTTTATACTGAGACACAAACAAATTACAAGTAAAATCGAAACTTTTGCCTCGTGCCTATTGTTGCCCCAAGTGCTCAGCTTCTCTAATGGTGCAACGTTTCATCAATCCCGACATGAAGACTTTAAAAAAGTTGCTTTATAAATGTGTAAAGTAAATATTATACTGTAAGTGGGTATAATGTATAATCTGAACTCAAAATAATGTACATTAAAGATGTTATATGTTTTCTAACGTTAGTGATAGATGACATATTTCCCACTGGGGCACCCATCCAACCCATCCGTCCCGACCTTCTCCCTATCCAGACTCCCCCCTCCTTCTCCTTTGCAGCCATAACAGTCACTACAGCCACATGAAACATAAATCTGGGTTGCAATATGCTGCTTTCAAAGTCGACCTACATGGTAATCTTTTTGATAAGGACGGGCTGTGTTTTCGGCTGCGGCTTGGCCGAGAAATCTTGGCTTGGCAAGAAACGGCACATGCTGGGCCTCGGGGAAGTTCAGAGGGCAGCTACACAGATGATATAGGAGCTAAATGTTTGGTCTCGGCCTTTGACTATGTTAAGAATCACAGTAGTGCTGTATTGTGCAGAAATGCAGGGAACGCTCCTGAAAGTAGACCCTAAGTGATATAATAGTATAGATTTATGCTGGCATGTTTGCTTGATTTCTTTTAAGTATAGCCTCCCATGGAGAAAAATGCTTCAGCTGCCACTTCTTTGCATGTCCTGTACCTTAAAATAAATGTAACACGGTTGTTGTTCCGTCTGACACATGTTCATTATGCACATCATTTCCATTCAGCTGTTACATCCTGGCAACAGCAGTAGCAGCAGGACACAGATGAAACATAACTCCAGACTCAAATATGAGCATTTTAACACAACAGTTTCCACAACAGTCAATTTTAACTCCTAGTACTGTAAGAGTTAACCCAAAGGAAATTGGAAGAAGTTTCCCAAAGGAACTCTTCTGAAAAAAAACCCTGCTTTGCTGGTGTTTACTCACTGGACGACCCCGTTTCATACAGTGAGTTTATGATGCAACATCATCACATCACTAATTCCAGCGGGGTTAACGAGACTGAGAAGGAAAACTTTGATGGACTGTGGCACCCTGTTCTTTTATCGAAACAAGACTTGTCAGATCTTCCAGAGATGACTTCCAGCTGTGCAGCCACAGAGACTTCAGAGCTGAATTAACTCAACTCTCAAATCTCGGAGTAGCCAAGTCCATTTTAATTAGACTGCTTGTTTTAATTAGAGCAATGATCGCTCCAGCTATTGTTGCACATAAACACTGTCATATGAAGAGACACAGAGGGCCAATGCATAGATGGGGCAGAAGGAAAGATTCATTTAGACTGCAGGTCCGCTGAGAAAAATGTTATATTGCAGCAACAAGCACATTGTGAGAATACCTATGAATAAATGACCGCAGAGGCACAGTAGTGGTGAATGAGGAATACATAATATTTGTGACATACAGACAGATTTCTGTATGTTAGACGTTGATAAAAAGGAAAGGCAGTTAAGAACTGGAGCATCTTAATGCAGACAGTGTAGCACTCGCACTAACAGATTCCATTTGAAAACATCCATGCAGATCTTAGATTGGCATTTCCGAAAAAGTACATTTTAATCCCCTTTTCTAGAGCAAAGCCGTCCCGGGCCTCCCTCAAATCACTCACCACCAACAAAGCACTCAGGATAACTGGCAGCACACGGCCCCAAATGTTTTGCTTTCCCCTCAGAGTCAACTTTAGGATTCTTAAAACCCAGGGAAAGGTATCCAGGTTATGTATGCAGCCAAACCAAAGGCAAGGCTCTGTAGAAGGAAGACATTATGTTCTCTCCTGATTAATTGGTGGAGCTACACAAAGGGAATACTCTACCCAGCTACAGTGAGCTTGATGCACAGTCTCTGGAGCTCTCCTTTACCACCTCGCGAGAATAAATCAGGAAACACATACCCAGAAAGAAATTGGAACTGCTGATAGCTGCACCATCCTGTAGAGAGGGAGGATATTACCCACCTACCTCCCTACCTGATGGGTGAATCTGTGAGATGTTCTAAAAGCAGCAATCTGTACATTTATATTAAGTACAATGATTTGGACTTTGAGGCTTTTTTAGGAAAGGTATTGGTTCTCGTTGGCAGTGATTTGTACTTTTAGGTTTCTAGCACTGAATCAATAAGTGCACTGGCCTGCACAGAGTTTAATGGGGAGAGGAGATCCATTCAAAAGCCTGGTTTATTAAAGTTGGGAGCCCTGCGAATAGGTCTCCTGCTATATCACCAGTGTTTCTTTGAATAGGTGTAATTTTATTTGCTTTTCTTGAATTATCAGCAACGTCATATGCTACTGTGTCCACCTGCTGTATGTCCTGTACAGGTGATACGTGTGAGACTAGGGCTGTAACAATATCAGACTTTTGACATTTAAAACAACAATAATGCTACCAGCCAAAATTAATTATACTCAAAATATGACTTCAGGGAGGCGAGGAGAGAGCCTGTAAACATAAATGCACAAAAGCATACAAAAAGAGTAATTACACTTTCCTTCTTAAGGTTTTTAGCGACCAGTGTCAAGGTGCATTTCCCATGTACTATGACAAACTGAGAACGAGCACTGAATTATTTACACAATACTATCGTGCGTGGTGTGTCACTGCAATATCAGTATTTCATTTTAAAACAAACAATATGTGACTTGTGCTGCTTGCGGACTCTCTATAGAAAACAAAAGCAAAAGACGCCAGCAGAGTGTCGACATCTGGATTAGAACCAGAGCAGAGAATAAACACCTGGAGTCACTTCCCAGTTCTGTTCTGATCTGGAACTGAGAGCTCAGAGATCATTTTTTACCTTTGGTATCAAAAAATGGATTCATCTTCACTCCTGTTTATCAACCTGACTGCAGCAGTGATCCACAGAGCTGACCTCCATTGTCAGGTGTTTATGTACCATAATGTCAACTGGAGCATGAAGGGATGAATGTACTTTACCTCATGAACAACGTTACAGAGAGAAGAGGGGAAAAGAACAGAGAGCAGCAGAGACTAATACTGAATTTACATTGAGTTGTCCTAAATTTAACAGCCTTGGCGTGTGCTGTTCCTCCCTAACGTCATTTTATAGTAGTTACAGTTAAGTAATCTGGCTGTTTTGGGGCGGACACACAGCACGAGTAATGCAAATAAACATAAATGTTCCAGGTGTCAAACTCGCTTCGATGTTGATGTATACGCTATTTCACAACCAAGGAAATTCTATCTGGTGTGACTCAGGCACAAATGTTCACAGATGAGGTAATGTTTAAAGTTGTATTCATGTGAAGTTTAGTTTTGTCTACCGACTTCTCTATCCCATAAGTAGTAAAGATAATCACGTTTAAATATTGTTGGAATCAACTTTTGGGAGTTTTTTAGACATTCTAAAGCAGAATCCCTACATACTATATCATTAATGATCATGATTCTAGTATATAATATTCAAATAGCGTGACACCCCTATGGAAGACCCTTGAAATCTTATAATTAAATCTTGTAACAGGAAGACTCACACTTAATGGGTGTTTTGTAATTGTACTCGCAGCGTTAACTTGTCTGTATTCTGCGGCCGGACTTATAACAAGTCATATCCCACATTATCTAATATTGAAGTGAGCTTTATTCAGCAGGACTGGTAATATCCTGCAGACACCAGACATCACTGAAACACCTCAAGCTGCAGGGGTTGGTTTCATCCAGCAGATTTTTTTATTGGCACTGGGATTAAATTTTGTTTCATTAGTGGCCAACCACTGATAAATGGAAAAGAAAAGACACTCCTGTTAATTAAATTCTGATATCAGACAGGTCAGACACTGTATGTCTGAGAAAAGCAGGGCAAGCAGGAGTTGAATTGGAACCCTGAAACTCGGATGTTAGAGGTCCTCTGTCAGGTCTTTCTAAATTCATGCCAACACCCGATTATATTAACTTTAGCAAAATTATGCAGTAAAAATGAACAGTTAATGAATGGAGTTATCAAATCTTAAATTCCTTTGAACATCACCTTACTCACCCTTGATGCCGTGTTCAACAGTTTCCTTCTCCTACTGCAACTCTGTAACCAACAGGTAGATTTTCTCTGGTTTGTCTGCCTGCTAATGAGAAGAATATTTCTGCCTTTCTAAAATATTCAACCTTATCAAAACTACTTCTTTAATTCAAAACCGCAGCAGATAAAATCATAAGAAGAAATGACCCCCCCCCCACACTTCAGTATTATTCAACTCTCTGATTCACATTTATTCATTAGGCAATGAAGCACAATCTCAGTCCTGACGTGTTTGAAAAGTGCTTTTTTCGGAAGCGAAGTCAAGGCAAGGCAACACTCACTTCCTATAGGGGTTTAAAGTTTCTTTTGTCACGGTAGAGTGCCGACAGCATACCACAAACTTTCAGGTGATAAATGTGTTCAATGTATGCTTAGCTTTATTGGAGAAAAAGCATTTGCTGCAAGAATCTCTACCAAATATTCAGACTTAAACCCAGAAAGAACTCTACAACCCGACAACAGGAAACGTGTTCGCCGGCTGCTTTTTGATCATGGTGGGCATCTAGAATTCAGCAGCTGGCTAAACCTGTGTGTGCGGTTGGTGCGATCTTATTAGTTGGCCACCTGACACATCAGCCAGGGCTTATCATTTCAGCCTGATGTGTCACTGTGTCTGTTATTCAGGACAATCAGAAGCCGGGTATGTGATGTGATAATAGTCTGTATTAGCTGGGTGTTTTCTACAAACAGACATCTGCGTATGAATGCATTATCTTAAGGCCAAGGACAAGAGTCTTGCAGTCTGTTCGTTTTAGTCCCAATGGCCAGAGTAACATTTCTGCACTTTATATTTCTACGAAATACACATATTCTCAACTTTTTTTTATGTGTCATACTGTATGCCCATAATGGCATTTCTATAATGCATGTCGTATCATGTTCACATTACATGTATATGAGCAGATTTTCTTGTAGTGAGCTGGAATGGATGGCGGTGCCAAGACCAGGCCAGAGACCGCTGTTTGAGACACAATTTGTTACCACTGGATATATTTAACCAACAGTCAGACATTTCTTTCAGCCGTGTCAGTGGCAACAAAACAGGATATTTTTACGAGACGTTGGGACAATTTCCACCTGTGTTTGTGGTGACAGAACCAGGTGAGCCAAAAAAAAAAAAAAAAAAAAAAATACTCATATTTTCCTAATCCCAACAAAATGTTAAAGCTAAACCTGACCAGAACATAAGAACAGCATTGTCACAACATAAAATTGAAAACTGGACCAAAAAACGTATCTTTTCGATATTGGCCATGAGAAGCAGGTAATTATTGGATATCGGTATAAGCAACAACAACAGCAACAACAACAACAAAAATCCATATCATGCATTCCTAGTTTCAACATATTTGTGCTTGGCAGAAATGTAAATTGTTACCATTTGTTCTTGTTAATGGTTTTGGAGAGCAAAAGACGCAGAATGCATTAGCTGAAATGCAATCTCAGAAACCACTGAATGTTGTATATATATTCATATGCAGATATCTGTTTAAAGGGATAAGTTCACTCTCAACTCCAGCTCCTTTCTCCTATCAATCAGACTGTAAACAATAACCGGTGGACAGAAGATAAAGTCTTGGCCCTGATATCTGTTGCCTACAAAGGAAGCCGCGAATCATTGGCTGTTTCCCGCCAGACGCTGAATTGTTGACAGAGGACATCCGAGAGGTTCAGAGATCGTTGGGTATCTCCATCTGTGAAAGGTAATCTACCTAGCTGTAGCTGTGCCATAGCTCTCAACCAAACCCTGTATTTTATGTGCATTTCTGTTTGTTAAACTTATTCAGGTGTTTTTTTTTTTTTTTTTTTAGAAAACTCTCCGCACCATTCGCCACAGCGCATCACAGTGGAAAAGGGAACGGCCGTAAAGGGATCAGAGGATCAAGCCGATGTGTTTGGTCACGACTGATAGCTTACTAGCCTCTAACCTTCCTCTAACACACCAGCAGATAATATATGTTAATGGATTTCCCCTTAATCCCACCCTGTTTTCCAAGTGGGCTGCTAGTTCACTGCATATGAAAATACCAGTGAATGTGCCAGTATGCCCAGTCTGCACTGCACATTCCACTGGGCTTTGTGTTCTGGCCTTGAGTAACAAATATAGGGGCCGTCACTGGTGAGCTCCTATCCAATTTAATCTATGTGAGGACAAATATGATCCCAAAGCACACAACACACACACACACAAAAAATTAAAAATTAGCAGCAAATTACTTCACACTCTCCCCATTAGCGTGTTTTACTGGAGGGCATGGGTGCATAAAACATGAATTACCCAGTTCTCCTCAGCTTCTTCAGAGCCTGACCTCCCACTCATTCCTTTGGCGGATTGTTTCAGTGAATTCTGACAGCACTCGTGTGTTCATGGACCAGGATCAGTAACACATGGCTGCTTTAACTGCTCAGAGCCCTCCTAAGGACATTAGAGAGGAGTCTGGGGTGCTGTATAGAAAATCTGTTGTTAAGTGTTGGGTCAGGGGAAAGGGAGGAGAGTGGGTCAGGTGTTTTAGAAAAACAGCACTGGAAATCTTTTGTAATTAACAGAAGCTTTCTGCTGGAGGGCGAAGGAAACACAACCACACTGTCCGTATACCAACTGCATACCTGTTTTCATATTTTCAGTGTTTTAATCTTTCTAGCTCAGAGTAAATTATATGCAGCAACGCATATTTTGGTTAGAAAACGGCACTTCATTTTGGTTTGGCTGCATTTAAATGAGGACTGGGTATATTGCGAGCCACGGAGAAGGAGCTCATCATCACCAATTACAGACATTGACAGGCCGACGAATTAATTCTGCTCCCCGAAGAACCTGACATCCCTCATTCTTTCTCCTACAATACAATTAGTTTGAATATAATTAAATTCAACGTGTGATGGCGAGAGACCTACACATCCTCGATGTCACTGTACCTTTTTCTACAAATCAAATTAGACTGCAAAGCAAATGTGGGTTCAAAAAGACGAAGAACTAATGAGAGAGCTTCTTGCTGTTTCCGTGAACGGTATTCAAGGGACGGTCCACAGGATCCCTATTAGTGCCATGATCTTGAACAATTTAGTGAGAATATGTCTCTGCTACATCAAGATTAAAGGGAATAGGAACTCCACGCCATTAAGCAAAAGCCTCCTGAGATGCTCATCTGCTCAGTGAATGTGACGATGAGCACGCTGACAATGGCCCCGCAGGAGCAAAGGTCACCGTCATCTTACAGGAAAAAAAGTCGTCAGGTGGAGCAGACAGCAATTAAGTCAGTCGCTGCTGATAAAACAATCCCAGAAATGATCTCTCACCTTCATCACAGATATGATTCTCTGGTGTCCTGTAGTCTAAATTGTGGTGGGATGTTGTTGTTGTTTTTTTTTTTTGTAACACCATTGCTAATTGAATTGCTGCTGTAAAAGCACAGTAATAACAATAATCATAGAAAAGTAGGAAGGTTCGGATGGTTTACACCTTGTAGGCTGACTGAAACATGTGCAAGGCTAATGCACTGTAATGTAATGTTGGCTTTGTGAACTACTCACAGTAGCTGTTTAATCACAAGCAGCATTCATTTGCTTACACATACATAAGTATGTGCACCATATTGTGAAGAGTAACCCTTCATTACGCTCTTAACAACAGCTACTTAAAGATCTTAGCCGTAGTTACCTGAAATAAGTGCACACTCACCTGATACATTCATGTGTCATAGGCTACGACCATACTGTATTAATATTTTTATAATGTGTCTTATCACGTCCACATTACACGGTTACGTCCTGACTTCTGTATTGGTAGGCGAAGGGGATGGTGGTGATGTTACCAGCAAGATGGATTCCAAGCCACTTACCCAGTACGAGACTGAGTTTTAACATTTGTAAGTGTGAAAATGTTAAGATATTTTTCATGGGACGTCGTACCGTCTCCAGCCATGTTTGTGGTGACCAAAACATAACCTTTTTCTAAACCTAACCCCAAAGGTTTTTGTGCATAAAGACAACCAAACCATAAGCGTTAAAACTTAACCTTAGGAAAGGTAAAGTTAGAACATAAAGAAATGTAAAGTTTCAAGACATCTGTAATTTGCAGAAAAGGCGATTGGGTTGGGAAGAAACTGTAAAATGATCATTAACAAAGTCCATTGTAAACATCTATCATGATGTTTTAAGATTGTAGTAATATGTAAAGTAAAAATGCTTATATATTAAGTATAATGAACATATGGCCCACACCACAAAAATAATGGCTAGCCTTTACTCAAAAGAGATGTACAGGAAATAATTATGTGCACTTAAACATGCAATAACTGATATTGGAAATAAGTTGTACACACAAAATCAACATATTGTCTCCTTTGAAGCTCATTTGGTGGACTTGTTGGCAAACAGTTGCTATCCACCATATAAAGAGCAGCTTCCCTGCAGTCTGACTACCTAGCCAAGAATCCAACAGCAAAACTCAGCCATAGTCTCCTTGAGTAGCTGGTGCACTAGCTCAATAGAGGTGACCATAAAACTGTCAACCATGCCCAAAAACAGAAATGCACAATGAGCAAATTTAAGGGCAACTGGGTAAAAGTAAGCTCCAACTGCCAAACCTCAATGCTACAACGGCTCCAAACCCAGAGGACGATTGCCACCAGACTTACCAGGGGAACCACTCCTTCAGGAAATGCACACTCAGGCGGATCAACAATTACTTTCAGATGCCTCAGCCAATATCTGCAGCCGGAGACAACAGCTGCAGAAGAAAAAAAAAGTCTGTTCAGCCACAAACAGCAAGAAAAACCTCTTGCCAAACACCTAAACCCAACATCTCAAAGTGCATCCCCTCCAGAGAATCACAAACTCAGCACATAATGCTCACTTACAGAACACTGACAGGAGGGAATCTCTTTCAATAACTCATGAGAGTCTCAGCTCATGGAACTTCTCCGTGTGCAGCCAATTAAACTCGAATGATGTGCAACCAAAACACTCAAATAAACCAGATTCGACAGAAAATAAACCACGAGTTCATGATTTTAGCAACAGATGAACGTCCAATTTGTTACACAACAAAGACCAGGAGATGTGTGCCAAACTTAGCCGTAGTAATCTCAAATAATTTAAAATAGGTGAGGTCAGAATCAGTGATGTTTTAAAGTATATGAATGAATGCAGTTGGTCGGTGTTGGTCCGTCTGATAGAGAATGTTGTGACTTACAATAGAAACAAGCTATATAGTATTGTTAAGACAGTGTGGAAGATAATAGGCTGCCAACAGAAGCAGCTAGATAATCTTTACAGCACAGCTAAGCCCAGTCCATCATAAATAACAAAACACACCCTCTCTTCACCGAGTTTGAGCTGCTCCCCTCAGGGCGAGGCTGAAGAACAAACGTGTGATACAGAAAAATATCTAAAAGGTCTCATTTACCCTAAATGCAATTAATGCCAACCAATTGTATTAAACTTAAAATCTAAAATGTAAGCTGAATCATATGGGTACGAATTCACTGACTGCTGTAACGTGATGTGTCTCGTGTTTGTTTCTAATCCCGTAGACGTGTTTGTATCTCCTGCACCGACTGGAAAATAAAGGACAGGTGCTAACATGCAAAGGGTGCTCTCATTTGACAGACCACTGCTGGGTGAACAGTTACTCCAATACATGTGTATTGAGACTACTGATCACCAGTGGTGTGCACGGGGGGGGGGTCAATTGTTGAAAAATGCACACTAAAGTGCCCTTATGGGAGCCAAAACATCTGCTAAACTGCCCTCTTGGGAGCCAAAACGCACGCTAAAGTGCCCTCTTGGGAGAAAAATGCGTGCTAAAGTGCCCTTTTGGTTGGCAAAACACACTAAACGGCCCCCTTGGCTAGTTAAAACATGATAAACTGCCCTCTTGGGAGCCAAAAACTCGCGCTAAAGTGCCCTCCTGGGAGCCAAAACGCGTGCCCTCTTCAGTGGCGAGAACGTGCTGTATGTGCCCCTTTTTTCTTTTCACCCCTGCTCTTCAAAAAGTCTCTGCACACCACTGCTGATCACTATTAAATACCCACAAATGCTTACATTCAGACAGCATGCATCAATGCCACGAATATTGTGTGATCGTGTGTATTAATCAAAATATGACAAAGCATCAACTTCTTTTTTCACTTTGCTCAATCAGACTCTATTTAACCTGGCGCGACACAGTCTCCTCAGACACCACTTCAACTCCCATTTCTGCAGTTTAAAAACTTCTCAAACCAGTATTGACGATAAACGCTGCGGAAGAATGACACTTTGTGAAGCTTATCTGTTTTATTACCGAAAAAAAAGTGTCATTGTGAGATCAAGAGCCTTTTAAAATGTAATATTTCAGTCTTTGAGTGTCACGTCTATTCTTAGCCAGAAAAACAACATCACTGTCAACGTGTCCATCATCCATGTAAGTCAGGTACTTCAGAGTGTCTTTAAGAGTCTGCTGTGATACACAGAGCACTGACACACTCGCTATCAGAGTGGGATTGTGTTTAAATTCAGAGGAGCCCTCTTGAAACCGTGTCATTATTGTAGTCTGCGGTACCTAACAGGGCCATTTGTTTGTTCTGTATAGAAAAATTGTCTTTGTAGTTCTGTGGTTAGAATAAAATACATCCCACATCACTGAGTGACTTAAAGGCTGTGCTGCCCAAATGATCAGTTTTTACACATTTGACTGTGGCTTTATAATGGGAGACTCCACTGCACAGTAAGAAAAATTATTTATTTTGCTCCTTTCAGGAAGAATTGGATCTAATTCAACACAAAGGAGTTGTAATTGTGGAAAAATGAGGGACAGATAAACACTCTGTGCAGCTGTTATAAAGGATTACAGAGTTTATAAGGAAAAGCAAAGGAAAATGATATCCTGAGACAGCTCGGTGGTAACCAGGAGACCATGAAATGGAACTTCAGGGCTTGTGTGTCAGCTGGGCAATTTTCCACTGTCTGAGGTCAGACACATTCAGAGAAAGCGTCCTCCTGTCTTTGTGTAACATTTTACAGTAGGATAGTTCCCCTGAAGATCATGCACGGTTGCCGTGGTCGCATATATCATAACTTCAATTTCTTTCCCCATGTTCAAAAACATGTTCAGCTGACTAAAATACATTTTCTATGTGCGTTTGTGTGTGTTGCTGGGTGCTGGCAGAATACATATGGACCATTATAATGCCAGTATTTGTACTGTAAAAAAGACCATCTGTCTAATCCATGTGTGCTGGACACAAATCATTACACATTTATTGTGAGCCAAGTTTTGAAAATGATTTTTCTTGATTTGCATGTGACGGCGAACGTCTGCCAACAGCGTGGCGAGTATAAGAGCCACTATGTTTGATGAGCGCGGTGGATGTGGTTTTCCAGTGTGATGCGTCGCGTGAAGTGCGTCACACCCGAGGACCTTTGTAGTGTAGCTGCTTTTCCTGGCACTGATAAAGGAGATGGAAGCATTTTAATAATGAAGCATTTAACATTTATGCATTTCCTATTGCTCTTTGTTGGAAATTCAGGTTGACACTTCTGGCTAGTGACTTGTCCAGCAGCTCATATAGATGATTTATCATTGCGGTGTGGTTTCAGATCGAATCGGTGGTGGCTCTCTTGCCAAGAGAAGGCAATAATATTTGTCAGGGTTGTTGATTGATTTCTCATTTTAATGCC
The DNA here is from genome assembly GCA_963678695.2 of Diplodus puntazzo. Taxonomy (NCBI): domain Eukaryota; kingdom Metazoa; phylum Chordata; class Actinopteri; order Spariformes; family Sparidae; genus Diplodus; species Diplodus puntazzo. The sequence goes on from OZ023164.1 coordinate 25,419,360, forward strand.
CTGGTTTCAGGCCTTAATCTCAAGGTAACATTTTGTGGTGAAGTGAAACTGTGGAATGGAGCCAGGGCTGACATATTTGTACTTCATCCAGGGGCAAATCACCCTTTGTGTCATTACATTACTGCAGCTAATGGTTTTACTGACGAGCAGCACAAAATTGTGCCAGACAGAGAAATGCAAGAGGTTTTTTTTTTTTTTGTACAGTAATGGCATTTCGGTGAAAATTAACTGGAACTTTGATGTCACAAATCGAACCTTTATTACTCTAAATCAAAGAGGAGCTTTAAGACAAATCCACGCGAACAAAGCCCTTGTAATGTCACATGTAAAATGTGCTGCTATTTAGTCCCAGACAGCGGGAACATATCTGCAGTTCATAATTTATTACTAATCACACCTGTCAGGATCGGAAGGCTGCAGTCATGGAAAAAGGCATGTTGGACGGCTTAAAAGCTAATTATGCCCGGGATTTGTGACTTGAATCATCTTGTGGGCTGCCCAAGCCCGCAGACCTGTCCCTGCTTTATTGCACCAAGAGTGACATTCATATTGTGCAAAAAGGTTTTAACAGAGTTCTCGGAGTGTGCCGCCTCAAATTAGCACAGACAAGCTATAATTTCCACATCACGCTGATGTACTATTATGGTCATAAACATAACCTTCAGAGAAGTCACTGTAACATAATATAAAACGTGATATTTCCGCTCGGATATAAAGCGGCGACTGTTCAGGAATGCTTTTTGTGTTTTTATTTTCTTATTCTTGGGTATATTTTACAAACAAGCTGAATTAACAGCGTGCTGTTAAGATTGCAAGTGATATATAATTACCTCACATGCGTCGCATGGATAATTTTACACACATTTTACACAGTGTGACGCAGCACGACTCATAATGCATTTCGCGGCAGGGTGGCTGTTCTGTCATCACTAATGGACCCCTCATCAGTGGCTCGTAGTGTGTCCCTTTGCGACCAGGGAGAATAAAGTGTTCCGCCCTTTAATCTGTGTCTTTAATCTTTATCTGTGCCTTTTCCCTCAAATCTGGAAAAGACATCGTGTCTTCCCGTCTCACTTGTTTGATTTTTTTTCCCTTTTTTTTTTATCTGTTGCTCATACGATTTTGCAGAATTTAGCTCCGCGCCTTTCCTCCAGTTCTTTTCTCCTTTTTATCTCCTCCCGCTCAGCACCACTTTTTTTTTTTTTCCATTTCATTCCTCTTACTCTCGCCCTTATCGGCGCTGTCTATTCTTTTCTTCCAAAGTGGGCTGATAAACAAAAACAAGAAAACAAACAGTTATTTCAGGTTTTACTGGCAGTGTGAAGCTCTTTAGAGCTCTCACATCGCCGTCACATCGCCGGTGTCGCTTTCATTGTGTGTTGAAGTTCAAGGCTGTAGATAGAATGTATGTGTTTATGTTATTTACCTTTAATGTGCACTCATGTCAGCACAGTGTGAGTCGTTACTGTCTTTTGCTGTAATTTGCTGTTTCTCTCTTCCTCTGTCTGTTTACTGCGGGCGCTAGCTGACAGCGCTATGGAGGTAGGTGTGGCTATGTGAGACTCGTACAGGGAGACACAGGTGAAGTTAAAATGACTCGAGCTGACGGCGACTCACTATGTTACATCTCGTTGCATCTGCCTCTGTTTTGTTGTGTTACGACCAGGGCCTAGGGGACACTGTGGCGCAACATGAATATGAGAGCTCATCTCTTCCCCTCTCCCGAGCACCACCTGCAGCAAAGTATTATGACAGTTTTAGTCAAAAATATGTACAACAAACATGTGCTGGCGGCCTGGCTGACAGCAGAGAGAGGAACCGGGAGGATTCGGCCTTTTAAACTTCTGGCTTGGAGGAAGGAACCAATCAGCTCAACTCACGCGTTATCGCTCACTCAGCCAAACACACCTGCAGCCGACCACACACTCGCACAGGTAACAAGACGGAGGGATGAAATCGGCGGAAAATAAAGAGCGTACAGGAAAATGTTCATCGGGGTCGTAACATGAAACATGAATTTGAAACCAGTAGAGACACTGACTGTGCTCAAGAACCTTTTCAACTTCACATCTGGCTCCAAAGGTACATCTGAGTCTCCATAGATGGAATGCTTACATTTTTTCCCCCCTGCAAAACAGCCAGGTTAAGGTGAGAGTAGAGACATAGAAGATAGAGAGAGCAAGAAGGTGGTAAAGAATACTTAGTTATAATGCAAAGCCACATTTATTGCAGTGGACCCCACGATGATGTTACGTGAATAAGCAGTGTATTCATATACTATTATACATAGTGAAACCACCCCTTTCTATTTATTTATGTCTTTTTATTTAAATACCACGTTTGCTGTATTCATTATCAGGTTGTATGTCGTCTTCTAGCTGCACACAGTATATCGTGTGTTCGTCATTCACAAAGGGAAAGACCGGAGAGCAGATGAGAAAGTAAACAGAGAGTGAAGATTATGTTGGATAAACAGTAACTGCTTAGCTGAAGGGGAAAAAAAAGAAAACATTTAGTTGAGTGTGTGTGGGAGCTGAGCACCCCAAAAGGTTTTGATCCTAGAATCGCACCCTGGAGTCAATCTCTAGATCTGTTAGAAAGTAAGTATTCAATACTTTGATACAAAAATGACAATGAAAAGTGGTATTGATTTTAAAACTGGGCAGCTCACAGCCTGAAACACTAAATTCAGGGCATTCAGGGTTCAAACAGACTTTATCGCTCTGATGCACAGAGAAGTGAAGGACTGTTTTCACAACAATTTTACAAGGACAAAACAAAACCCAAAAAGGGGCATGCATTAAAGCTCTCATGATACAAGGGGTCAAAAATACACCGACAGCAACACAAACAGCCCGAAATATGTATTAAGTGTTTTGTTTACTTCTTTCCATTTATTTGACTCACTTTCTTTCGACACAAACAGCCTTGATATGCACTAAAACGGTGCAACATTATAAACCAGAGGTCAGAAAACAATTTTGGATTTCTGATAAAACTGGGTACATTTGAAAGATGGGCTGTAGGAAAAAAAAGGGCCTGCAGTTTTTGAGATGTCATTTTATCGCATTTGATTTTATTCCACTGGACCGTCTGGGAGAGGATAGCGTCACGGTAGTTTGTAAAATTGTCATAAAATATAAACTTACTGTAAATTATTTTCTTTAACTGCATGAACCATGATGGAGCTTCCAGGAGGTGGTCCGGCGCACACAATATTAATTATCTTTTTTAATTGTATCTTTTTTCTTTTATTTGTGTTTTGATTGCATGTTAACGTGGCATCTAGTTTTACAGAGTTACTATAATTGTGTTGACTGTGTAGAGTCAATGTACACATTTGTTAAGCTCTTTTTCCTCTCCTCCTTTTGACCCTTTTTCTTCCATTCACGCTTTGTTGTTCAGAGTCTTGTTTAGTTCAGGCTAGTTATGAACTGAAAGCAGCAGGTTCTGACTGCAGTCAAGATGAACCTTTAAACTTCCAACACACATGACCAAAGTCTTAAGTAGTGGTTTTATCTGAAGCTGTTGCCTAACCCATCACCAATCCCTGTTAAATACCGCCTCCAGGTCAGCCCTTCACAAACCCTGACTGCTTTATGCGAAACTAGTTTCCATTGTGTTTATCTCCCCATCCGGTATGATCTTCTCTTAGCCCGGTTTTTATTGCTAAAAACACAATATGAGCAGACCAGAACTGCTTCTGACCTTCCACCTAACAGTGGTACAGCTGCAGCAGAAGCCTGATCCTTGAATAAGTGATTGTTGTCTGCCGACTGATATGAGAGCCAAAATCCACCCACTGAGCAAAAACATATCCAAAAGACATCTATTCAACGTCCAAGCCAACCTTGGCGCATGTGACAAAAGTATGAAGTTATATCAGTAACAGAGTTATTCCATCCAGGCCATGATATCTTCCTATAGTTTTACAGCTCAAGCCCAACCAAACTCTGTGTGTATGACAAAGGTCACTGGTGGGCTGAAACAATCATGTTGTTTTGGGAGTAGCCATCTAGTAATCGACCTATTCAGCCATCCAGGTATGATTATGTTGTGACATCGCAGCTTGATGCAATGTGTTTGTACCAAACAAGCTCTCACAGTATGCTGTTTCCCGTCCTGTGATCAAATTACTCGCCAAGCGGGAGAAAAAACTGATGCATGACTTTCCACAGATATTCACAGATCTCCATCGAAAATATATTACCGACCAGCAGCAATTGAAACAACAGATGTGCCAATTCACTGATTTGCCCAAATAACTTAAATTCCATCCCTGGAAGAATTATTTTGCTTCTATTGTTGTACAGTGAGTTTTTAGACACAGCACCAAAGTTTTGAATGTCATTCTACAGATAAGTAAAGTGGCAATATTAAGGTCGATCTTTGCATTTTCAGATGAAAAATGTGTTATAATGTATCTAACTAATGTATGTAAATTTGAGTACAAGTGCTTCTGAATCAAACTTTTACATCGATTTGAATTAAACTTAATTGTTTAGCCCTACAGGCAGGATTACATGTGTAGGTGTTATGTGGAGTGAGTCTGTGTGCCTTACTTTATATGCCAAGTCAACTGGATGACTGGCAATCTTTAATTGTAATAAACAAATGTTTGTGCGCACGTGTTTGTGTGTGAATGATTTGGGGACCATTTGTTTAATCCTTTATATTCCCACACACACCACAAGCCTCAAGTCTCCAACAAAATAATAAATTAACAATTAGATAAGGGAGCCTGAAGAAACAAGGTTTCCACACAAGAAATAGGGTTGATTTATTGCTGGTTTAGAAGGTGGCCCCCTGAGTTAAACCGTGGTAGGATAGAGGAATAAATCTCCCCTGATCTGACTGAGCCCGCAGACTCAAATATAACAGTTTGTTTGGTCCCACAGGTCATTCTGCAGCCCTCGGGCCACTTGCAGTATTTAATCTTCAGACCTTTGGCTGAGCTAAAGCATGGATAATCCAAGCCTACATGGATTCATACAGTCCCCTCACCATTCAGAAAGACTTGCAGATGCACCAAAGGTTTCGTTAGGTTTTCTTTTTCTTTTCTTTTTTATAGCTCTCTCCTGTTTACAGCATCTGGTAACACTTTACAATAAAGTACACAAATGCAGTGGTGGAAATAGACTAGGTAATATTACTCAAGTACCGTAATTAAGTACAATTTGGAGGTACTTGAACTTTATGTGAATATTTCTGCTACTGGCTACTGTACTTCTGCTCCACTACAAAAAGGGCACATATTTTTAATCCACCACATTTAGTTTAAACTTGGTGATAAACACATTATAAAATACTGCAATGCACATACTAAATTAAAATGCACAACTTGTACTTGTAACTGAGCATTTCTACACAGTGGTATTGCTACTTTTACCAAGATCTGAGGATGTCTTCCACTTCTGCACTAGCATAATTACAAAGCAACAAGTGAGCAACAAACCAAAAAAACTGTTATCAGCAGCATGTTTTAAACAACAGTGTGGACATTATGTCAAAGACACCTTTATATTGGGTTGCAGAGAAGTCTACATAAATGATCATGCTAACCAGCGAGCCCCAGCCCATTCTTTCTTGTAATATTACAGCTGGGAGATGTAAAAGTGGCAAATTCACTACTTAGTCGAACAAATCAACAAAACAAAATAAAAAATGTCAGGAGGAGATACTCTACAGCCCACCATTTAGTTTCTCTCTTTTTCTGAACTGAGATTTGCTTAGATTTGCCTTATTAACTCATCTGACACAAACTTTATTAAAACTGGATATTATCAATATTCTGGCCCTACACAACGTTTTTTGGCCGCTGCTGATGCGTGACTCTCTCGCGCTACTCAGCCGATTCACACCTCTCCTGTTCCCGCCTGCCATGTTTTTTCATCCTCGGAGTCATAGTCCTGATCTCAGCTTTTGTAAATCGCCTCCATTTTGTCTTCAAACTGGCATCTGTTGGTCTTATAGTCAGTCTTCAGTCCCTGTCTGCTTTCCAGCCATGTTCAAAAAGCAAGCTACTTGCTCAAAGGCAGCTAGTCACTGCAGCAAAGAGTACAGTGAGCAGCAGTTAGCAGTTATGCTGCCTCCTGTAGTTTTGGAGCTACATTCAAATTCTCTCCATTCCTTACAAAATACACTTATAAAGAATGCAAGTTCCTGAATAACATTACATGTTGGTATATCTCAGTCTAGAATGAACATCAAGCAGATTAAATGCATGAAAGACATTGCCTTCGTATTGTACTTACTGATATGACTGTTATTACTTAAATACCCTCTCTTACCTTTTTTCTTTTTATCCTCAAACTCCATCAAATTAGTTACTGAACATGAGCATAGCCAGGCTGAATATACTGCAGCTGTGGCATTTATATCAAAGAACACATCCCATCAGACGTGAAACTTCCAGAAGTTATCATGTCTTACACCCTACCTCTGATAAAATGTGAAATACAGTCAAGCATTTGTCACTGAAGACCACCGTAAGATATTTGCTTACACATGCAGTTATTTTTAGCTTTGAAGTCTCCCTCTAATTGCCATTGCCTTTTGAAGTTAGCAGGGCTTGTACGCTTCAAATGCTCAGCTAGGATGTCAGGTGGAGTCATTTAATCTTCGGAGCCGCTGGTGGTGGTTATCTCGCAACCTTGGCCCCACCTGGGAGGACAGTCCTCGGGGGTTTTAACACTGTCCCTCTTTGCTTTTGTCGGCATACTTTATGTTAATAGACAGATGCAAATGTGGTACCCAACGACAATTTCTGTCACAGTCCTCCCAGGTGTTACTCAGAGTTTATGACCCTTATCGAGGTGTGCGCATGTACGTATGTGTGTGAGGGCGACTGAGGGAGCAGGAGAGCCAGACAGAGGGAGAGAGAGGGTCCATAATAGAATTAGGAGTGATTGAGTTCAGTGGCATGCACAATTCTAATCACCCTCAGATTTAAAAGACCCCTGAGTAATTGCCGCTGTTTGTAGTTGGGCAGATGGATAAGCGGTACAGCCTCAGTAGGCGAAATGTCAAAGACAGACAACAAAAAAAAGCCCATATAGACTTCAAGGACACAGTCAAGGACAAACCATTTCATGGATTAAAGACTGCAAAATTTTTACATGCTATATACTCAATTTACTCCACGCATTTCATCGAATACACTGTCCATGCACATTTGCTGAGAGAACAAAAAGCTGTGTTGTCGGTTTGGTTCTGTTTATGAGAAATCTAGGCTAAGTATTTTGTCCTGAAGATTTAACCTCAGTGCATCCGTACTTGTTTAAAATGCAGAGCATCTGCCTCTGCATACGAAGGTTCAATGATTTAGACTTTGTCTCCACCTCCCACTTCTTCCAGCAAGTCCCCACTGAATTTTGATGGCTCTCTTTTAATTCACCTATGCACCCACGTTGGCGATCGCGCTGGTGATTAAAATTTGTGTTATTTGCTAGATTACCTTCGCATACAGGGTGTGCTTAAAATGAGTAATGTCCCAAAAGAGCACTTTAAGAAGTGCATGCTGGCCTGATTATCGGCAGATAAAAGCCCCTCTTCTTCACTCTTATTCCCAGTGAGCATGACTTGGGAGCTCTAAAGGACAGGCAGAGCCATTATATTCATGAGGAACAAAGAGGAGGCAGAGGGCTTGAGTTCAGAGTACATGACTTTCCCGAAAGAGCCACTGTCTTAACACCAAAGCTTGGAAAAGGCAGAGAGCATCACAGAGAAACCAGCATGCGAGACAAAAAAAGGTCCAATAAAATTGATTTAACATGCTGCTGCTTTTAACTGCAGCTTTATTAATGTTAAAAAAGAATATAAAATGCTCCACTGACACAAAGAGACACTGAACATCAACATCATTGGTCATTTTGTTGGAACAAAGCAACCAATGTGTTTGCTGTCCTGAACAGCGACCTCCTGCTGCGAGAGTAATCGTCCTCTCTTTGTAGTGAATGTGAACACGGTGCGAGATTATTATACTTTGAGAAAACATCCCGGTGGCTGGCTGGGTAAACAAATTGCGCAAATTGTGGGTCTCAACACTTTTAAAGGGCACCATATGAAGATCATTTTCAGGTTCAAGCTTTTATTAGCATTATTGTAACATGCTTTAATGTTCACAAAACAAATCATTTTTCTCATTCTGTCCATTGCGGCAGCACCTTTATTCACCCTACTCTTTGATGGAGCGCATGGCTGCGGACGATTACTTCATGGTTGTGACATCACAACATTACGAGAGTCCTGAGGGCTCGTTTAAAGGCACAGTTTCTGAATACGGGCCGTAAATCTCACTTTTTACAACATGGACCTTTAATGTTGGTGATATTTTCCTATCCTAAAAGGGTATATCCAGATTTTTCTGATACATTGAACAAAATAGAATGCTCACATTTCATTTGCACATTATAATAACATGACATAATAATGGGCCTCAATACATCTACACTGTAAGTAGTGGGGAACAAAATCTTTGCTTCCATTTAGCTGAAAACAGACAAAAGCAATGTAATGTATTTCTGCAAACCATTAATACATTCAAATTTGTACGTCTTGTATGAATATTACCTTTTCTACAATACAATATGTCATATCACGTTAACATTACACGTTTTTGGCCTGACTGCAATATTGGGAGCCGGAAGGCGTGTTGGTGGAGTTACAGGCAAGAAGGCTGCCAAGACAGTGACTGCTGTTCGAGGCTGTGTTTCAACATCTGAAAGTATGAAAAAAGTGGATATATTTAACGGGACATTGAACATTTTCCTGCCATGCTATCAGCAATAAAACTATAAATTTTAAGAGATGTTGTGACAATTTCTAGCTTTGTTTGTTGCAGCAGAACTGTGTGAAACTTCTGGAAATCCCCAGTCATGTTTGTGGTGACCACAAACAGCTGTCTTTAACCCAAAACATCACCTTTCCTGAGCCTAACCAAGTGGTTTTTGTGCCTTAAGCTAACCTGATCATAAGCACAGCGCTATCCTTAGATAAAAGTTAGAACTGATCCTAAAGAAATGTAACGTTGCAACTTTAAGAAGCTGAGCTTTAAGTTTTGAAGCCGTGCCATCTTAAAGGGATAGTTCAGGTTTTTTGAAGTGGGGTCATATAAAGTACATATCTATAGTCGATCTGTTTCCTATCGTAATCACTGATCATCGCAGCCTCAGTTTGGAGAAGTAGAGAGCCGCTCCAGCCAGACACTCAGCTTTGTACTCCAGTGAACGGGGTCCAGAGAAAAAGCTTAATAAACCACCACAAGGCTCACCTAAAAAAATCTATAACAGTTCAAGTGTACGTTGTATAGACCGGCCGTTCTTTTGGCACTACATTTTCTCAACCACAGAACCCCCGCATGAGCGCTAATGCGAAGGATACGGAGAGTTAAGTTTTGTTTTTATCGAAAGTAAACCTCTCGTCCAGCAGCTGGGCCTCGCGCTGTATTCTGCCGCTCACAGATCAGCTGTTGCCCAGTTACGCAAGTGCGTAAGGATACGGGGGTTCTGCGGTTGAGAAAATGTAGTGCCAAAAGAAAGCGCGGTCTGACCACGATGTGAAGCGGTGTTAATTTTAACTATACAACGTACACTTGAACTGTTATAGATTTTTTTAGGTGAGCCTTGTTTTAGGTGGTTTATTTCGCTTTTTCTCTGGACCCCGTTCACTGCAGTACAAAGCCGAGCATCTGGCTGGAGCGGCTCTCTACTCCTCCAAACCGAGGCTGCGCTGATCGGGGATTACGGTAGGAAACAGACCGACTATAGATATGTACTTTATATGACCCCACTTCAAAAAACCCGAACTATCCCTTTAAATGGGCTCTGCTTCTCGACTCACACGTTAAACCTTCTATGCCACTACACTTCTGATTCTGTTGCCCTCATTTGAGTGATTTATTCTTACTTTTAACATCCTAACAAAACATTTCTGAATCTAACATTATTTCAAAGTCATACCATTGCTGAAGACTGACTGTAGAAATGTACTTTGCCAACATTTACAATGGCGAGTTCAAGATAATAGCACTACAAGAGCGACACCTGACAGTTTGGGAACCATGGAATCAAAGCAACATTATGTAGGACGTGAAATTTGTGGGATTATTTTGGGCACCCCCCACAGTTTTTGAGTGCAACACCACTGTCGTGAATACAAAATCCCAGGTTTGTAACAATTTGTCAGAAGCTAAAGCTAAGCTCATTACATCATAATAGTGTTGAAAATTTGTATGTTGAACTAAACAGTACAATATGTAACTAAGGGATCCTTCCCTCTGACTGAAGTGACATAGTGCAGAAACAAGTAATAGGTGGGCGGAGTGGCTGAGACAGAGACACCATTCACCTTATTACAAGTTACTGAACCATCAACATGATTTTGAACATCTTTTGTAAAGTTAAAACGTTCCTTTAAATTACACAGTATTGAAACCAAGGACACTGATGAAACTTTGTGCAACCCTGGGCAACCTCTTGTCAAAGTGTCTTAACACAACACGGCTCAGTAAGAGGTCCAGATAATTCATATTGACCTGAGCCTTCACCTCATCTGTTGTCAGCTGTAAATTGCTGATGAGTATTCTGTTGATGCTGTAATGTATTGCTGTGGTGTGGGAGTGAAGCTGAAGGCAAAGTGTGGAAAATAAACAAAGATACAATGTATTGTACCTGGAACTTAAGTATCTTTCTCATTTTTCATAGCTTAGTTATTTTACTGTTCATGCCCTTCATTTCATAACTTTTTGTGTGCAGTTACCTGAATTGGTCTGAAGTTTACTTTCTACTTTCTCACATATTAAACACAATTTGGAACCACGGTTAATAGCAAAGAATGCACAAATCTCGGTGCTTATCTGCAAAAACATAAAAGACATTCTGGAAATGAACAAACCAACATCAGTTTGATTGATATTCCTTTGACTGCATAATAACAAAAAAAGCAAATTTAGGGAAAGAAGACATTGTGGAGGCGTCTTATAAAAATAACTCGACAGTAGTGTGATTGATAATCTCTGGAGTGCACAGGTAAGAAAATGAATCAAAAACGGAGATAACTGTTTTTGCAAATGAACCCTTCGGTCTTTTATGTTGAGATTTCATTCACACCTAAAGTATTTACTGCAGATCGAAAGGCGTTCACTGACAGCTTTGCCAGCCTCTGCGGAGGCCTCGTGGATGCCGGTTACCATAGCTCCAGGGTAGAAGCTGCTTCAAGGCAGACAGCTTATCAGGGTGAGTGACAAGTGCTGGGGTGGGAGGAGGCGAGAAGTGCTGAACAAATGATCCAATTTCTGCCTCAAGGTAAGAGTTTGTACAAAGTGGTATTCAAATCTTTCCATCGAGACTCGGATAATGTTATGTAAGATTACACTGGGTCATTATTCAGAATTTCTTGAATAATAAATCATTAACAAAGCCCTAGCTGATTAATTAATTCACCCCTAAATACCAGAACACATTTAACAAAAACATATGTTGTTGATTAATCCATTCTAATTGTCATTATGTGACCAGGTATTGTAGATCGTGAATATATCGTACACAAAAGTGCTAATGTAAGCCCGGAATTACATCATTCTAATGAACCATGATGACGAATACACACTTCACATTAGGGCTGCAGCTATCTAATGTTTTAGAATCGAGTGTTCTACCGATTATCCCATCAATATTTGGTGTAGGCTATTTATTCTCCTGCAATTTAACACAAAATAGTTTCCACATCTTAACATGATATCTAGTCGTACCGACATCAGGCTACAGCCTCTACAAATACCATACATTCTAACAAGCGATGGAAGGCTATGTTAAATTAGCTAACATCAATGTTTACGTTAGCTTGTGTTGGCGATGCTTGGTGAGCTGGTGTTAACAACTGGATGCTTTCGGTTCAGATGTTGAATCATTGTTGACATGCTGTTGTGATACGTCAGTTCTGCTTTGCAGTAGACACTTTGCACTTTGTTATGTTCTTTTTTAAGTGTGAAATGGTCCCAAACTTTGGACATTCTCTGTTTTTTACGGACGGTTTCTTGGCTTTCCGCCATCGCACCAACTCAATTCTGAATGTAGTGGGGTGTGTCCGCAATAAGAGTCCGTGTGGAAATATGATCTTTGAGCTAAGCAGGCCACATAACGCAGGTGATAGGAATTAAACGAAGCCTCGAGACAGAGATTTTGCTTCGACCATTTTTTGTAATCGAATTATTCGAGTTACTCGAGTAATCATTGCAGATCTAGTTCACATATTTCACACGTCATACATTCGAGCAGGTCTGATAGAAGTGTGAAGAAGGGGGAGGGATAGGGTGCAAAATAAAACCACCTTTTACATGGCTGATGACATTAAACACTCAATAAAACAGCTCTATATCGCTCTGCCATTTGAAACTGACCCACAACAAGCCAGTCATGTGATGGGAAAGGAGTTCAGGAGAGTTGTGCATTATATTGCAAGATGAGCAGGATGTTTTGGCTGGCAGAGTTTTGGAGATGCAATTCAAAACGAGTGAACTATCAGGTAAGAAAGAGCGGCGGTGAGAGGAGTGACACCTTGGCGACACCCAGGCGAGAGGCTGCCAAGCAGCAGACCACTGTTCAAGAGGGCGTTTCAACAAGGCCATTAGATGTTATTCAACAAGACGTCAGGACATTCTCCAGCCTGGTTACTGGCAACAGAAATTGGATATTCTAAACTAGATGTCATGGCAATTTGCAACCTGTGTATGTGGTGACAGAAACAGGTAAGGCAAGACATGATTATTATTTTTTTTAAACCAAACAAACCAAAAGCACAGCACAGTCAAAAGTTAGAATTGAAAATCAAAGGTTTCAACCAGAACTGCGGTTTAATAGCTCGCACCAAAAACGTGGACCGACAAATGAGAAGATTTTGCTTTCCATCAGCACCTGCAATTAAAACTGGGTGCTGCTGATTCTAGAGAGAAATTGTCACAAAATTATAACCCAGAATCTGATTTGTAGGGTTCACTATAAACTAAGGGTCAGATATGTGCTGGAAAACCGTTATTATTATTAAATAATAGACGTTATCAGTATACACTGTCAAAGCAGAAAGCAACACTTAGCTACTAGCTAGAGGTTTGAGATCCTGCTGGATTTTTGTGATACATGAGTGTTACTTGCCATCAACACTGTTGTGCTTGAATGTATTATTATTGCTGACTGCATAGTGGACTACAGTAGCGTAGGCTTTGCCCTTTTCATGAGTCATTATGCACCCCCTCCATTTCATTGTCTGAAATCGTACATGTTGAGACTGTTGCTTTTCATCTGAGCCCTTGTGTTCCCACCACTTTGACACAAAGTGACACCCTTGGCCTAGTGAAGAAAGAGACATCTCAGCAGCCCTCCCTCAGTATGAGAAGATATTAATAAAAAATAGACCAAGACCTTCAGTAATGCTATGATATTTTGGCAATGCATCATTGAAGACTTCACTACTCCAAAGGGTGAAAGCCCACCAGCCACGGTTCAGTGCAAAGAGATTCTGTGTGTGCATTGAATTTCACCGGGACGCAAATGAATCACTTCTCAAGGCTTTGGGAGGGAGCAGGCAGCGTGGGATTGAGTCAAAGCCTGAGAAAAGACAGGGGTCAAAGGTTGGACATACTTAAGTTTATGCAAGAATGAGCGAAATTTTCCTGGAGGCTCCTTACTGAATTGCCCAGAGCCTGAAAATGAAAAAGTACAGTGGTACAAATGTGGAGTAGAAGATCATTATTTTGGTTTTTCAGAAGCCCTAATTTGACTGACTCTTCCCTTTCAAGATAACAGGTTCAAAGAAAACTCATGTAAATTCTTGAAGTAAGCAGTTGACTATTTACACAATGTTTGCTAACGAGCAAAACTTCTCACACTTACGAGCGTTGACATCCACACTGCATCGAGAGAGGCAGTAGAGGGGGTGTTACGCCATGTTTTCCCACTTCAAGTCAGTCTTCACGTCAAGACTTAAGTGCTACTCAACCCCAGGCTGCAAACAGGCAGCAAATTACGACAGTACAGAGCCTTTAGTAGGTCTTCCAGCACCGTGCCCTGAAACTGAATAGATACAAAACTACCACACTTATTCTTTTGTTACCTTTAGGATCAAAGATCACTATAAAGCAGTTTTTTATTGGTAGTTAAACACAAGACTGACATATTATCAGCTTATAGATTGGTTACAGGCTACGTGTTAGCAAACAGTCGTTGGATGTTCATGTCCAACAGACACAAATCAAGACTTCAGTGTATTTACAGCCCTGTTTCAAGTCCATTATTCCCTCCTTCTTTTAGCTCTGTTCATGTCTCCACTAACTTCTGAGATTTAGTTTTGTTACTTGCAGTTTTATGTTGAAAGTCTCTCCTTGTGTGTTGTGTTTTTCTTTACACTTCCTGTCTTTGTGTTTTTCACACCTTTTATCCTATTTACTTGTGTTTATTTTATGTTTGGGGATTACAGCTTTGTTCAAATTGAGAGACATATCTGGCTTATTTGGTGGAAAATGCTTCTTTGTTCTTAATCTAGTCAACAACTTTGTCTGCTATTGCTATGGAGATCAATATGTGACATAGCCTGGTAGTTTTTTTAAGGATCACGGCAACTGAAATAATATGCCACTGACTCTGAAAATATATTGTTTAGAGCAGAATTTAAAGGCCCTCAAATCAAAATAAAAAAGCTGAAAGACACTCAATTTCAGACTCGAGTTACGGTGTGCTACAGCAATGTCTGTTTGGAGGCTTTGTAAACTAAATCTATCAAGGAATGTCCTCTGTGATAATTCATCTGTTTTCCATTTTGAAAACAGTTGTTGTTGTTGTTGTTGTTAGCATGATTGTTAATCACCCACTGGCAGTACCATGAGGAAGTGGGCTGAGTCTCTCGACCAAATCACAGGTTGTGCTTCTGGCTGAGAGCCTCCATAAGGCTAAACAATATCGCCCACCATTAATTAATGCTAGCATTCGCCTTCAATTGTTGCAATTGGTCACTTAAGTTGTGCCAAACATATGAGCACATTCAGTGAACACAATGATGTACATCTCTAACCAGCTTACAGTTTCATACAGGGCTCCACAGCACAGACGCCCGACACAATGATATTGCACGAATACCATCCATCAAAACATTGCACGGATGCTGCCAAATGTGGCAGACCTTTGACCAGCCCTACAAAGGCTCTACAAAAACTGTAAATGCTGTACAGTACATATGTTGCTGTATAAGGCCTTCTTTTCTCTTGATTTCACCTCAGCTATTACCTGTGCATTGGTACTTTACAGCCTCTAGGTGAGGTGGCTGCAGATAGAAACATTGGCTGAAAATGGCGAAATAATGTAATGAAAAACAATACGATATGATTGATAGCACGAGATGTTGGTTTTGTGATGATGTCCCTGCACGACGGCTTCTGACTGCAATCTTCTGTGGATAGCACTTTACAAACTATTGATCATTACATTTCCAGCAGTGCACGTATTCTCTTGCCAGACTGTACATTATAGGACTCACCTAACCGCTCGCTGGCAAACCCAAGCTATTATCCAGACTGAAACGTAGACATAGCAGGGTAGCTCTCCAAGGCTCCTCTTCCTCTAATTGGCGAGACATCGCCTGACAATGGAAGGCTGAGAGAGCAGAGGGTTTGTCAGTTGGGAGCAATGAAGTGAAAACAAGAGAAATTTGGGAATAACTTTGCAGCGTGAGGTAGATAAAGCGCCCACTGATCACCCTCCATTTGCTTTAAGTGCTTCAGATTTCCCCATATTACAGAACGTGGGCATTTCGCAAGATATACTGTTTGGTTAAAAGACTCTTTTCAGCTGAGCAGCGTTTTTAAGGATCATTGACACAGCCACCCGGAGACTTCAAACCTACTGTATGCATCTTGAACTCAGCAGGAGTGCACACTTTTACCACCCTACAGACACTCTAATGGTGGTCACTGAAAAAAAAGGAAGCACTAGAATGTAAAAATACCAACTCCTTTGTCACAAAGCACCACATCCATCTATATACTTGTTTGTCCTATAGCTGATACAGGAAGCCCCTGTGGTGATTAGGTACAGTGGTGAAGGCTGAAGCATACGGAGTGCAACCTATTTTTGGGAGTTGACTTTTTTTGCTGATGGTGACAATTGCTCAGGCGAGCTGGTGTTTAGGTTCAAAGGCCACCGTATCTCTCCCTCTCCTGATTCGTCTCGCATGGATTAAATAGGCCTCTTCTTTGACTGTCCGTCCTTATTACAGAAACGTGCTGCGTTTGCATTTTCGCACACAGCAGCACCTCCGTTTATGCACCGCGACGGTATCAAAATTTTCTCTCTCTCTCAAAAAATAATAATGAAAAAAGCAGTGGGTTCTGAAGGCCGGAACAGCATTTGGCAACCAATTATTGTGTCTCACTTCAAGGTAAAACAATGCTTGACGACATGAACTCGGTTTCACTTGGTGCTTGTAGAATAGGATTTTTGATTTTAATAGAGAGAGGTAAAATTGAGTGCAGCCCGGTGAGAGCAGATTTTAGGAACCAAAGCAATTTAATGTAATGCCATCAGACATGCCAAAGCCATAGGACTAGACTCTGTGCTTTTTTCCTCTGTTGAGGACAAGCTGAACTCCTAAGGCCCTTTTAAATTGCTTCCCTTGGTAAATTAATCATCCATTGATTTAATCTAAATCCAGGCTTTTGGTCTGGTCCATGCTGAGTTCATGCACTGGGTGAGTGCTCCATGGTGAGTGATGATTGACACTAATGTTAGAGGTGAGAAAAAGTAATGACATAGAAATACCGCAAATGCACCTCATTCATCTAAATGAGACCTGTTATTTAGGAACCCATTTGTTTGATTTTACATTAAATATACATTCGCTTAGTTTACAGTTTGATCCCTCTTTTTAGACCATGTAGTTCTTGATACAGTATTCGACTTTCACTTGAATATAGCCAGTATTATCTGCCATATCTGTGCAAAGCAAACAGTTTATGCTGCTACATTTATGTTCAAAATCTCAGTCTACATTTATAGGCCATATTGATAACATTTTTATTTTGACATCATAAAAAAACCAATACATCTACAGAGGTTGTAGTGAAGTGCAGAATAACACTTTTTTTCCCTTAAAAACATTATTATGATTTTGAATGAATAATTTTACAATGTTTGTCCAAAAATTTTTTTTATTCTAACAAGGTGCATTGGTATCACGTGGTCGGTGTCTTGTCTTTGTAATTGCCAGTGTTGTAGAAAAGAAAACAGCCAAAATGGCTGAGTTTGATGGATGCAAGTTGCAATGCTATGTTTTAAAATTTGCCAGCGGGATTTTACAACTTCTGTTTATATGTGGACTTTGCATCATGTCTTTTCAAAGATCCACATTAACTGATACTGTTATCTTCATTTGGCTAATTCAGTGAATCATACCAAGACCAGCTCACCATATGCTGAATATGTACTCAGAAATCTTCACACACTTCCCTTTAAAGATTTTACTTCTCAGTAACGTCCCTGAGTGCACAAAACAGCCCGGCCTGCTTCTAATTAAACTTGTAATTCATCATCAGCATGTTACCCATAACCACTGGACAATGAGATTTTTTAATTTGGCGTAGACTGATACAGGTCCGCTCCAATATCCTTGAAATTTTCTGGGGAGAATTATATAAATTGCGAATGATTACAGGGGAAAAAAGTTAACTTTCTTGAAAGACAAGCATAATTATCAGCCCAGTCGCACAAATGTAATATTAGCAGTTAATAATAAACTACGGATATGTCCACGGTTGACATTTGTGCCAAACGTCGCATATCAAGTTCACTTTGTATTTTCATTAGCTTGCTTTCTCACCAGGGGGTGGAGGGGACATGATGGGATATGACAAACCACAAGGCTCGTAAGCAAGCAGCTGCACTGTGGCTCTGGAGAGATTTCTAGCTGTTTTTATGGGCGACCAACACAGGTGAGCTACTTAAGCCAAATCATGATATTTTTCTTCACCCTAAGAGGTTTTTGTGCCTAAAGCTAACCACGGCATAAGCATAAAGTACTATGCATGCTTAGCAAACACTTGAATTGATAACTGTACTGTATATTTTTTTACTGGTCAATCCAGTATGTTGTCATTGGAAGGTTGCTCGTTCCATTCCCTTGGTCTGCATGTCGAAGTGTCCCAGGGCAAGATACTGAACCCCAAACTGCTCCTGATGTGCTGGTCGGCACCTTGCATGTAAATGTAAAATGCAAACATGCTCCTGCTTCACATGTTCTGGAGAATTGAAACTGCTATAGTCTTATTAGAATCTACCTGAGCAAAAATTAAAACAAAACAGTGGCAGGATGCAAATATGAATTTTTTCCATCATGTTTTGTCCACTGAACGGGACGTCACTTCACAGTGAGACACTTGACCAACCCAAAGGAATGTTAAACGCTGAAATGAGCTGTTATGTTATAAATAAGTGCACTAAGATGAAAGCCGACAGACTTATCACATATGACAAGCACGGGCCTAGAATGGTAAAATAAGCCGAGATAACACTGTTGCATTGCAGCATACTGATGGCATGTTTGTTTACTCTTGCTGCAAGCCACAACGACTTAATCCCTGTTTTGTACCTTTGCCATCTCAGGACAGCAAGCCGCCGGGACGCCGGCGTCTCTGGCCATGTTTCGTATCAGCTGATCTAGCACAGCTACGGTGTGTTTTGCAAAGCCTGCCCTGTGAGAATGATAAATTGAAGTGATACATGTGTGGTCTCACCTGTGCGGCTCAGGAGTCTCTTGGGTGAAAAACTATAGTCTGTTTGCGTGTGTGTATGTGTGCATGTGCGGAACCTATCTCCTCTCCTGGGGGGAGTTTGGGGTGCTGCATGGGCTCCGCGGGGCCTCTGGGAAGACATTATTGCCCACCCACCTATCCCCGTGGGTTGTAGCTGCCTGTATCTCTGCCAGAGGGGCTTGAATGTCATTTGTTACTCCTAGCATCTTATTGCGCTTCCTCCTGCAGGTGTGGTTCTTTCTTCATAGGGCTCATTTCTTATTTAAATGTGGCGAGTTACTAAATATTCAATCTCTAGGTTTTCCGCAGTCTCTTTCCAGACATTCTGCAGTACAGTTCTCCTAAAAAGTGCTACATATACCAGCTCTGACAGATGAACTAATTGCTCCTGACAAATCTGTGCTTCATGCTCTGCAGCTGGATCCATTGACGTGAATTATTTATTTCAAGTCAATGAACTGAATATTTGAGTTCTTTTTTTGTACGTCTTTGAATTTTTCCTGAGTAATGTGGCAGCCAGTAACGGCTATTATAATGTACACCGCGCATATTAAGACCAACTGTGAGAAAGTGGTTTTCAATTTTAGCTAATTCAACACGGGGCCTCGCATCCAATTTATTTATTTTTTTTGTCTTTATCGTTGATTAATCCCTGAATGTTCTGCTGATGCAGATTAAGAGGTAAAACAGTTAATATTGAGTTCAGCCGAAGGTTAAAATGTCGTTTCCTGTCTTGCTTGTAGCTACTGTGTGGGCAGCTGGTGTTAGAGAACTAAGATTAATCTGGTAGAATCGGGGCTCCCGACCTGACATTTGAGGCATTGCGATCTTTGTAGTGATAGATTTTACACTGAATGATTTCATGATCAGTGCTTTATTTTCTAAACTGATGAGACTGAATGCATCCTTGAGCAAGCGTAAGCAATTGACTGATGACAGAGGGAGCAACCTTTGCCTTAAATAGCCGGGCATTAACGTCCTGCAGGCCGCTCCCAAAGCACTTTAACAACTTTAACGTCGGCTCTGAAAAAGATGGGGTTTCTGAAAATACCTCTCTCCTCAGAGGGCCTCTCTCTTCGGACTTTCATTTTGTAATCAGTCAGGAATGTGTTAGAGATCCCTTAAAATGTGTAAACATCAGGAAGGCCTTCAGTTCAGATCCCATTTTACTTTCTTGTTGTAAAAAGGAGTTTTTCAAGCATATTTTATTTAGTTACAGTTTCGAAATAAGTAACCGCTGCTCCTTGTTCTGTGTATTTCCACAAAATAAGGAGAATGTGTGATGCATTCGAGCCATTTCTGTTTCTGTCCTACTTCCAGGCGAGAGGTACAGAGCCACTCCGGATGTGTAAGTGCTGCAGGCGTAACTCAACTAGCAAGATGTTCAGCAGAGGAGCAGAGAGGGCAGCCTCTGGTTCATTAGTCACATGTTGAAACATGATGAACTGTAGGTTATAGGAGCCTGTGTTCATAGAGGCTGCTGCTACAACTGTACATCCTGGCTCGGTCTCTGTTTACTTCCGTGTACTGCAAATAATTCCACCTTTTTAGCTGCGGTCAAATTGGAAAAGAAGTACTTGTGAGGGCGTATTCTAACCACTGCCTCCAGGCATTAAACCGAACAATGGGAGAGAAAAGAAGTGAAAGCAGGAAAAGTAAAGCTACATTTAATTTAGTGTAGTTTTCCACAGTTGGAGCAGCTCTTGGTTTAATGCCTCACTTGCAACATTTCTTGTGGACTGGTAAGCTGTTATTCTGAAATTGGCTATTCAGAGATCTCTTATAAAAGGTAGCAATGCATAACATTACTGACAGGGTTACAATATTTGCTAAATTAGGTGTTTGTTAAAAATAAGGAAGACCTGAAATGCATTTGCTATTACAATAAACTGTGGACTTCTGCCCCCCCCCCAAATATGGTTTCGACGAGTGGCAAGTTCTCACATACAGCATCATTAATAATAAAAAAGTTTAAGAAAACATTGATGCTTGCTCTTGCTATATGCTTACCAGGCAGGAAGAGGTGGGAAGGATGCAAACTTTTTAATAGTCGATGACCTATATAAGCCCACTCAGGCTTTTGTTTGCAGACTCTTCATCTGCATTCATACGATGCAGCCGGATCTTTTAATAGAAGGGTTGCTATGTGATTTTAATTTGCCTCACCGGCCCATATTATGGATCCTGGACTTCTTGACTGACAGCTAGCAGAGGGTTTCTGTAAGTGGTCCCTTTCTCAGATGCTCTGCATCACCAGTCTCGCTAAAAGGGTGCTTCCATTCGTCCTTATTCGTTGTTGTCGCAGTGCTGGAGCACTCGGGATGGCAGCTGCTGGGGGAAATTTTCTGACAACCCTCAATTTCTGTCCCCCGACCATTGGAAGGCTCTCACTGACTTTATTTGTTGGCCTGCATGTTTATTTCTTCTAAATGTAGCTAAAACAAACTGATTATTGACTTCAGACATAACAGAGACTCCCAGATGGCCTAAGTCTGATCCGAACACTGAGGTTATTATAAAGCGTGGGCAACAAACAGTTCACACTTTCCACCAAACTAAATTCCTTTTGTGTCACTCCCCTCAGTCTCTGTCATTTATATCAATCTTTTATTGAGCGTCTTCTGAGTTTTTCCTTTTATCTGCTCCTTTCACGGCCTCACAGTAAAAAGTCAGAAACAGCCTGAACAAAACATTGTTAAAATCTGTTTGAGGATCACCGGACTGAAGCAAAGAGTTTTATTTTTGCAACCAAGAAATCCTCCAGAAAGCAGCAAAGTGTTTTATTTTTCTTAATTTTTTCTCTGTTGCCATCAGTTTTAACTGCTTGTGAAAGTAACCGCTATTACGAATCGCTCCCTCCCAATCATTATCTGATGCTTTCATTGTGTTTATTTATCAATAATAATTATAGATTCTGTTCCACATTTATGTGTTTCTGTGTTACTGTTACTGTGCACAACATGCTCTGTGTGCCTCAAATTGCACCCAGTTGGATCAATAAAGTTGTTGTATTTCAGAAGATTGTTATTTTGTTTTTAATTTTCGATTTCAATCAGTTTCAGTTCAGAGACTGTTTGCTCGTTTAATCATTTTAAAATCTTAATTTTTAATCTAGTTTTTTTTTATTAATTTCACTATTCGTTTCAGTTTGTTTTTATATAATTTGGAGTTTATTTTTCAGAGGCAAGATTAAGTTCAGAAAAGGTATTACACTTATTTTATTTGAGTTAGCTATAAGCACAAACATACATAGTTTCAGTCACCCCCTCCCCCCCTTGCTTAGTTAATAAGTTAATATACTTATATTGTAGTTGTTGACTTCACTGATATTTTGCCTGTAGAAAGCTTCTCTCCCCTCCTCTTCCTTAAGCCGCGCTGGGGAAGATGTGTTGGCTGTGTCAGACAAAGACATTCAGTTTACCAAGGACATAGAGGAACATGCTGCAGGCTCTATCCAAAAGTAAAAGCAGTGTGCAAGTTTGTGCACAGCTGTACTTCCTTGACCCCTGTACTCTGTAGGGCTGACGAAGATGCAGTTGCAGGCTGAGATGGCTGAGCTGGAGTCCACCAGAACCTGCAGCAGCACCTCCAGTGGCCATTAGAGCCTCACCAGACCACAAACAAGAGCAGTGTCACAACAAAACAAAATGAAAAACTGACCCTAAAGAATGTAAGTCTGACATTAAGAAGAGTAAAGCTACAACATATCCGTGGTTTGCAGGAATGTACACTGATGTAAAATTTATTCTGGCAATTAGGTCGGCTCAGTCCGTAATACATCTTACTCAAGCAGATGAATATTGACATTCTCCTACAATCATGGTCTGGGTCAAAGGTACAGCACATTATGAAGTTGTAAACTAAAAGTCAGTTTTTGTTTCAACAAAAGTTGTACGATACAAGCATCCGCTGTTGGTGCATGTATTATATATATATATATATATACATATATATATACATATATATATATATACATACATATATATATATATATATATATATATATATATATATATATATATATATATATATACATATATATATATATATACATATACATATATATATATATATACATATATATATATATATATATACATATATATATATATATGTATGTATGTATGTATGTATATATATATATATATATATATATATATATATATATATATATATATATATATAAAAATATATATAAAAATATATAATTTGTGGTATATGTGGTCAGTGACAGCACGGGCATTAATGAAAACAAACACAAAAATATCAGTCTTTTGGCTGATGGTCTCGTTTGCTGTTGCCGGTCATTTATTATCATCAGCGCAATCCCGAGACTGCTTCATAAACACTTAGTAGTTACTCTAAGTAATTTTAACCAGTTTCATAGGCAAATGTTGGAGACTTTGATGTTGAAGGGTTCTATTATAGTCCATTTTTTGCAAATGAACATCTTTATTATTACATTTTCAAAATGCAATTTTCTGAAAGTGTACTTGTGTCTTTGCCAGAGGCTCAGTAAAGTGTATCAGCCATCTTGTCATGGAAGAGTGGAGCGTTCTCTCTTCCGTGACATTACGGCATTAGCTTTAAAATCAGTCCATGAATCCGTATACTGCTGCAAGATCTGGGGGAGATTTAAAAAGTATCAAAAAACCAACACCAGTAGAGAGACATTAAATCTCAACACATGGCCAAGCAATCAGGTCACAACGATTGATACCAAACCTGCCACAAATACAAAATGTTGGGATAATTTTTCAAAAACCCTGCCTGCCAATTTCCATGTCTGATCTACAAACTTTTCATACATTTGACCTTCTTCAAGAGGAGTTTGACCGTTTCAACCTGACAGGGAGCACCGGCAGCTCTTAATCCTTTTGCATCACTCATTGTCATGTGACAAAAAAAGGGGGGGTTACTGCCAGCTCCATTTAGACAGCAGAGATTTCCTGTCCATACAGAGGATCTAAATCAGAGCCTTGTTATTGAGGCCCATTGATTCACTGTCATCATAATCTCACCTCAGCGGAGTGCTGAGCTCCTATTACAACACATTTGGAATTGTTTGTTTTTCCGACGATTAGCCTTTTGGGTGCACCAGATGACAGAGCGGGGGCTCGTGTTATTGAACATATCGCATGTGCAATACCTGGGAGGTGAAGAGATATTGTAATATACTGATCCGCTCCAAGTGGGGTTGTGGTTGAGTATTGTTCTACCACTGCAGCTGCCCACTAGAAGTCTAGTGGGTCGAAAATGCACTCACTTCTTGACATACAGCGGTTGCTTGGTCTAAATATTAATGGCTCCTTTTATTGCCGAGAGCTTCTGTGATACCACATTTATGACAGGGAGAAATAAATGACTCAGAGTGTTGGTTTTAATAATGCTCTCTACATTAATATGGGATATGCAAATATTCATTTTGACTAATACGATTCTCTTTTATAATTTATAGATGCTGACACAATAGTATGCGAGCAGCGTGATGTAGAGCTTCAGAACACAAACCTATGACTTACATGGATGCTGAGTTATACAGAATCTGGGTGAAGAAAAAGCAAGCACGAAACTTATCTCCTCTGAAGAGGGATGGCTTTGAAAAATGGAGATACTGTGATGAAGCATGGGCATGCTTTGCGATATGCAGCCACTCAAACATCCCCCACACCCAACCCACACACACACACACACACACACACACACACACGCACTGCTCGAACCGCGGTGCATCCGTCATGCGAGCAGATCTGTCCCCTGTGGACGGGACTCCCACAGTGAGCTACAACCTTCCATTCCTGTTTAAACACCATTTACGTCTCCTCTGTCTTCCCTCACACCCCCCGCCCCTGCAACCTCCAATCCCTCCATAGTGTCACATCATATCTTAGTCAACATGATAAGACGCAAGATTATCTCCAATCATCCTGACCTCTCTTTGATTCAGGTCTTGTCCAGGATGGCGGGTAGGCGGGGAGGGGGCTGATGGGTAGCAAATGGCGTCAAAGTGTTCAGGTATGCGGGCTGAATGCATGAAGACAACACGCCCGCTCCATTACCCCCTCTGTCACATTCTGTTTCATATATCAAACTGATAGTGAGGCTCGTTTGGCTATGAGACATGTAGGATTATGCACTTGGTGAAGATGGACAAATAGAGCAGACAGATCTGTTATGCTTGGTTATCAGGGGGCTCGAGTCCTGTCAAAACATTGCCTCATCCGCTTATGAACTCCTCTACACCGCTTTTTAGTTACCACTCTTATTCTCAGAGTGTTTGCTCGGTCTTTACATTAACGTAAAGCACCCGCCTCTGCACGGGCACCGAGTTCTGCCAAATAACAAGAAACCAGCGGACTATTTGAGCAAATATTCGCCTGCATTGTTGCTCATCTCGTTAAAGAGCACTTGTCCCCCAGATTCTGAACGAGGGCTCCGAAGCACACAAGGTTTCCGTGAACCAGGTTCTTGGTTGCTGACCAGAGTAATTCTCACTAGCTGTAGCTCTACCAACACCCGATCGAAATGTATTGTTTTTGACAATTAAGGTCATTAGCAGGGGCGCCGCCAGGGATTTTGGGCCCCATGAAAAAAAATCTAGTTGGGCCCTTGTATAGGTTGCCCATGTCTCAAAGGGCCCCCTGTCAGTGCCGGGCCCCTGGAATCGTCCTATCCTTTCCCCCCCTGGCGGCGCCCGTGTCCATTAGCATTAGCATTTATTCTGGTGACTGAACTGAGGGACAACAAATGGACAGATCTAAGTCAGTCAGTCCACAGATAGCATTATTATTTGTCACAGATAGCATTTCACAAAGTTAACAAAGTTTCTCATAAGTCAACAACTCAAAATATTGTGTAATCTTTCAGGGAGTCCGGGGTACTTTCCCCATGAGCACCAAAAATGTTGTCTATATTGCGTCTTGTGTACTGTATTTGTAAAATGTGACATTTTTACTGTCAATAAAATGTTGTTTTCTTTCATAAATTCAGTGTAATTGGTGAAATCGGTTCAAACAGTGTGTTTAATGTTGACGGGTAAGAAGTACAGAGGGTTCCATCACAAACTGACACCTTTTACAAGGGAAGAAACAACTAGGTGTGTCGCATTTAATGCCGAAATTACAAGAAAGCATTTTAAATATGCTGTAGCTTTTTTGAAGAAAGTGCGCTAAATTTCTCCTAATGCAACAATTCTTCAATTTGCAAGATTTGATGGACGAGTCTGGAGTTAATGCTATCACTGGTTCTTTGATCAGATCAGTTGAAACAGATAGTGATAAATGTCCACTGTTTTGCTAACATTATCTTTTATGCTATTTGTTGAGGCTTCCTGTTTGCCAGATTTTCAAGAGGACATCAGTAGAGTAGGCTTCAGTGTGGCCCAGGACAGTTCTAGCACTGCTAAAAAAATGTGGTCCTGTGCGTCCACACCTCATCCGGATCTTGTTTGATTCGCATTTACACCTGCATTTAGAGCTGAACATGCCATAAAATGCTCCGGTTCGAGCCTGATCACCTGTTGAAGTTTAAAATTACATAATTTCTTCTAATTGAGACACCCCCTTTCCTGGCACAGTCAGTGTTCTGTAATTCAGCCCGAGCACTAGAAAGAAAGCG
The DNA here is from genome assembly GCA_963678695.2 of Diplodus puntazzo. Taxonomy (NCBI): domain Eukaryota; kingdom Metazoa; phylum Chordata; class Actinopteri; order Spariformes; family Sparidae; genus Diplodus; species Diplodus puntazzo. Next base: position 25,445,767 of record OZ023164.1, read on the forward strand.
GCACTGAAATATTCAAAATTCAGCAGAAACATCAGCAGTCTGTGCAGCGCTTCGCTCTCAGCAACAGAGTCATTCGTAGAAAACCGTCTGATGTATTAGTATTCCGCGAGAAAGTCACTCCTCATCCAAAACCACTGTTGTCTCGTATCGAACCGCGAGCCTTAATGATGTATTATTCTTCCCCCCCTCCTCGCAATTGTGACAGAGAACACCTTGAACAACAGTGAGCCCATTACCGTATGTTCACAGCATTAATCTCGGCTGCAATATGGGCTGGAACCGCAGCTGTGCCAGAAAAGAGATGTACTCAATGGGTGCTTTCAAGTTCAAGTATGTGATTGGCTCCATTCTCTAAATTAAATTACATTTCTATCAAATCACACTATTAAAAGAAAACCACACTCACCACAGTTCTGTGAAGAGAGGATTACGTTTAGTGGTGGGTATGACTTGTGATGTATTTATGTTTTTATTGAACCTTGGTTGTTTGATTCGCGTCATTTAACACCAATCACTGATGATCCAGCAATTTGGAGCGCATGCTCGTGCCCCCTCAGGGCTCGGCTTCTGCCTGGCAGTCTCAACAAACCCCCGAGAGATTGAAGAGAGAGAGCAAGACACAATGTGACATCGAGACCTGGAAGAGGATGTGGAACACCCGACTGTCTCCTTAGCTTTGATCTTCAGGAGGTTTGAGAGTCGACACTTTGGTCTGCCAGTTAGTCTGGCGTGTCACTACAGAGGAATGAAAAAAGAGCTGAAAAGCTGCTGTAAGTGTCTGCATACTCCCCTTGCATAAATTATTCTGACAGCAAATTCTTCAAAAGATTGCTGAAGTGATTCCAGGATAGAGCTCGTCTTTTCCAGCGCCTGAGAGAACAGGTACAGTTTCGAACAGAGACAAAAAAAAAAAAAAACCCTCTAGAAAAGTTCTCTCTGCTGAGGGGGAATGTCACGGTTTTGTCTGCCGTGAGATGAAAGGAGAAGCAGCAGGGTTTCGATCCGGACTCAGCACGCCACCAGGAGTTAACCAGGCCGTTCCTCCAAAGCTCATGTCACCAAAGAGATTAATTGGCTCGGGTCTCTTCAGAGTATTACTGATTGGCTCTTACAAACACAGAGGCCTTTATCTCATTGGCTCAGGCACTGCCCAGGGTACAATGAAAGACTGAGACCTTTCAGCAGCCCCAAAGTCCGACTTGCTATCTGACAACCCTTTCATGAGCCTACTTTGTCTCCGGCCCGTCCTAGTGTTGTTGATTACGTTTTCCGTGTCTTTGAGGGGAAGCGGCTGTCACGCCATGAATTGAGTTTCGGTTTATTTGCCAGGACAGATGCAGCGAGCGCTGCCCCGCACATTACTGCGTGTCATCGCATGCAAACATCTCATTTTGTAACCTCTTTGTCACGTTCTCTAATAATGAGGCTCTTTTTTTGACATTTCTGTGGAACTTGTATCACTTCACAGTTCAAGGAGTAAAGCTTAATTAATATTTATATCAAAGAGTTAACATCTTGCTTATTAGATTCATGAGAGAGTCGTGACCTGCTTATGAGGCGGATAAATGTCTAACAGTGCTGGTTTACAGATTATTGACTGTTTCTCTCACAGGAGTTATTTATTAACGAGCAACAACTACATAGAAAGTATTAATATTTAGTATTTATCTTTTATTGTTTCAATTTTAACTTCAAATGTGAAGATTGTTTACATTACATTCCTTATTAGTATTATTTTGTACATCAGGTTGTTCCAAATCAATACATTTTTTGCCGTGGTTAAAATCCTTCATTGTTTACATCCATGTTTACCGGCTGACAGTCTTTCTCTTTCTCTCTCTTTCTACACCATATGCCGAACTTACAAGAAGGCCCAAATAATTAAGAATTTGTCATAGATAGCATTAAACAATATGTATTAAATGTCTCCTAACTCAACAACTCACAAAATTGATTGATTTTCTAAGGGAGTCTGGGGAATTTCTTTCCGCCTTGCTGTTGTTGACTGTAGTTTCTGTAACTGCTCAGTTTTTGCTTTTATTGTTAATTGTTACTACTACTAATTGTCACTATTCGCTATTAGTTGTCCTGACCATCTAAATCAATGCAATAAACATGAATGTTGCACACAATACAATACAATATCGTCATTATATCAACTGAAGCCTCAAGACCACCTACTGTGACTGACTTGCCACATCTTGCCCACTGGTTTTAATGGTGGAGCTTCTGTCTGTTGCTATTCAACAACTAGCTTATGATGAAGCTACTAAATGGATCAGTCTGTAGAAATATCTTTTGGTAATTAAAAAAAGTGTATACAAATGACTTGTTTTTTAATTCAAAACATATTCTCAAGACAGTATTTTGTATTTGAGATTGCTATTCAAGGAATTATTATAGCATTTTAAGGAGTGTTGCTATATATTAGAAGACACTTAGCTAATACATTTTTAATTGGTTAATCGCTTAACGGCAATTAATTGATTAATGATTAATCACTGCTACTGTCTTTGTGCGTATCTATCTCAAACATTATGAAACCACTGGCAGAATGAGCACAGAATGATCATCATGTCTGCTTCATGCAAATGCGTACGAGATACATAAAACAGCCGCAGAAGGTACTAATTACTATTACTGAGACGCGAATAGAAAAGAGGCCGCGCTGCATATCAGTCATACTAATGTGCCCTCGCTTTCGTTTTAACTTACTGAACTTGTTGTGCAATTCATATGGGAGGTCATGTGTCACACCAAGCAGGACAATAAATAACAAAAGCATGGATGAATAATTCAGTAACAGGCATGTAAACAGCGTGAATGATAGCACTTCATAATAGGGGACAGTGCCATTCAGTGTTGCTGAATTTATTTTTTAAATGAGCTCAGGATGAAAGCATGATTCTATCTAATGTTTAACTAACAAGACCCTCCAAAACAAAAACCAAAAAAAAAAAAAAAAAAAAATACAATAAACACATTAAAACCACAAATTCTACATTTAACGTGACCTATCATGACTCACATAATTTATACAAGGCTTGATTTGACTATCTCTCATAAATAAACTGTCCCTAATTTCCTGAATATATAGGTCTGGTTGTTCATTCTGAGTTCTGGTAATTCGTCCTACACCAGGGGCAGATGTCCAAGCATGTTTTTAATCACACTCTATGAGTGTTGTTGATGATCTGCATATTAAATAAGTCATAACTCATCATAACTTACACTCTATGCCCCTGAAAGCAAATGAAATAAGCAATAAAACTTCTGTTGATGGTAGGTAATCATAAATCTAATTATCCTCTTAGCTGACAACACCTGAAGGATGCCAAACAACCATCGCTCAAGTCAACACATAGTGATTCCCCTCATTAGGACATTATTTTTTAACATATCGAGTCCTGTTTTTTATAACCCCACTTTGTCTTAATGCATCAGTACTAATAATTAATGAAGATAAGCTTTATTCATATATATTTACACATTAAGTTTGTTTGCTTTGAATTGCTTGTTTTTCACTTTGTATTATGATCTCCAACAATCACACATGGGTGGAATTCACTGGTGTCCACATACTTTTGGCCACATCTAGCAAATAGCGGAAGCTTGTCTTATGAGCTGTAGAAGAAACAATAAATCAATAGCTTCCTCATGCCAATCTTTGTGTTAAAAAGTTCATCGTTCAAATGCCCCACTGTGTTCCTGCAGACCTCAAACCACAAGCAAATCTGAAAACACAGCATGACCTGGCTGCATGTTGATTTACTATGCAGCAGATGTGTTTGTGTGAACCTCTTTTGGAGGATTCACCTTTAAGTTGTTTGTGAGGGGGAGTGAACCATACATTTCTTTGTGCCAAGCTTCTCCCCCTTGGATCCTTGGAGATGTGGCAGGTATTGACCTTCGCATTGTGAAAGTCACACACCGAGATTGAAATGTCAGCACTCGCCATCAGAGCTCGACAATAACCATAATGAGGACTTTGTTTCCACAGCCATTAAATGTTCATCAACTGATGGAAAATGCTGAAATCTTCCCTTGGCATTAGGAGGTGGGGGCAGTCCTGTTAAAAGCCTCATATGGGGATAGTTATAGGCGATCAGGCCCCTGGATGAACACCATCATCCTCCCTACTTGATGGAGATTGCACTTGATGAGACATTAGGCCATATGTGAGTGGGTTCACACAGAGGGCATTTGTTGACGTCGCAAAAAAAAGCACACTGCTCTTGAGGCATTCTTGCAATTACACTGCAGTCGGCAAGATCAATTACTGTAAGCTGATCTATTCTGCAGACCTCATAAGTTAAAATACTTGGTCATCTTTTGCAGAAACATATAAGCCATGACAGAAAGAGCATTAAAAGTCTGTACATTACAAACTATTCTTCTCAAGCGTTACTCAGAATATTGGTTACTTCTAACCATCAATGCAAATGACATATTTAGATATTGATTAAAATAGTTCTCAGTACCCAATCCTGATTTTAAAAGTGACTAAGTAGATTACATGGCTTAATACATACATCAGTACAAGTAATATTTAGGGATGCACCGATCCGATATTAAGATCGGATATCGGCTCCGATATTGACAAAACGGCTGGATCGGGGATCGGTAAAATGAAACAGATCCACCAGCCGATCCAATTATTTTTTTTCACTGTCGCAGCACATCCTACGTCATTCGTCAGCGTCAGTTTGTCGCATGCTGGAAGAGCGCAAGTTGTTGTTTGACCAACTCTTTATTAGTTTATTCTCAGGTTCAGCTGCTATGTTTTATTTTGTATTCCTGTTTGCAGGACGTTACATGTACTCACGTCACATTTCTCCGCTGATTAGCTAGTAGCCCCGCCATCAGCTGTTAGCCTCACCGGTCAGCTGTTAGCCTAGCAACGCTAACTTTCAAACCGACGTACTCAATACTATGTGGGCTGTCCATCGTTGCTCCGTTGGTCCTCCCTCCACCACAACCTCAGGGTTATTCACCGCCGGGCTGCTTTGTCTCCTCCTCTGCTGCTGCGGTCTCCCCGGCTCGCAGCGATGCTGGATGGTCGCCCCCGCTGTGTGCACGGAGCCTCCAGACGCTAGTTTGTTTACAGACAGTGCTACTGACTTCAGTGCTATGTTCCCTCCGTGCTGACTGACAGGCGCTCCATTCATTCTTTGATTTGTTTGTTCCACTTTGTTACGTGTGTCCTTGGGTACCCTGACAGGCGCTATATAAATTAAATGTATTATTATTATTATTATTATTATTATTATTATTATTATTATTATTATTATTATTATTAATGTTACACATGTTTACAATGTTCGGTAACTGTTTGATTATTTTGTCTTAGTTAGGAAAGTCTGGTGCCTTTAGTCCCTTTCACATAGTGGAAGGTACACAGTTTATTATTAATTCAACAATGGTATCGAATTGGTATCGGGTATCGGCCGATACGTTCAGTCCAGGTATCGGTATCGGATTGGATTGGAAAAAACTGTATTGGTGCATCTCTAATAATATTACAGATTCCAAAAAATACTCCAAAAGCACAAGTTCCTTAAAAAATGACTTAGACAGTAATTTGAGTAGCTGTGATGAGTTACTACCAACCCTGCAAATAAGTATATACTGCTTATTTTAAGTAAGGGAAGAACTTTTTACAAGCAGGTCCGTTTCTAGAGCCAGAGCGTAAGATTGAGTGCCATCTAGATGCATAGTTGCAGGTGGCAACAACTGAACACCCCTCGTCATCCTCACCTCATAAAAATGTCATGTGAAAATCCCAATTTCACCTGTGAGCAGAATATTTTGTAAACATGTAAAAATAACATTATGTCACATGTGAACTGGGCAATTCCACAATAATTCATGGAGTTTTCACAAGACATAAGGAATTTACATTTTCATATGGGAAATACATGCATTCTCTGAAAACATAGTTATGAACTTTAAAGTGAAACTCTCGCCAAAATGCAACTTAGGCTTTTTGTGTGAATGTATATGAGTCAAACCTTCATGCAAAAGCATAATTACGACGAAAGAGGCACTTTTAAGATTCTTTTTAGTAAACTCTGTGTACACAAACAATGTTCTCAATGCTCGTGTTCATGTGTAGAGACTCTGGTGATACTACGAGCAAAGTTTCATGTAGTGTTGAGCCTTCTTAGTGTTTTAAAAATAGCGATTTTGATGCTAGCGCTAATTTGCCCCTAGCACTCCCATTGAAAATGAGTTTGACCCGAAAACAAAAATATATTATATATATTATATATATAAATAAATAATACACGAAAGTTTGACTGATATACATTCACAACAAAAGCTTAAGTTGCATTTTGGCGAGAGTTTCACTATAAGTAAATTAAAGATGAATGAGACATATGCAGCATACAGCACACCTGGCCATGTTCGCTGGTGGGCGGCCAGTCAGGTTAACAACTGCTGGCAGGTTACTTGGGGTGCTTTCACAGTGTGAGGTGGAACTGAGGGGGATAGTATGACTCATGCACTACACCCTATGAAGCTCACTGCTGCCAGGTAAAAAGAAACAGCTGGTGACAAATGTCACAGTGTTAGCACACATCTGTCGGCAGCACTCCTGAGGTCAGCAGCAGGGTTAGCAGTAACTAGGACTGCAGTGCACTGGGAACTGGGAATCAGAATTAAGGGAAAATACAGAAACATAATACAGGAAAACAAAAAGAAAGAAAATAATACACAACTTCTGACAGCAAAATCCAAGGTAACTCTTTACAATACCAACAATGAAAATGTGAATAGGTATTAGGGAACAAGTTAGGAATGAATCGGGAAAAACTTTATATCTAATGAATAATTAATGAGCAATCCCTGATTAACTGTTATTTGGGACTATGTACTAGATCATGTTGAGTTACTAGAGAACAGACTGGGAGATACATAACTGAATCATTAGGTAGGTCAGAGGATTAGTTCATAAATATATGTGACTCAACTTACTGAACTCAATAACTTGCTTAAACAGGAACGAGCCATTGAGGAATTAGTGATGGCTCATTAATTACTAATTTCTTAATCACAACTTACTTAAACTGATTCATAATACTGAGCAGTTACCAAGTTTGCTCCAATACAAATTACTGTAAAGAATTATTCTAATTCTGTATTCTTTTTGTGCCCCCCTTAAGTGTAACGTTATACTAAGTATTTACCAGTATACTAATTAATCACTAATTACTATGTTTGTTACCCTTTTTGTGCCCCTCAATTGTCATAATTATGAAGTAATGGGACTACTTAGCAGAGGTGGGGGACTCGAGTCACATGGCTTGACCCGAGTAGCAAATTTGAGGACTTGAGACGTACTTGACTAACACTGATGAAAGACTCGACTTGACTTTGACTCGGCATTCATAACTTGAGACTTGACTTAGACTTGACACAGATAACTCGGAAATCTTGGCTTTTCTTTCTTTCTTTTTTTTTCGCATATTGAGACGTTAGATTCGTGTTTGATACTTTGCCCTCTGCCACTGTATGACGGGGTGCATGCAAGCCTGGCAGGTGGCGGACAGGATCAGAGGAGGAGAGGCAGCATGGAGGGAGCTCCGAAAATCATCAAATTTGGATTCAAAGATTATTTCATGCCTGGGTGATTTTGGCCACCGTCTGGGTTAAAGCGTGTGTGTGTTTCAGATATAGCGTCTTCAGTGCGCACAACTGCATTATTTTAAATGTAGGTGCGCATTATGCGCGCTCACAACCCAACACAACAACGTATCGGCACACATTCGGTGAGACGCACTTGTTTTTTTGTGCGTCAGCGACAGACCTGCTTCTCCCTCAGGTGTTGTGTCTGTGTCTCTCCGACTGTTTCTCACGGAGCTCTGCCCCGTTTGAAAGGAGAAGGGGCCATATGTATAAAGACGTCGCCTCCGAGATGTAGAATGTGTTTTATAGAACAGAAACACACATTTCAGGACAGAACAGACATATCCTGTGATTTTCAGCCTGCTTTTATAGAGGGGGAGGGGGAACAATAGCTGAGAATAATATTCTCAGCTGTCAGGATTTACAGTATGGTGCAGTTGATATTAATCTAATCTTATTTTTATATTCATGAAAAAAAATTCCAAAATTGATCAACTATGCAATTGCATCATATTATTGACTTACCACCCTCCTCTGTTTACTGTGTCTACAGATATGAAGAATACATTCATACAAACTTCTTGTGACTTTCTTGAAATTAGCGATGACTTGACTTGACTCGCTTGATTTTTATAACAGTAACTTGGGACTTGCTTGAGACTTGAAGGTTAAGACTTGAGACTTGCTTATGACTTGCACGTATGTGACTTACTCCCACCTCTGATACTTAGTAACTACTCAGTATTATGTCTCACTTAAATCAAGGGGGCACAAAAGAGTAACTCAATCAATAGCCGTTTTTAAATGAATGAGTCATCACTAATTTGTGCTGCTCGCGACTGGTTCATAGTTTATCCGCAGCAACTCTGCTTACATAGCTTATCTTAACTCATGAAGAAAGTGATCAATATGTTGATTGTGTGCCTTATTGTAAAGTGGTAGAAAGCCCAAATAATACAGTGCCCTGTTTATCCTGTCATCCAGTCACGACCATGATGAAAAAGAAGCATCATAAACTGAAAAGACTGAGCCTTCAATTAAGACATACAGCTGTGATTTTTCCTCAATACTTTCATCCATCTCTGAACTATAAACTGCTTCATGTTTTTGTTATAATGTGACAATTACGGTGATTTATATTTGCACCTCACAAGTGATGACCTTGGTTAAATGACAAGTAATAAAAGAGAGAAATTAGGTTGCGGCACATCCTTGTGTTTTCCCACTTCATTTTCTCTCTTATCTGGTAACAATGACAAAAAGATTCCAGCCCCTTTTTGCAAAAGGGCCTCAGCTCCTTGTCATTCACATCAAGAGCTTTGGGGTGGTGGCGCCCTCTCTGCTGGGATAAGGTTATCTTGAATGGAAGAAATCCTCGGAGAGGCAGTATTGATCCAGCCCACTATTTTACACAAAGCTCTACATTCACCATAAAAACGTTGGCAGGGAATACTGTCATTGCTGCTCATTTGAGGCTTAACACAGAGTTCTCGGGAGAAGCTGGCCAATGGCCTTACTTATAATATTCAGTCTCCCTCTGGGCCATATCATAAATGTCATCATATGCAAAGAAGGATTTCTGAATGCCCGGCTGTATAAATTGAGCTGAAAGAGCTGAACACTTACTCCTTTATCGCTCAAAATGACCTTAGCACCTGACACAGCACTGCCTTAACTCTTGGATATAACCTTGACATTTCATTTATTATGCAATTAGTGACAATCAGCTAACGTGTTGTAAAACAAGCGCCTTCCGTTATGAAGTTTGATAAGACAACAATAGGACTTACAAATGAGCAGATTAAAGCTGGACAACAAAGCAATACAGCACAATATGTGTTAGACTGCTTTCAATTTATTTTGCCTGTGTATGAGCTGAACCTCACGTAAGGTGGGGAGAGGCTGGGGTGTGACAGTAAGCATGAAACAGCATCTTCCAGCTGATGAGATGTCAAGACAACTTGAAGCAAAAAAAAAAAATAGTATTTTAAACAGATGTTTGCACAATTTTAATCTGTGTATGTTTGTCAATACGGGTCAAATCGCTTTCACATTACACGTATATGACAGAAAACAAGGTATCTGAAACAAGGCGTTGGGTCAGCCAAAACACGATCTCTTCCAACCAAGTGTTTTGTACCTAATCCTTACCATAACAATACTTACAGCATCACTGTTCTGCCATTAATGGTAATAAGCACACCCTCTTGTATAATATTGCTTTATTGTAGCAGAGCTCGTGACCCATATGAATCCTGTATTATTAGGACTATGATCGCATATCTGCAGAGATAAAACTCCTTCATTGCTCCCTGAGTGGGCAGAAGGACACGCTCCGAGGTCTGTCTCTGTCTGTCTTGTTAATTGACACATTCGGGTGATGCTGTTGTAAATGATGTGTTTGAAATGTCTTCCACAAACAGTCACATCGCGGAGCTATATTACAATGAACTGGATTTCTTTGGAAGGACTCTGCGACAGTCCAAAGGATGTCACTTGCACATTCTCGAGTGCCTCTATCCATTCAGCAAACAGAGAGCAACATTAGCTATCGTTAGTCTGCTACAGTAAAAAGAAGACCAGCTTCCAGCACAACATAGATGTTCCACAAAGCCCTTTAAATCAAAACTAAGCCTTCGCAAATCCTTTCTTGAAAGGGAATGTTAATGTGACATTCACGTCAATTATTGCATCATGGTCAGAGCTTCGAAGCAACACAATGACATATTTCACTTCGTGAGTGTATTTTTCAAAACCAAGAGTAAAGAGCCAAAGCCATTTGATCTGCCTTGCAAAATAGGACAGATGTGACAAATCTGCATTTGTTATCTGGAGATATTGAACAAATTGGCAGCAAAGAATTTTGTGCCATTTCAGACCCTTAGGTTGGGACTCGACATGGCCGTCTGTCACTGCAACAAAGCCACACACCCCCAGGTTCGTTCTTAAGGATTTTCCCATGGTCGACGGACAAAAGACTGAAGAGAATTTTGTATGGAAAGCTGTATCCTACCTGACCTTGAGAATTTCAGTAATGTATTCGCAGCCTTCCAAGGAACTAGCACAGAGAATGATATTAACATCTGTTGGGTCAGAGAGCACACCTAAGAGCATAATGCTACCTGAGATTTTCTTGCATGGCGTGTATGCAACTGAGATAATCTGATGGGATGCGTAAGACTAAGGTCAGATAGGACAAAGTGAAACGCAGGTTTCCTGATCATAAATTCATGTATTTTGTTAAATATTCGTAAGTGTCACAGTAATATTTGCATGCTTTTCTCCAGTGATATTGTATCAGTTTATAGCTACAACAGGCTATTTATTATTCTGCTTTGGCTGTCATGCTGTCATCACTCCAAGCGAACAGTTGCTGTTGAGAATGTGTCTATATGTAGACAACAATGAGGGCTGCCAACGTGATAGACAATACAGCTGCAGGTCACTGTCTAGTTCGACCAATAACTTTGAGATGATCACATCAAACGATTGACACGCAGACCATTTCTCGACCTTTGATCGTCTGACAGAGGTCGGTCGGGTTTTATTCGCAGACTAGAAAATGAATTTATACCCGCGTGTGATATGAAATGCCAGATATTTTCCCTCTGACAGAAGCAATGCCATTTATCCTGGCTTGAAACAAATATCACTGAAATATTTGCATGCAAGTACTAATTTGTTAAAGGGCAACCACGTCATTTTGAGAATTCTTCATATTGATCCATGTGTATATTCAGGATATCAAAGTAGGCAGCAAGTCATTAGAAGGGAAACAGTGCATCAGGGTTTAATAAGCATTGTGTAAAGAAAGAAGCTCTTTTCAGGCTGGATGGTTAAATGGAACTGAGGTTATCAGAGGTATTACTTTGCTATCACAGTGTTTACTATTGACAGAAATGACAGGAATGCTAAAATTTGAATATGCACAGCTTTTTTTCCTTTAAAAAAATTAGTCATATTGAGAGCTTTAAGGTGAACAGTCAAAGCATCCAATGTTAATTTCATCAACCAAATCTGTGGCTAAAACTTCCACCTTGGTAAGGCTGCGGATTGCAACCAACTGAGCACCCCTCGTCTCATCCTTTCTTAACCCCAGATTTCACCAGGCTGATCTCGGCTGCAAGTCAATTTTGACAGAAGCGGACAGCATCCGCGTCAAGTTGCATTGAGCAGATGGAGCCAGGCAGGAAGTCAGACAGCGGAATGGCATGGGAATTGCATCTTGTCCATTTTCGAAATAAATAGACAGACAGACAGAAAATTAAACATTTTAACTAAGTAGCCTATCCAACCACAGAAAAAAGCATAAAAGTATAAAAGTACAAAAAGAAGGGGTATGAAGCCACATTGTGGATGGAACAAAACAGCGTCACACATGGCAGGTAACAGAGACATCCCCAGTGGAATCAAGCAGTGAGGGACACGTGCAAACCAGAAAGGCCATCTCTAAAGCTTATGTTTGGTTGGTCTTCCAGTAATAAGCAAGTACACCATTAGTTGATCTGTATATATATATATATGACACATTTTACGCGTATGAGTATGATGACATAATGGAGTACTGCAGCAACACGGCAGACTATGTGGAAGATGACCCACTCCCTCTGTAGATATAAAAGGCTCATTGTAAGGTAACGAAACAAAATTAGCGATTCTCAGTTCCAAGTTATTATACAATAATGAAAACATAATATTGAATGTAATATCGGCCTATTATTTCTGCCAATAGATCCACCTACATCTGACACAGTGGACTTTCAAGTGAATGAAAGATGAATGAGACACATACAAAATACAACCTGACTGTGTTTTCCTGATAGAAAGCCAGTGAGGGATCCAACCACTGGCTGATTAGTCAGGGTGCTTGCACATATTCCATTTCTGCCTCAGTGTCTCACACAGGCAGTAAATACAACCTATAATGAAACCTTTTCGAGTAGTTTCCCAAAATAACAGTATGAACCTGAAAATGAGGACAATGTGTCAAAACCCATCAGGTGCGGCCTGTCACACTGCATTAAGATACATTATGAAACCAGATTAACAGAGATCATATATGTAAGATCAGCTACGACAGACTGTACGATTCTAAATGTTTGCTATATTTGTTCCTCATTCCTGTACCATCAGTTCACGACTGCTCATCACAGATAAGTGGCAGCCAATGGAACAGCATTTCCAAAAAAGCCAATAAGCGCGCCTAATCCTATTTTGAAGAACTCAACTGGGGGGGAGCTGGCTGATATCCACTCTGGCCAGAACCAAAGAGTAGAGATGCTGGTGCTCCACCAGACCCTGCAGATCTGGACCAGAGAGACAAAGAGTAGCTGAACTGCAATATGCAGACGGTCTCATGGGCCACTCAGCAGGTGCCACAGTGGAGCTTCACTGGAGGCATCAACAGTCGAGTTGTAAATACAATATGTGTGGCCAGCACCGGAGGCAAGGATGGGATCATGGAAAGCGCAGGCAGAGTGAAAAAAAAAAAAAGATAAACTGCACTTCAGGCAGAGGAAGGAAAGAAAGGACAAACAGCCAGGACCAATTAGACAGAGACAGCAGCGACGGCTAGTGTGAAGGTTTGAGGCTGGTTCTGTTCACAGTCTATCACTGCAGTCTCTGTCCTAATCCTATCAACTGCAGTAATGAACAAAAAAAATCATATGAAGTGCCATAGTATAAAAGAAATAATATTAATAATTCATCATCCAACCTTTGCAGTTTGTCTCAGTTTCATGGAATGTTTTAGCGTCTCCTTTTTACAGCACGCAACTTTGCTATTTTGGTTTCGTCTCGCTGCTCTCAACAATCTTGTTTTCAGAGATAGCAGACAGCTTTTTACAGCACTAAAAAGAAGATAGACAACATAAGCGATTAGGCAGCGAACACAGTCGAGCATGTTGCTGCTAAAAGCTGGTGTTAGGTCTGGAAAAAGAGGACCCAAATGCAAAACACAAAGACAGACGATTGAACACAAAAGGGGAGCCAATTGTAAGCCAATGTCCAAAAATCAAAAGGCAGGCGGCAGAACAGACAAAGATGGGTTGAGACAAATCCAAAAAACTAAAAAGGTAAATACAAGACTAGACTTGAACACAGGCATGATTGTAATAACACAAGTAGCGAACGCTAAGTGACACGAGAAACAAAACAGCATTGAAGGTAAAACACGAAGGGCAAAATGCAGAGCTGGGAAACAGATGCACAGGATGAACATGAGGACAAAAATAGACGAACTGACAAAGAGAGAGGGAAATACAAACTTAAATAACACTTAGAAAATTAATCATCAATAATCTACTAAAAACCCAACAATAGTTTGACAAAACCTTCAGTAAATGAGCAGCAAACTTATCGTGCAACAACCTACAATTTAAATTTGACAGCATTTGTTGTCGTTTTTATCTGTCATATAAAACACAATTCAGAACTCTACTCAAAAACTCAACAAATAACTTTAATTATATAAAATATCTACACAGAGTGTACATGTGACTGTAGTACTTTCAGAAGCAGAAGGCATCTACTGGTTTTGACCTGAATCATTAATTATCCTTTCTATCTCAGGCCCTAAAATGTCTAACAATTAATGATCGATTTTCCCTGCTCTCCAAATGCCTCCCTTAATGTCCCCTGCTCAAGAGCATCACAAAGATAGTGCAGCAAATTACTCTAAATGTGGAGATAAGAGTTTTCTGATTGAGACGATAACTGCAGGTATACTGTATAGGTTTGCATGCTTATGCATCTGTACAATGCCCTAAGCTAGCAGTGGGTCCTGCTACATTTTCTTCTTTCCTATTGGTATATGACGAAAACAACCCCCACTGATGTTTAGAAAATAGGGAAATAAGATTAGGGCAAAAATATTTACAGACCTTGTCAGCAACCAAAACGCTACAACTATTTATACTGCTGGGACAGAAAATGTCACTTTCTGCAGAGCACTCATAATACGTTGCAAGGACTGCATTTGCATGTTTCAAGGGGTGACAATGTCATTTGCATAAATTTAATGAGTCTTTCGGAGGAAGAAATAACTGTGGACACCTGCGGAAACAGGCTGACATTGTTCAAGAGCCTTTTTTTCCCCTCTTCCCTTTATAACTCACAATATTGGCCTTGGCTTGCAGACAAAGCACCGGTACAGGGATAATCAGGAGGTCTGACATCTTCGTCACAGAGAGGTTGTTTTCTTTGGAAGGGGAAATGTGCACAGGAGATGGAATTTCATTCCCTGCTAAATGGATGACATAGATAGTTAGGACGATACAGGTATGAGGACTTGTTTTCCCATCGGAGGGGCTGGCAATCACCAGTTACCAAGGCTAGGCAGTGTCACCGTTGGCAACGCGTGGCACCCTCTTCCTGTGGTATGTTGATGAAAACGGTTCATCTGTCAGCGACCAAATGGGCAAACTAATTACCAGTGTAAGCTGATTTCCTGGTTCAAGCTCTCCACAGCAGTGGCTCTCCCAAAGTACTGGGCATGATTGTTAAACCGAGAAAAGGTACATGTTCTGGGTAGATACACAAGAGACTGTGTAAATGAATGGGATTGAGTATATGGAAATGAAATAAATGTGCTCGTCTTATTGGGGATGGCTTTGTGAATTCCAATGAAGGGGAATGCAGTCTCTGTGGCAACGACGGCGAGGATTTTACCTCCTCTCTGTCAGTCAGGATTCTAATGTGAATCTATGGCGTGGTGCCACACACGGTAGCTCAGACCTTTTGTCTTAATATCGGCAGATATGAGATGAAAGTCTATGCAAGCACTTCAAGGATGGCATTTGTGAAAATTGTGGCCATACTTTGTCATGGTCACTTACATTTTCGGCACCTCCTCCTGTTTGTGCGGCTATAGTCAGCAGCATATTGTTCCCTCTCCCAAGTCATTTATTAAATACTGATGGAACAATGCTGACACATAAGCTCTCCTTTGTCAAGCCCTAGCTAAATTAATTAATTAGCAACCCATGCCGAAGAGCCAGGAGGTTGTTGATTGTATCATTCTAAGCCGTCATCCTGTGTAAATTGGCTGAGATTGAGATCTAACAAGGCTCTGACCTGGATCCCTCCCTAACAACCTGATGTGTGAAACTTTGATGAAGGGATTTAGCTGGAGGTTGCCAGAGGACATGTTATCTTTAGCCATGCCATCAGCTCCATTAGCTGGAGCGAAAGCACCGGTGGTCAGACTCACTTATTTATTTTTTTATAACTGTACTATATTTGTGTGCAACCTAGGAAAGGGCCATCTTTTTAGCTTTCACACATTGTACCAAAACCTTGGGCCTTATTTCTAGAAATGTTCTTGGATTTATACTTGAGTTTGTGCTACTGTTTGATTCATAGACAAGCTGAATGACTAGACCTTTTTTACATATTTAGTTAAGCTGTGTACTTACATTATCCCAAATCTTTTGTCCAGGTTCCCAAATCAGAACGCTAATTCCAACAATCCAAACACAGCACTGATGTTTATGTTTTAGTCCTAACTTTGTCCTCCACTATCTTCTTTAAGCTTCTGAGTTTGTTGTTGTTTGTTGTTCAATAAATTACCTGGGAGTACAATGTGGCTTTGAGCTCCTTAAATTGTCATTCAGCTGCCGTATGCAAGCAACAATATTCAGGAGGTGTCTTTCAACCTGCTTATTCTTTTAATGAAAATACAAGCCGAAAATGCATAGGGGCAATTGCTTCCACATCCTCAGAAGTGACATTGCCGGTCACGCTGAGGCGGTTTGTGGATGCACCGCCATCTCCACGGGCCATCTATTGCTGTAAGGCATGGTGACTGTCGAGTGAGCAGGTCCCATGGGCCCAAGAGGGAGGTTAGAAGTCTGTTCACTCTCGTTTCACATGCTCTTGGACAGAATAACAAACACAGCAGCTACCTTCACATGCCAGTGCACAGTCAGGATGAAAAACTGTGTTCAATGCTTCATAATAACATGAAACGTTGTGTCTGAATCTGGTGCTTGATTGCTTATACATTTATGATTTAACCACACATAGCAATCTGTGAGTGTATGAAAACAAAATAGATAGCTGGTACCCTTATGTACATGTTCACTATACCAGAAGGTCTGTTATTGTGTGACAGCATTCCCCAGTGTATGTATACTGGGAATGTGGCAAAATATTACGTACACCTCATACAACAAGATGGCACAAGAAGATGAAAGTCAGAGGATAATAAATGTCTGCAGAATAAATTGGCTTGGTAACATGGATATTATAATGTATATATTATAAGTCTGTCCATCCATGTAGTAGATGTTAAGATGTTTGACAAAATGAGCTAAAAACTATGACCTACTGGTATCTCTACAGGAAAAGTAAGGTTATCATCAAAGACCCTAGCGTGCTTCCTCTAGGGACCTTGGACATCTTTTTAACATTTCATTAATCCATCCAATAGTTGAAATCTCAAACTCATGAGCTAAAGTGGTAAAATGACAGATTGACAGGCTATTAAACAACAACAATACAGAGAACATTTTGGAGTATGGTTGGAGTTGAGGGACTAGGTTTCCCTGAAGTCCTGAAGAAGAAGAAGAACAAGAAGAAGAACAAGAAGAAGAAGAAGAAGAAGAAGAAGAAGAAGAAGAAGAAGAAGAAGAAGAAGAAGAAGAAGAAGAAGAAGAAGAAGAAGAAGAAGAAGAAGAAGAAGAAGAAGAAGAAGAAGAAGAAGAAGAAGAAGAAGAAGAAGAAGAAGAAGAAGAGAAGAAGAAGAAGAAGAAGAAGAAGAAGAAGAAGAAGAAGAAGAAGAAGAAGAAGAAGAAGAAGAAGAAGAAGAAGAAGAAGAAGAAGAAGAAGAAGAAGAAGAAGAAGAAGAAGAAGAAGAAGAAGAAGAAGAAGAAGAAGAAGAAGAAGAAGAAGAAGAAGAAGAAGAAGAAGAAGAAGAAGAAGAAGAAGAAGAAGAAGAAGAAGAAGAAGAAGAAGAAGAAGAAGAAGAAGAATTTATGTCACAGTGAAAATGGTACTCAGTATTTAATCTATCTGGAGGGAGCAGTGGGTTGGTCCCCAGCAGCGTACCTGGGGACCAAGTCCAGATGTCAGTCAGTGCCAAGGTCAAGGGCAGTGACTGGGGAATCAACCTCGTGTCTGTGTATGGGTGTGTCTATGTATTTATGTATGCATGGGTTTCATCATGTATGTGGGGGTAATCAGGGATATGTATGTACATGTACATGAGTGAATGCGCACATGTAGGCATGCATATGTATCTACATATTTAGGAGTGAAAGTGTTTATGGATATCTGAATGCTTTGTGTATGTGTCTGCATCCTGTATACATGTTAGTGTGATTACTTGTTACATCTAGGATAGCCAATCTCTGAATATGAACATGTATTTTTTATTTCATTTTTAGCTTCTAATGCCTTATGCAATTTATTTCGTTCTCCTGTGAACCTGTCTGGTATAGACTTTGAATGGCATTAAAAAGGAATCTTGACAATCGCAATGGTGCATATTTTGATGTCAGGGGAAACCGGAGTACCTGGAGGAAACCCACGCAAGCGCAGAGAGAACATGCAAACTTTACACAGATAGGCCCGGTCCCAGTCGGGTTTCGAACCCAAATGGCTGACTGCATTAATTCAAGAAATGAAAATTGCTGAATGTCTCAAACTATTTACATAATAACAGATCATTAACAGTTCACTTTAAACATAATAGACTTACACTAAAAAGATAACATACTACACTAAAAAGAGATAAAACACAAGAATAACTCAGCACCTAATATAAGAAAAAACAGCAAAGAAACAAAAACTAATTAATGCCAGTGTAGGACCCAAAATGATTCATTCCTCCAAGTTTCTGACCTCTATTTTTGAAGGAAATATTCTGAAGAAAGCTTTTGTTTGGCTTCAAAAAGACTCTCATTTCGTATGCCACCCTTACTCAAGTGTCTCTGTTTTACTGCACACAAGACACATGGGGCCAGCGCTTCTGTGAGTATCCTTCATTGAAGTGAACCCAGTAGGCTTCATTGTCTGACTTTAATCATGTGCTCCCCTCATTCATTACAGGGGGTACACCTGAGTGATGAATACTCAGGGTAATACTAATGAAGGTTTCTGCTGTTATTATTTAATGGGCTCGCCTGCCACACTGGATGTGCTCAAGCTGTATTATTTCAGTCAGTATGTGATTAGCCTCTTGTAGGCTTCCCACAGAGAGACATCAAACTGAACTGGGCCTGATTAAACAGCCTGCTTGAAACTTCACAAAATAACTTTAACAGTTTAACCTCTGAGGAAGCTCCACTGGTGATTAATTCTGCCCCCCTTTATATTATTGTAATTGTTCACCCTGGGGGGGAAGTTAACGTACCATAGGCCACAAACCCAAGACCCTGTTTCATTCAAAGTGATTATCATGCCTCAAGGAAAACTGGCCAATTATGTTTAATTGCCGCATCAGAGCATCCGAATCTTCTTTGAGTATCATGCATGCGTTTTTTTGTGGTTTTTACACAGAGCTTGATGAAATTTCCAGCTGGTCAGAACAAATATTAAAGGTGCAACTTTGACCTTTAACCCTAAACTGGCTGGGTGCATGATCTCATGGTTGCTCGTGCGCACAACATGCATGAAGTAGGATTCTGATTCTGTAATATACGTTTCATATTTATGATATGGAGTTGTAAGCATTCATGTTTGTAATGTATCATAATCTATTTTTCTATATTTGATACATGAGGAAATTCATTGTTGTTGACTTTTTGATCTGTGTTTGCAGCTGATGGCAATCAAGCGTAGCTTCGAATCTGATGAAGCAACATGTGAAACGTGGTAAGCATAGTTGTTTGCCTTTTGTTGTCTTCATCGAATTTTTAAATAAAAAAAATAGTGTCAATCCTGGCATCCTAATGTGGGCTGGAATATTAATATTCTCCGTCGGCTGTAGTTTACACTGCACCAGCTGGCACCCAGGAGAGAAACCAGGCGCTAGAAAAAGAGCAAAAGTTGCAAACGAGAGATGAGTTATGGGCTTTTTCCATGTTTAATCAATTGTTTGAATTATTTTTTGGGTCTTTTCATGGCTTTGTTAAGCAGTACAGCTGAGGAGTGACAGGAAACAGTGTGAGAGAGGGCACATGCAGTTTAGGGCCTCAGGTCGGATTAGAATCCTGGGTCGCTGCAGCAAGGACACAGCCTCTCGACATTGGGCACTCTCTCTTTTCTATTTTTCCTTTTTTAATAATGTCTTTGCCTTTTTATGGCTTTATTAGATAGTACAGCTGAAGAGTGACAGAAAAACAGGTTGGGGGGGGCGGTGACATATAGCAAACGGCCACAGGTCGGATTAGAACCGTGGGTCGCTGTGGCAAGGACACAGCCTCTCTACATGGGGCGCATGCTTAAACTAAGCTGCTGAGGTGCCCCCTTCTTTCTTTTATTGTTTTGAAAATTATTTGATGAACTTTTTCGTGACTTTATTAAATAGGACAGCTGAGAGAGGTGACATGAAATGGGATGAGAGAGGGGATGGTGGGCAGCAAGGGACCATAGATCGGATTTGATCCCTGGGCTGTTTCGGCGAGGACACAACCTCTGTACATAGGGCACACCGTCAGCCAATGGAGCGACTGAGGAGCCCCAATACTTATTAAGTTTTATTTTCATTTATCAGATAATGATTAGCAATTTTTATCTAATAACCAACTGTTGGCCTCCTGTCAACTTGCAGAATTGGCCCTTAAGTAGGAAAAGGAGGAAAAGTAAATGCACAATTGTGTTGAAATTTGTGTGTTGATATTTTCACTGGACTTTTTGGGAAGCTGGCAGCCCTGCAGCTTCATGAGAACTGAGGACAAACTGAGCTCTGTGCTAAACCTGGCTTTGTGCCATCCTACATTTCAGTTGCCAGTTAATATAATGAGGGAAGCAAGTACACAAAACCAGAGGTTCACAGGGCTACTTATGAAAAAGTGATAGTGGAAGAGGAACTTGAGTCAAGATGACATTGTGCTGCAAGCAACAAGAGGATCCAGTCTAGAAGAGTTAGTGATATCAAGAAAGGGGCTTCACAAGCATTGCAAACAAATGTGTTGAAGGATATATTCTATTTCTGGTAAGAATAAGATGCAAACATATATTTCTATGCATATAAGATATATATAAAGGTATTTTTGTGGATCAACACAGTTCTAAACTTAAGCAGAAATAATCCATTATTCAAATGTAGTGTCCCTCATGTACAACCACATGTTGTTAACTTTGCTTCTTAGTAAGCACAAAAGCACCATTTTGAAAAATGGCTTGTGGCCTAAAAGACGCTCAACCCACTCAAAAACCCTCGAATACTGGATTTGACATTCCCAGGGTTGATTAAATTACTGTACAGTCTTGGCTTTGAATTGCAAACTAAACTTCCAGATGGACAGAACTCCTCCCTGTCAATCCCAGCGCTGCAGTTTAGCCGTATTAGCAACAGGTGAGTGAGAATGAGGTGAGGATTACACAGGCACTACTTGCATGTTGATGAGTAGCAGGTTACTGAAGTGTGAGCTAGATGAAGGCCTTCCAGCTGGATGCTGTCACATGTGAAAGGACTGTTAACACGGCGTGAATTGGAACTCTAACAACTTGTAAATAAACAGAGCGTGGAGGAGAACATAACGTTAGACGGCGCAGTAGCTGTATTGATGATGTCAAAAATAATTAATCATGACTTGACATGAAAAGACGTAGACATGGTGCTGGCTGCTATGTGCATATAAGAACTTTGCTTTATTACTGTGTGTATTTCTAATCACCTGGAATTATTGTGTTATCATTTCTGGAATTCAAACACTATGAATTATGGGAAAATCACTTAGAAAGTCCCTTACACTAACCAATCATGAGTATTCCTTCAGTGTTTTGGATGTCAGTAGAATGTCAACATGCATTTCTTTGCATTAGTTTTATTTCATGGCAGCATGCTGTATGTGTTGAATGTATGTAAATGTGAGAGGATGTAAAGGTGAAATATGTGACAATTGGCCAGTAGTTTAATTCTCCAAACAAAAAAAAGGAGCTCAGAGCACCTGGGGCATGTTGGTGTGAAAAAATGCTTGCACAGGAGCTTTGGGCCGGACAGGCCAGCACTAACTGGTTAGATTGCTATCTATTAATTATAAGAAATGTAGATGTCAGGACATGAAAATTGCAATTTTTGAATTCTTTTTTTTTCATTATGTTATTTTAATTAATTTTAAGAGTTTTCAACTGAAACTCTAAAGTATTGCACCTTTAATTTTCAGGAGTAATGTGTTTCTTCACTTAAGTGAATTGTTTTTCTTTTTTGTAGAACACTTAAAATTGAACACTGTAATTTATATAGGCAGCAGGTTATGTAACTGTGGCTGTTAAACTCAAAAAGGTCTCATGTGGTAAAAAAAAATATTCATAATGATTGATCTAATGAATTCTATCCTGTATGAGATTTTTTTTTTTAACCCAGGATTTATAACACTTTTTGCTTATAAAACAGATAAGTGAAAGACTTTTTACATTATATATTACATTACATTACATTACATTACATTATATTATTATATTATATTATATTATATTATATTATATTATATTATATTATATTATATTATATTATATATTATATATGAATGATCCCACCTGGGAAGTGAGGTATCTACAATACAGGAAATAGTAAAGTTTGTGATATATTTTTGTCTAATGGGGACTGCTTAATTTTGTTTTGGTTCCTTTAGTTCTATTAATAATAAAAGGGACAGCACTGATTGGTGTAATAAACTTCAAAACTTCCATCTGAGGCTGGGTAATTGACTTGTTCCCAATGTGAACTTGAACACAAACACTCCACACTGCCGCTCCGTGCCACAAAAAGGAGATAATTGGATTGCACATATCTCAAACCTGTTCGAGGGTGAAGCCAGTGTGAAGAACAGCATGCATACATTTAGCAATCAACAGCCAATATGGTACACTCTCTTTGTCTTGCAAAGGACTTTTTCAGACACAGCGAGGTGCAGACCAGCGTGAGCTGCAAGTCCATCTTGACTCTTCTACAGCACATCAATCTTTATTTACCAAACTTTTAATTTGCCATCATCAGGGTGGTGCCTGACATGTGACTTTAGACAAAACATGCATTTTAAAAAACAATGTTTACAAAATGTACACACTTTCCCTAGTATAAACAACAAATCAGAACAATAGACTCACCAGAATGTTTTACATGTTTATATTAATAAAGAAGGAACATAAAGTTTGAATTGTTAGGAGCTGAATTATCACAGAGAGGCCTGCCATCGGTTGAAAACTGTAATACATTATGTAGTAATGACACTTAATGGCATACCTTTATTAAGAGTTTCACAGCTATGTCATGTTTAATTATGAAAGATTGACACTGAAACTACTGTTTGCAACAATTCACACAGGAGGTTTTTATCCACAAACGTGCAGTATGAGAAGTCTTAAATCAATATTATAAATGTGTGCTATCAATTATAAATCCTCTAAAAGTGCTCAGTATTCAATGAATCCAAACAACTGTTTGTGAACAAACGCCATATAAACCTACTGAAATGAAATATCTCATCAGTTTGTTTCAGCTTGTTCTGATGTTAAAGAAAGGCAATAAAATAAACTAGAATCCCGCTCAGTAGAGTTCTTATCTCTGCTGTGGCACAACATGTACATGTGCTCACTGAAAGATACCAGCCACCTAAATACCTACCCTAAATACTGATTCAAGATCCATGCAATATTGCCTGAAGAACTCATTAAAATGTTGAAAAACTCTTTGTCTTGCAATGATAGAGAAAGTGAAAAAAATCCTGCTGACAAACCAGCCAATCAACAAACTAAACCAACGAATAAACGAACATTAGTGGAAACATAACCTCCTTGGTGAAGGCAATAAATGCAGGTTTAAGATGAACTCTTTGACGCTTTGGCTTAATTTACTGTTACGTATTTTAACTTTTCGTGTATACGTTTCCATTCAAAATGACACAATCCAGTTTTTTTTGTGTTTAACTAATGCAGCCCTCAGTCAGCTGAGTTACTTGTATTCCTTAATTGCTTCGATCCAAAATGGATGATACTTTTGCATTTATATAGTTCATTATGTCTGTTCGCTTGGAATAATTCATATTTCAGTATTTCATTTTAACCGAAGTGAACCTTTTTTTTTCCCAGTCAGAATGCATTAGATCCGTGGAAAATGCTTGTCGGGACCTATTTGAGGTTCTGTTGGATGGGCCTTAATTTCCTGCAGTTGTGCTGACCTCAGGTTCAAAGATGAAACGGACTCTGTCTGGGATCATTTAAACCTGCCGCCCTTGAGGGTCCATCCCAAGGCAGTCATTTGGACGATTTTCAAATGGTCGAGAGATTCCTCCAGTTAATTAAAAATTAACTACAGATGATTAATTGAGACCCTTGATAAGGAGATCTTCATAGGCTTCTTCCATTTGTGTGAATTGAGGGCGGTATTTTACTCACAGGAGCAATAATGATATCCATCAAAATGATTACATTTATTGCCAATTAACATTTCACTTCTCATGTCTCCATACAGCCTTTCACATTGATACTAATATGACTGAAAGATTGTTCAGTATGTGTTCAGTACATGTATGTTATATAAAAAAAAGAATTAGTAAAAGGCTTGTATGTGACTTCCATCTCCCTTATCTAGACCAACGCTGAGCCATATCTTGGCATCTTCCCGACTTAATCTTCGAAGCAGCGTTAACGTGACTGCAGCCTGCTCGTCCTGGCTAAATCTCTGCCATATGATACACTGACTGATCATATAGCACACCGCACAACCCCTAAAATCCACAGATTGTCTTCCAGTTCATTAACTGTGAACCGTGTTCGGTTTCATAACATCCGCAGCGAGCTCAGAAAAATGAAGGGGCTGTTGCTCTCCATCACTCGGAGTCCAAAAAAGCACAGGCTGGGAGCTGAACTGCAGATAAACCGGGTGTATTATAAAGTTTCATTACCCATCACAAAGAGCTCATGGGAGCACGACACCAACTCTTGTGTGACACAAATGTGTCACTTTCTTCATATATAATGCACTTTATTTTATTCTTTATCTACAGTACTGTACATTAAATGCATGCTATCTTCAAGCATTTGCTAGCAAAAGATATGTATTTTTCACGTAGAGTTAACTCCATGGTTATTAATTTATTTCTGATTAATAATCAATTTGTGAAATAGCAGAACTTGTTTTTTTGTGACTGTCACTGAAAAGCTTAAAGGGCCAGATGAATATATGAATATGTGACACACAGTCTGGGATCAACACGATGATCATGGTCCGGGGAATCGACACGATGGTGACGGTTCAGGAACAACATCATGATGTTGGGCCAGGATCAACATGGTAATGATGGTCCGGGATCAGCATCATGGTCCAGGATAATAAAAAAAAAAACAAAAAAACCCAGGCACACAAAAGGCTCTTTTACTACTCTGCAGCGGATGATTAAAATCCCCCAGAACATCATGGGTTCCCATCTACAGAGCATCGGTGATATCAGTGAGGTGAGGTGTGCACCAAGCCCAAAGGATACTCTAAAACAACACAGTCTGTTCACCCTGCTGCTG
Organism: Diplodus puntazzo; assembly: GCA_963678695.2. Taxonomy (NCBI): domain Eukaryota; kingdom Metazoa; phylum Chordata; class Actinopteri; order Spariformes; family Sparidae; genus Diplodus; species Diplodus puntazzo. The sequence continues at coordinate 25,471,018 of OZ023164.1, forward strand.
TTTGCAAAAAGCTTACCATAATGTCACCACGAGTGACGTGGAAATTTGGGGATGCAATATGCATGTTTGCCAGTCAAAGATGTTCAGTGGAAATAAAAAGAAAAATGGTGCATTATCATGTCTTCTCAATTTTCAGCATTTTCAGTCACTGCAATTCATTCACAGACCACATTGTGAGCAGACACTTTCAGCCATATGTCAACACAAAACCTTGCCAGAAGAACTGCAGGGTAGCATAAAAAGACGCACACTTGTGAATCACTTACTTCCATGCATGTGTTTGTCATTTTCTCTTTTCTCAGAACAAAAGAGGATAAAATCCACAATAAAATGATGTTCCAAAGCCATCCGAGCCACAACAACAGTATAACCGTAAACACTCTGAAGGTGTGAGTCTGATGTTTTACCTTTAACCAGATGTTTCTCCCTCTCCAGTTTTTGGGCAAAGGCACACATCGTGTAATTAAAATCCAGGGATGCGCAGATGTGATCATCAGCTTGTCTGGGGGGAGAACAAACATCTTTGACTCACTCCAAAGGGTTGGCTTGATTCCTGCAACGAAACACATCTGACTCAAACAGAATTACTTGGAAGTCTTAGTAACAGTAATCGGACAAACATCCCACTCTTCCCTCAAAAAGCCATGTGTCACCATTTTGATTGGCTTATTCTAACATCGTATTATCTGATGATAATCCCTAATCCTAGTTTCAAGGCACTCAATTATGCATTCCGGAGCACTTATTTAAACTGTGATATACATTTTTTACCGCCTGAATACTGTGAACATAGTTTTCTAAAGATTCTGAAGATCAGAACCAGGAAACGTGTGTGCATGTAAACATAATTACCGATTTACAAATCTTGGAACTACATAAACAAATGCAGCTCAGACAGGTTGCATAGAAGCAACACACTTCTCAGAAAAAAAAACACCTGGGACCAATCAGTTTCATGCAAATTCCCCATCAGCCATAACTAAGACAACTTGAAATGCACGTATCATCAGAATGTCTTTTATTCCTCTGACTTCAAATAAGTTGTTACGGTTTAGAGGGAACGGTAGGACCCAAATGTGGAAACACTCGGGAGGATTAAGGAACTTAGGGGGAGCTTTATTAAACAAAACTGATACAAAAAAAAACAAAAAAAAACAAGAATCCAGGAAAACCAAAATGAGTCAAAAAAAGACAAAAACACAAAGTAGCAACAAAAGAGCTTATACAAAGTACAAATCAATGAAAACACGAGGAACATAAAACTAGTACATACCATGAGGAGAAAAGCTAGATAACACTGAAGCTGGGCTGAAACACAGGGGCACAACGGGGGGAAACGGGAGAAAACATAATGATCTGACAGACAGACACGAGGGAACACAAAGACTATATCCACACACTAACGAGGGGATGAGGTGCAGGTGGAGCGAGGCGAGGAAAGGACAGGTGAGGAAAATGAATGGAAAAACACTGGCAGGAGGGAAAATCACACAGAGGGAGGAACTGAAAAGCAACACGCGACACATGAGGGCACAATTTCAAAATATAAATGTATGTGGTAATCAAATTATGTGCGCCTGTCACTGATGATCAACACCTGTGAGTTAGAAGGGAGAAAAGTACGCCTATGTGTGGCTACCTAGCCAATTGGCTCTCTTAACACACCTTAAAAAACAAAGCATCATCCTATTCATAGATACATAGACTATGCCGCAGTTTAAGTATTAATTTCTTTGGTTCAATTCAACAACATGGCATATTATCACAGAGTACATCTCGCTAAAGTAAAGGAAAGTAAGTAACCCTCAAAACTCAAAAACTACTCAATGGTTTTCCACCATATGTGGATGTAAGATTGCCCCGAACAGACCCAATTTACTCTTGGTGCAGATCCAGATGAGGGGATGGATCCAGATTTCTTTCTTCTTACTTACTTTAACATTGTGAGGCTTTTTTCCACCGTTTTTCCTTAATTTCTCAGGGGATCATACGTGAATTTTGATTAAAGAAATCAGCCATAAAGGGGACTGTTGTGCTCCAATTACAAGTAAACAACACGCCTCTTCTTTAAGTGTCCGAGCTCTACGCACAGCAGCCAAAAACACAGAAGCTCGAGACAATTTAGCACTTTACAAAAGCTGTCAGTAAAGCTGCACTGATGATTTTTGTAAGCTTTGAAATGGTTGAAGAACCCTGTGAACAGCAATGGGGGAAGGAAAACTTGACCCATTTAATAATGATGGATGCGGGGCCTCTGCAGGTGAAAACACTTGACCTGGATCAAAGGTTACCTCAGTCAGCCCAATGTACTGAAGAGTAGGATCCAAATGTGTTTGTCCACTGTCACTTAGACTGTGTTGGATCTTGGAAACATGAATAAATATATATTTTTGCTTGATTTATAAAACTTCTGTGTTGTTGCTTGTTTCTTGTTGGTTTTGGCCCCCGAGCTCACCAGTGGTAAGATCAAAAATCTCCATGCATTCATCTCAACTTGTGCCGTCAATTACATTCAGTTTGCTCTCTGCGAGACTTGTGCCTGCTTTTGAAATCAAGCCACTTTCTTCCCGTTGCTTAATATGACAGGTACAGATGCGGATAATTTCAGGGTAATTTCTGCACAATTGTAAGTGCACTTGAATGTGAGAAGCTGACATTATCACAGGGGCGAGACCCTGTGACATAATTACCCTTGGCAGGAGTCAAGATTATGGGGCTTGCTGTAGAGGCATTAAACCTTCTCAAATTGAACATCAGTAACTGTTAGGTGATTACAAAATTGTAATCCTTCACACAGTTACTAGGTAACAAATTGCTGGGCCTTGAAGTTGTTGCCAGAGCTGGAGAAAGAAAACAAAAAAAAAAACTGTAACTGTTGCACTCTAAAGTAAAATATTCGACCACCAGCACCAGCTGCACTTGACTTGCTGTCAAAGATAGCTGCAGTAAATGAAAATATATGACAGGGACCCCCTGCTGCCGCTTTATGGATATATGTCAGCTCAGCTGTCAAGTACGTGTATAAATGTGACCGGGACAGTGACGGAGAAGCATTCTGGAGAAGGGATTCTGCTAGGACCTATGGCGGCGGAGAGAGCGCTGTGCTGTTTGCATACAGGCTGCTTTTTGCAAAAGGAGAGTGGCAGAACCAAAAATCACCTCATCCATCATGCGCGCCACTTTGCTGTCAAAAAAACAAGCTCATCACTTCCTCCACGTGTACGTACACCGAAGGGCTTTGTAACAATGGGGGTGGATGTCTGGAGGAAAAACAACAAATGGTTCACAGTAATGAGAGGAGCATTGCTGACAAAAATAATGGCTTACCTACATAAAAACAGGTATGTAGCCAGCCCCCTCAATGCTCGTTTTACAGTATGTTGTGTCAAAACTCAGAACAATTACTGAAAATGCACTTTATATGGGAGGTGAATTTTAGAAGGGTCTGCGAGCATTTAACCATAGCTTGGGGTGCACAGAGGTCTGGTTTGCTTATATAACAACACCACAGTTAATGTGAGCTAAGAAAACTCCCATGCATTACCCCACCAAAAAACACATTCTCACAAGGTTCTTAAATTTCCCTGTATAACAAAAATAAATAAATAAAATAAATCGAGCATATACTGGATTTCAATGGTGCAAGCCTATGGTGCAGTTTTGTTGCCGTGCATGTTGGAGCTCATTTGAGTCCTCACGGAGAAGCTTTCTGTAAGTGCTTACGGTTCCTTGTTAGCAAACTCTACCGAGCGGCGACCAAACAGAAGCGGTGGTGAAATGTCCTGACGGAGCAGTCAGAGTGAAATCTGCCCCATTAATTTCCCAGTGGAACGGGGCGAGACACACGTTTGCCTTCCCGGTCGCAGATTGACCTCCCTCTGTCGTTTCCACTCTCGAGTTCAGTCGCATTAAACGTAGACAAACAAAATGTCGAGGCGCTGTTTTTCATGTTTATAATCTTTTTTTTTTATATAACTAAGCAGCATGGCAAAATAATACAAGCGGCAGATAAGAAGGGTTACTGTTGCTGTAGGGCGTTTCAGGACAGAAACAGACTGCTAATGACAGTATGTTTGATACAACAACTACTACTACTACTACTCACACTATTTCCTTTTGGCCAGACCACAGAGTTTACCAGGCAGCAGAGGTGGCAAAAGACCACATGTTCTTTAGACTCTGGTAAAAGATGAAGTACTTATTCAACCTCTTTACTCAAGTAAAAGTGACGAAGTACAGGCTCTTAAATGTCAAAAAATCCCTCTGAAGAATATTTCTACAGGCCATTTCTGTGCAAAACTAACTGAACCGCACATCATATTACTATGATTCACAAACTTAGAGAGGATGGAAGGCTGCAGCGTCTCGGTAGTTCGGAGACACTAGCACACCCTTTTCTAATAATTTAAGTCCCCCCCTCTATCTGCTTCTGTCTCGTCACGTCTTTTACGGCTGCCGTGCGTGATGTGCACAGGTTGAAATCAATGGTCGAAATCAGTCTTGCGCTGTTGAGAAGGCGCTGTGCAATGATGTATTCTAAAACTAATCGATAATTCACCTCGAATGCATTAAGACTAAAGTAACAAGCCTGTTTTAAAAAGAAATGCGGTGAGTAGGCAGTACAGATATTTGTGTTAAAATGGGGAGTAAAAATAAAAAGATACCTGCAATATCTACTGAAGTGACCAAGCAATTGTTTCTTGTTAGTTTCCACCTCTGACAGTAGGCTTTCAAGGACCCATATTATGAAAAACATGTTTTTTTACTGGACTCTTCAAATATAAGCTGGTCCTCCCTGAGCCTGCCAACTACCAGAATGAGGAAAACAAGCGATTCCTGCATGGTCTCTGCAGCCCACCCACTGGTAAAAGGGCGCTCCTTCAGGCTGTTCAGATTCAGCTCCTTTCGTTACGTAACGAAAGGAGACATTTACATAGGTCGGCCTCCTCTGCACGGTGATAGGAGATATGCAAGAGGGGGGGCGTTCATCCCCGAGGTGAAGTTCGGTGTGTCCAGCGGTAAGATAGCAGTGTTTCGCAACATTGTCGCTCAGAGTTAGACACGCAAATTGCTCTGTTGTTAGTTGTAAAAAGCAACACAAGTGCCTATATTCTGTCCCAGCTACAGAACAACAGAAGAGACAGTGGTTGCGTTTCATATTTTAATGACAACGTGCCGGCGGCGGTTCGCGCTAGCATGTATGTGTGTGCTAACCACTTCACATCAGACTGCTTCGGTAACAAGGGTCAGTACAAAGCCGGCTTTGCCTCGACACTGACCCTCGTAAAAGGATCAGTCCCACCCCTACCGGACCCAGCAAATGCAGCAAGTAACAGTTGCCTACGAGTATGGTGAAGTCAGCTGGAAACTGGCTAACTAGTTAGCTCCGCTTCGGTCCACTATGCAATAGCGTTTGAAGCGAGTTTAATGTTAATAATACTACGAGGGAGTTTGGTTTCCACAGTAAGAAGTCTGGAAACGTGCAGACTGGAGACAGAAACGATGCGAACAGTGTCCAAGAGTTTGGAGACAAACACAGCTTTGCTAGCTGTTAGCCAGTAACTGTAACAACACATAGAACAAACTAACATTATTTAGACACACTAACCATTCTGAAACGTCCTGCTGCAACCGCTGAGTCTGTACTTCTTCAGGAGCTTCTCCTACTGGGTCCGATTCTGGGTCAAACTGGCATGCTACCGCTAGCACAAGCGGCATCCTCTCCCTGAGAGTGAGGTAGCAGTCAAGGCTCTCCAAGTAGGCGTTCACGGAGCTCATTAGCATTTAAAGGTACAGGCACAGAAACAGCCTGCTCTCAGGAGAGCGACTTTTAGACAGCTGAAATTCAGGACCACGGAGGGGTTTGGAGCAATGCATATCGAATACAGAGTTGTTGGACCTCTGACAGCTGTGTGAAATTGATGAAAAACAGTATAATATGGGACCTTTAAGTCTGACTGCCCCACGAGGCTGCACCACCTGTGCGCACCAGGGATTCTCTGTCATGCAGCAACAGATTCTCTATGGACGTCTACTGCTGCAGAATATGAAGCACACCATCCAAAAATCTCTCTTCATTTTAACTATAAATGTGAAATAGACACCCACTCAGAATCTCGATAGCTAACTCACAGCGCAACGTGGCTGCTGCTAATATAGGTCAAAATTCCTGACAGAAAATAGCTACACTTTTTTTTTCTGATGCTATACCAGCGTGCCTTCACTTGGGTTCTCACTCGGCTCCCTCATTCTCTCATTTGCATTAGTCCCACCAATGTCGGAACTCTAGGAAGACAGTAATCATCTCTGATTGGCACCTGGCAAACAGCTGGCGACTGAAATTATAGGTGCTCTGTGGTATTTCTCTGTAAACAAACAGAAACTGTTTGCATTCAGTGTTGCTCACCAAAAAGCATTGTGTGTATCCTACAAACCCATTGTTCCCAAATACCCAAGCATTTTAAATCAAACGTTGCAGTTTCTTTACTACCTTTGTTTCCACATTGCAGCATTGTCTTACTGCTATCTGTTGATCGGTGCAGAAGTGTTTGGTATCGTATCACCCACCTACGAGGTAAGAACAAAACAGAGACTCCGCGATGCTACGAGCGGTTGCAAATCAGATCAGATGTGGTAATTCTGCCAAACTGTAGAAATAATGGCAGTCGAATATCAGTTTAAAAGTAATAAGATCGGGATGTCACTAACGGACCTGCTGCCCACTATTAAGGAGTTGATGAGAGCGGGGATTTGCATGCTTGTCAAAAAGAGGATTCTGTATTTTCCCTTTTCTGATCCTGCATGATGATCACACCAACAGAACCTGCATCCGCAGTCGGTCATGTAACAATATAATCACATCACCCTGTTTCTGACAGCTGACGTAGCCACAAGATGAAAAATGGGACGAGCTGCTTTTCACACGTTTGCCTCTCGACAACTTTAAATAAAAAAAAAAAGAAGGTATGAAATGTCAGCCTTCGTGGATTTGATGAAATGAGGATGGTGCTCGATACGTGTGAATGCTTATCAATTATATGATACGGCCGCTATTTATGTTTTACAGAGAGATGTCAGAAAAAGTACTATAATGTGTAGGCATAATGTAATAACACAAAATTACTGTCTACAAGCAATAATTGTCATCACTGCTGGAAGAACAGGCTAATCAGGAGCTCAGAGAAAGGCAAGAGGTGCATTTGGTGTGTACATTTTCATAAAAGGCGAGACATTACTGGACTAATGGCATCTGCAGCTCGGTCAGATGATTATTGTCCTCTCCTCAAGAGGCCAATAGGGATGTTAAAACCTTTTATTCATCAGGCAAAACTGTAAAAGCGTAAACAAATTGTGAGATTGTACAGACATTCGTACTCTTCACTTCCTTAAAAATGGAAAACATTGTGTAGGCTAAATTTACAGCTGGTGCTGAAGTTTGGTTAGCTCACAGCAGTCCAATTAGATCAGCCGCAGTGACCAATCAATATAAAGATTCTAACCACAGGGATGCTTCCGTCCAGTTAAAGACTCCCAGGTAAGACACACCTGTCTCTGCTCACTCTCTGTTTCCTCCAAGACACAGGCATTAGAGCATCCTTAATGAGGTCACGGGCAGGAAGTTGGAGGAATCAGGGAAAGGGCGTCTTTTAAACAACCCAGTCGTCGGAATACATGTTAGCCAAGTACGTTTCAGCAAAAACCACAGAGACATAAGTTTAACATTAGCGTAATGTTGCATCTTTGCATTTGTCTGGTTTCAGTTTTCTTTTCAGTGCTAACTGTCTGGTTTAGGCACAAAAACCATCTGATTAGGGTGAGGACAATGTCATGATTAAACTTAGAATAGCTTGTTTGGTCGCCACAAAAATTCGACAACCAGTAAAAAACCAGCAGTTTTGGTCATTGAAAAAATGCCTGGATGAATGGATGGATGGATGGATGGATGGATGGATGGATGGATGGATGGATGGATAGATAGATAGATAGATAGATAGATAGATAGATAGATAGATAGATAGATAGATAGATAGATAGATAGATAGATAGATAGACTTTTTTTTACCCTTTAATTAGTTATAAAAGCGGGATGGCAGCTAGAGATGGTCCATCTTCCCGTTAAAGATAGCCGGCTAAGAGTGCCGTCTATAAATGTAACAACGCCACCTCCTTTCCTTCCATGTCCTGATATGAAAGTCCATTAATAAGCATGTCATCAGATCGTGACATGCCACATCTGGTACAAAAGTCTACCTTCGACGTAACTGTGGTTTGCAGAAACATTAACTGCTAACGTTACATCCCGGTGACGGGGTTCTAACTCTATTAGTCCTCGGACTGTGCTGCCTGGTGGTGCGTTTGCTGAGAGAAACTGTTGCTCCTGCATTTTTAATTCTAGGCTGTAGGAAATTAGCAAATCGCGTCCATTTTCTCGTCTCGTCTGCAATCCATTTTATGCAGAACATGTCGCCATTTGGATATTAGCACGAGGTGAATGATTGCAATTGATGAGCACAATTATCCATCAGACCTGCGTCCCAGATTTAATCTGTCATATTGAAGGTGTTTTTGTTTGATGAGATCATTATCTGTTATTTCACAATATGCAAATGATAATATCCGGCGCGGCGATTGCCACAACAGTTCATCATTGATTTAGACATGATTGATTGATTGTGACTTTTCTGTGACACTGCAAAACAGTTGGAATTGTTTCGATTCATTTTTAATCACCGAGCCAGTCAGAGAGAGAGATGAAAGGGTTCATTTGTAATGTCATGTAATGTCAGTTTACTGTGGCACGAGCCTGTTTTGGTATGAATGGAATTTGCAATAGCTGTTGCAGTGAAAATTCACATCTGAGGCATTTATAGCATGCACTCGCACTCTCCTCCACAGGCTTTTACTCAAGGATTTATGATACAGATTACGTCAGATGCAACATACTGTATATATTGGCCCCATTGGAACCAATCCCACTACAGCCCTTCAAAACCCTTCAGAACCTATCAGATGAAATGCGTGACCAAAGCAAGCCACAGCTGTGAGAGCAGGGGAGGATCTTGCTGAGGTCAGGTAAACAAAAAAACACCTGCACCATCACATTTTTTCCCCTCCAATTAAACAACAGGACACAGCGAAAAGACACATACACAATTGTAAATACTTATGTGGTGATGTTCCGCTTCAGCATGCAGTAACACGCCTCTTCCTCCAATGTAAAATTGACGGAAAAGGAGATGGATCGATGAGCATTCATCTTCTCCCCGGTGACTTTGTATAAAACGCATTGATTTCAAATAAGTTCAGACGGCCTCTCCGAATGACCGCACACATGAATCAGTGAGCCAATGCTTGACACATGACACGTATCCTCTATTGTTGCCTGTGTGCTGGATTTCATGAAATCCCCCCTTTCTTTACTACCCACAATCACTCAGGAACTCCCAGCTGGAGTGCATCCAGTGGGCCAGCTGAGCCGCCGTTCACGAAGCCACTGATGCATGACAGAAACGCACGGGTGACATTTACACTTCGACGTGGCGCAATTTCCTGCGATGTATTAAGCTCAGCAAGGGGGTTTCCTATGTATCGCCCACTTTCCTCCATTAGTGAATGCAATGAATTTATTTCTATAAGGTAGGAACACCCAAGATCTATTGACTAGAGAGATGTTTTCAAATGTTCTAAAATGTTTTTAAAGTCCCCTTGCTGCAACTCTGTTATGCTGCGAAGCTCCAGAAATGTTTTGTAGACTTCAAAAATTTCACCTGACTTTCCATGTGCATGAGAACGACTACATAATGACTGAATTTTAATTTTTGGAGGAACTTTTCCTTTAACTATCAAATTCCCCATAATTGGCAGCCTGTCCGGGGTGCACTGGGAACAACCCCTCCGCTAGTCATCTCTATCTCCTCATCTCCAATATGTTGTTGACTCTGCCTGTGACAGTTTGCACAGTGTGTATTTTCCACCATCGCCAAGTGACATAGCAGTGAGCGGAGGCTCACGAGAGCGCCAGAAAACAGATTTTTAAGAAGCCCCCTGTTCTTTTCCCGTAAATCCTCCTCCCGAACACAACATGTGGTATGTTTCTGGTCACCTGTGGAGGAATATGTAAAGCGGCAGAGTCACAGAGTCCTGCTGTGAAATTAATGCGAGATTCCAGCAGCAATTTCACATTAATTTCTGTCTCCACAGGTTCTGTACCCCGAAGCAGATATGCTAATGAGATTACGCATGTCTGTTTCTATTTGATGTTTGGAGTGTGATCTGAATCTGATCTCCGTTACAGTGCCACTACTGTAGAAGCCTCATACAAGAGTGGATCTGCAACAATGTTTACACTGACACTGTACACAATAAAACATGCGGTTTAATTAATTCTTCTTTAAACCTTGTGAACGACTGTTTTAATTATTTGCCCCCTCTTGTAAATCCAGCAAATGTACCACATCCATTATTCTTTCTATGTCTACAAGGTATTGTTAGTTTATCCCAATTTGATGAATGCACTTTATTCTGTATATCATTAACTCAATCATTTTTCCAACAGTTCTGTTGATTAACTTATTTGGTGTTTTCATGGAATAGAATTGATGTATAATCATTAATTTGAAGTGTGACCCTCAGCCACTTGTTTCTCTCTACATTTCACATTTTATGCAAGATAAAAAGTATCCGTATTATTGCTGTGTTAAAAATTATTATGCTTAATATACATACGTACGGAGCCTTCTGCCCATAATTTGCCTTCATTTCATCCATATATCTGTACCCTTTCTGAAAAGCTTACGGACACGGACAAACGGAGCAGCACATCTGGTAGAAGTTGGGGGCAGTGTAAGAGTGTGGCCATTAGTTTAAGCGAGACATGACCACAGAACAAGAGGAAGAACAGTGAAAAATGGCCGAACTTTTTGTGGAGAGGTTGTGCAAATTGGCGAGAAGTTTTAGCAGTATGATATTACTGATGAGGAGATTGGACGGTGGTGAAGGAAAACTGTCCAACCGAGACCGATCTGACTCTGAGCTGCACACTCAGTGGTTCTATTGCTTAGCATCCATGCCAATGTGAAGGACTCATGGAGGTCTGCGGGCAGTGACTGTTATATCATTAGAAACGGATATGTCTGGTTTCATAGGTAAAAAGCATAAATGAGGATTAATGATACCGGCATTTCTTACGAATTGTATTCATACCTAAGATCTGAACACAAAGCAAACCAGACTGCCTCCAGATGTGGTCAGGTGGATCCAGCATGTCTACACTTTGGATTAATGAGTGTTTGTCCTTATTAGGATATAAGGCGGAGGCCTTAGAACTGTCCTCCGTGCATCCGCAAAGTCCATTAATCAAGCAATATTACCCGAGAGGGTGTGCAGTGATGACGTTAAAGCACACCCTCGAGGGTAATATTGCGATTATACAACTAATACCAACACAAATAAAATGTATAATCTAAGTATATCTATGTTGATTGACATTTTGCTCTCAAATTTTAAAGGTTTTTGCGAGTGTGCGTCGCGTTTCCATGGAAACACATGGGGTCTGACTAATAACTGAAACAAAATCTGTCATGTCAGTAGACTCACATGTGTTATGGAACGTAGTTTACCACTCCAGCAAATAATCCAAACCTTAGTAACGACCTAGCAACAGAAAGGATTTTCTAGTCCCAGATGAGTGAACTCTGAGCTGACCTTAATGTTTTATCGCAGTCTCGGAATTTCCCGAACACCGTAAAATACTAAATAATAGCTGGGGTGTTTATTTGTTTAAGTCACTTAACAGACCAGTCGGCAATTTGTTACAAGCATTTAATTCCTTCCTCTCAAAAATCCGGGATGAAAATGTCACAAACTTCGACAGCTTCTTGGCGAATTCTCTGGCATCCTTGTGGGCAATAGTTGTCAAAGTGAAGTTGTTACAGCGGAGGAAACGATTTAGCGACCAGCACTCGCTGTAAACTCCTCATCTCTGCTGTCACTCACGGTGGCGTACATTTGTTTCTCCATCGCCCTGATCATTTTGCGGGACGCTCTCTCCTGGCGTGCCAGTTTGCTGATAACTCATCCCCGCATGTTTTATCTCAGGCTCCTCGCTCGCCTTCTCCCTCCCTCCACCAGGCAGCCTGGTCCTGTTGCTGTCCTCCTCGGACAGCTCCGTTTTATTTTTACGCCAATCTCTCACTCTCTTGGGGTCGACAGAGAAACGTCTAGCGGCGGCTTCTCCCGAGTTTTCCTCTACATATTTTACAGCAGAAAGTTTGAATTTCAAGCCGTACTTTTTTATTTTTTTGCTCCAGCTCTGACAGTTACTACGTTGCCATGGAGATGGATAAACACAGATTTGGCGGAGTAATATTTTGAGTAATGATTCAGGCGTGCTGTCATGCTGATTTGAGCACGGTCAAAATGTCTTGTTGACCAATCACATTGCGTGGTCGGAACTACTTGTTGTATAATTCCTGATTATGGACACCTCGAAGAGCATTATTCCGCTTATACCATGGTCCCTTGCCAAAGAAAAGAAATTAAGACCATTAATTTATATTTTCATGCGTTTTACAATCAAAATATAAAGTTTTTCACAAGCTATAATTTAGTTTCCCTGGTAACGCCTGAGGGTTTGACTAATACCTAGAACAATAAGTACCCTCCCATAAGGTTCTTATGCAACGGAAACGTTTGTCACTCCTCCAGTAAATAGGACGGACCTTAAATGCGACTTGGCAACGGGAGATATTCTGGTCCGCTCAGCGATGAGCCAGAAAACTAGCGCTATGCTAGCAAGATTCAAAGTCAATAACATTGCGTACGGTTGACAAACAGTAAATATAATTTGACAGTATGTTTAACAACAAGCCTAGCTAGCTAACCAGTTATGTCATTGTCCCCAAAGCAATATCAAGATTTTCACGAAAAAATGATCGGCCGTGTGTAACGTTACTGTGGTCGCAGCCTGAAGTACAGAGTTGAACAGCGAATGGGATGTGAGATTATTCGCTTATGTGATATGAAGTATCAGTAAGTTTAGAGGGGAAGTGTACTTTCTGCAGCTTGTGTGTTATAGTCACCATCCTGTGGTGTTCAGAGGATAAGGCACTGAAGGACTGACGGACTCCACTCAGTGTTGGAAATAAAATATTCATTTTTTTTCTCATGTGGATTTAATGTATTTCTAATGTCGAGGCCAGTTGATGCCAATGCCAGCAGAGGTTTGTAGGACTAGATATATTGCAACATTGTATTAACAGGCCCGTTTTCGTGGGGCTTGCTATGGTTGCTCATTTTAGAGACAGGCTGATACGCCAGCTAGCGCATTAATTAAGAACGGTGAACAGACAATTTGACTGGAACTACTTAGTAGGTGTCCATATATCAGGGATTAATGGACACCCTGCAGCCAATCAGAATCGAGTATTCCCCCAGACCATGGTATAATATTAGTTAAAAGACATTAAAAGTTTACTCTGCTTCAACAAAGAGAAGAATAATGAGGCTCTAAATATCAAACAGAATGTGTAGACCAATTGGTATATCACATGATGCAGTCAGCATGCTGTTTGAATGCGTTTAATTGGCTCTGTCAAATTATATTTAATTAATTAAGCCTCCAACAGAAGAGCGCCTTCACACTCAAAGTAACGGTGCATTTATCCACAATTTATAATTCCACACTCCATGTAATTATTTCCCAGACACAATCTGACTGACAAAAGAAAATAATTTTCCATCATAAAATGCAATAAAAATCAGACGCTGCAATCATATACAATCAGTTTCTTACTGTAATTGTTAAGAGGTGGATTCAGTTATGAGATAAAAATCGACAAGCAGCCGGTAGGTTTATCAAACCATCTGTGTATTAAGTTGAGCAGGATCTTTGAGGCTGTTAAAATTACCTTGGCGGATTGTCCTGATATGGCATAGCACATTTTTTTTCAATACCAGCAAAGCACACTGTCGACTTTTTCTCATCTGTGATTTCCATATCGCCTGATAATGAATCAATTCACATTTATCCTCAATCCATCCAGTAGTTGAACTGACTTTGTGCCACTTCAAACCAAAACCAACTTGTTGGCACTAGAGGAAAAGTCAGGAGGTCACCAAAGTCGTTCATGGAAATCTATCGACATGTTGCACAGATAGATGGTTTATTTTACCAGTTTGGACCAAAGTGGTGTATGTACTAACTGCTTAATAAACCCTATGTCTCTCTGATGTAATTAAGAACACAGCAACACCAATGACCAATTAGTTCTGATTTACTGACTATTCAGATTAAGATTGCGATGATTGCCTTTATATCAGATCTATTCCTCCTCAGATGTAAACATAAGAATCAGTCTTGAACACAATCAAATGAATAGCAGCCACAAAACTAAAATGTACAATTTTTATGCAACCTTAGTTGTTTTGCCATGATTGATTCTCTGTGGAGGCTTACAGTATGAAACGCATTTTACCGATGACAAGATATTTAAACAGTCTTTGAACACAGCAGTCCTAATTGGTTTGATATCGGCTGAACTTTGCTAGCTAAAGGCAGTAATAACAACACAATTGGGGATTTCATATCGAGTGGACAAAACAGTAGCATTGCAAATTTCTGCTACATCTGAAATACTATAATTATCAGATGACTTCAATGGGATGAATGTAATGCCCACAAGGCCAAGGCATCTAGCCATAGATTGGATGGAGAAACAAATTGGTTTAACCAAACAGAGTGTAGCAAACATGTTTTTTTCTGCATTTATTTTCTCCAGCTTAAGCACGGAAGATATTGAATATGTTCACAAAAGACTCTTGCAAAACTACTCACAAAGGAATTATAACATTTATTTGTTACCAAAAAAGCCAGCACCCGTGTCTCTTGTTATATATTATGTTTGGTTTTTAATATATATTAATTACAACTTTATGTGACACATATTCCAAAATGTGTCATCAACATAAATCATTTTTGTATGGGCTGGAAAAACATATTTGAATCAAATGCAAATAGGTACATGTGTTGCATTTGCTTAAAATAATCCTAAAAGAAAGTTTTAGAAATGCAACAAAAGATCAGTTTATTATACATTTCTGTATCTTGGCATCCCCAAGAGAATTTTATAAAGTTAAACCAGAGATAGTACATAACTGTCCTCATCTTAATAGGGAGTAGGGGGGGTATCGTTATACATATAAATCTAAGAAGCATATAAAGGAAAAGTCACTGAAGGTTTGTACAATACATGTTGAAACGCTCAGACATCTGCCATCATTAGCAAAGCCCCTTAGTTAGTGTGCTCATTCATGGTTATTTCATGTTCAAAAGAATCAAATAATGTCTTAGAAGCATTGTCCAAATCTCTCAGGAGATTAATCTCAGGTTGAAATCCTCCCACCTGCGGTTTCAGAAGCTTGGTGCCACGTTCATTCAAAGCTTCTTTGAAGTTCTCCATCAGGTTTTTGTTGTTTATGTCGGTAAAAAAACACAAATATGCTTGAATTGCAGAGCAGCAATAGCAGCTCATCTTGTAATTTGAATAGACATTCCCAGTTGCAAACATTTAAGCAGGATATTTATAATCAGCAAGTTATATATTGTATCCAGCAACAATCCCAAAAAAATACATATAGATATAGGAGGTCCAAGAACTGAATCCTGGGTAATGTCCTGGTGTTGCAATCATGTTTAAATATAAAGAGAGAAATGTTTATTATATTTTAAATATACACAATTATTTAATAAAGTTAGTCTGCATGTTCAAAGTTTAAATTAAAAAGATAAGGAATTAAGGTTTCCATTTCACGTATTTGTGTTGTCACATCCATTATATTGACGCTTTTTTCTAGCTTTGTTAAACAACTACAACTTAGGGCAATGACACGCTTCCCTCCAAAATTTTGCAAGGTTTTTATTATTTAGTTCTTTCCCTCTGAAGACTAAGTCGAAGTTACCCAAGTCTAACCCTCTTTGAAGGACACCTTGCGGAACCGACCACGAAATTATCACCATTTCCTCAAGAGTGGGTACCAAATTTGGAAAATGTGTATTTCCCCCGTAGAAAAGACATTTTCCAATTTCCCTTTACTTTGAAAAAAGGAGAAAAGTCACAAAACTAATTTCCAGTATAGACTGGCTTTGAAATGAATGGCAGTGGAACATAAATGTAAAATTGTTTCTCGTGCAACGGACATATTGAAGGTCATGGCCCCCATGGGGGGAAATGGAAAGAAAAAAGTCAAATGCAACCGCAGCCCCTTCTCCCATGAGAGATTAATGAATCTATTCAGAACCCTGACTTTTGTAGTGTTACCTTCCTGTCTTTAAATGTGTACATACATACACATACATATTTTTCTGCTGCCTCAATATCAATGTGGTCGTCTACTGATCCTCAAAGGATGATGGGATGAGATTGATGTTCTTACAAAGAACTCAATCTTAGAGGTTATTGGCACATAACGTCATGCTCCAGCAAACTCATTCTACAACAGTGCACTTTTAATACAGTCATCTCATCCCTGCAAATTAACGCCACCGAAGCATATTGTACCTTTTCAATGTTATGCCCTCTGAGGAACCAAACGTCCTTGATGATTAGTCCTCTTTTGAGACCGAACATTGTGCCGGTTTGAGGGTTGGCACTCTAAACAGCAATGCTCTGTTAAGATTCTGTTTTATTATTTCTGGAAGGACGCAGGAAATATAACGTGTTCAGTAAGTTCAGCACTCACCGCTGTTTTTCATCTAAAAAACGTCAAAAAAACAAAACAGTCCTTTTTCTGCACTTGCTGAAAGCAGTCAGGTTCAAATAATTTCAAGGAGTATTTGTATTCAGTCTGTGGGCGTAATGAAACAAGGTGCTGTCAGATGAAGAGCTGCAAGCGACAGGCTGCACACCTTCAGCTTCTCAGTGAAGTAACCAACTCTATTTCCCCCATTAACATTATCAGAATCTACCTTTGCAGTGGGTTTAAATACAAAATATAGCCAAATAGGTGCTTTTGCTTTGACAACAAATCCTCCGCCATTGTCTAGTCAGTCAAGTCCTTATATTTTCTCATGTTACAGGCAAACTCGGAGCAGAAACCTGCAGCAGTAATTGCAGCATCTATCACCTGGCTAAGTATTCATTTTTAAAAAAGGAAAACGACGGTGGGAGTGGTGGAAAAGTAAAGTAATCATCCTATACCTGAATGCTGTGTAACACCTGTAACACAAACTATCACGGCAAGTCTCATGTACAGAGGAAAAGAAACATTTCCACTATGCAATGTAAACATTTGGTGATTAGTTCTTGCTTTACTTCAGTATAAACATTGAAAAACTAATGACCTGTGCAATAACGTTATCATTAACAAGTGGTAGCCATGCTTTTTCAGCTTTGCCTCATAAAAATTCCGTCGCTATTTCACCCTCTTTATGATCAGACAGGCTGCTTTTGAATGTGTGGTATCGACAAAGCGCCAACAGCCCAGGCACCACAGACTTGTACTCGCAAAAAAAATGTAATGTGTTAACAAATTGACACGCACAAAACGCCAAACAAGATGCTACAATGAACATGGTACATTAACTGGTCTTGGCGCTTTCAATGGGAAACATGGAATGAATGTGCTGTTTTTGATGCGGAAAAACCTTTTAAAGCACAAAGGTGCTAAAACCATTCATCAGTCATGTGTGAGAGCAGTGGATGTGGGCCTAATGACACCTCAGGTCAAGCTATTCATTCTAGCAGCCAGATCTACTGAGCAAAAGAGGACAGCTTTCATTTTTCTGTACTTTGTAAAGCATGGTGGAAAAACAGCTGGGGACAACTTCTCACAAAGCTTTGAGTTTGCACTGTTCAAGGCTTCTCTGTTGTCTTGAAATATACAGCTGATCCTGAGCTTGTATCCCAGATTCAAGACTCATCCTTATGTCAATCAAGTTGTTCTCTTCACCGCGCGTTTGTTCTTTTCTACTTCATTATATATCTGCAAAGATGAAAAGGCACAATGTTCTTTTTTTCCTCTTCTTTTTTTTGGAAGAGCTTTTTGTCCCCAAAAAAGAGCCACATTTAACCAGGATGAATGATCTGGCTTTGCGATAAAATTCCCGGATATTCCAAGGACAATCAGCTGTTCTCAGGACGGACTGGGGCTCTTCCAGTGGTGATTGATATTAGATGCACACATTTTCTGAATTCATTAAAATTCTGAGTGCTGAATGTCAAGCTTTGGCAGGCTGGATGTGGCCCGCGGGTGTCCAGTTTATAATCACTGATTAAGTATGTGTCAGTATATTCTGGCAGTTTCAGGGATACATCTAACAAACAGAGCGCCACATTATTTGTTTGCTCATACACACACCAATGCTGTGACACACACACACACACACACACACACACACACACACACACACACACACACACACACACACACACACACACACACACACACTTTGGATCACATTCAAACAAACAAAACAGTTCTGACTTTAATATACTGTGTGTACACAGCCAAACCAAAACTTTCATTATGAATGACTCTGTATATTAGTCTTTGGCCCTGAGGAGGATCACATCACTTGTCGGGGATGTTTTGTTTGGTCTTGTCGAAGAAGAAAAAATCTAGACTTAAAGGTTTCATGCCCAGACAGGATTGAGAGGAAGTCTTCACTTCCAGCAAGGTGGACTAGTACAATGTCTTCCTCTTGTCTGGACCCCCCCCTAAAAAAAAGACTTTAACTTCAGCCTATTCAGAAAGTTACTTGCCAGAGCTCAAACAAGTGCCCAATTTGACTACAAACTTTACTAACGAGGGGATGAGGTTCAGGAGGAGAGAGGCCGAAACACAGATGAGGGGAATCAGTAGAGGACACAAGAGAGCAAGGAAAGAGATAATAATCTGGGTGAAATGCTGAGAAAAGGTCAGGGCTAATGAGGCTGAAGCAGGGCAGGTGTGGAGGGAAAGAAAGACTGGGGAGGAACACAGGTGAAGGAAGACAAAGGTGGGGAAACAGACAAAGACAGGAAGTGGAAAGAAGAGGATACAATTTAAAAAATAAAATAGGAAATGAATAAACCAAAAACCAAAACCATGACAATACTGGCCTCCAGTCACACAGCAGTCTTGCTTTAAAATACATTTCTGATCTCTCTGTAGAATATATAGTCAGTAGGGCCTTTAGGAAGTGAAACCAACCAACTTCCTGATGATGTCTTACCACTTTAACATCTAAATTAAAACTGTGGTCTCTTCTACCGTAGATTGATAGGTTTCTCTACTGCACTTTTATTTCCCTCGTTGTATTTATTTTTCTTTTGATTTTAGATATTTTATGGCATCTTGCTCATCTCTTCCCATCCTAACTGATTTCCTTTGGATAATCCTGCTTGACTAATGTGTCTGTATGTTGCTATATATAAAAAAAATTACACTAGATCTTAGTCTTAGTCTATGTTGACACAAGTCAAGAATGTGAACTGGTTAATGATCTGTGTGAATCGAAGCTTCAGTAACACAATTCTTACCTTATCCTTCAAGTGTGACTGCTCTTGGAATCTCCTTTACATCATCTTTGATTATTCAATTATTATTAATTACTCAAGTATGGAAGATTTCAAAAATAGGATTAAGGACTATTTGCACGTCTTGTTACTGAACACTGGTAAAGTCACTTTCTTGATGTGGCTTGCTGATTATTTCAAGTCAGTCGCTCGTTCGTTTAATGTCAACGTTTTTGCATGGTTTTGTTTAAGACTGTTGCTTGTTCCTTTATGAGAACCTTCTGATGTGGCTGGGAGACGACTCCCTTGTAAATGAGATTCAGAATCGCATTGGGAATATTCCTGATAAAATGAAGGTGATATAAAAAAAATGAAAAAATAAATAAATATCAAAAATCTATTATTCTGTGTCTACAAAAGCAAAGTTAGTATTGCTCGCCTGCTGTTGTTTATATCTGGACGCATCTGTGCACACTCTATAAAGTAGCTACAGGCTCTGTGTACGACCATGCTTTATGCTATTTGGTGATTAAAATCCAGCCTAATGCAGACGAGCATCTTCCCTCTGCAAATGCCGATTTATTCTTTACATTTGCTGAGGAACTGATTAGCCATCCTCTTTTTATTTTAATCATTCAGGTCCCTTCCAGCTTTTCTTTATAATCAATCAAATTTCAATTCATATTCCAGCTCTTGATTTCAGATTCTAACGCAGATTCTTCATCCTACTCACTTGTGCTGGATGTAAAGTAAAAACCAAGCGCAAGATCACAAACTACACAACTCAATAAGACTTTTTTTCCTTCAACATTTGAATAAAGCGTATCCCATATGGTGCCCGCAGTAAGATGAAATGTGCCATTTATCCAGATGATTGCCTTATGTCTCTTTACCACCATATGCCTTGGCTGTCATGGTTGCTGAATAATCGTCTTGTGTGCCTTCCCTCTGTGCAGTGGGGTGATGGTGGTATTAAGTAAGACTTTTTTTCTATTTATCATGAATTATTGTTTTGCTCCGAAGTGGAGCTGAAAAATCTGCCCTTATTATGATTAATTAGTGAGCTAAAGGTTAATTTCTAATAAAATTAAAAGGTTAGGGTCTAATTGAAAACCATCTTCCGGGAAAGAAGTACATTTGACCTTCTACAGATGTTTGTTTCCTGGTGTAAAGGCTCCCACTTCAGTGACTATGCAAGTTTTTTTTTCTTCCCACCAATAAAATTACCTTTGTTACTGCCATCATAATAATCAATTATATTGAACAGGTCATTAATGAATTCACTGCAGATCTTGAATGTATCTCCAGTTTGTCCATGTTTATGTTGCCAGTTGCGTGTCTCTATGATACAGCACGTACAGTATCAGTCTTGATGTTGTCATTGCTGTAAAAAGTACTCAAAAATCATCCGTCAGTAAAAGTTAAGATGTTATGTTAGAATATAACGTTGGTAAAAGTGAAAGTCCCCCATACAGATAGTATAGTCAAAGTCTTAAAGTATCTGCTATCAAATGTACTTGGGTAGTAAATGTACTCAGTTACATTCGATCAGTGGAAACAGCAAACTCAAATTCTGTTTGTAACTGAGATGATTACAAAACACTTCCCCTGTATTTTTTCATTTATCGGTGTCACTAAGTACATCTACCTTAACTCCCCTACATCCAGGGGCGTAGCCATCATTTCAGAAGTGAGGGGGACAAATTGTTCAGAGGTCTGTTGTGTGATTTATCATCCTCTCACATTCAGTTACACCTCTCCTTAGTGGCTAAAGAACCACATAACCACAAACAGCACAGCACCACAGGACCGACTTTAGCTCTTTAAAATTATATACTATCAAAATCTAAAGCCAGAATCTAAAATCTAAAGCTGCCAAACTGTTGAATTGACACAGCATGACCCTCGAGCATCTACAGGGTAATTAGCCAGATAATCAAGTGCCAAATGACAACACTGAACATGAAACGTTCTGTAAAACATCATTCCTGTTTCAAATTATCAGCACCAAAATGGAATGGAAGTGGTAACAGGGTAATATGCCACATAATTTAATTTAATGGCTAGAAGTGGCAAGTGAAAGTGACACAACAATAAACATATCGACATTAAGATGTAGCTATTTTACATTTGCTGTCATCAACTATGACAGCACAGATGTGCAAAATGAATCAAGACTAAGAAAAATGGTATGACCTATACCGGCTGCCTTTAAAACACAAATAATGCAGTAGTCAAATATCAGCAAATAAATGAATAATAAACAAATTAGTAAACACAAAGTCTCTTTGAAATTAAATATAAACTACATCTTTAAACATCCATGTCAGTATTTCCCTTTAGCACTAAGGGAATCAAAGGCTACAGGCTCTCCTGATTAACTTTATTACAAAATAATATTATTGGTTCTAGATTTCTTTTAGACCTAAGCAGAAACAATAATATAATCAAAATAAAATAACAATTATTTTAAATATAAAGTCATAAAGTCTCTTTGTTGATGATCCTCTACAGTTAAATAACTGTGATGTTAATGTTTGTGTGGGTGCTAGACCTATATAAATGAAAAAAAAATGAATGAAATATACATATCTATCTGTGATAGGCCAATATCTCTGAATCCTCTATCATGTAGGAATAAGGAAGCCTCCTGCAACATGTACATATATGTAGCAGTACACTGATCTTACCTAAGTGATTCTGCACCGCTCATGAGCAATTAGTCTCCTAGTTGTTTGTCCAGTTTATCTTTGTGGATATGACACACAGCAACACTGTTAAGCCGAGACTGTGTCATTGTGTTTTGGAGCCAGGTTTTTAACCTCTGAAAACCACTGAAGCTTCTTTCAGCCTCAGTGGAGGAGGAAGGAACAGTAAGAAGCAACCGCACAAGTATTTCTACTTGTTCAAAGAGACCCCTGACAGCTTTACTGCTTGACTGAAAGTCATACTTGGACTTGAACATTGCTAATTGCACACTAAGAGAAGGTCTGTACACTTCTGGGTATTGCAGCAGATCATCATCATCTGTCACTCCTGTTAAGAGTACTTTTTCAAGTTTCCTGATTATAAGCAGACCTTCATTTTCAAAACGTTCTGTGAATTGCATACTCATTGTCCAGAACCTTGAAAAATTCTGTTCTGAAGCAGTCAACTGAGGAGGGAGGTACATGGGCAGCAGCCTCGCCAGCCAGGCGTTTGGGAGGGTTTCAGACCCGAGGCATTTCAATTGGAGACAGGTTGAGTTTTTCACACATTTGTGATGCTTTGTTGTGGAGAGTTTAACATTTCTCAGGTGTTCTTTTTTCAGCTCTGCTCTCTTTGACGCAAGCGACAGCAGCAAGCATACCATCAACTGTCTGTGTACGACTCTGAAGAGACTTATTGAGGCACTCCAATTCCTCTGTAACCTCCAAGGCAAGCAGAAGACCAAGAACTACATTCCCCCTTTTGCAATCTTTCAAGCAAGCCATTTGCCCAGCTGGCTGAATTTGACTCACCAGATGCTATTTCCTCTTAAGCAAGCAATACAGGCTGATACTGGTTCAGTAGTGAACGAATGGCACCTGTACGTACAGTCCACCTTTTGGGACACAAGGGCCTGATACACTGGGCTGGCCCGCTCTCTGCTTTTGCAATATCCTGAAAAATGGACTTTATTTTCATTGACTGGCCAAACAGAACTCCCAATTCATGAGTCCACTGCAAAGAGTCACAAACAACAGAAGAGGCCATGTAGGCATGTTTTGTGATTAGGTTCACACAATGGGCCACGCAATGTATATGTATATAAGGAGCCGATGCTTCTTGATAATGGCCTGTGCTCCTGAATAAATCCCTGCCCTGTTTGCAGCACCATTATAGGCTTGCCCTCTCAACCCAGTGACTGACAAATTCAGACGGAGCAGCACATCCATGTTAACCTTTGCAAGGTTTTCTCCTGTGGTCACAGACACTTCATGCATGCCAGCAAATTCTTCATGAATTATCAGATCATGATCAATGTATCTCACACATGCTGCCTCCTGCTCCTTTCCTGACATGTCTTGTGTTCCATCAATAGTCAAAGAAAACTTCAGTTGCGGAAGTGGCCTGATCTGCAATTTCACAAATTATCGAGCGGCTCAATAAATTCAGGATCTCGTTTTGAACTAGGGGACATGTATAGTTAATTCGGGAACTCAACCATTTCCTTAGATCAGGGTCATCCTCAGATTTGTATCTCAATAGCTGTGCAAAATTTCCTTCACTGTCATCATGCCCTCTTAGAGCTAGACCAAGAACTGCACAGCACAGACTATTTTTAACAGACAGGTTCATACCTCCTCTTGCTGTGATGCCCGTACATTAGACAGTTACACATCCACTGATGTAATCTCATAGATTTGCCTTGTTAAGGCTATTTTGTGACATTCTGATCGAGCACGTAATGTAAACTTTTCACGGCCCTTCTTCCGGTTTTTAAAACCAGTGGAAATGAATGTATCCTGTGTGTTTTTTGCAAGCTCTGATGTTGTCTTTTCAAATGCTTCGCGACAGTAAAAGCACAATGCTCCTTCAACACCCGGGATAAAATGAAGCCAAGGGATGTCTTTGTCTCTGAAATCTTAGAGTTTTATCTGCCAACTTCTGAGACACAGTGGTCTTAGGATCTGGCTGATGTGGTTTAAAAGCGGCCACAGAAGATCCATCCTCTGCTGTATCTCTGTCTGAAGCCTCTCCCTGACTGTCAATGCTGCAGCCTGGTCTCTCCCCTGACACATGACCTTCTCCCTGTGCTACCTATTGCAACACAGACAATAACATTTTATAAATAAATAAGACTAGTAGTATAGTTCTGAAATAGCGGTGGAAATGCTAATCTTGGATTCACTCTTATCCTATAGACATTTCTTTAGCTTATGATTTCTCCTACAAATTCTCCTGCAATGATATAAATAATAAATGTGCAAAGCAAATGTATAAATAGAATTTAGAAAAGTAGCGGTGAAATACCTGTGGAAATTAATCGCAAAGTCACTTTTATGCTATCAATATTTTTTCTCAGCAAGTTACATTCTCTTCTCACCTGTGACCCTGCATGATCATCCTTGCTGGCCTCTGGTCCACTGTCTCCTCTCTCACCTTGCTCCTTCTATTGTGGGAATAAAGATTTAAAAAATATGTGGTAAGCAACATTTTGAAATAGAATTAGAAATACAGTAATGGTAGAATTCCCTTTTATGCGATCAATGTTTTCTCTCAGCCAGTTATAACGGAGACGTTCCAAGGACTTTGGTTATAATTTCTCTGAAGACCCTCCATGTTCATTCCTGCTGCTGATGGCCTCTGGTCCACTTTCTCCTCCCTGACCCTGCTCTTTCTATTGGATAAAGATTAAACAAATATGTGCAAAACGATAGTGGGCACACATTCTGCGAGGAAATTAAGGAGGAGTGGGTTTATTCCTAGGTTGTAGAGTAGCTAACAATTGTAGTCAAGTAACAATATTACTTAAATAGAAGTAAAAAGCAGTCATCCAAATAATTACTTGAGTAAGAGTAAAAAACTATTTGGTGAAAAAACTACTCAAGTACCGAGTAACTTTTGAGAAGCCTAACGTCTGAGTTATTCACCAAATAAGAACACTACTGTAATCATTCAATCAAAATATAAATCAGCAAATTCATGTATTTTAAACTTTAACTATCCCAAAAATAAATTAAATTTTTACAAAAATAACATAGTCAAAGGAACACAAATACATTTATATTCTTACATATATTATTTTCAATACAGAAGTGGGTTACGTTAGAGTAGCCAAAAATTGCTTTTAAATTACTTTAGAATAATATTGATCAAGTAAAACAACTCTTAAGAGTACAATTTATCCAAAAAGTCACTCATGTAAATGTAACGGAGTAAATGTAACTAGTTACTACCACCTCTACACCTAGCAACAGTTAACAATTATTACTAGCTTAAATTGATATATTGACATCTATTAATTAGTCATCAACAGCATTACTCAACATACACGGTTTGTTTGGAAAAAACTGAGTAAAGTTTTTTGGCTCTTGGTTTGCTGAATGTGGTTAAAACAGATCTGAATCGACATCTGTATGATTCAAATCACAACACCGCGTGGCTCTGCCCACTCATGGTGTGTTTAAAGGCAGCTCGGAAAAACGCGTTTCCACGTGTTAAAAATGAATTGAATGGTTGTAATCAGAGGTAGATTTCATCGTTCGATGACAAGATTCAGTTCCCGTCGGTCAGTTCGGCAGGAAGAATCGTCATATTGTTCGTTTGTTCAGTCGCATTTCCGGTACAACGTAGTTTAGCGGTGAATCATGTAATGCACAGTCCTCAGCTCCTCGTTCTCAAACATAACACTGTAGTTCAAGGCAAATACAGAGCTGCAACTTCATGATTATGTGTACTTTTAGACAACACACAACAGTGGATAATGTGTATATTCACCTTGACATTAAATTGACATGTATTGAAGGTAAGCCAAGGGTGACTGACTGACTGACTGATGCTTTCCTGTTTCTCATTGGAAAAAATTTGACGACAGTGTCCTAGACTCAGCATACGATTGGCTGGCTCTCAGTCCTCTTTACCACTCTGATAACTAAACAGTGAACAACACAGCGACCGGTCTGTGAGAACGAAAGAACGAACGAGAGAGAAGTGAATAGTGGACTCAGGTCAGTTCGTTCGCGTTAAAGAGTCGTTCCTTCGAACTGATTCGTTCACAAATAAGCCATCTTTAGTTGTAATGGCTGTAAAAAGTGCGGAGGACAGAAGACACGGATACGGGAAGTGCCGGGGACATGTCCTCAGTGTACCCCACGTCCGCTACGCCCATGGTAGTACAATGCAGCTGTTTGTCTTCCTCTGCGGAGTGCATGTGTTATTAGCTTAATAGTAGAAAATGAGCTCCTGGTGCCTCCAGAGCTGTTTGGAAAACAACAATGTTTTCAGCCGACACGCTGGGAGAACAAAACAAACCTCCAAAGCTTCTGCTGTTGTGAACTGATGTTCGGAAACAGATGATGAAACTAAATGATATCGCTAAACAATTTTGGAATTGAAAGCAGCCTGCTCTGCACTGAAGTGTTGATTTGGTCATTAAAACTAGGGGGAGCTGGGGAGAAGTTAGCAGAGAAGTGCATGTCGTGTGGGTGAGCTTTTCTTTTTTAGTCATTTGTGCGATGTCTCTCAAGTGCCACACAAAGACACTTTGATCGGCAGAAAACAAACAAAAGTCAAATAGCAAAACAACAAGCTGGATGATGTGACGGTGTGTTAGCATGGAAAGAAGGCAAAGTAAACTATCAGCCTGATCCTCTACATTTTGTATATAGAACAGTAAGACAGGACTGCAACTCACTATGATGAACATGGTCGATGGTCAGTTACTTTAAGAATAACATTCATTTTTTACTTTGACTCTGCCTTTAATGCAGTGCGGGTCGGCTACATTCCTTCCTCCTACGTTCCTTCCACCTGATCTGCTTTAAAGATGTTTACAAGGTACACGGTACGTTTCCTGGTCATTATTCAAAACAGGGTTGCATAATGAAACGGAAGCTCTCAAACTCCTACATACGAATATACATAAATACTTAGTGCGTCTTTTGACTTTGCGTCCGGGTGTATGTAAAACAGCAGCAACAAGACGGTGATGATAATGTGGTCGGCGACTTCACATTAAAAGTCATCTGGGAGACACTGCGTCCATCTGCTACTCTCAATCCAAAACACACGCTTTCTTCTCTAGGTGCTGATGAAAGTATGTCTGCCTTATGGGGCAACGCGTGCTTCAACAATCAAATCCCAGTAAAATAAAAAATTCAAAAATGAAATGTTGCAATAGTTGTTGGAGTTGCTGGCCGCTGCATCTTCATGCACAACAAACTAGGTGTGTTTAGCAGATGTTTCATAATCCCATAATGTGTTTTATCCGATAAAGGATATCGCATTATGCTGTTTACACAAGCATTTGAATAATCTGGCAACTACATTAATCAGATAATGATCGGTGCATTTATGATACACAATGCACAATGATAAGGACTTCTATTTCTTTCATATTTTTGTTTATGTTCCCAGTTATGGTTTTGATGCATCAGTATTATATTGTTGTGCTATAACTATCATTTAAATAATATCATAGGCTTAAAGTGTGATGGAAGACTCCATAGGCAAGGATTAAAATAACCAATAGTCATCTTTACCATTTCAACTTGAAATAAAGATGACACAAGTGAGTATATTCTGATACAATGTATTAAGACTACACAATAATAAGATTCAAGTTGTACCCAAACTGCCTGTATGGATCTAATGTAAAGCTTTATGCGGAGCTCCTGCTCAAGACCGAAGACCAGAATTTGGCTGTAGTGTCATATTTAAAATACGAAACTGTGCAGAGATGATAAGCCTCGAAAAACAGCAATGTTTCTGAGCAGCTCTCTTCATCAGCTCACTGTGCATTCAGACAAAAATAAAGCCATTATTCCTGAACGTGCAGTTTGATATTCTTTCCGCCTGAACACAACGTGAGCGCAGTCACTTTGTTGTTTGCTCTGTTTGTTTCCAGGGCCACAAAATGTGTACACTTATTTGGGGGTGGGGGGGGGGGAACAAACACAGCCTACATGCATACATTCAAACACTGCAGATGAAAGAGTAGGTAGGCGGCGCTGAGTCTGGTGTGCATCACAACCGGCAGCTAATCAAGAGTCACAAAGTGTCTCCGGCTCTCCGTCTCCACGGCGGAGAGCCACTGAAACAATGCTCGGATATTCAGGGAACATGTGATTATCCGTAGCCGATGCATAATAACACACATTTGCGTGACGCATTTCGCCGTTGTTTCGCAAAACAAAGCATTTAATTGCTGTAATTGTTTCTTTGTCTCAAAAATTGAGTATGTTTCACAAGGTCTTCTTATTTCTGCCCTGTGAGTCTTATGTGAGAAGACAGTTCAACTGCACTTTTCACCAATTTATTTGTATTTTCATGGATGAAAACACAGCCAAAACATTCTACACCAATAAAACATTTTATAGTACTTGTCCTTGAAGAAATGTTTATTCTCTTGTCGGCCTCTGTTCATATTATAAAACAGTGGGATGATAGTTAAAGGTGCAATATGTAAGAAGAAGCAACCTGTCTAATTCTCAGGCCCGAGGCAAAGGGGGACCCCCAGATGGGGAATGCTGGCAGGGAGGGTTTTTAAATTCTGATAAGGTAGAGCATAACTGTTTGATAATAATGCAGAATGTTTTTTCGCATCTGGGAAGTAGCAGAACTGACTGTCGGACCGGGTAGCGCAGTTTAATAAAAACCTATATGCAGCCGTAAAAATCTTCAAAAACACACGGGACCCTGGGTACACAGAAGCTAGAACATGCTGTACCAAAAAATGAAGATCCTGTTTACTCGAAATGCGATGGATCGCATCTACTGATTGACGGGGCACCGAGGAGAAGTTGAGTTTGTATTTACATTCAGTATTATTTTTTTTTTTTTAAAGAAAAAAGGTTGGACAATAATCTGTGCATCTCCTCTAGCAAAGCCAACTTTTGAATATTTAAAATCATGCAATGTTGGTTTTCATTTTCACTTGCTCGCAGCCCTTGGTGCACATCACCACCTTCAAATGTCCATCGGAGGAATAGAGCGAAACAATCAGCGAGGATTGTGTCAGATCGCACGTTACTGCAGGCCGTGCAGAGCGCAAAAACCAAATGGGAAGTCGTTCCTCAAATTCATTGCTATACAGCACATCTGTTGGCCATAAATTCCACTATTCTATGAAACAAAACAAGTCGTTGTTTGTTGGCAAAACACACAAGCAAATAAATGTCACAGCAGTGCGCAGCAACCAGTTGAAAGCCTTGCACACCTTCCATGAGTTTCTTGCAAACAGCAGGCGAGGCTGACTCAAGCCTCACAAGTCGCCTTGGATGTAAAATGGCCTCTCTATTTCTGATCTGTGTTTGGCACAGAACAAAAAAAAAAGGAATGCCGCAACCTGTTGACTAATGGGTAGCAACAAAGATTGGCCCTTCTTTTTTTTTTGCAGTTTAGCCCCCTGGTTGTTTGGAACACCTGCTGGACTGGAACACAGTTGCAGAGGTGAGACTTGAATCATGTTTTCTTGGCTCTTGCCTCGGCAATCACTCCAAGTTTTTGTCCTTCACCGCACACGATAAATCAAATCAAAGCACCAAGTCTTACCAAACAAAAGCTGGCATCAGCTGCTGTCTCTCAGGTAGGTTACAAGGCAGGAAGAGGGGCCCGGGTCAGGTCCAGACCCCTTCATATTCTCTGCTGGTTCTCTGCGTCCTAGTGCTCAACTGCTTTCTCTGCTCTCCAACGCATAGATCGTATTCTTTCTTTCTTTCTTTGAATCTTGGCAGATTGTGATCCTGGAGACACTTTTTGTAGAGGGAACAAACAGCAGGTGTTTACTGTAAATGTCTGTCAGTAAGATAGCATCACAACTGTGCTAGACACAGTTACGAACCTTTACAGGTAACTGGTTGGCATCAAAATTGTGACACACCCCAGTTCTCAGGCCATGACAAGGGCCACAGCATGGACACAATGGATGACTGAGGATGAAGTTGTTTGTTATGATGAAGAAAATAACTGACAATAAATAACTAAAAACGAGGAGTGTGTGTCAGTATTACAATCAAGATCAATTTGATATTCTTTCTTTCTTTCTTTCTTTCTTTCTTTCTTTCTTTCTTTCTTTCTTTCTTTCTTTCTACACATCTAATACATTTGGGGGAAACCTCTTCTAAGCAATCTTAGCTAAAATGTTACTAACTAAAATTTACTGAAGTATCAAAAGTAATTTTCTAACTAAATTTGAAACTAAAATGTACTGTACACTGCACACTACGGGTGGAACAAATCTTGGCTTATTCAATAATTAGATCCAATTTTAAGCATTAAAGGAAAAAGCCCAATATTTGCCTCCGAAATCTAGTAGAGTATAACTACAAGAAGCTGAAAATTGATATACTCCAGTACAGCATAAATACCTCAAAACTGTACTTAAACACACTACTTGAGCATTTAGTTGCATCACTGCTTCTAAGTTTGCAGCCATGACAGTCAAGGCAGCATGCAGGAAACCACACAGTGAACAACCGAGAACAAGACAGACATCGAAACTCAGCGGGCTTCAGAAAGAAAATGTTCACATTGGCATTGACAGATCCCAAAAGATCAGAAGAAAAACACAAAGTTTTACCTGTTCATTTAAGTCCACTGCTCCAGAGACAGGTACGTGTACTGAGTTCAACGAATTTGAGGAGACGTGGGCTGGAATCACAATTATCTCGTCTCCATCGCTGCCAGGCCAGAGAATTGAACTGAACTTCCTCTGACCGTCACCTCTCATTCCTCTTGCAGCAGAAAGGGTCAGGAGCTCCGGCACTTCCTATCCTGCTGTGGGGCTCAAATAACACAGAGACTCCATGAGAAGAAAAAAAAAAAAATACAACTCACATATCATTTCCTCAACATCTGCCACCGCAGCAGGTTTGTGCCTCCTGTGAGCTGGCAGAGCCTCGTGCGACTGACATGAAGTGGATTTAAACCAATAGCGCGATTACCGCTGCAGCCAGACAGAGCTCCAACTTGTCAATTACGACTGCGGCACAGAGATGCAGGCTGCTTTTTTTTTTTACGATCAGCCAGACGCTCTCAAATTTCCTACCTTAGGCCGCCTTAAGGTTCCAGATCAGGCCAGAGACAGGCGTACGGCAAAAACACCAATTTGGCACTGAAGGAAAGCGAGAGATAAAAGCGAGCTCTGAGATACTTTCGAAATGTATTTTCTCCTCAGTTTACTTGGCTGAATATATTTTTTTGCAGAGAGGAGTTCCACCACCCTGCTCACCTGGCACACACTATAGTCTGCTATATCCATCATGCGTAATGGTCCATGCAGGTGGCCAGCCTGTGGCTAATAGGTCAGATGTGTCCACTCTGTGTACAATCACTCCGGCCATGCATATCTAGCCGTATCAAGACAAATAAGGTATACCGACACCACTGTTCCAGTCCACCTCTTTTCATTTCCCACTCATAGACTATATTGCTGAGGTAGGGAATAACCATGGTGCTTCATCCCTCCCCTCTTCTCCCCGCAACCTCTCTCTCTCTCTCTAATTCAGTACATCTGGGAGGCAATCTACAGGGAGTGGAGAGAATAAATAAAGAGGTGGAGACAGTGGCTATTTTCAAATGCACACCGTGGCTAACGACCGCAGTTAAGACCTTAATGGGGTTAAGTGGCGAACACGAACCTCTCACAGCTCTGTTGCCATAAACTAATTATACATGTACATTATACTTGTACAGCAGTGGAAATGGACATGTTTCCCCGGGTAAGTGTTGCAACGAAATGCATTGTGCAACAACGTAGGGATGGATATTCAAACCCTTTTCTCTTACCATGACAGCTAGAGCCTTAAAGGATATCCCACTTGAGTTAGAATTACAAAGAGGCTTTGGCATTTTAAATGTCACCTTTTTTCATTTAGTAACTTAACATTTTAAATTGGCTTTTTCTCATTTCCATTTTCTGTTTATATTGGTAGATTACATCCTTATGCATTGATGTGCACAAGGCGGGGGGGCGGCAGTCGTGGCCCAATTGTTGAAAAATGCGCACAAAAGTGCCCTCTTGGGAGCCAAAACACGCGCTACAGTGCCCTCTTGGAAGCTAAAACGCATGCTAAAGTGCCCTTTTCGCCCCTGCCCTTCAAAAAGTCTGTGCACGCCACTGTCCTCATGTATCAAATGTCAGTTTCCACTTCCTGTCTTTGCCTTTTGTCTGCTCACCTGTGCTCCAATAGTTATCAGCCACGGTGTAAGTCTGTTCTTCCTTCGCTCTTTATTGGTTCTTCTGCTCTACGGCATTGACGTTTCTTGTCTGTTCCCCTGTCCTCATGTGTCCTCTGTGTTTGTGATTTGTTCCCTGCGGTTTTATCGTTTGTCCTCCACTTTTCTCCTTGTTGCCTTTTTGATGCTCGCATACTGGATTTCGGGACTTCAGCTTTGTTACTGAAGCTCCCTTTTATGTTTTTCTACCTGCCTGCCTCTGTGTGTCTCGCACTAGGGTACCTTTTTGATCATACATAAAAATGTCTACTTTAATTTCAATAATGACCAAAACCACGTTCGTAGCGTTAACTGCATAACATACCTGAGGAGGGGGAACAACTGATGAATTACAAGCTATGCAGTCTGTGGATTTCCCCACCTGAAGGTAAGCGAGGCACTCTGACTAGGCGGAGAGATGATATGACAAATGTTTGGAGAGATGGTGATGACGACAAAGCAAGGTCAACTGATAATATGGGGGCAAATAAGAAAAAAAAGGTTTTTCATGTGTCTCATGGATAATGAATCCATGGATGATCAATTTGTCCATTATTCTGAGCCCTTTCAGTACTCAAGGTCCACTCATCGCTTGCTCTAAAGACTGCATGTAACTATAATGTAGAAAGATCCAGATCCATGTCAAGAACAAGAATGAAGCTACAAATAACCTTTTGCGGTTATGTTAATAATGACTCCTTCAAAAACAATAATAGTCACCTGACAACACGTTTATCATGTCCTGTGTACTGTAAAGAAATGCACATGGCGTCCTCTGGAAAACAACCTTTGTCATGTTACGTTTAACAACAGCTGCAAAGTTCTAAACATTTTGTCACTTGGAAAAGATCACAAGAGAACTGAACGGGACCGTTATCGTCAGTTACGGAATGATGATTTGCAAGATCATAATCTATATGGAAATTGACAGAGAGAATGGAGTAATTCCCCCAAGTCTTATAATCATTATCACCAAGTTTGCATGAAAGATTCATTAATTCAGAGAATCTACTTAATGCCATGGAAACAGTGCCTTCTGAGACATTGCCAACATTCCTGATGAACCTACGCGAAAACCACTTACCACCTGACTGCATGCAATTTGGGAATCCATGGAAGTAGAGGAGCTTTCTTAAGTTCCTTCAGTCCTCTCTGATTTACTGTTTGGTGACAATAAACCCACCGTACTGGTTTAACTGCGGTATGTTTTGAGTGAACATATAGTGAACACAATAGTTTGATCATATTCATACCGTGACAAATTGTTTGTTTGCTTGCTTATTTTCTGCAATCATTGGACAAAAGAGCACATACACGGGGGGGGGGTTCTTCCACTGGGTATGTTTGTGTTGAACATCAATTTAGGTTGTTGTTTTTCATGTTACGACAGATAGACATACATTTATATGTATGTATGTACTCCACGTGTATACATGTATGTCTTGCATCCCCTACGAATGAAACAGATTTGTCATAGGTGTAATTGTTATGATCTTTTTCCCATGTGTCTTGGAGAGAAATTCTGTTTTGTATTCTGGGTATGAGCATCTGTCGAGCAGCTTTCTGCGATCATGGTTTACATGCAGTGATTAATGATCCCTCTGGTAGTGAAAAGCAATTTAAGTTCTGCTCGATAACATGTTTATATATATATATATGTATATATGTATATGTATATATATATGTATATATATATATATATATATATGTATATGTATATATATATATATATATATATATATATATATATATATGTATATATATATATATATATATATGTATATATGTATATGTATATATATATATGTATATGTATATATATATATATGTATATATGTATATGTACATGTATATGTATATGACCTTCTATAGAGTGAAAATGTAGAATATATAAATATATATATATATATATATATATATAAATAAATATGTATATATATATATATATATATATATATATATATATATATATATATATATATACATATATGTATATGTATATATATATATATATATATATGTATATATGTATATGTATATAGATATATATATAGATATATATATATATAGATATGTATATATAGATATGTATATATATATATATATATATATATATATATATATATATATATTTATATATTCTACATTTTCACTCTATAGAAGGTCCAAAGAATCCTTTTTACTACTTTTGCGTAAACACATGACATCTATGTGTTGAAACAGGTAACTGGAGTCAACGTTTCATGTATGTGAATGAAGGTGGTGAGTGTGAGTGTGTTACTGTAGGTTGGTGTAGTGTTTATCTTGTATAATCTTGGCTTGTTTTCTGCTACTTTGTCTTTTGTTTAATTTCTTTTGCTCTCTAAAGGGCACTTTGTAATCTGTTTTGAAAAGTGCCCACCAGTCAATACAGGTGTCAAAGTGTCAGAATTAAGGGGATAAAATGGGCAGCACCCAATCAGCATGCAGTGCATAACGCTGCATACTGCTGTGATCAAGGCGCGGGAGAAGAATTGTTGCAGAAACACAAAAGCTGCAGAAGAATGAGTGGACCCTCCCACAGATTTATTGGCCAAGCTTACTGAAAGTGCAGCTTTCACTGTGGGGATTACAATTCAGCCCCGTTTCCCCCCTTAATCCGGTCATTAGTCAGGGTGTTCGAGGACACAGAACATCCTCCTCTTGGTGCTGTCTCCACTGCATGTAAATACAACAACTTGTTGACCAACATTTTGTGAACAAAAGATCCATTCTCTTGTAAACAGCCTTTAGAAATTAGATAAATGGGGGTAGGAAGTAAAGCTTCAGACTGCATTTTGCAGGTCCCTCTAGGACAAAGCAGACTCGTTCCAAAATGCTTGGCAATAAAACTGATTCATGAACCATGTCTGTGATTTTATAAGTATTTCTACAAGGTCAGCATGCTTTCTTTCCAGCCCCAAACTCCTGATATATGGTTAAGATGGGTGTAAGTCTTGGTCCTTACTGTTTGCCGGTATTTTAATATTGAACATTATGAAAGATATAATGGGAACATTAATGGCCCTAGAAAACATTTGAGCTCCTTAGCAGCATCCATGAACAGCTATTTTATAGACTACAACAACATTAGCGGTTTGATGATGGTTGCTTGGTGTCACTAACATTACAGTAATGCCAAAAGAAACATTTTGAACTTTAAAAAAACCTCATTTCCCTCTTAATGATTGAGCAAAACTAGAATAAGAATGTTCTAAATCACTTTCACTATTCAAACTTAGTTTTGGTCTAGTCCCCATTGTCTGTGTTACCCGAGCTAGTAGAACTCGGAAGAATCCCAGAAATATCTTCTGAAAATTAGATAAATGAATTTAAAACATAGAATCTATTGAAATACAACAGAATTTGAACTTGAAATGGTATTTGAAATTAGTTACTGTGATATGTTTGTTTCAGTCAGCTACATGGTCAACTCCATTAATAACGAGCTAAACTAAAACTGCGGTGGCAGATAGTAAACAGTGAACATCAGCCATAATGGTGGTACTTGGAGATATGTTTTGGAAGTGGAAGATGGTGTTAAAACTTTGAGAAACACTGGTCTAGCTTACACTAAATGTCTGACTGGTACACCTGAACAAAAATACTCTGAATGTACAGGGTGTGTCACATCACTTGGGTTAACTTTAACCAAGAATTAATGATGGTTAAAGATATAATATGTAGGGATTCTGCATCAAAATGTCCAAAAACAACTAGACCTTTGACCTTGGTAGCTGTTTAATGGTGTATTCACCACAAGCGAGGCGTTCAGTTGCATTTATCTGGGTTAGTCATGCAGTGTTTATCGGTGGACTACATTAGGCATAAGCTACAGTTTGCTAGCAACAGCACGCACCAATTCCAGCCGAGTTCTCTCTTTTTTCCCCCGCTCTGTAACATTAGGTTGATGAAGTAAAGCACATTCCCCCTGCTGCCGCAGTCGGTGTTCAACATTAAAGTACGTAAACACCCGACAATGGAGGTCACCTCTACGGAGCGCTGCTGCAGTCAGGTTGATTAACAGGAGTGAAAATAAATCCTTTTTTTGACCCAGAGGGCTAGAAAAGTAAAGTCTGAGCTCTCCTCATCTTGGGAAACGGCTCCAGATCAGATGTGATTCTGGGTGTTTATTCTCCAGAGGGTTGGGTTCAGCACCAGACTCTCTATTCTGTTCTAAGCCGGCTCTTCCCCCTGCTTCACCAGGCCGTCAATGGAAAACACTCTGCAAATGTAGTTTGTTTTGCTGGTGAGCCCCCTAGCGGCAAAGTTGCATATTGTACGTTTAACACATATTCCATACTTTACTTTCCTTTTTAGCAACGTGGCTATACAAATGGTTGAACAGGCCAGTCGATTGGTCCACCTGTTTTATTTCCCAGATTGCCAAATAACATTGTTTTGTGATGTCCCTCGGCACAGCCTCAAAAAGTTGGCTAGCGTCTGTATGACACTGTCAGACAAACCATTCTAACCTGTGGCCAACCTTGTAAAACAGTTGCAGTTTTATTAGGTTCAGGCGCCAAAACTGCTTGGTAGACATTAACTAACAGTAACTTATATATGTAAGTCAAAATAGGTCAACAGTGACTTTTGGTTTCACATGCACTGGACACAGTCAGTGGTCTCCTTAGTGAAAGAGTTTAGTTTAATGACAGTCTGTTCCACCCCTTTGGTCCAGAATAACATATCTCAGCATCTATAGGATGGATTACCATAAAACATTGTCAGATATTTGTGCCCTTAGAGGATTTATGCAGTCTGTTTGGATATTTCCTGATATCGAATCCTGTGCCATCATCAGGACATAACTTAAGTTTCCCCAACATGAGTGTCGAGATGTTATTCAGCACGTTACCTGGAGTTAAGTCTGTATTTGTTACCATCCTCACATTCTCCCTGTCTCCTCTCTTACAGTGTCTTTCAGTCCTCTTTGTCGTCTCACTCTCTCCTCTCACCGCACACAGACAGATAAGCAGCTTTCCTTGGTGCAGGCTGTAGCTTGAGTATGCAGGAGCTGTTGTTTATAATGTGAATACGACTCCTGCTGTTATTGATTCTGTCCGAGAGATGAGCCCTCTGGGTTTTTCTGATGTTTATGCAGGAGAATGGTGATGCTTGCTAAGTGGAAAAGAGACAATAAATCAATAGGCAAGGTGAGGGGAGGGGAGCGCCAAGCGTCTCTTAGTTCAGGACTAGTTTTCAAATTTCAGTTTTTCTCTTCTTTTGATGCACTTTAGGGGCTGAGTGGGCCAGCGGTCCTTTTGCTCGCTTTTCCCAGTGCAGCTGAGTTCTACCACTGCTGAGCTGGAAGTCTTCATTAGTTCAAGACTGTTATAGGGAGAGTGCTTGGAGTGAATATCAATGCACCAGACACATACTCTTTCAGCAGTCCCTACATCACAACACAACACTTTAGCTCATTTACTCTGCATATATAATAACTGTGTTTATCCCTGCAGATGAAACATAGATCTTGGGTACAGTACTTTAGGGATAAAACTGAAAAGTGACTCACACTCCAGTAACTACATTGATATGGTCAAAGTTAGGGCCAAATTGCAGGATCTGCAATCTATAGATTCAAGGTCAAATATCTTAATATACTGTTAGAAATGAAGCATTGTTGTGTGACAGAGACGTCCCAGCCTACGAATCTTATTCAATGTTTATTCAGTGAAAATGAAATGCAGAAAAAAATACCATTCATTCTCAGATTTCTGACTCACATCACAATTGCAATATCTGTCGACATAATCTTAGACTATTTCCTTTTCTTACTTTGTTGCTACTCAACTGTTAGCAGTTGAACTGACGTCATGAATGTAAAATCAGTTGAAGGATAAGTTCACCCAAAAATGAAAACTCAGTCATTATCTAGATCACGACTGAATTGCATTTTTGGTCAAACCTTTCACTGAAGTGGTGACAGCTGTTTCTGCCAGACGCTGGCACATATCCCGGTATATATTCTGTCTGCTACTGCCAGATGCACTTTTCACCACATATAGGAATTCCACAAGGCCTGTTATGACAGTCATGGGGGGTCTGGGGAGGTCACATTTTTCCATTGATTTGGCATGCCAGATGACTCTGAATAGCCAATAGTAACCTTCATAACCTTACTGTATAGTAAGTACTGTAAGTACTTCAATAGTGTGCAATAGTGCTGCAAGTAAAACACTATTTGCTGATTCCATCAAAAAAATCGACCCACAGTTTAAAAGCGAATGGAGTTCAGCTGTATAATGTTTAACTTCTGCTTGTTGTTTGCGATTCAGGCAACAGAATTTGAACCTCAGTGAATAAAAGATTCTCACAAAAGCTCATGGGGAGTTTTAATTGACGTTTCTCCTTTTTTTGAACGCAGGCTTGTACTTTTGACTTGCTATCAAAGAACCAGATATTTGCCAGTGGAGCAGTTCAGCTTTTGTACTGTGTTTCATGTCCATCCAAGCCATGGATATGCTCCAGATGCCAGTGACCTAACATTGGCTGTTCTATTAATTAATTACTTCCAGAAACTTCAAAACTATGTTCAGAGAACAGGACACAGAAAAGCAGGGTCTGCTGGTTGCCCTTTCGTCCCTTGTGACAAAGCATTGCAAGAAAGAAAAAAAAATCCCCTCCAGCCTCCACTGACCACTATCATAAATTAGGGGGAGTTGAATTAATAACAAGATCCTCACATAAGTCCAACATTTACTTATATTTAGATAATTTAATTTTGGGGGCTTTAAGTTACAGCAGAGCTTTACTCGGTGGTGCAGCTTACATCCAAATCGATTCCTCAGCACTTTCGCTGGTCTGCAAGGCAAAGAGGAGATTTAAGAAGAATGGTCGTCATCCTAATATACCCATCCCCCCTTTTCAGTGCCCACAGACGAGGAGTATTATGAGGAGTATTTAGTCATTAATCTCAATATCAACAGGAATGTGTTTTTTTCTTTAATGATTGGTGTTTGTAATTGGCAGAAAATGGGCTAATCCGGAAAAAACAACAAAAAGTGTGGTAACCATACATGCCTACATAAGGCTGTGAAAAAGAGGGAGATTGTCTTGGGTATAGGCGAATGACCCTGTGCCAATATAACCTTACCTCACAGATAGACAGAGAAAATACAAGGATGTGAAGAAACACCCATTTGTTTTGTTTAACCATGAAATCTAGAGAAAAGAGGAGACACAGGGATCACTGCTGGACAAAGGGTGAAACTTTGGGAGACGTGTCCATTTTCGTCTGACATCATGCTTAGGGTTAGAAACTCAAATTTTCCCTACAGCGTCCTACAAACATAGGGCATCTGACAAATTGTCGTAATTCTCTCTTTTCCTGATTGATCAGCAACTGACAAAACAATCAAGAGTGAAAATCTACACTGACATCGGCCATATTTCAGAGGAAAACAAAAACTTTAATAAACTGTTAGCTGTCATTAGTCAACGGCTAACGTTAGTGTTCTACCACATCCTAGATAACGTTACTGTTTGATAGTGTGACACATGCAGTAGCAAAGGCTTACATTAATTCTAAAATACATTTATTTAAGCCTTAAAGTGAAAATTCAAGGGATGTAATGTAAGAGTCTAGGAAGAGGCTGAATGCTAACATTGGCTGCTGTCGTTTATTAGCTAACTGGTTATCAAATTTGTTGTTTTACCTTGGAATATGGCCCAATGTTCCACAAGATATTCACTATCTATCCTCTTTTCAGTGATTTACTACATTTATACAACTCACAACGCAGAACACAGTTGTATAGATCAGTGTAGTAATGAGTCCTCTAACCTGGACATCAGCTAACATTTTTGCATTTCTGGTTCCCCTCGTCTCAAAGTCATTGGTTTTTCGGATAGGTTTTTGTTTTAAATGCCTGAAATAAGGTCTGTGGTTATCACAGGCCTAAGATATTCACACATTATGTCCCACAATTATAAAGCCCCTGTGAGCCTCACAAACAGCGGTTAAGAAGCTAAATGAGCCTACAGAGCTTGTCAGGAACATTAAACGTCATCAGGCACAACACAGAGACTCATCTACTCACAAGTCTGTCTTTAAAGAACTATTGTAACTGTAACTTTTCACCATGTAGATCAAATCATTTGACCATCATGTAGTCAGTTTTACAGTCTAATGTTATCTTTTAACTTCGAGCGATTTAAAATACGGTAGAAAACATAAAAAAAGAGGTGATCATCTGTGAAGATTATCTTGCTGAACAAAACTTTCAAGTAGCATTATTTTTGGTGATATTCCAAAAATAAACGTTGAGGAACCAAGGCTAAAGCTAACTTTGGGGGTTTACCTACAAAAATAGGTCATCCCCACACCTCTCTATAACACGATCCCCGCATTCAAGCCCACGTGATGTCAGAGGAAAATGGCTGCCATGTACCGTAATTTCCGGACTATAAGGCGCACCTGAATATAAGCCGCACCAGCCAATTTTAGGGAAAAACACAAATGTGTACATATACAAGCCACACCCGATTATAAGCCGCAGGTGTTTTAGCGTTTAATTACCATATGTAAAGGCTCGTGCACAGAGGAGATTGTCGGGAAAGAGACTGCTGTTTGGAGAAGCTTCCATTTTATTAACATTTCAACAAACAAGTTGCATATTTGCATGACCTATGACCACGCAAACGTCAACACGCAAGAGTCAGAGACGCACAAACAGACGCACAAAGCTGCGGACTGGTTCGCACGGACAGTTAAAGACAACATGAATGTCATTTAATTCAACTAACAGCGAAGTAAAGTAAGAAACTTCTCGGTCAGACTGACAGACAGCTGTTAGCTCCGTTAGCACCGCCACCTGTCTGACTATGTGTTGTTAGCATAACAAACCTGAATCACTGACGTTGATGACGTCCACCGACAGAACAACGCGTTCCCTCGACGCAGAACTCCGAATGCTCAATGACGGTGTAGGGTCGACGACGTAGCTACGCTGTCGCCGCGACGCAGAAGCATAATAATAAACCAGGCGTTAAAGGTGAGGGACGTAACCTGTACAATCCATAGATTGAGGAGGTCCCCTAGTGGCCGTTAGCTGTAAAAATCCATAAATTAGCCGCACCGTTGTATAGGCCGCAGGGTTCAAAGCATGGGGAAAAAGTAGCGGCTTATAGTCCGGAAAGTAGCCTACGGTAAATAGATTTGACACTTGCGTCCTCATTGCTCCAAGACTTTAATGTGGAGGACAATCAAGCTAAGCAGCAGCTAAGAAACTAATGTTTCTTTTTGAACAATCATCAAAATGTGTTTTGCTGGGTGTACTCTCAGGTCCAGTCGACAGAAGGAGAGAAGGGCAGGAGTAAGTCCGGTTGCCATGGAGAGAAGTGTGTGGAAAGCCATTGTGAGGGAAGTAGAAAGGAGACTGAATTATCATTCAGTGGGTGGCACTGAGCGCTGTGTCCCCACCACCAGGTAATGAATGGTGTTGGCCTTCCTGCACACCTAGGGAGGGCAATAATCTCCCATCAGCCACCTTCCTCTGCACAGCAGGTAACAGGCGTCACACTGTTGATTGACTTGTCAGGTCAGTGGCCGTATGAACCACAGACGCTCCGTTGGAGAAACACTGGTCGAATCGGCTGATAAGACAGTACATATTCATTTATAGACAGTGCTGTTATACCGCTACACTATAGAGAGTGCTTGACATCTTACCTGAACTACTTTCAAGGTCTTACTGTGTAATACATTGCGGAGGATGACTTGTGTTGTGGAAGAGAGGGACACGACGTGGAAATAAGCCCCCTTTATTCAATATCGATTTACATTTTATATAAAAAGTACTTACATTTAATACATTTCTTCAAAATACAAGCAGCCAAACAACATACAAATCAAATACAAAATTATAAAATTTCTTATATTTATCATCTTTCCTCTTCTGAAGTAACAGATGTGTTTCATAATAACTCTTCATAACCTTTTGTGTAGCTGTGGTAAATCTCTTCTGTGTCTACATCTTTAATCCATCTGTCGACATATGAGACCTAGAAAAATATGGTATTCATTGTCTGTCTCTTCAGTGTACAGTACAGGATCTGGGAATCTGATCGGAGAACATTCAAGGTGGGCTTCAATCTCTTTCACCAAAAGATAAAGAAGTTTGTGTGGCATATTACTGTCGATACGGGGTGGACGGCGCTTGACATCCGTGGAAATGGGAAAAAAAGACAGAAGACTAAACGGACTATTAAGTTGATATTATGGCCATCGCTGGAAATCCAGTCTGTAGATCCGTCAGGTAAACCGAGGAGAGAAAAAAAGAAAGACAAAACCTAAAAAAATATCAAGCTTCACTGCTCAGTTGCAAAGCTTCGTGGTCCATACGTCATATGACATGTAAAAAAAAAAAGAAAAGAAAAAAGAAACGAAAAAGCCTTAGAAACAACCCACTTTAACTCTTTCTCAACGATACTTACATTTGTTCAGAAAAATTGAGCCAACCTGCCTTCATCGCCTTCACAAAATGACACAGTGTCCTCATGTATTTCACTGAAACTAGAAACAGGTATGGGTACAAATTTTTAGCACTGCATTTTTAAGGTTTAAACTGTGCACAAGTGTGGTGTACGGTGTTAATAAAGTTTTTGCAAATCAGCAGCTTTACTTCAGTGTCACACAGTATACAGTGTAGCGCTGTATAACTTATGTTTGACGAACATTAGAAAGCAAACGGTAAAAGGAAAAAAAACAAACAAAACAAAAAACTTGTCAGCACACCAACAAGGACAATATGCTGATGCTAAACCGGTAAGACCTAAGAGCCTCGTAGGAAATAGAAAACTTCTTGTTTCCTCCTTCGTATTATACATTGTACACTGTGGTAAAAAAAGAAGTACAAAGTGTAAAGTTAGGCTATGCGGCGGTTTCATGAATTGTCCCCTCTAGTTTCTTTGGGAGTAGCTCTCTCCTCTCGTCGATACTGATGACCGGCTTCCGGCAGTTTTGCCCGTCGATATATATCTTTGCATACACTGGGTTGGAGTAGTTCATGGGCTGGATAGGAAGGGGAGAAGATGAAAAAGTTATTGATATAAATCACGTCAGAACAGTGAGAGTCTTAAGGCTGCATTCACAGATTTAGGCCACTTGGGGGCATCTGACGGATCATCTTACAAAGTTTTGGTGGCATATAGCTTATTTTAATTAAATGGGACATCGTTATGATCTGGAGTTGTTTTTTTCTTCTTCATATCGGATACATGCAACACTCAGTCTTCTTTTAGCTCTGTTTTGGTCTTCACCAACTCTTGAAAAACTGTCAAATGTTGCTGCTAAATGCTAAATAATTCACTTTGCTTACTACTATGGCTTGTTGCTAAGTTTGACTGTTTGCTGTTAAATTCGGCAGTGTTTGTTTTCACAGCCAAAGCGCCCTCTCGGTGCCCCTATGCTAGATAAAACTTGATGAGTTGCCTTCTGGGTGCCCTCCAGTGGACAACATGTGATTACCATGTATATTCGTGAAATAAATGGTTAAATAGTTCTAAGTTCTGTGTGTGGTTTATTACAGCGGTGCAATAATAAATAGAATGTCCATCTTAATCAGGGCTTCTAACTATTTCACTATAAATGTATAACAACTTTCTATATACAGCTGGTGCCCTTTTTATGTTTTCCATCTCTGCCCCTCAAACAAATCCTGACTCCACCACTGGATCAGAGGTTGTTTAATGGAATCAGCTGCCTGCTGAGGCTACAGTCAAGGTTCATAAATAGCAGAGTTTGTTGGCTAGTTTGCAGAAAACCAAAACAATGAGGTAAACGAGACTAAAGCAAAGAGACAAAACAACCTCCTGTTTCACATCACACAAGGTGATTCAAGCTCACGTTAATATTAGAAAAGGTTGACTAGTGCAGTTTCCAGGAAAAGTGGAGTTTTTCTAACTGAAACATCCAAGCACAAGATGTGACTCATGCATTCTCCATTAACAGACTGGTAGTACAGTAATAGACAGCAACATGCAGGAAGAAGGCAATTTAAACATAAAGCCATGCAAGCACAGTTTTCAAGCTGTAGCTTAAACTTTTTTTTTTGACACAAGGGGTATATTTCAGTAGTGATCTCACAAAATGAAGAAGGGAACAGCTTCAGATGACTGTGGATGTGGGTGTGGTGTTTTTAAAACCTTTTATTTAGGGGTGGGCGATCTATTTAATCGTAAACACAATTGATGATCTGCACTGTGATCTTTTCTCTTAGCTTTGAAATGCCCTGTAAGCTATAGCCAAAATTGAAATGGCCCATGAAATTCTCCATTTGTGCCATCAGGACACAACATTGCATTTCAGGTAGACTTATTTTGGCACAAGCTCCTCATCCGCCACGTTGCTAGCTATAACTCAC
This sequence comes from Diplodus puntazzo, assembly GCA_963678695.2. Lineage (NCBI taxonomy): Eukaryota > Metazoa > Chordata > Actinopteri > Spariformes > Sparidae > Diplodus > Diplodus puntazzo. Next base: position 25,515,797 of record OZ023164.1, read on the forward strand.
GTTGCATTGTTTTGAGCCACATGAAGTCATTTGTCCAATCAGCATGACCATCAAGTCGCCTAAATTATCTATTGGTTGGTACAAATAGCACAGATCTGCTATTGAGATTGTGTTTAGATTGGAAGCAGAATAAGACACATATGCTTAAAATGAAGATTGTGTCTCGCCTTTACGATCGATCACAGTCTTGGAACATCAGATCACCCACTCCTAGTTTGCCTGGTACACAGCGAACTTTGGAAAATGCATGAGGATGATTTTTTGGGCTTTTCTGGAGGGCAAACATAAAGTGAAGTTGGGAAAATTCACCTGTCCAGGGATTACCTCCTTGGGCACAGAGTTCATGCCCAAGGTGCGAGGGTCACTGGATTGTACACACCAGCCCTGCAACACAACAAGCACCACCTCTGTTCACAGTGCAACTCAGCTAACGTTAAACAACTCTACGCATAGAATAATGCATCGTCATCTAGTAGTTATATATGTGCAATCTTTATAATACGAGGGGTTACAGGACTTACGTTTCACTCAAAATCAAACTGTACTGAATTAAAGAGGAAGGAAACTGAGTAGAGAGAGAGCAGTGGAACACAGAAGCTAGTTTAGATTCTACACAGCGTGCTCTGTTGAAAAATACAGCCAGATTGGACTGACAATAGCAGATGTCAGAATTGGCAGGCCAAGAAGCGACAGCATTAGGCTTGAAGCTCGAGCAGGTGAGCTAGATAACAACATCAGTGAAGGTGTTATGATTCATTTGATATGCTGGATGTTAGTGTGGGGTTGAAGGCCATGAGCAGAATAAATCACCAGCCAGATGAAGAGTCCTCTCAGTTCATGGCACCTGTGCATTCCTGCACACCAGCCAAGGCTTTTATGGAATTTGATTCATCCTAATGCTAGATGTCACATTTTCACAGTAATTGGAACAGAGACAAACAACACAGCACACAATTATTTTTTTTAGAAAGCTGGGAAATAGTTGGGAATTGGTGCTGGGTGGCCTTCCTCCTGCCGGCATTAAAAAAACAACTTTGGCAAATGTATTTTATTTTAATTCAACACAAGGTTCGCAGAGTTTGTTCGAGTACATTCTTGTCTTGCAGATGGAGATTAAAAGAGTTGAATCACAGATAAAAGTGTGTTCAGTTACTGTGATTCACATGTTGTTTCTATGTACTGTGCTACTAGACATTGTTTAACAATATTTCATATGCGTGGTTTTGAAACGAGAAATATTTGTTCAGTGTCTGAAGAGACACTTTAGTCTGCGTTTAGTCAATTATGGATCAACAAATATCAACTGAACAGCACTGAGCAAGACATGTTGGAAGGTGTTTAATATATTATAGCTGTGAGCTGCTTTTGTATTGTTTTGTGCACCATACGTGTAAATACTTTCTGTCTACTTGATGTCAGAGTAGATCCATGATCGCAAGCAACAGCTCACATAACAAGATAAAATTAAATGTTGTCATTACAGGACAAGGTTCTCGTAAAGACAGAGTAATACTTCTACAATAATGAAAACTTTCTTGTTACAGCATAGAAAGGATAGCAAATGAGCAAATAATGTGTCGTGGTGGCAGCGATCTGCTACCATAATGCTTCACTGCACAAAGCAACGAACGAACCAAGTCAAAATCATTACATTTTCAGACAAATGTAAAGCTTTAGTTTACTGTTGGCAATGACATTAGTTTAACTTTGATTCTTATTCAGAAGATATTAGCCTAAAAAGGGATATAACTCTCATCCAACTCCATAAACTGCAGTATTTTGTCTCTTGGGTGGGAGTCTCTAATGTAGATTAGTTTTGTCGTGCATTTCAGACTTTCAGAAAGCAAATGATGCATTCAAGCATGAAAAATCTCTCACTTTAGATCAATTTCGTGTTACAAAAAGCTCTTTTTCACTTAAGCAACCCAAACTCTAACTGTTGCTACCAATCGTTACTGTTTTTCAAGAAATATAATCTTACTGCACTCCAATTCTGTCTTTTTATATCAGTAAATATTTGGTTTTTTTTTAAAAATATATTTATTGAAAATGTTTTTGAAGTGGGAAAAAGTAGTAGCTATTAGTTAAACATACACTGTGGATCAATCTAAGAAAACTAAGCCAAAACCATTTTCAACTGTTCATTTTCAGACAGCTGTAAAGCTTTAGTTAACCATTGGCACTGAAGTTGGTTTAACATTGAGTTCAATAACCAAACCTTGTGAGGGTCCAGTGTGAAGTTGGGTCGCAGCAGGCTGCCTGCATCAGCATGGTTGTCGTGGTCCACTTCATACATGTTGTATGACGGGTTCCCAATCTCCACGTTTATCCCTCCGTTTGTCATGGGCTGTCTTTGGACACGTTTTCCCCTGAGGTGTGTGAAGCCAGCCATCGTTAACATGACACACAACATGGAGGTCAACTTGCTGCACAGCTTCGCACGGATCCGTACAACAAATCACATCACACCGTTTGGCACGCTTTGGAGCACATAACTATGGCGGGCAGACCTAAAAAGCTGAATTCTAATCAAAGGCTGAGTGCAGAGGTGACGTGTTCTGCTGAACATTTGGAAAAAAAAAATTCTCATTTATAAAGCAAAGATGTCCATTTTATCTTCAAAGCCATGTGGACTCAGATCTCTCATCATCTGTTGCTGCTTAGAAGCCCCTTTCTTATTTATATTTCATTATTTATTTACTTACCTTTGCCTCCGTCTGCAGATATAAACACCTGCTACCACCATCACGATCAAGATTACCAGCAGGACCAGAGGCACAATGATAGCTATGCTCCCTGAGAGACAGACAAGGGAGAGATGGTGTGGAGAGATGAGCGACGATTGAAAGGAGGAGCTGAGATGGCTTTAGATAGTGACACACTGTATGGAGCCAGGCCTGACCGGGAACAGGGCTTCAAAACAAATATATAAATATAAAAAGATATATATTTCTTCCTTGGGCTTGGCCGCCTTCACAATTCACTCCATCCACAGCTGTCCAGTCAGAACATATGAGCTAAATATATTTTTCAGGTATCTGCTCTTTACTTAAATATTTATTTCCTGACAACTTTTTACTATTACTCCCCATAGTTGAACACAAATATCTGTACTTTCCTCTCCTTACATTTCCCCAAACAGGCTCATTACTTCAGTTTTAATGCATTTGAGGAGAATAACAAGAGGTAGACAAGGAGTGAGGGACGCTGCAGAAAAGGCATGTTAGTGTCTCATATCTGTAGAGTTTTTTTTGCAGCCCTCTGCCTGCATTTTCTTATTTCCCCCCTTTTTTTTTGCTGCTCTGGATGCTTCACCAATTCAAAATGTCAGTATTTGACATCCTGGGAATGTGACTCAATAATTAACGATCTTCCTGGTGCCTTCACTGACGGCCGGGACAAATCCTACTGATTCTACCTTAAAGTTTTAATATGAAGTGAGGTTCAGTTTGCTTTGCACAGAAATGGCCGATATAAATGTCCTGATGTCCTTTTTACTTTTATACTTTGAGTTCATTTCAAAGCCTGTACCTTATTGCTTTTCCTTGAAGGGTTAAAAAAGTGAATCAGTACGAGTCTTTTTTCCCACAAGTATATGTATGTGGACTTTTTCCACCATTAATGCAGATTCTACGAACACGTGCATTGTTTTTGCACCTGCAGACAATCTAAAGTTAATAAGGACCAGAAGAGATCTCGAAGGTAACACAGTGTGCATATATGTTTTCCTTGAGAGATTTCACTGTATTACTTATAATTAATTTGAAGACAGAGCCGGCAACAGCAGCTCCTCTAATTCAACTGAGGTAAACCTGCTGAGCGTAGGCTTTTCTCTTCAAATACTGCAAACTGGCTGGATTGGATGGAGCTCAGTAATTCTGTAGTTAGGCTGCCAATCAGGAACAAGTCCAACTGTGTGCCATGGGATTGGAGTGAGTAAAAACTTGCCTGTACACTGAGTGGATGTGGGCATTGTGGTACTGATATATATACACATTTATTCATACAGGATGCTTTGGTTTTCTAATTAGGCTTTCGAGAAATTCCGAGTACTCACCTCCGCTGGTGTTGTCTGATCTGCTGCTTTTAGGGGCGGGTCTTTCACACTGTGTGCCTGCCCAATTGGCTGAACATCTGAAGGAGGTCAAAAGAAAGTGAAAATAAAGCCTCCATTAGAATACCTTTTTTTTTCAGGCAGAAAGACTGCTGAGAAAACACCTTTTAGAGGATGAACTACATTATGATGTGACCGTGGCTTACATATACAACACATTATGATTCAGTCTTGCGATGAAGTGCTTTGATCCAACACAAACAAAACACCACCTGGAGAGAGAGCACTACTGTATGTATATATAAATATATATATATATATATATATAGATGTGTGTCCATAAACAGTGTGAGGTGAATTTACATGTTGAATATTCAGTGTAAAAAAAGAAAAAGAAAAAAAAGGAGAGGTTTAAAGGATGACAGCGGCACAACAAGTCTTCATCTCATTTGTGTTCCAATGGAATCCGATGAGCAGTGTGATGTATGACCCCTGTTAGAGGAGGTGATGTCTAATTTCACACGACTGACTCAAATGGGTCTGTAAAGCGTGACTGATCTGGTGGGTGCGACTGGGTGATGACAGAATAAAATTACTCTAAATTACATGCACTCTAAGAATCAGAACATCCGGCTATCAAAAAAAAAATAAAAAAAAAAAATAAGAATGCATCCCCATACATAGTGGGAATGAATCACGCCCTCGCAGAACAAAATGTCACAGCAGGCATGAATTTTAATGGGAAATTTGGGGGCAACGGGGAGTTTGATCTCCTTTGGGAAGCATAAACCATGAAAAGAATAATTCCTTGAGGAATGAAGATACTCTCTTAACCTCCGTTAAAGGCGTTAAAGATAAAAAAACAATTTCTGATGAAATGTTCAGCCTGGTAAGTTACACGCACACGTGATGACTGGTCAATAACGGATTACGTTTCAACTTTTTCATCATGCACAGGTTGCAAAATGCACAGACTGATGGCCACATCACAAAGACAGTGTCACGTTTTAGCCCCCCCCTCCCCTGACTCCTGTGTGCTGGGTGAAGATTGCATGAGATGGGTGGATGGGTGGCAGTGAGGGGCAGCAACGGTACAGAGTCCTGCAGCAACTGATAATGTAATAAGTGCCATGTCAGCTAATACCCGTTCAAAATATCACACAGAAGAGTAAGAATTGAGCTCTAAGTGAGGAATGGCATTGCAATATGAATTAAAATATAGAAATGTGTTCATCTACTGTACCTAACTGCTGTAACTACTTATAGCTAATACAATATATAAACTGAATTAAAGGAATAGTTTGACATTTTAAGCTATATGCTTATCTGCTTGCTTGATGATAGTTAGATATGACACCACTCTCGTGTCTGTACAGTAAATATGAAGCCACTGTTGGCAGCTGTTTAGCTCAGCTTAGCAGAGACTAGAAATGAGGCGAAACAACGGGCCTAATGAGGAGAAACTGGTTACAGTGCTGATGCCCTGTTCATTCCTATGAGAGCCTCTCAGCGGCAAATGCAGCCAAAAAAAAAGTTTAACTTCCTGAGTGTGAAATTACGCTGATCTTCCACATAAACTTCCACCGGCTGGGCGGCTAGTTTACAGATTAACCCTTTGCTCACTTGAATTGGAACATCATAATTTAATGGTGTGGCTCTTTTAGGCTCTCCAAATGTTAGAGGACTGACTGGATCAAAATCTAATTTTACGGGGGCTGCGATGCTCCAAAAATGTATCCACGCTTTGGACGTTATTTCAGATTGGCTTCAAAGCTCTCCATGGGGTCTTGGGGGGAGGGGGGAAACAGCTCGCCTGGATCCGTCTAAAGATAACAAAATCTGTCTAGCAACACCTCTAAAAGCTCGATTATGAACATGTCAAACACGTTACATGCTACAGAGGGTTGCGTGCTGGATTATTTGTCGTAGTTGGTGGTTGCCAGGCAACATGTGGCCACTCCAAGAAATCTGGATAGTGTTACCTCCTGATAGAGCCAGCCCAGCTGTTTCCCCCCTCCTTCCAGCCTTTTTTACTAAGCTAATTGACTTCTGGCAGACGCTTTCAAATTAACTGTACAGAAATGTGCGTGTCAACTAATTGCATATTTCTCAAAATGTCTCCTTATTCCTTAAACGCACATTAGGTGACTTTACTAATCAGTGATTTTTGTAGAAGACATATTTTATATGGAAAGAAGACATTTTGTCCAAGCTCTCTTGTGAAAGAGAAGGTTTCTTAGAGTCTTCCTAGCTAAATAAAGGCTAAGTGACACTAAATTAAATCAAATGTGATGTATCAATAGAAGGTCATTTCACTTAAAATCTATATTATCACAAAAGATATAATGATTGGGTGAGAAAACATTTTCTCTCCTGTTTAAAGGCAAAGTCCAGCCGTGAACGTTGCTGATAAAAGGTCGAGCAAACGCTCGAAGGGCAACACAGTGTTTGACAACAACGTTACAAGCTTACTAATGACAGTTAGCCAACCTTTCGTCCTCTGAGCCAGGGCAGTGTGACAAAACACGTTTCAATCAAAAAGTACATATTAACAATTTGCCAAGGACACACACCAGTCCAAACCAAAATGGCTGGAAAATAATTTAAATAGAGACCCAAACCTATCCAAAAAGAATAAATGTGATCACAATCTTAGGAGATTATAATCCTGAAGCAATGTCATTTCACTGCATATGATTAAATAAGTCATTACCTTATCCAGCACTAATTACATGATAAGCTGCTACAAGGCGGCACTGTGACAAACAGCCCATATACTGGGCTGAGGCTGAAATGGAGCCAGATGGAGTTGAGGTGGGGGTGTAGACAAAGGGGGTGAGTGGCCTCTGAATACAGCTGGAGAGGTGAGAAGGACCTACTTGCAGCGTGGTTTGTTAAGAGCTGTTAATGTGCACATCCCCTCATTCTGACAGAAGTAATCGCAGGGGTTGGCCAGCTCATCACAACGTTGGTTCTTGAACCCTGACGTGCAGCTGCAAAACATTGTGTTTGGAGTGATAAAAGGGCCCAGAGAATGTACTGTATATTGTTGAAACCGTTTGCAGCTTGATGAATGGAGGCTGAGACACTAATCCCTTTTCAGCAACCTCATTCATAAAAATGAAGTAAGTCAATGTCGTGTCTGCATCGGGCAAATTAGCAAAATAAATAACATGAACACAAATCAATTTCACTGCTCACCAAGTGAGGGGAATATCTGCAAGAGAAGAGTCTGTTACAGTGGCGTCGCCTCTGGATGGCTCCAACATTGTTGAGACATATCAGTGTGGAAAATGTACAGTATTTCAAAGGGGGAGGGATTTTTGGAGATAAAAATATCTGCTGTGGCTTTGCAGCAGAACAATCCAGACATTAAAATGTGAGAAAAATAAGTTGCACTTGGATAACGGCAGCTTGACCAAACTCAGGACCCAGGACCACTGCATACAGTTTGCCAATCCCGCAAAAACATCCTTCTACCATCGTTAGTGTGTAAAGAATTCTATTCAGAGTCAAAGTGACAAACAAATACAATTATATATTCTTTTACCTGAGAAAAATGACATCCTTGCTGCTTCTAGCTAACGGGTACATCATCAGAGTTTAAGTCCTAATGCAGTCAAAAAATAAACCATTTCTCCAACTGGCCAAAATAGTTGTTGAAGCAAAGTGCTTTTAAAAAAGAATATTCCAATAATTCTGTTTACTGTAGCTCGACCGCAGAGCTGGTGAATTTGTAGGAAACCTCTTTAGCCTTTTCTTATAGTGCTTAATGCAACAGTTATCATTCCAATTGAAGGAGCTCTGCCCTGCAAGGTTCTCACTTTAGGAAAGGCTTGATGAAATATACATTTACTGAGAGTAAGGTCAAACATTACGATTTCTTGACACAGACGTATCCATCATCTCGCATAATCCCTGTTCTTTGCGGCAAATAATAAACCACATTATCAGGATCTGTTAACCTCCTCGAATAAGACGGGATCATTTGCATAGAAATTGATTCTATCCACTGGAATTTGTGAGGGATGACCACAAATTTCAATTTAACCATAGTGGACAATGGGCAGTTAAAAAAAATAGAGAGTTGGCTTTTGAAATGGATTTCCAATTTCCTCCTTGGAGATTACACAGGACTGCATGTGATTATAGCTGAGGTGGTATTAATCTATGGGCAGCCTTTCACAATCATTTCCTCGTGTCTGCCAGTCAAGCTTTTGTCTGTTTCAAGTTTTCTCCCGTTGGATTTCGTGGCATGTTCTACCACTGACACATACCTCAGCTTCTTTTTTTAGAGTGCAAAACTTCTTAAACCTGCTACTGAGTGTCAGGGAGGCCTGACATCAGCTCTTAACTGCAAGGAGGAACAGTGTGATACGTGCAGAATGGCAAGCTTTGAAGGGGTTTTGAAACCGTTTTTTTTTTTATCTGCCTAAAAACCTTAAGCCACAGTGAGGTGTCACGCGGCATAAGATGGGTGTACTGGCATTCGGCCCCCTGCTGCGCCGTGGCCTCCACATAGTGACATCAAACCTTCCCTCAACTTAAGGATTTTTTCTCCAGAGGAAGACATCTATCTTACACTGTTCTCCAAGCGGGGAATGGTTTCCCTAGGTGATCTAAGGCCGGGCTTTCTAGGGCACAGAGCCAGCATTTGAATGGAAACAGTGTGAATAATAGCGGAGAACATTCAATTTTTTCCCCCACTTTCCTCCACCCATTAAGCAGTGACTTACTGACAGAAAGGCAGGTTGGTGTCGGGGTCCAGGTGACAGGTGCCTCCATTGTAGCAATATCCGTCACAGAGCTGACAGCTCGGCGCTATTCTGCCATTTGTGCAGCTGGGAGGGTGAAGAAATAATGGATGCTAGCGAGAAAGCTACACTTTTACAAAGAAGCAAAAATGACTCAGTGGTGGTTTTGTCAAACATATGAATAATTCATACAAAACAGACAGGTTCATCTGACGTCTAATTCACTGACATTACCACAATCTTAAATTGCTGTAAGGTATGTGGCCCAATACATTTTTTAGATTCAATTAAATCAGTTCATTCAGCATGTAGCCGGATACAGCAACTGATACCACAGAATCCACAGTAGAACGCATGCTTTTCCATAAATGATGACGACTGTGAAGGCTCGGCGATATGGCAGGAGGCATGAGGGACAGGAATAGTGAGCAGATACTCACTTGCAGACCACATCCCCAGTCTCCTCGTTAATGAGGCACGGTGCTCCGTGGCATCGGAGACACTTGTCCACCTCGCACTTGTTTCCCTCAAACCTGGCAGGACACACACATTCCACATATCCACTACTGGACAGCGTGCAGGCCTTGGAGTTCACGCAGTAGTGGTGGCAGATATCTGCGCCACGTCCGTAGAGACGGAGAGAGAAAGAGAGGGTAGCCTGTGAGCAACTGGGAAGGTACTTTATGCTGGTTTAATTGGAGCTGTACAGGGCTTTATTGGAGTTAATCATCCACATGAAATGACATCTTAGCCACACAAAAATATATCACCCCCTTGGGCGAGCAACAGTGGGAAAATACTGATGACGTGCAGTTGAAACTGTTTCCCTGCAAACAATTATGAGAAAGCAATGCAAAAGAAAATACATTATCTCCTCAGCACAGAAACACCCACAGGTTGTTTGATTGTAGTAGTTTGATTGTGTTTATCTGCAAATGGAGTCAAATGCAGTGTTTGTGAAAAGAAAATACTTCGGGGGCTGCTTTTTGCTCCACACTGTGTGTGAACTTTGAAAAGCTTAGTCCTATGGATTTTATGCAGCATAACTGAATTCAGATCCATTCTTTGTGGGGATTTGTTCCTGCAGCGAGACTTGCAAATGCCAATCACAAGAAAGGCCAAGCGCCTGATAACAATCATGTGTTGCGCCTGCTGCCAACCAAGTACTGGGTGCAGGACTCACGGTAAAGACAACGGTCCCCGGTGTATTCTGCCATACAGCGGCACACGGGCTGGTTCCCCTGAGTGACGTCACACGTTCCCCCATTTAAGCAGTAGTTGTCACAGATCCTTCTCTCACAGAAAGGCCCGGAGAAACCAACAGGACAGCGGCAGGTAGGCTTACCTGGACAATGAAAGAAAAAGGACAGGTTATGAGAGCAGGAAGAGACCACAACCATTGATCCTAGTCAGAAGTATAGTCTGTGTAGCCAAATCCTGATAAGTGCCACGGATCATTGTTTTCCAGAAACCATTAAATGCTGCACATTACAATGAACAATGGCTCTGTCATTTATTTTTTTCTCTACCTCACATACACTTTCCTGCAAGCACCCTCTAGTGCTTACGGCTCAAAATAGTTCCATCAAATGCACTTCGAGTACTTACTTTGAGTAATGTGAACTAAAAGCTACACGACACAGCTGTTTGGTGACATTTCTGACCCTTTGTTGAAAATGAAAGCGCATACTTATAGCCCTTTAAAAGAACAACTTCCTTTTCTGTTATGCTTCTGCACAAGTTTGTCTAAAATATCCAACACTTATTATGTTCCCATGGTCACAGGGAAAGTGCTAAATAAATACAAAGAAACATCACTTTTTCTGAGCGTTAAGGCAAAGATTCATCTTCCATCCATCGCTTTCAGGCCAACAGTCATGTGCTGGTCAAAGAGACGGCAGATTGGCAGCTAAGGTGCCCTTTTTCTTCAGTTATGTCCTCCAGGGCCATCTAGGTAATCCAAAATAATTCCCAGACCAGACACAATATGCATATAATTCCTCAAGTGTCTTCAGGGTCTGCAGACAATCCTCCTCCTTGTCAGACGTGTCTGGATTATCTCTAACAGGGTGGCGTTCAGGAGGCATCCTAATCAGATGTCCAAATGACCTCCAGATGCTTCAAAATGAGAAAAATGAGGGAGTGGTGATTCCAGTGTTTGTTTGCTTTTCTTCTTTTCAGACATTTTCTTATATACCACAGCTTAGAGGAAAAACAACCCCTTTAACCAGCTGCAGTTTACAACTCACCTGCTTGTGGATCAGATTCATCTCAACCGGAAAAGACCCTCAAGTGACTTTGCACTCGATAAGCGTTCAATTACACCCAGAGGTCGGTGGGTGTTTTGCAATCAAGGTTAAGCAGTGAATAATCGTCCACAAAAACAGAAGGGGAGTGTGCCTTTAGTTCTTATTATTATTTAGTCTTAGTCAGGAGTCTTATTAAACATCTGATGAATACAGGTCCAATTTTTACTCTTACTCTGGTTTTGGTTTCCACCCTATCTCTGAGGGAATATCAGCCTCTTTAGCCGCTAAATGCTCCATCACGTTCACCGGCTAGTCTCTTACCTGGACTGTGCACCCTGGTAGCGTAGAGTAAAAATCATAACCATGACCTCAGAATCGCTGAAATGCTCCATGCATATAGCTAAGGTGGACTGTCAGATGATACTGTAATTCCATGTGTGCTCATCACCACCATCGACACACACACAAAGCCATTTGATCCGCTGTTAATATAAAATGATCGATTGTAGCTGCTTTAATGTCACGGAGCGCACGGATGTCAAGCCTGTAGGTTAGAGCCAGAACATGGATGAAATATATCTGTATGTCCACAGTGTCCTCAGCTCTATTTTCACCACGACGGTCGGACACAAAATCCAGCTGCTGCTGAACTGTTTCTCTCCATCACAGGAGATGAGATAAATGTACAAATGGAATCCACACGCCTGTGCCACAGGCGCGTCTGACTGTGTCCCACTTGCAGTTTTGGTGAGTCATAATAAAAATTTGACGTCTTTCGAAGCTGTGTGCCGCCCCACTGCACCGCTGGAGTGAAATGAGTGTTATTTATTGTTAGCAAAAGTAACACATTACCAGCAGGTGGAAACGTTTCAATCAAATCAGCTCATTTTAAAACGGCGCACTCCCTGCCTCAATTTACTCACACTCGCAGTGGACGGGCAGGGGCGTCAAGGCTGGTTTGAGGGCTGTTCAAAAAAGGCAACAATCATCTCTGCCCAGACACGACTGCTTGCATAGAAGACAACAAAGTTGCCATGGATACAGGTCTCGCCATGTAGGTCACACTACTTGGTAATTTCACACTCCACAACTCTGTGGCTGGGATAATCTGGGTTTGAAATGTCCAAGAGACAATCATTCTGCCTCCAGTCACTTCTCTGTCAACTTAATGGCTGCTGGGGCTGTAAGCTTTCTCAACAGGCAGAACCCGTCCAACTCTGTTTCTACTGTAGAGGCTTAAAAACTCCCAGGCCCGCCGTACTACCCGTTGTATCCTTATCACTTGCTTTCAGTTCTCTAAAACTCAAGTGAACACTGGTACATTATTGTAATTTGAAAGTTGGAGCTTCAGGTTGTGAAAAAAAAATCAGGTAGGCAACCTATAATGCAGTAAGCGTTTGTAGTGTCTCATGTTTGTCTATACAACATGTCAAATGTCAGCTCACCACAGAATAGACTTCAATCACATCTCATAAAAATGCACAATTACATGTGTTGTGTCTTGTCTTTCTTGCAGTTTGTCAATTCGTAAGGAGATTAATTACACTGGTAAAGCCATGAATATATCAGACTGTGAAGGTGAGGATTCACCAGCGTCCAAATTAGTAGCGCTGTGTAAAAGTGATGATGCGCGGACTCAGGCCTTCTATTCAAGGCACCGGACAAGTGGTCAGTTTCAATTTTGAGAGGGAGATTTATGTGTGTTCAACTTGGTAATAATGTTGCTTACACTTTAAGAAGGGGATCATTTGTTTGTGCGCTCTGAAACTTGCAGACTGTGTTAGTAGATGCATGATTTGTTTGCAGTGTTGAATGATAGACCTGGAGCAACATTAACAACACTAAATGAGTTGCAAGGCTGTGACAGCACAACAGTGTGATTCATTAATTAATGTTGAGTTTCTAGAACTACATCAACACGTGACCAGATTCACCATCAGGCGACCTATTACAAGAAACCAGTGTGTTCTAACGCACATGTAGAACAAAACCCAACTATTAACGTCTATGCAGTAAATTTGCTAATGACTGAGGGAAACACTATGTTGTTGGTAAAAGAGTGGTGCACTACATTTTCCTGCCAAGATTTTGATTTAAATTAATTGTTTAAAAAAGTCTTTTGGTAGATGTTTCAGCCAACAAGTGTAAATGACTGTAGCACCCATTACAAAACACACGTTTAATCTGAAATAATGAAGTTGTAGGAGCTTTCAGCCAAGTAAAGAGATGCATTATGGAGATATTTCCTGGTCCCAGTAGTTTTAATTCAGTGCCATGTTTTTTTCTGAAACACTCTAGGGACATAAGGATTGCCAAATTAAGAGAGGTACGAAATAAAAAACATACACACAAAAAAATAAAATAAAAAGATAAATAAAATGGGCTAATGCCATCTCTTAGAATGTACATCTTTGTTTTAGCTTTTTCCCATACATTTGTGATTGATTACACATTTAAAACTACATACATACGGGATGGGATATCTCAAAAAACACTGCAAATGGTTTGCATTTTTATAGCGCTTTTCCAGTCTAACGACAGCTCAAAGCGCTGTACAATACATGCCACATTCACCCATTCACACACTGATGACAGAGGCTGCCATGCAAGGCGCCAACTGCTCACCAGGAGCAATTTGGGGTTCAGTATCTTGCTCAAGGACACTTCGACATGCAACTAGGGGGAGCCGGGATTCGAACTGGTGACCTTCCGATCACTAGACGACCTGCTCTACCCACTGAGCCACAGCCGCCAAGCTGCAAGAAGAGAGTTGGGAGTGTCTGTGGTTTAAGTATGTGCCTTGTTGCCAAAAGTTCCATTACAGTGTAGGTAAACCATGCAGTGATAGGGACAAAAGAGCAGGAATGTCACTTTGTGTTTTTATAGAGAAAACTGGACACTTTCCAGCCTCTAATTGTTTCTGATGTTCCCATTTTATCGCCAAAGTGGGGACTTGAAGAAACCTATTTGACTTTATTTGCTCCTTTGCTCATCTTCGGGGCACTCGTCGATATTCAATATCAACCGAAACAGTTGCCAAGCATGAATGAAACAAAAAGGCACAGTGATCTCGGCAGCGCAGCGAATATCACAACGCTTTCGTTTTCCTCTCAGCTTTTCCTCTCACCATAAAGCGGGATACAATACATCATCCACGTGTAGCATGTTGGACATGAAAAAACCTGGTGGTGAATAAAACCAAATAGGAGCCCTGCCTTCACTTTTTTTAGTCATGATGCCTTACTGCAGTGATCCTCCATGATTATTCTGATCTCAATTGATGGACTCCTTTCTGTTTAATGAGCAGTGGAGATTATCTTGGCGTCTTTTTATGTCACGTCGCAGAATTTGAATAAAAAATGACAGAAACATTGGTTTAATTTAAAATACCAGTTTACTTACTGTTGTGCCGGTATGTTTTCTAAAAGGCCAAAAGAAAATATAAACATATGTTATTCTAGCTTTAAATAGATTTGAAGGAATAAACATTTATTCAAAAATAATCACCAATCAAAAGGCCATCTCTCCAGCTGTTCAGTGTATCCGCTGTGACTCCCTCAAACCAAAACATACAGCTTAGTTTCTAATTTTATTTACTGTATATCACTCGGTGGATCTTTAATAGTGCACCGCACTTCATAAAACATTTACGTAGGAAAACAGGCCACACTTTGTGTATCAGGGCAATTGCTCTGGTGATTTTTGTTTCATGAGAAATGGAAATGGAGATGTTGTGGATAATTGCTGTGATGGGAAGATGATGCACAGGGCTGTAAATCATGGATAGCATCTTTAATAGGGCTATACATCCTGATTCAATTCCAGCGCTGACATCTCGGCATATTCACACCCAGTCTGTAAATTGTGGGGTAGAACGGTTTCCAGAAAACCATGAAAGCATGAAAGAGGACCCTGACATGAAAGAAGTTTGATATTTGAGGCTTGTTGGACGAGAGCCTCACTGACAAAAAAACTGCTCGAGTGGCAGATGTAATGTGGCAAAATTTGAGCTGAAGTGCGTAAAGCGTGGAAGTTTTAGGAAGACAAATGCGGCTGTGCGTCATCACGCTCTGGGTCAGTGTGCAGGAGGGAGAAAGGCAGGGAACTTCATGGAACTGAAGAAGTCTGTGTGTAGCAGTTTGGTCTTCCCGGCGCTGAACATAAAGGACTGTACAGCAGGATAACAAAACACAAACCATCTACTCATACACACAATGCATGATGCTTGGATTTGAAGTAGACCTACCTAGGGGTGAGCCCATGCAGGTGCCTCCATTTAGGCAGTAGTCTGTGCAGTGGTTGACCTCACAGCGCTCTCCTGAAAAGTCAGGCCAGCAGTAGCACCTCCAGTCTCCTTTTTCGTTGGCCAAGCAGCGGCCTCCGTTCTCGCAGGGGGGCCGGCACAGTTCACCTTCACAGCAGCAAAGCCCACATCACTCACTGTGCTGCAGTGTGTAGCAGTCAATCACATCAAACAGCGCTACGCTGTATTGTCAGACAGCAACAATGGTGTGTGGTGTGAGCCAGAATTTTCAAGTAGATGAACAAAAAACGCATGCAGGAGCACACATCAGATGTTTGCAATGCAGCGTTTTTGGGTTCCAGCTATGAACAACTGTGGGTGTCTACTCATATTTGAGCTTTGGTGCTGTATTCTGACAAGCTTCCAAAGTTAACAGTGGGGCAATTATGTGTATTCAAAGTGTTGAGTTTACTTGAAGCAAAAAAAATAAAATAATCTAAGATCTTTTTGAGCAAATACCTGTAAAAACTGGTACTGTGACAGTGATGAAGGGATGACTATTGGTGCTTTCACAACATATTAACAGAATTATATTTTTGTGTGTTATGGTTTTGTGTCCGCCCCCTAATAGTCACACAAACGGAGCCATGAAATCTGAATTAGACCTAATATGCCAATGCCACATTGCAAAATAACAATCATATCACAATAAAGATACAACAGCAATATATTGCCCATGTTGAAGTCTCAATCCTACAACAAAATGCCTACCTGAGATGATGGCGTCGCTACAGGTGCCGTTGACGAGCACCTTGCCCTCTGGACAGGTACATCTGGCACCGGTTGGGTTGAGCAGACACATGAAATCACAAGACATTCTCAGGCATGGATTTGAAGCTGTGGAGAGAGTGGAAAAGAAAAAAATAACTGAGCCGAGAAGATAATCTGTCAGCCTGGCCTGAGATGAGACAGAGCCATTTGTTTGTAAAGCAAAAAAAAAAATGTGTTTATTCTTTTCGCAGAGTGAAGCTATTTCAAGTGTTTTTAATTTGTTTGTGAAGGGTGTGATTTCATTGAAGCCCACAGACGCACAGGGCTAAACATATGAACAACTTCAACAACACTCAGATTGAATAATTAGCGTTTGTTCTCTAATTGATTAACTGCACTTTGAAGCAGACTGTTAACACTTACATATAGGAGGTTGAATCAGGTTTTGATATTAATAATCAGTCTGGGTGAGTTTATGAAAGAGGTCCGGGAATCACTGCTTTAAACGTAATGTTTGTGTTCAGATGCATTAGACGAAAGAAACACTCATAAGAAGGATCTTCAGTTATGATTTACAGATGTGATTTAGATTTGGAGTTAAAGGTATTTATTTTTTTATGTAATCCTATAGTTATGTCTTCCCACTTTACGTCTCTTGACAAGTCATTAACGGTTACAACGCTGTACTAAAAATAATCAGTGTTCGGATTTCTTACACAGCACATGAGGATGAAAGCGCCGAACAAACCTAAATGGTTGTTAGGGTTTTGCTGAAGCTATCAAGCCCTCATGTCACAGCTTTTTGCAGGCTGTGCACATCTTTTTCCTCCCACAGACTTCACACCACACACTACATGGCTGGCCTTAATGAGTCTCCGGGGGAACAGAACAGCTGCCCTTTAAGTGAAAAACTGACCAAGACTGAGCTGTCTGATGCTCTATAACCATTAACTCCAGAGATGTAACAAATAACTGAGGCCGGCCTGCTATATAAGGAAAGTGGGGGAAAGACATGGTTGCACTGATTGACTTTGTCTGTGTTCTTTGGGGCCGTCCTCACATTATGTAGCTGAAATCCTCAACTGCGTATTCAAACTATAAAAGCAAGACTTTTTTTCATACAAGACAAGTGGTAAGTACTGTTTAACTTTTCTACTTTTGTCTGAGAAAAAAAAAAGCCTTTTTCATGTTTTTTTACCCGAGTATAGTTTATCTCTTATTTTCATACTGCGTTATTTATCTATAACTTGAGGTTAAACATCCAGCGTATCTTTTGAAAAACTATATCCAACCCAACACTCTTCAAATTATCACTAATTATCTACCATGGCTGTCCGTGACCTGTGAAAGTTACTCTTTCCTTCCTTTTTTTTTGTATTTTTTTCTCTATTGACAGGCTAATGTTCCATTCACGTTAATATCTGTGTTGAATGTTACAATACGCCTTGCGTGCCTGTTTTGTTAATTGCCTGGTGAATACAGTGTGCAAGTCTTGAACTGCATGAATACCATTTTGTAGGCAGTTTTTATAAAAAAAAAAGAAAAACCATTTCAATGCATCTTTTTATCAAGCCTTAGAATTGAGAATCAGAACAAAACTGTACCTAAAGCATAACCCAAGGTAACATCCGACTAAAACAATATCAGAAGGAAGTACAAAGTGAAACTACCTTGAAAATCAAGACTGAATAAACAGCGATTGAAATGCAGGACAAAAGTCTCAACATACATCAAAAGAATGAAAAAAAAAAAAAAAAAAGATCCTGGTCCAATATTCAGCTCACGTAGGTACGATGAGGAAACTTGAAACCTCAGCGCACAAATGCTGATAATGGACTTCACAGTGAAGAAAGAGACATCCAGCCACATTTCTGCAAAACCACTGACAGGTTCACATTTGTATGTGTCATAACATGTTGACCTTTCCACAAAATGTGTGATATCACAGTCGCTTTAATGACCTGACTCTCATATGGGCAGGTGAAGGGGGGATGGTGGCGGAGTTACAGGCGAGAAGGCTGCCTAGCTGGTGACTGAGGATTGAGACTGTGTGTATGGAACCCAGGAACAATTTTTGACCTCGTTTGTGGTGACAAAAATAATATACTCTTGATGGAAAGTTTAGGCAGCTCCAGTTGTGCTTGTGGGGACCAAAACAGGTATTTTAAGCCAAGACATGATCTTTTCCAAACCCTGCCATGTGGTTTTTGTGCCTAAACCTAACTAGAGCATAAGCAGAAACATGAAGAAACACACTCGTAAACTACCAACATTTATTCTGGCATTTGGGATTAGACTTCTCCTGCAAAGTAGTTACACTTTTGTAATAACATATAATTGCAAGGATTGTGGATTTTTTAAGAGGGTGAAGGACTAGATGTACATTTAAGGATTTGGCAAGTTAATTAGAGCTTTAATGTGGAACAAACGATACGAGAAACGCATTATTAGCCAAAGTTCTGTGTTACGTAGACATCTTAAGACATGTCTGGAGGGGATCGACGTGACAACTCACCATCTTGTTGTTTGTAACGGTGGGAGATCAAAACATTAGTCGGCTTCTCCATCCCCAAATTGAGGAACTCCGCCGGCTGTTTGCCGTACTTGTGAATCTTGAAGACCTCGTGTTTTAGTCCAGTTCCGTAGATGAAGTCTTCAAATATATCGAGTCTGTACGGTTGTGAAATCCCTGTAAATGCAGCAGAGAAAGATAAAGCTGGTGAAAAAATCAAGTAACCCTTCCAGAACACTCGCAGGCTTGGGAAGATGAAGGTTCGTATCCTGTGGCGGATAGAAGTAGCGGGGATGTTGCAGTGTGGGCAGATTTGATCTTAACATGTTTTTTTTTTTTTTTTTTGAAGCTTACCCCTTTTGAAAACACACAAGCAGTGTTTTTCATTACGATGTGATAAAAAAAAGTTAAGGAAATCAAAGTGAGGCTGGAACAGTGTGTGTTTAAAAAAGAAAGGATGTGCTTTGTTTTCCACTTTGGCTTTACCGTGTCTGTCACTGATTGTCACCAGAGGGTCCGAGCCATCCAATCTCATGCTCCCTATATGTGAGAGCTCCGGATCTGCCCAGTATAATCGCTGGTTGAAATAATCAATGGCCAGCCCTGTGGGAGGATGAAGGAAAGAGATTTATTTACCTGACAAATTACACAGGGCTCATCATGGAATCCCTCAATGCAGGAGCCCTCCAGGTTAGAATAGCTAATGTACGCATGTGGCAGATCAGCAGCGTGCGGAGACAGGGCGGCTTTTGTTTCTACCACCCTCTGGCTGTTCGCATTCAACATTCGTTTTCCTCGTGTCAAAATAACGAAGCGGATCTGCCGTCTTGTTGCGGGCGGCAACTTTGATAGCAGAGCGTGGGTGTGCTTACGTTACAATTTCAAAACCGGTGAGTCACTTTTACCTTCTCCCAAAAGCCTGACTGGATAATTGAGCACCTGGCTGGGGCGTTTAAACAGGTTTGCTTTTTTTTTTTTTTGCCACAGATGATGAATTCCTCTTTTTGTTACGCAGATGGAGCACGCCTCCTTGAATTAAAGGAGGCCAAAGCAGCTCTTCAAAACTAGATCAGCACTAAGCGTCTCCCTATAGACAAACCAACGGCTGGAAAGTATGCCTGACTTATACATTTCCTTCCTCTTGCTCTATAGCTTTAAAGCCACATTTATTGGCAGGGTGCTGTGGCGACACAGTGACACGTGTATGTCTATTCACCGTATTTATACAATAGTGTATATTCAGGGGCTTTCAGAGACTTGGATGCAGTGAATCAAATTTGGTGGTGACCGTGTTTTTATCACTTCCTCTGCTATGATTACGATGGAGGGACGTTCTTGCTGTGAATACCAATGTCCATTCTAAACCATTTCTATGGATTCCCATGGCATGGTCATATATATATATATATATATATATATATATATATATATATATATATATATATATATATATATATATATATATATATATATATATATATATATATTTAACGTGCAGATGAATAATTTCAATGCACGTCGACATTGACATTGTTAAATGTCAAGGTGAGAGCTTTTCAAAGACACTATGAGGTAACGTAAGTATTTATACAACTTAAATTAATGTGAATGTGAATCAGTGGCAAAACTAAATGCCAACGCTCCTGTTAAAACGTGCATTTACGCTGTTAGTTATTAGTCTTTTATCTGACGTTTTTTCATATACTGCACATATACTTGGAAATGTAATGTCTTCTGATGTGCATCACTCTTAGATTCTCAATGCTAGGAGGACTTTCAGCCAATCATGTACAATCACATAATTCAAAGAGTCACTGTACTCCACACATTCTCACTTACAATGGTAGATTCTTGTTTAAGTTAAACAGAAATAAAGAAATCTGGACAGGTGATTAAACATACATGCACAGTAGATACATGTTTATTCGTGACTGCCAACCCAGCCTATTCAATTGAGTCCAACCATGTAGGATTGTTTTTGTGCGTATGACCCTGTTTTGTATGTTTCTCATGAACTAACACCAAAATCTGTATGTGTGTGCACAAGCCTATGAGGATGCGATACATATTTCTGCCATTAAATGTTCAATTTCGGCAACAACAAGTTTTCATGTAAACTCCCCAGAGTTCCTTTAAAATATCAAAGTTAAAACAGGAAAGAACTATATAGCAACGTAAATGAATTTGACCTTTAAAAGAAACACCTACCAGTGGGTCTCCTGAGATTTTTCTCCAGGAGAACTCTGCGTAAGGATCCATCCATGGCTGATTCCTCTATATGAGAGTGATCACCTATTACGCTCCAGTACATCATCCTGCAAGAGACAAACAGTTACTCTTACTTTCATCTTACTACTTAATATAGTATACTTATTTTTGTAAATGTTACATCCCTAAAACCATCTTCTTGTAAAACTGCAAAGAGTATGCACAAAATAAGCCTTAGTTCCCACATGACCCAATGAATGAAGCCTGTTGTGTCCAATTATGTCACAGCTTTTGCACTTCAGTCCAGACCTTGAGATTCTTTCGTGCGTTTTCCACACTCAGTCATCTTCATTTTATTGTCTGTCTTCGATAAAGCATCTCATAGCTGTCTTGATGGCCAAGCATCCGCTTCCTATAGTTGCCTCACATTCCAGTGCTTAGCCAGTAAAAAGGCTTTCATTATGCGGCCACAGCAGAGGTGTGATTGGCAAGATATATTGTGGGAACTGTTAATGGGACTTTGTGGTTGAGTGGTTGATAATTATAATGTTCCGGAGAATATTTGCAATACAACACACCTGTCTATGTGGGATGTGTTTTGAGAGATTTCAGCAGCAAGAAAGAATCGCTATGTGCACAACTCACCCTCTGGCTGGGTCGACAGCGATGGCATATGGCTCTCCTGCTATGTCAGTAATCAGGCGGGTGCAATTTGGTCCCTTAAGTTGCCCCACGTTTATGGAGTATCGTAATTTAGTCCAGTGGGCTGTGTAATAGCTGAACCAGTGCATCCGCGAGTGATCAGTCCAATAAATGTTGCCTGTGATCCAGTCAGCAGAAATATCTCTGGGTCGACGGAAGTCTGAACACTGCAGGCGATAACAGCCACAAAGTCAGGGCTCGGTTATACTTTTATGCAGAGGTGCATCTCATAAAAGACACACAAGGAGACGTTTAATATAATGCAGTCGATTATTATCTGTAAAATAACTTAACTTGTGGGTAATAATAATTTATCACCTTTCTTTTTTTTTCAGCTTAATGCTTACATTATCTGTGGTAATAAGAAATAACTAGACATATTAAGGATTATTTGAAATATAACACTCAATTTTACTATCGTTTTTTCCTACTGAAGTTGACAAAATGTTAAATATACTTACAATGTTCCTGACATTCGCTTTACTTTGAGTTCTCTCTAGAGTGTCTTTGTAAAAAATCCCACCAGGGTTGAATTGGGTTGCCCAGATAAACTTCTGGTGGTGAAACAAAGCATCCATCCCAATAATTCGGGCATTGTCCTCAATGTGAGTGAGAATCTTGTGCCCGTGGCTCTGGTTAAATGGGTACACAAAACTTCGGATCTCAGTGTCGTTGGCTATGTAGAGCACTCGATCTTCTGGTCCTGCCCAGATGAGTTATTAACATGTGAAAAAAAAAACAAAACAAAACAAAAGAAAATTGGTTAAAAGTGTATTTGACATTGCACTCATTTACATATTCATTGACGTGTATGCAGTACACGAGTACATCAAAGGACTCCTTTGTAATAAACTCGAGGATCGTACCTTTCGCTATGCAGTTGCCATTGATCTCCTTGTAGTTTCTGTCACACGTGCACTTGAAAGATCCTTTAGTGTTCGTGCAGTAATGCGGACACGTGTCAAACTGCAGACATTCATTGATCTCTGAAAAAACAGAAAAACACTGATATACTTGGGAACAAATAACCTCATCATACATTTCGATCAGTAATCAAACACTCATTCAGAGGTGATGCGTTGTAAATGTACAAGCACATTGCAGCACAGAACAGTCGAGTCAAGGCCTGGTTAGAAGTGGACATGATGTGCATAAGAAACACAAACAATGTGAACCTTATTTTCATTTTCCCCATGGTAAGTGGGGCCCTAGAGCGTTTGCTAAAGAGGCAATTTTATTCATGCGGTAAATGACACTTTACTCTTTCCATAGAGGCAACAAGCACCAAGACAAAAAGCTAAATCAACTGGGAAACGAGAAGCAGCTTGAAGGGTTGATTAGATAATTTAAATATCATCTCTTAACACCAGAATAACTGCATTCGATATTTTTCATCTTGAATTTTTAAGTTCATTGGAAGTATAGATGGCGAGCTAAAAAATGCCTTGAGGAGATGGTCTGAGTGGGAGAGAGGGGATCAAGAATGTAACATTTGGAAAGCAGAAACCTTTATATTTTTAGACAGTATTCCTAAAGTATATTGTGGTATTTCTCAGTTACCAATATTTTATTTCATGAGTCTATTAAAAATTACCTTTAACCTAAGACACAACTGCTCTGTTGCAGCTTATCAACAATAAATTCTATTTTGTTTTTCAGTAAAATATTACAGGGACTGTCAGTCTGTGTCCTGTCAAGAGGTTCTCCACATAATGGGGGAAAAACTGGCAGCTTGAAACTAAGCCTGTCGTAAAACTGGAGGCATTAGCCTGACATGTTTTGACATGACAACTCAAATAGCCACATTATTTGTGTCCACTTGAACCATTTCTGTTGCCACGAAATGGCTTGTCTGTTAGTTGGTATCACTTAAATTCGAATTAGTCTAAACTCAAAGGAATATATTTAGGTGACATCTGACAGTTTTCGCAATAATAACTTGCCATCTTAACCTGGCTGATTCATGCAAAAAAAAGACCATTAATCCAACAGTCCAATATGGAAAAACAGTACAGCAGAACTAGTGATCTCTAATTGTTTGTGACAATGGCGGAAAAAGAATAAAACTGTTACCGTTACGGAATGACACGTTACCTTCACACTGGCCTGTCTTCTGGTTCCTCTTAAAGCCAGCTTTGCACTGGCATATAGCATTAACATTCGTCTGGTTACAAACCGCATCCTCTCCACACGGATTTGTTTTCTTTCCACATACATCTCCGCTGGAAACTACAAATAAAAGACAGGACTTTGATTACACTTCAGTCCTCTGCATCTTAGACACCTGCTGTGTTTTTCTTTTGATGTGCAAAAGGCAAGAGGGCATCATCCCCTTTCATACAGCACACAACACAACTCAGACACGGGCATACATATATTACCATAAACAACAAAACATTGCATCTAAAATGAGGAGATTACTGAGCTTCCTGATAACATCATCGTGACATTCCGTACTTTTCATCTCTTCCGAACGGCTCTTTGATCTGTTTGGACGAGTTAACTGCCGCTGTACTCACGGGCCTTGCAGTCTTGCTCGTCCGATCCACCGTCGCCGCAGTCGCTGAAGAGGTCGCACTGCAGCTGGATCGGGATGCAGCGCTGGTTGCCACACGTAAACTCTGTCTTCCCACAAGGTCGAGGTCTTCCGGCCACCACCTCTGCTTCAGGACATGCAGTTTCAATAGAAAAAGGCAAAAAGAACTGATCCCACTGCTCAAACAGGAATAGATTCAAGATCAAATATGCGGGTTGGAGTTTCAAAAGATACCGAACGATTGTGCCTTGATTACTTTCACTTATGCGTCGCTGCTATTTAAAGATAAATGTAACGGTCTAGTGAACTAGTACGCATGATAAATGCTTTAACACAGATCATTTTCAACTATAATCGTTCCGTAATTGTCAATTTGCAGCCGTTTTCAAAGGAAAGGATGTAACATACTCAAGAGAAAGCAAAAGCTTCATTTTCTAGCAAGCAAAAATGCTGAGGTTGTATAGATTGTTTTATGGCAATCAATTTACTTAAATTAACTGTGCAGTTTTCATCTCTCACAGCAATACATATGGAAAAAGAATGGCCCCATCCACCACAGGCACGACAGAAAAGAAGCAGAGGAAAAGTGAGGGAGAGGGTGGATCGAGGGAACGGTAGGATTAAGGTGAGATTGAAAGGATGGATGGCGGCATGAGGCATACAATGGTGAGAGGTAATGGAGTGAGGTAAGAGATGGATGGAAGTATCAATGGAATCAGAGAGGAAGATGAATGGAGGACATAAGGAATGAAAGAGTGAAAGATGAGAGTGAGAAGTGATTTGTCCCTTCCTCTCCTGTCCGCTCTGTGTGAGCCATCCAAAGGACTGGTGGTGATTATGCCTTTGGACATATCAAAGAAAAAAATTGGCGATTTTCAGCACAAAAATCAGTTAAAAAAAACTAAAGAAATGTTTTATAATGCGGCATGCAAATGTCTCATTTAAATGCAGTGGCAGATACTTCACCCCTGTCTTCCATTTGCAAACAAACCAAATGATGATGATTTGCAGCACATTAGGCTAACTATTGGCATAAAAAACAATTGCTATGAAACGTTTTCCACTGTTCTCAGACAGCAAGATTGTATGATTGCATGACATGTGCATAAAAGACTCTGTTCTGTTAATAAGAAACAGAATTGTTTTGAATGATTGTTGGATGCAGCGCTCACTTGCTGCCTTTGTGTGAATAGTAGTTACCAAAGTGGGGTTTCAAGAGTCCACAAGAGGGTCAAACTGAGTGGCCACAAGGTGATAAACATATAGAGAAAGAATCATCCTGCCACACATTTGCTTTGCTTTTTCCAGGATACTGTTATTTAGTTAAAGGTCCATTGTGTTGCATAAAGAATGCAACCAACTGAATACCCCTTGCCTCCCCCTCCCCTACAGTGGCCTACTAACATGACAACACTTCCTGATAAGATAATTTGTAAATGCCACATTTCTAGTTAATTAAACATAAACCATTTTTTAAGCAGTTGTAAAATTTCATAAGCATCAGCTGCAACTTTACAAATGGCAACTGCCTAATACATGGTATATGAAGTATTACACTGTTCGTTAATAGTGAACTAAAAGTTGACCATTTACTAATAACATTTATTATGCAGTGTTGTCAAGGTGAAATGAAATGTGAAATACCATCTTTAGAGCCAGTACTTTTATTTATTTTATCCCTTCTGGGCAACTCTAGAGACACCACTGTGAAAGAGGACCAGCTCTCTCTGTAGCTACAAGGGCTCGTTCTCAAGGTAACAAAAACACAATGATTCTTAGTTTCAGATTTTCATACACTAATGAACAGAAAATTACTAATATTAGATTTTTTTCAAGCCGATAGATTCTCCTAAATCCTCCACACTTCACATAGGGGTCACACATTAAAAGGGTTAAGTTAGAGTGCAGTCTGATGTCTTTTCCTGTCTTCATCAAATAGTCAACACAACAGACAGTAGATTGCCAAGTTCTGTCCCGGAAGATTTCATTTCAATCAGGCTGAACCAATATCTCTGAGTGCTTAAAGTGAATATGGTTGTCAAATAACAAAAGTATAACTTACATTCTATCCTCACATACAAATATGCTTATTGCACATTCAATATCAGATCATGTATCAGTGCATCCTGAGCTCACCACATTCCTCTTCATCCGAGTTGTCGCCGCAGTCGTCCACTTTGTTGCAGATTTGGTCCGTGCGCAAGCACACGTGGTCGTTTCTGCAACGGAACGGCCTCGTAGGAGGGCAGGGAAGTTTGGCTGGAAAAGAAAAGACACGAGAAGCTAATGAAGTGTCTTTGAAAAAAGTAAATAAATAAATAAATATCTAACTGCTAGGGAACCTCGTAGGAAATGACAAAGAAATATTCCCTCGTGGAAAATAGAAAAATAATGGGTTATAAAATATGCATCAATTGTCTTCAAAGGGAAGCCGTGTAAGTGACAATTTCAACCCACCACACATGTCTGAGTCTTCGTCGGAGTTATCTCCGCAATCATCCTTGCCGTCGCACACCCACGTGTGGAGTTTGCATAACGTGTTGTTGCAGATGAATTCATCAGCCCGGCAGAAGAAAGCACCTGCAATTACACATATAATTTCCAAAGACTTCTCAGTCAAACTCAGAAATAGCTACAAAAGGTTCAAGGTAAGAGCGAATGGGACTGAATAACTGTATATAGTTTTATTATATTAGAAATTATATTAAACATAGATCATCTCACAAAATGATGCAGACAGCTCTCAACCATTTTCCCTCTCAACAGTCTGTCTCTAGACCTGACCTTCTTCTCATTTCATATTTCTTGTTCTCAGCGTATTCAAAACCACTTCCGTCACATGTGCAGTCAACTTACCAGTCAAAAAAAAGTTTAAAAAAATAGTACACCACAAAACATTAATGGAATGTAACTATGTACATTATTCGAGTACTCTACAATTTTGAGTACACTGACATTTTCTTTACTACTACTAGAAGTAGTTTATACTTCTGCTCCACTACATTTAGAGACACTGTACTTTTTACTCACTAAATTAATCTTTAGTTGCTAGTTACATTGTAGATTACATGCTGTATCAGAGCCAAATGAGTAAAAAAATCAACAATGATTCCAATTATTGGAAAAATGCAGAATATCAGACCTGATATTGATCAGTCCACAGCATACAAGATATACCTGCATGTAAATATAGTATGTATCTTTTACTTTTACTTGGGCTTTTGATACTCAAATACATTTAATAAAGAATATGTTAGGAGTTTTACTTCAGTACTCCTCATATGAGTGACTTTTACCTTACCAAAGTAATATTTTAACACGGTATCTTTACTTGGACTCAAGTATGACTTTTGGGTACTTTTATACAACACTGCCAAACGCAGATGCAGAGGCGAGCAACACAGTGCGAGCTTTGATGATAAGCTGATATCCAAAGTCTAACAATCCAAAATCCAGAAGGCAAACAACAAAAAGCAGGCAAAGGAAAGACAAAGGAAAATGTAAAGAGAAGCACAAAACTGAAAAACAAAACCAGACGCCACGGAGAACAAAGCGGGAACACAGCCGACGCACAAGGATCGGAGAGAACAGGCACATGGGGCAGAGGAGACGCAAGAGACACAAGATGATAACAGACAAACCAACGAAAGCTAAAACGAACAACACAGAATTAAATACACAGGGACTGATGAAGGAATGAAATGCAGGTGTGCACAGAAGAAGGGCGAACAAACAGACAAAGACAGGAAGTGGAAAATGAAGCATGACAGTCTCGAAACGTTACAGTCGTGCCTACCCTGGCTGCAGTTTTCCTCATCACTGTGGTCCATGCAGTCCAACACGTCATCACAGCGCCAGCGCCGAGGGATACAGTGAGCACGATTCAGGCAGAGGAACTCGTCCTCCCGGCACTCCTTCACGCAGCCAATCTGTCGGCAGAGAAACATCGCAAATCATTGAAATAGTACCTTTTAGTGATGTTGTCAGTTGCAATCAGAGGAAAACCCAAACACTGAATGATTCATGTTTTAACCAAGATTGATCCGTGATTTGATAAAAACAGCTCCCTCACCACGGAACTACTGTAAACTGTGGAGCTGCACTGCTTTAAAGAACAACATCTTTTGGTTTTTCTTCTTTCGAATCTTTGCTGCACTGACCTCATCTGAGCCATCCAGACAGTTGTCATGTCCATCACATCGCAGGCTGGCTGACACACACCCTCCGCTGGCACAGACATACTCGTTGACGGAGCATGAAGGGACTACTGGAGAAGGACAGAGTATATCAGTCAACAACTTCCCATTTTTTTTTTCTCAGCTAGAACATCACCCAGCCGAGACCTTTTGAGCTTCTCGTTCCAGAAACACGTGGAAGCAAAAAACAACAACAACAAAAAAAAACTCCAGGTGCTGTTAACTGCAAGTGGAGCTCTCGGAGAAAATGTATTGGAACTTGTCACACTAAGTATGTTGTCCTGCAGGTCAAAGAGCTCACACTGTGGACTACCTGCTGCTGAACAAAGTGCTCCGCAGTACTTGGCCAGTAGTGAACAGTGGAACCCACGGAGCAAATAAGCAGAACCAAGGCTAATTCTACCCCCCCAACCCACACACACACGCACACACCACACACACACACACACACACACACACACACACACACACACACACACACACACACACACACACACACACACACACACACACACACACACACACACAATTACCTAATGTTGTACCGCAGAATATTTCGTTTTTAAGGCTCTCGGAAGAACAGAGATTGAGAACATTTTACAGTATTGTGTCGACTCTTGTTATATATTTCTTTAACCAGTTCCCACAAAATGTATGTAAGGCCACTCATAAAAAAATACAAATTAAATATTAAGCCCACACAAAAGAGTCACCTTCCTGAGGGCATGTTTTTGTATTCATCGTGAGTGGCACTGCAGTGACCTTGCACCGGGTCTGAGTCTCGCACTGAATCACATTCGGTCCCTCTCCCAGCCGTTGACCAAGACAAGAAAAACTTTCTCGCTTTAAAAATATTCCACAAGGATAACAAAAGGTCTAGGCCTATGTCATGCAGGTATAACTCAGTAGTAGTCAGTCGGTTGGTGCACCATGCCCCATTCACTGGATGCTTGATACCCAAAGCCTTGTTCACAATTCTGCTTGATTAATATGTTTATATGTCCTTGTCATTTTGAGATTACATCCAAAAATGGCAGAGGGAAGAGGAGATGCACCAAGTTTCCTCCTGAATGACTCGTATTCTCAGAAAACCAGAAAAAATACGTTTTTCAATCTACAAAAAGGGGTGAGAATTTTTTTTTATCCAGACTTTTATAATATTTTCCTGTACTGGACTGAAAATACATCTGTCTACATCAGTCCTGTTCGGCCTATTTAGATCCTTCCTTATTTGGCACGCTCCATTGAAAATGAAGCTATAATTTACATTTAAATAACATGATTAAACAGCGATATCCATAGCATATGTAAGAGTCTTCTTACATATGCATTTCTATTTAATTAAAAAACTTCAGTGTTTACCGGTCTGGTTTTCTCTCAATAAAATCATTCAGCGGTAGTTCCAGAATCAGAAACTTTTTTTGCTTGTTTAAGAGCATAAGCATCATGCCAAAAACAACAACAACTTTATGATGTAATAATTCATGCATTCAGGGCCGGAGGACATTGGTTTTGCACCTGTTCCCTGGCAGTTTCTCTCGTCTTCCCCCATCTTGCAGTCTTCTTGGCCATCGCAGAGCCACTTGAGCGAGATGCACAGGTTGTTGTGACACCGAAACTGGTCCTCTGCACAGCGCTCCTCGCAGCCTTTCTGTAAACAAATACAGAGCAACATAACATTACATAAATATATAGTACCAAAGCAGTGTGGTATCAAGATAATCGCATGGTGGATGTGAACTCTTAAATATGTGAGATATCCTGACAGTGCTCTCGAACTCAGTGCGAATCAGGACAATCTGCACCGTAACAGCCTCTGTGAATACATAAATTTAATAATCATTGTTTACTATAAGGCTGATTGAGAGACAACTTTCTTTCCTGAAACTATTCGCCTGCACTGACCCAGAGAGCTGGCACTGGGGAGACTCATAATAAAGGGTTAATTAGGGTTAGACCGCTTTGCACGGAGGGATTATGTATAAAAAATTGCTGTGCAAATGTTGAACAGAGCAATAAATTAACAAGAATAATGAATCGTAATAACAAGCCTTTGTCCTTGAATTATGCAATGCGCTGCGTCATTACCACTGATGGGGCATTCTTTGTGTGAATCCGGCAGAAATCTCTTTACACCGTGCGGCGCTGATAAAGGCCGCATTTAAATTCATTTCTTCACGTCTTACAAGAGTGTGGAAATACAATGCCAGTTTGAAGCCGTATAAATTAAGATATTCGGGCATATTTATGAACAAAACAAGCTGTCTTTGTGCTGCTCAAAGCATTTTCAAATTTTAAACACAAGGTATTTCATGCACTAACGTACTTGAAGGTACCATAACTCATCACAAGTATAGTTTTGGACTGCAGCGACCATGACAGGGAGATGTAGATCAACACAGTGAATTGCACTAGAATGGGATTATTTTCCTTGAAAAGCGGGCAGTATACCCGTCCAATTTAATTTCCATTTCCAACTGGGATATTAAATGTGTGTGTATGAGCTGCCAGCTCAGATACCAACACACGTTTCAATGACTTGTCTTAATTACAGTATCCATAAATACATACTGTAATTCAATCCATGCACACTGTAATTTGTTAGCGTTAAGCGAAAATGCTGCTTTGTATCGTACTTATAATATTACGTTTTTTTTTGTTGACTGACTTTTAATTCTCATAGCCAGTTCTGACCTGTAATGATATAATAGATGGTTGGCACATGGTAATATAAGTGCAGGACATGATTTCTATTCATATTGACCGAAAGGCAAAATGCCAGAAAAGTGTTTCAAAATAAGCTTTAAAAAGGTTTTTTGGACTTATTTTTGAAGTGTGCAGTATTTTATTCCTAATTTAGTGTCTTGGTATTATCTGTGCCTCATAAGCAGCATTCATGTGGGTTTATCCCGCTCTGTGATTAACAAGAAGCTCAAACACTGGCCTCATCTGAATTGTCCAGGCAGTCGTAGTCCCCATCGCAGCGGAATCGTGAGGAGATGCAGTCTCCGTTAGCGCAGGCAAAGTCCTTGTGGTTGCAGGTGACTGGCTCTACGGTGAGGAGAAAAAAACACAACAGATACAAAATCGCGCCAGACTGATTCTTTCTCCAGCATTATACGCCTGCTAAACATACATCCCCCTGATGCAGCCACCGGCCAAACTCTCCGCGTTTGGAAATCTCATGCTAATGCTTTGGCAAAGGCGTCATTTCAGATAATTAGGGAATCATTTTGTATTAGAAGTGTAGCAACTGGCAAAGCTGATCAAGATGTAAATACATTCATTGCTGCACTCGCGACGGAGGGGGGGCAACAAGCTCTCCGAAGCCAAAAAAAATCTTGTATCTGCCATTTAGTGCGAGTCTGTCCCTGAGGACAATATTAGGGCGCAGCTAAACAGCTGCATCAGATCTACTGTCTGGGCCCTACCCTTGTTATCATGGACTGTTAGCTAGCGCAGGGTGTGTGTTATGAGTTGTTGCTGCAACGGAGGCTCCCAGCAGGGCATTGCACCAAAATCTGATTTGCAGCCTCGAAGACTGTCAGCTGGTCCACCTGCTTAATTCCTTTGCCGTCCAACACTTGACTGGCTTTTATTTGCATTTTAAGTGACATTAATAGGTGTGGGGAATAAGCGTCCCATAAATCACACAAATGATGCATACACAGCACAAAAAACACGCACATACTCATGTGACGTACAGGCAAACAATTCCACTCTCACACACACATGCACACTCACTAACACATATATGCAGGTGGACCAAAGATATGAGATTTAACAATGTGGGTTATCGGTGTCATTTCAGGAGCAAATAAAAGTTTTCTTGGAAAAAAGTGATCATGAATACCCAAACAAAAGGGAGCACGGGCTCGGTGAATTACAGAGAGAAGATGATATCAAGAGCTCGGTAGTCTCAGAGAAACAGCACAGATAATAAGAGGATGCTTTAAAGAGGGAGGCTGAACCCGGCTGACTGGATAGTGGGGAACATTACGCAGGGTGCGTAGATACAAGAGTTAGTGAGCGGAGGAGGTGGGGGGGGGGGACCCGGGCGTCCAATTCTTTCACCGCCTCGGTTTGTGTAGAGCGTCAACAGCGCACATAAACGAACAAACAGGGCTGACAGCAAAGCGAAGGAGTCAGATACTCACTGCAGTTCTCCTCGTCTGAGTTGTCTCCACAGTCATTCTGGCTGTCACACCTCCAGTGGTCGGGGATGCAGTTGTTATTCTCGCAGCGGAATTCATGAGGTCCGCAGGTCTTTTCATCTTTTTTCATCAGGAGCAAACAAACACGGAGATGAAAATGGCTTCAAAGAGCATGAATATTAATAGTGTGCGAGCTATCATATTTTTTTCTTCGTGTAATCATCGTTTCCTCAGGGTTTCCCCGAGCAACTCTGACACCGAGTTCAAAACACAGTATGCACTCCAGAGGCTAACACACCGTTAGATGAAATACCTGACTGTGCTACCAATCATCCTCAACAGAATTCATGACAGGCAAGTCGGCGGGATTGAACTTTCTTTGAGCAAATAAAAACATCCAAGAGAATTTCAGAGCACAACAAACGCTCCTGAATGAGATCATCACTTTGGTATATACAGAAGCCGAGCGGAGCGGTGTCTGTGTGTCCTGACACTGACATACTGATATTTTAAATGCCATCATTTCAAGTAAGCGACAGCCGCTTTGTTAACGCTCCTGAAGTGAGCTCATCACTTCTTTTGTTTTTAATACTATTCATTAGATTATAGTATCGTTTAAAATGCCAACATGCCAAACTTGATATTCAGTAACAGATGTCTCTTTGTTGTTAAAACTAAACATAATTTACAACTAAAGAGACATCTGTTACTCAATATCAGTTTTGGCACCATTTAAAAAGAGAGATTTTTCTTGTAAGAGAAAGATACGTTACTCTCATTATTTTATGCCCACGTGCCCATCATTTCTAACATCCTTCCTGCGGCGATAGAATATCGATCTCTGGGGAGGACAAGAGTTCACGAAATAAAGATACGTCTAAGACAGTTAAAACTCATAAGAAAGTAGGAAAAAACAAAATAAATGAAATAGAAAAGAAAAAAAAATAACGAACCTCAGTCCTCAACAGTCTTACTACTTTTTAAATATTGTACATGTTTGAATCAAAATGGTAAATATAAAGGCTGATCACAGATGCTCGATAAGTGCTCATATGAAAACACTTGAGAATTCATAATGCAGAAAAACAAGCTTGCAGTAATTTATGATCTGTTCTATATTTTGTTGAGTTGTGTCCTTACAGTATCCCAAATGTTTCCAACAATGTTCAAACCAGAGAAATCCACAAATATAATCGTGTCAATGGTGCGTTTCATTAACTCGCCGCTGCTACTTCCGTGATAGGGAAGCTGATGAACGAGACAAAACTTAAGGTACATAAAAAGTTAAAACCTTACAAGGCAGGCAGCGTGCTCAGACTGTTACAGTACATAAACCACCGAAAACACCCTCACCCTTTCTGCAAACATCTTCTGTTTTGATACATATTGTTAAGCGCACTAGTGTCATTTTAGTCAGTGAGGATTATGTTAATCTGTAAATCACCCTGCCTTCCTTACATATCTTTGTCACGAGTATTTGAAAACCATTCTTTAGGGATAATTGTTAAAAATGGGTGTACATCATCTGTTATATCGATATTGAACTCTGACTTCCAAACATCGGTATCGGCCTCAGACAAGAAAAATCCAGTGCTGATCAGGCTCTGGTAAATATGGATGCAGGATGTGGGTCAAGACTAACGTAATGCTTCCTCCTCAAAATGTCAAGCCTGATTATCATACAGCAAAATTCAGAGATGTGAGCAATTGAAATTCAAAGGTCTGGACCCCGGCTACATAATGTCACCCAGAAAATGCAATATATGGCATTTGAGAGTCTTCAGCTGTGTTTATTTTATGTATTTGCTCTTTGAACTCTTTAAGGACTGCACTTTAAGGACTGCGAGCCACTGTTGACACACAAACAGTGGCTCGCAGTCCTTAAAGAGGCACGTAAAGAATCGGGCATGCCAGTGTTAAACAATGCCAGACTCATAATATCTGAATTCATTTCCAAAAGGAGCAGATGCTTTGATTTCTGCTCCAGCAATACTTCTTCAGAATGTGTTTTCAAAGTCAAACTAAGAGCCTCCTTTTAAAAAGTCATTTCGGTGCAGACATCATCAGGGATAATGGCCAAGGTAACGCTGTTATCACTTAGGGAAGAGATGCGTCAAAAGAGGATGGGTGGCACATTCTGCCTGGATCTCTTTCCAACATGACAGCAGGAGGAGAGAATCAGGAGGGAAAGCTGAGTGCAGCAGTGGAACACGCGAGGCAGCGATTCATTAGGAAGCAGCTCAGTCACTTACAGCATATAAAAGATGTGACAGGGAAAAAAACCCGCAATATTTCCCCGCCAAGTCAGAGCTCATTACGGTGCTAACAAGCAAAAACTTCCTGTAACAGTCTGAGGTAATTCAAAGGCAAAATAATACAGCTAAAATAGCAGCATTAGCTGTTCCGGGGGGGGGGACCTTTTTAGTAGCTGCGGATAATATAGTGAGTTTTAAGGGGCCAAAGTTAAACATTAGTAAACTACATAAAGCGAGATAAACATTTACTCAATATTACATCAGGGTTAACTGCAGCACACAGCCAATCTGAAATGAAAAAAGCCATGTTTTGAGAGGAGGTGTGAGGCATCAAACTTCCCATCAAAACATCAACACTCTTCAAAAAGTAATCAAATTGCAACGCAGCGCAAGTCTCGTATCCTGATACCAGCCGAAAATCTTCAGATGTCACGCTCATAAAGCAGCGACACCTGGCCCTAACACGCACAGACATGCGTTTGACTGATTTTTCTCACGATGACACAAATCACCAGCTGTAACTCAAATATGACACCGACAACATAGACAACACTTCTCACACAAAGATCATTTATGAAAAACAATATCAGTAGGTGCTCCTGGCAGAACTAGCTTATTTCCACGGTGCATTGAAATTGGAAAAATGTCTGAAGACTGACATGTTTGGACTTGTGGCCTTCTGCAAAGTTATCGTCGGTGTGACCAACAGCGAATTCTGCTGTCAAGCTGAGGCTGGTGACAACAGAGCAGGATAGTCATAGCAACATGCAGAAAGATGTGATCGCACACTGAAACAGAATAGCTGGCTGCCCCCCCAGTTTGAATTGTGGATAATCTCAGACGTCATTTAAAGACAGACAGCTCATCAACATGAACGACAGGAACTGGACAGTTTGACCGACTCCAAATCTAAGAGTGAAGGATTGGACTGAAAACAAGAATATACTAAGAAACGTAGTTAAATGTGACAGGTGTCTTCAGGATGAACAACACACTGGTTTCAGTTACATTACTACACAGGCATGAAGGACAAAACAGTCGTATTTTTATACACTGTCACATGCGACAACAGCACCTGACCAACAACGTTTTATTCACTTGTGTCCCTGTGTATGTGTTGATACTGCTTTTCCTCCTTTGTTGACGTAATGTAGCGTTTCCATTGGCACGTATTATTCTCACTAAGCAACTATATACCTCCACAGAAAGGGACTATAAAGAGCAGCTTGTTACATTGTTAGTACTTAGCTGTATGAAGACATATGTTCACAGCGCAGAGTTTAACAGCAGGCTTACAGAGAGGACTGGGTCTGATGATCTTGAAATGTTGTCAGTTACTGAATACAAATGACATGACTACAAAAAAATGTAATCTAATCTGAGTAGTTCTGTATCACTTACATATCAAACACTGAATATATGGCACCCTATATGGAGGAAAACAGACCCAGCCACAAAAAGTTCCACAAATATTCTTTTGTTTTCTAGTTAAAACAGTCAATCTGATCAAAAACATTAGAACGTAATCCTTTAGAGTGTAACGATAATCTAAGAACACGTTTTTAAAATTGTAATCTGCGTTGATTACAGTTTCTTAAGAAGGTAATTCCCGCTAAATATAATCCCTTATCCTGTAGACAGCATCTTTATTTTGAGTCTGAATTACAGCTATATATTCTAAAAAGTTGCATTTTGTACTTTACTCCATGTTCATCATTCAATCTAGGTTTACAGTAGAATGCCAGATGTTTCCTTCAAAGCTGGAAGAAGACAATAAAGTAATAAGAAAGACACAGACGTGCTCAATACGACCGACAGACATCCTGGCAGCTTGTCTCATCTCTCGTGTCTCAAGATGTATTTGATTTCTGAAGACTCCAGAAGCAATAATGATTTCATCTGGGTTTATTCTAGGGTTTAGGACAGTGAAATGAGTTTATCTGGATGTGGTAAAACTATAGAGACTTGCATTATTGTTAAGTTGTCGAAAGAATTCCTGCTCTTTACAGAGGCACGTCAAGCAAATATAACGAATTATCTCCGTGGTTAGTACTAAAAAGTTCTTTCAAGGAAGAAAAAACACTTCAAATGTTGTTTACCTCCTCAAGTAATAACGGCTTTGACCTAGACTAAAACTTGTGCTATTAAGAGAGTACTCTTTGATTATGTGCTTGTTTGTGTGTGTGTGTGTGTGAAGTCGCCGTTCAAACACTGACAGCTGCTCAGACATGCAAGGCAAACTGTGATCATAATGCTGAGCTCTTATTGACGAGAGGCACGGCTGTCCTTCGCGGCGTTCTCACTCAGCACAACGAGACAGGCAGGCGAGAACAAGTGGGAGGACTGAGTCATACCAGAGTGAAGCCGAGTGTAAAATTCATTCAAATTAAATCAGATTCTTCCCGTTTAACTGAAAAAATAAGTGAAGCGGGGTGATTTATGGTTAAGTGGGTCTTCCACAACTCACCGCAATTAGCCTCGTCTGACCCGTCAGCGCAGTCGGGGTCCTCATCGCAAACCCAGAGTTTGGAGATGCAGTGCATGGAGGCCTTGCACTGGAACTGGTCTGGGGAGCAGGTGCTTTCAGCTGTAGGCAGAAAGACAGGTAATGAGTGCGCAAGAGAGGAGGATAATCCACATGTTTGTACAGGCAGAAATTTGGATTTGCAGAAATAAGTTAGGGAGTCGTTAAAAAGGGAACTCTTGCATTTTTTAACCATTTTTGTGTCTACATGAAAGAAAGGGGACAACACTTGCCTCCCATCAAAGGATGTGCGCTTAAAGTGCTTTTTACTCGCCGCTGACAGCCTCAGATTTGTATTCTCAGTGTTTGACAACATTGTGAAAGAGGATCCCAACAGAAATAATAAGTTCCCTTTTGTTTAATCAGAAACAGCCACTATCGAATCCACCAGACTCCATTATATCATCGAACAACACACTTCATTCAAAACTTGACAGAAAAAAAACAAAATAAAACTCTCCAAACAATTCTTGATTTGTCTTTCCACTGTTATAAAAAACAAACTATCAACAACTCTGGTTTGGTCAGAATAAATCTGTAATTCACTATTTTGGATGTGAATAATTTTTCTGCCAATATATGCTGCCCCCCCCCGCTGATTCTCTCGTGTCTCCACCCTCCACCCATTTTGACGGTTGATTTAGGATTTATTTTTTGACAAAACTGGATGCTGATTGTTTGAACAATAGAGAGAGGAACCAAAATGGTTTTGGTGAGTTTTATCTTGTTTTTTTCTATTGAGTTTGGATGAAGTGTGTTTTACGATGATAAAATAACTGTTTCTGCAAATTCAGTCTGGTGGATTTGGCAAATGTGGCTTTCTGGTTAAACAAAAAAAAAAAATAAAAAAAAAAATATATATGCAGTCCATCTCTGTAGTGTAGTGATTCTTTCCATAACATTATCAAACAATAACTACCTGAGCCTGTCAGAACACTTTATGTGGATGTACTTTGATGGGTGTGCAATTGCCCCTAAGGATTGCAGAGGCCTTTCTGGACCAATTTCAAATATCTCTTTACCCATCAGTCGCTTTGTAAAAAAACAAAAATATGCGAAGAACAGGTTAAAAAATGCTGGAATTCCCCTTTAATTCCACCCAAAACCCTTCCCACTTCTCACCTACCTCACGTACCTTGTCTATGTTATATTAGAGTGGTGGCAGTATAGCTGCTCGTTAGAAAAACTCACATTGTTTCAGATAGCATTTTAATTTCACTGGTGCAGCGCTTATTACAAACGTGTATTCAGGACCGCATCCAATCACTGTAGAAGTCTAAGAAGGGGTGAAGTAATTAGCTTCAGTTTAATTAAAGCGCTTGTTTTTAAAGTCTCTCGTTCTCCCCTTTACTTCTCTCACCCCCTCTCGCAATCACATGCAAGACAAATGCAGCAGTTTGAAAGACTTGAACGGAGTGTGATATTCTGATGAGTTACATCATGGCACGGAAAAAAAATCTGTTCTTATCCTCTGTGTGATTCAATATCTAATCCCTTTTTTTTAGGCAGGAACAGGCCATAACAAGGGTTGTGTCTGAAATATCTAATCAGGACTG
Organism: Diplodus puntazzo; assembly: GCA_963678695.2. Classification (NCBI taxonomy): domain Eukaryota; kingdom Metazoa; phylum Chordata; class Actinopteri; order Spariformes; family Sparidae; genus Diplodus; species Diplodus puntazzo. The sequence goes on from OZ023164.1 coordinate 25,554,511, forward strand.
TGTAATGTCAGGCCATCCGTCCGAGCACTCGAACGAATGAGACATGGGTAACAGAATAAAAGAAAAAAAAAAAATACAATTCAGGTTTCTTAATTTTTAATCTACTGGATTTTGTCTGTGAAACTATCAAAAACCTTAAAATAGTGATGACCTGGAGTGGAGGGCTTTTGCCACGATGTTAGGGCAGACTGATTGAGTGGCGAACATATTCATCAGCTGCTTTGTCTGAAAGCTCAGTAAAGCCTTTTCTAAGAGTCTAAAGGTAATAATGCAGGGCAGACTTACGGCAGTCCGTCTCATCCTCTCCATCACCGCAGTCGTCCTGACCGTTGCAGCGTAGGTTAAGAGGGATGCATTTCTGTTTCCTTGTGCACTTGAACTGGCCCGACAGACAGATGTAGGTCTCTGAAAGAAAGCACGGGCAGAGGCAGAAAGAGGTCACATCACTGAGATATACTGAAGAAATAAAGGAGAGTATTTTGGCTACTTCTAGTACATTCAACCAAATATATAATGTTAAATGTTAAACAGATGCAAAGTTCTGCTAGTGAAGCATTTAACATTTGCTTCTGATTCACATTAGTGGATACACATGAAGAAAACAGGACTAAATATGCAGGTAATACTGTTTTGGTTATGGAATTATCTACTTTGTCAATTTTTTCTCAAAAAATCGATTGTTTGGACCAGGGTTGCACAAAGTTAGCCCACCATAAGGCTCAAATCTGCCCACCAGATATTTCTAAAGAACAGGATAAAAAATAAAATGTCGGAAACATTCGAGAATGAAGTAAGCTTTCTGACAGAATTTAATGTATCATGTTGAAGAGGTATCTCCTGACCCTGGTCTGTCCCGGTCCACAGCTTCGGTGCTAGTGGTGTTAGCACCCGCACTTCTCTGGTGCTCCGAACTCACAGTCCCGACCACCAGCTCCATTGCTACCTGAGCTAACTATCCAACAGTAGCTACTGTTAGCAGAACGTAGCGCTAACTCTGGTGAAATGCAGCACCCTTTTTGTTTCTATTATGACTTCAACAAGTGGCAAATTCTCTCACATTGTACCTTCAAACAATTATGAGATAAATGCTCTTTAAATATTTAGCATGCCTCAGTAATTTTTGATTTTCACAATTTGAGGATGACAAGCAAGGTGACACTTTGAAGTCAGTTGGTATATTAGTACCATTCGCACCTTAAAAATGCTTTACAACAGGTGTTTGCTTCTGGCCCATGCCAGACAATGCAGAACAGTTTCAGTTTTTTGCCCTCCAAGGCAAAAAAGTTTGGGCACCCCTGCTTTAAACTACGCATTGTTTACAACTAGTGCAAATATGAGGCCCGTCATGGTTCTGAGAATTAAAATTGCTTGTTTGGTCTGACAAACCACCCAAAGAATTCCAATTCAAACAGAAAACTTTCACATTTGAAAAGCCAGAAGAAGCAATTGTTTGGCATTTTTGCACGATTAATTATTCACACAAATAGTCAACTGTCGAAGCCGGTCTTGATTAATTTTCTTTTGATCAACTACTTAATTCAAGGACTAATTATTTTAGCACTTAACAGCACCGCAAACAGGAAATGACCATGAAAACACCAATTAAATGATTGCAAGCGTCAGTGAGACAGGTTTGTGGGAAATGCACAAAAACAGCACGCGAAAAGCAAAAGATTTCCAACCTGAAACAGAAATAGCTGTTCCATTCTTACCACAGTTGGCTTCATCTGAGTTGTCACCACAGTCATTCTCTCCATCACAGATGAAAGGAGGAAGAGCGCAAAGGCCAGTGCCACACTGGAAACGCCCAGGCTGACATTTGAATTCCGCTGTTGGAGAGGAAATCATACGTTTATCTCAAAGTTTGTTATTCAAAAGAGTTCTGAGTCTGAGAAGTCGCTACAGAACATTATGTGAAAAAGGTAGGAACAGGTGCCATCAAATGTTAACATATAAACAACAACAACAGAAAACACTTACAAGTGAATAAGCAGCAAAGACAGAAACATCAGCCCCTTAAGTTCCAATTTTAATACTCCTCAGAGCTCGCCAAAGTAAGAGTTGACTTCTTTTGGCTGTACTGTTTTAAAGCCAACCTTGGAATAACATAGGACTCACGGCAGTCAAGGGGTTCGTCTGATCCATCCCCGCAGTCGTCCACTGTGTCACACTTCCACCAGAAAGGGATACACTCATCCGTCCCGCAGCGGAACTATCAGCACCATGGACACAGAGGAAAGAAAACACAGATATTGGAGTCAACATGAATACTTGACTTTCGTGTTTAGCTTCAGCATTCTTCAAAGGCAAAGTCAAAATCAATACTCAACCATTTCCTAGGTTTAAGAGTACATGTCAGAACAGGAAAACATATGAGGGTAAAGCAATTTGCCTTCAGGGTGAAAGTACTGATCAGGACAGAAAAGCAACAACATGGCCAAACTAAACTTAGAACTGGGAGGGAAGGGGAGTGGAGCTGACCTGGCTGGAGGTACAGTTGGACAGGCAGGTCTTATTGTCAGCGGCCAAGTAAAAATTAGTAGGACAGGCACATTTATGTTCCCCGCCGGGCGATAGAAGACACAGGTGGCTGCATCCTCCGTTTGCAATCTGACACTGGTGTTTGGGTACTGTACAGAAGGAACAGAAGAACAAACCTGGGTTCATTACATGAACCATTTCCATCACAACTCAATAAAGGAGGCCCATCACAACTGCTCTGCATGAGAGGACAGAGTGGAGGCGGGTGCCAGATGGACTTCGTACCTTCAGGCTGGCGCAGGGAGTGGTAGACCTTGATGGATTTGATGGCCTGCCAAGAGTTGAGGAGCTCAATCCCTTGAGCGCCGGTTGTCTTGTGAGCGCGTCGTAATGATTTGGACTTCCCATCCGTCCAATAGACAAAGTCCTCAAACAAACTCAGAGCCATAACCCCTTGGATGTGATCATAGGACACTGGAGAGGAACAAACAGCCAAGCCAAGCTTCAGTTACGTTCTTTTCCATTCAATTTAGAAACACCAGGGCCACTGATTTGTAGTATTTATGGATAATTAACAGCAACAAGGCTTGGGTCTTACAATTCACAAAAGATCTGTTTATCAGGTGATGATTAGATCAATTACTCATACCCCTGTACAAACATTACATGAATAGTTGTAATATTGACATAACTACTTCTTTGCATTAATAGAAATTAGAAGCCCTTTTTACAAAGATTTGTCATTACACCGGCTTTCTTTACTGTATAAAACACACCATTTTGAAGGGCAAACCACACAGCCCTCTTTGTCATTGGTCTTGGTTGGGATTTTGCCCGTCCAAGTTCACCAATGTTGATCCCCACGCAAAGCCATGATATGAGTTTGTTTGCCTGTGAGATGGGATTTTTAATTTGCCCCTTCCCTGGTATATAAAACACCCCCGTCCCTGATCTTTTAACATTTATTCAGCACTGTCACCAATTACACTGCCATCTTAAAAGCGCAACAGCGATGCTCTCCCCATCGCAGCTTCACACATTTAACACTGAACCACGAGGCAGGGAAATCTTGCCATGTTCCCCCCTTGAATACGCTGTGGAGAAGAGGCCAACATGTACAACACAATTTAATGATCACATATGGAGCAATTACAGCTATTTTCAGTGCAAAGTGACTGCAGCTACCAGCTGCTGGCTCCAGCCTTGTATTTAACAGTCATACCTCAGATGGGATCAATCTTCTTGTCTAACTTTCAGTGAGAAAATGAGTGAATGTACTTCCTAAGACGTTAAACACCTTAGCCTCACCTTTGCGTCTTTGGGTGCCGTCCATATTGGCGAGCAGGATGTGGTTGTCGTCTGCCCAGTAGAGCCTCTTGTTGGTGTAATCGATAGTGAGAGCAGTGGGGCTATAGATCTCTGTGTCAATGATAACCGTTTGCCCTCGGCCATCCATGCCAATACGCCCAATGTGAGGAGGTTCGCAGCAGTCTGCCCAGAACACGTACCTGGTCAGAAGTACAGCACAGTTCAAAGATCTATGTACTGCAGCAGGCAAGCATTATGGGAATAACAAATATGAAAGCAAATCCATCCCTCTTCTTTCTCAAGCTTTGAAAGCAATCCTTGAAAGCATTACGGTGAACTCAGCTGATGATAATATGCTTACCCTGCCTGGGGGTCCAGAGCGAGATCCCTGGGGTTTTTGAGACCAGAACTGATCAGGACAGTCGGGTAGAGGCCATTGGCTTTAGACACTTCCAGTGTTTTCTTTTCGGCATCACACCAGTACAGATTTTTTCCAATCCAATCCACTGCCAAAGCGCTGGGCACTGCTGTTTTGTGGACGACCTAATAACGCAGGGAGAGAAGGTTCAGTCTCGTTATAGATATTTGTCTATTTCACGTGATAATTGCTCAAATTCTTCCATGGATGCATTTAAAGAATAGATATCCTGTGAGAATACAGATGCCATTTGTGCAGATCTGGCTCTTTCATAAGAGCGTGCACAAGAAATAGGTCTTCCTCTGCAGGAAGTAGGAGGAAACTTTTTAAAACCCTGTCGGAAATAAAGAGAGGATGTGAATCACTTGGAAATTATTTTTAGGTCTTACAGAGATCAATCTAGAGAGTATGCTTTGAGGGAGGCGTGATCCTCTCCTCCATCAAAACAAATACAAGTGCCTCCATTTTTCCTACCAGCATCGGAAACAAGCCCTGTTAACATCCAAATCTAAAATGAACATTGTCGTGATGGGAAAGTTGTTTGAAATCTGGTCTACTGTACATGTGTTGCCATAGTAATGGGTACACATCTATTTCCTCTCAGATGCAACCTGCTAAAGAGCACTGCGGGGTGATCACTAATGACCATAACCACAGAGCAGAAGCTGAGCAGTTGGTGTGTGTGTGTGACAGATGAGATTAAATGTAGCAGCCAAAAAAGACTGGCAAAAACTGATTATGTAAATTTACACTAAAATCTTTTAAGTCAATATTTGTTGATTCAGAATACGTTAAGTAGGGTCAGCTGTGTGTAACAACTTTTTAGCCATGTTTAGGTAAATGTGTGTATGCACACTATTGCATTCTTTTCCAGTTAACATTGTGGGAAGAGAAACAGCCCTTAGACACAGTATTTCATTAATGTACAGCTCGGGTTACATAATTTCCATTTTTTGTATTGAGCTTTGATAAATACTAAAGCTATCATAGCATCTTTATTGGATCCCAGTGATGCCTGCTATAATCCAAATAATCAAAATGTACAAGCCCGGTGTGAAGAAAAGCACAGCAGTTCGTACACTTCTTTTGTCGGACTGAGGAGCTGTGTCTAAAGACTTAATTAATTAAAGTACCAGTGTAGTCTGACCCATGCCTAATTATGCACAGCACATTTCTTCAAATTATAGACTACAGATAGAGAGCACAAATCATTCCTGCTGCCGTATGACGGCTACAGTTGTGCCTGACATTAGCAGGAGTATAATTAATCCAACTTGAGACAGACTTGTAGTGACTCTTAATCACATTCCAATTGTAATTTGATGTGCATTTACAACAGCACTAGCTGCTGATTGGATCAGTGTGCAAGAGACCCACAAGCCAAAGTCAACTTGCCAGAAACTTCTTTCTGTTAAGCCGAAGAAGCCGGTGGGACTCCACCAACTGAAGCCAAGAAATCTGTTCTTTACACTTGTGTGCACCACCCATATGGAAATGTAATTTATAACATATACTGTATATACTGCCATATGTGTTACCTCTAAGGCAATATATGATTATTACATACATACATCCGATGGGTATATGGAGATACAGGTTTATGCATTTATGAGATACTCATGATGCACATATAAGCATATATGTTAGGTAGGTAGGTGGGAAGAATTTCCCAGCATGCTTTGAGACCATGTGTTTGAGGCCATAAGACAAAGTAAACTGTGTTTAAACGTGTTCTAAATCACCACAAATGTTACCCGATATGCAGTAACTAGTGCTGATGTTCTTCACAATGTTTTCTATAGGTTACAGTTACTGTTGTGGTAAAAGACATCTGGGACAATGAGTTAAGTCATTCACATGGTTAGTGACTTCCTGTTTGTGAGGATGCCTTTATGATTAAAAGTTGAAAATGTGCTTTGGTGAAAATATAGACCACTACAACAGAATGATGTATATAAATATATTATACATGTATAAATAACCATAAGTGTCACAAATATGCCTAAATGACGTATATTCCCATGGGCTGGACATATATGTCAATATATAAAATCGTCTTTCTAATATTGTTCATATATAGTTTGTACAAGTAAATATACATTCATAAATGGGAATTCCATAAATGAACACATATTCCATTTTTGTACGAGAATACAAGGCAGTTTTACCATATGAATATACTGTACCAATGCAACTTCATGTAAATGTGATTATAGAAAGGACTTCACCCATCTCAGTGCAATTTGGGGTCAAAATGCAAAAATGGCAGCATAGAACTCTGTACATTAGTTTAAGTATGTTTGAATTGTGAATACTAGGATTAGAGCAGGCAGGGGAGGGTAGAGGGCAGCAGGAGAGACTTTTTCATCTCATTGTGCTAATCTCTGTGAGAGATTTGGTTAAAATATAAATAAGGTATTTAACTGATGTAAACAAAATCCAGGAACCATCCAGGAACTCTATCGATATCCCCGAGAGGGTCTAGCTTTTCCAGTTTGCAGAAAGCAGTTGTTCACAATAAACAATCATTGTGCCAGCTGGCAGATAAAGCGAAGTCTTTATATCCCTCTCTTAGATACAAAAAAAAAAAAATCCCAGCACCCAGACAATATGTGATTAAGGATGACGATGTGCTTTGAGGCCTTTTCTGTCATCGTTTGCAGGAAAATAGATGGTCCTGGCAAAAAACTAGGCTGTCCCCTACACAGTAATTTGAACCAAACTGAGCTTAAAACGGCCACTAAAGCATCACTCATTGTGCAGTATCTTTTATAAAATTGCCCCTTCAGGCAGAAAAGACTTGATACTCATTACACGAAGTTCCCCCTCTTCACTTTATCCATAGCATCGTGCCGTATTGGTTAAAAAGATTCATGAGGAACTGAAGGTTAACTTCTGTGGAATGTCAACATTTGAATACGGCTCATTAAAACATAAAGACCAAATGAATCCAGAGGATTTTTGATCTTTGGTTTCACAAAAAGTTTTCTCACCTTGGGCTGAAACGAAACCTCTTGTTTTCAGCCATTCACAGTGAAACATGTTCATTCAGAGCTGAAATGTTCTTCAGAAGACTCTTCAAAGTCAATGATGCTTTTTATCATCTTTATTATTATATAACTGTAATCCAATTTTTTTCAACGACGACAGCTTAAAGCACCAAGGATGAACACGGATAAAATTCTTTTGGATGTTGAAGATAACCACCTTCATGAGGCTGCTGCAGCTGCTGTTACGTCTCACTTTATGGGATCAAACCAATCAATAACGCCACCGTGGTTGTTTTCCTTCAAGTACTAAATCTGACAGTGACACCGACTGTATTGCCAGAATTGCAGCTTCAAAATGCAGTGTACTCTTACAAAATAGATGAACTTAACAAAATAAAAGTACAAATGAGTAATTATTCAATTAATCTGCCTTGGTCAGATAAAAATCCTGTCTTGGCAGAGAAAAAAAAATCCCCAGAAATACTCTCTGCCTCGTAATCTCATAAAGGAATTCTAGAGCAGTAACACTGGATATCAGTTGCTCTTTTAATTAACCATATGTGAGCAGCTCCCAGATCAGTGTCTCAGACAGTTTGTCCTCTTGCTAAGCTGTGGCAGTGGCTCAAACAGAGACTGTGGAAGAAATTGAGCCGAGTGAGCCTAATGCCCCCCGCACACCAATTCTAATGAGATGTGGGATAGGGAAACAGCAGGTATTCTGCAGGCATCCCAAGGTCCCCGGTGTCTGGGCTCCGATCCCATGACCTGGACAAACCTTGGTGATTACACCAGAGAGCATCATTGTGTCATTACGCTTGTTACATTTATCTGAAAGCCATTGGCGATACTCCTATTATCACTTACACACACTCATTGTTGTTAAGCTAACAGGCATTTGGCTGGCAACAGAAAGAAATCCATTATGTTGACTGAATAATAGGATGAAGGGCAGTCATCATCAACTGAGCGGTGATAATGAGTCACTTGAGCAACGTAGTTGGTTTTACAAACTCAAACAGACATTTATCTTTACAATAGAAAACGTTAACATTATTCAAATTAACTATACATATTTAACTATATACTATACATAGCGGTAGCCTAAAGGTTGTGAATGGTGGATCGCTGCTTCATATCCCATATGTGCGAGATAGATCTGAGTGGGGGGAAGTCAAAGACAGCGATTGCCCCTCCCTCATTACCACCACTGACGTGCCCTGGAGCTGCACTGTGGCCGGCAAATCGGACCGAGCAGCTATCAGGTGTGAGAGTGTGACTGTGTGAAAAGCTGGACAGGAAAAGAGAACTTCATAAATCCAAGTTGGACAGGGAGTGCACAGAGTAAAGCCAATTAATCTTGGGTAAAAAGTGGCACAAGCCACCATATGGCATGCAGTCACAGTGACTAAACCCTGCGGTACCTTGAGGTCACTCCCATTGAGGCGCATTCTGTTGATCTTTCGACCGGTCGGCCTGGTTGAGTCCACCCAGTAGATGAATTCCTTCTTGTAGTCAAAGTCTATGTGGATGATGTTGTTGAGGCCCTGAGAAACACACAGGAGAGAGAGCATGAGCATGTAAACATGTCACTTTTAGTTTCAAGGAAATTAAGGAACACAAAACTGAGCTCCCTGTGAACACAACCGTAGAAGACACTTTCATTTGCAAACAAAGGTGTACATTAATTATAACATTTCACATACCATTTTCCCTTTGAAGTTAACTTTTCAGTTCTATAAAACAACAGGCTTTGAAAATGTCTTATAAGAAGTCCCAGCATAAACAACTAAATGGAGTCAGGTTTAAATCGAGAGATTTAATTCATTTTCAGAGTTGCAAATAGTGCAGAACCCAAACGCTGACTGACAGTAACGTGACTTAACAGCTCGTCTGCACATGAGGTGTTTTTGCGGACGCTTTTCTCAGTCTTCTCTCTTAAGTGTGTCTGACAGATTCGCTCCTTTTTTAATCAATACGGTTCACCGCGTAACCCAACATGAAGTGCATTTTTTGCGCTTCGAGTCTATTTTCTATCCGCTTTACACAGGTGACTCCGATGATTGTGTTGTTCTGAGAGCTTTCAAAACACGGCTGACCTACGCTCAAAGATGCGCCTGAACACATCCCAGACGGAGTACTCCTGGGGCTTTTATGCAGGCCTGAAAAAGACTAATCCAATCCAGTGAGGTTACGTTTAATTAGGTGTTTGACATGCCTACATTTCGTAAAAATGGACAGGATGAGAAATATATAAAAACAAGCTTAGCGTCTGCGGCACCTGTGTGTGTGTGTGATGTGGTATTTACTGTACAAGCATTATTGATTTAAATGGTTTTCCCATAGGCTCAGATGCTTTCAGCTGTACAGAGCATTTGAAGAAGAAGGGGAAGTCTCAAACGCTCTGTGAAGTCCAAGTCCGACAGTATCAAAGCGCAAAAGAGCGAGGCACTTCCCTTTCTCAGTCATGCTCACACGACCCCACTGTCAGTCAGACAGAGCCGCTCACCAAACGAGTGCCCCCACCCCGCTGTCTCGCACTGAGGGTGTCGAGGAAAAGGTGTCAGATAATCTGACAGGCGAAATGAGACGTCTTCATCAGATCATCAACACCCACACAGACAGGCGCCAAAGTGTCCCGGGGGAACCCTTCTTCACGCCAAACATCAGCTACAGAGACGAGACCACCATACCCCATTTTCTTTTTTATATCAGCTCCTTTATCTAGAAACACATTCCTCGTTCATTTTCCCTGCAGACAGTGCAGAAAACCAGCCAGCTACAAAATGAATCGTGCACTCTGAAAACCTACATAAAAAATTTAATAAAAAAAAGCAGAATTAGTATAAAATATGTGCATAGAGATTATTACAGTGCAAGCACTCACATTGACATCACTATCAATACACTATTGATTTCCTGCTCCACATATTCAACGAGTTTTACTTCTAAAACAAGACATGTTGGACAGGGAAATCTTACCTCACCTCCCTTTGGCCTGTGGCTTTAAAATAGAAATGATTCCTTTTCAGCCTTTAAATCCATGATAGGGGTGGGACAAAATATAAATACGGCAATATATCTTCATACTTCCTCTTAAGATATGATTATTGATCACTGATGACAAATATTGATATTTTCATTCAAACACATGCGAATATGGACAAGTTGCAGCCAGTGTGTGTTATAAAGCAGTGCTATGCTAGGACATTGTTTTTACATCAGTTAGTGTCAAATTATGTGAACCTGACACCACAATGCAGTGAATACATACACAATTCCTGCACTTTTTAAGGGGTATGTTGTGGTCTTAAGTTAGATGGATTTTGTAATGTATCACACACAAATACCCATATATTTATGTTTCACAAAATGGTGAACCTCAACCCATGCATTCTTATGTTGTCCCTAGACCAATCTTGTGTGTAACATGATTCTATCATGTTACACACGTAAATATATTCTCTTTGCACTATTTGTCAAAAGGACTATTTGTTTAAAAGATCAGCAAATGACCACATTCTGTTTTATTTATGTTTTACTAAGCGTCCCAACCTTTTTTGGAAGCGGGGTTGTAATTTGGTGGCAGCATGCTAAATTTAGGATTGTTATGAAAGGAGATAACCCTTTTTACAATATTTTTTTGTTTTGTTTATTTTTGAATTTTTGAAAAACATGGATGCGTTTCAGTTTTGGAAGTCAAACTATGATGTGTAAGTGATGAGTAGAAATTGTGTAGCTTTCTGTCTAGTGTAAAAAAAGCCATACAATCTAAAATTATTAAGAATTACGACGTAAAATGAGTAAAATAAAAAATAATTAAGAATCATCATTTTAATTAGTTTTCTGTGGTACTGCTAATAGATGTTTATACATAACTTACATAACCTAAATAAATCATTTTCACTCAAATTATTCATTCATTCAAAAAAATAAATCAATATTGTATTGTTTACCTTATTCCCTACTGTGTTAGAGCCAGAAGCTTATTTTTTAGCTCTACTTAACGCTAGGTGAAAAATTGAACTACAAAGGAGAACATAAACAGAGTGGGTTTTAACAATAAGTTTAAGTCATACAGTAAGATTGTGGATCAGTTTGTGGTGGGGAGACAAATTTATGATAACAGCAAAAGCAATACATAAAAGCAAAAGATCGGTTCAATTAAAAATTTACATAATATCACCAACATATGATCTGAACAGGGTATGTAATGGTGTGGTAAAGTGATATGAGGTCAGTGAAGTATCCACCAGCACTTAGCAAAGCCATGTGCATATTTTTCCCTCTCTAGCTTCCATTAACGCTGTGATTAAAATGAGTTGTGGCTGACGGGAACTCCGATACAGACGGCAGAGTACATCGAGTCAAGAGGTTAATACGACTGTGAGAGGAAACTGTAGGATGCCCGTAGGTTGATTTACAGTAAATCACAGCCAACCATTTGTGATAATCAACAGTCAGATTTAAGCGTAGCCCCGAGCAGCTGTGGTGACCTGGGAATAATTGAAATAGCTTTTCCATGGGGTCCTTGATAGTGTGATTTTGCTCTCTGCCTATCAAAACAACCAGTTTCCTCCGGCCGTGGGTGGGATTTGGGAAATCATGATGGACAGCAGATGTCTCACATAAACAACATAGAGCAATATTTCACAGTGGTTTCACATTTTCAGTTTTAATCACAATACACTCCTATGAAAATACCTCCTTGAAGCTGAGGATTATGCTTACCTATTTAAAGATTTCTGTGATTCTCTGTGGATCTTTTAGCTGATTCCAAAGTTTTCAATGCTAGTGTATTTGTCAAAGTGTTACATAGATACTGCAACTGAAATGTTTGTTTTCAAACAACAACAGCTATTTAAAGGTCCCACATTGGAGAAAGTTCAGATGTTTTGATTATAAGGCAGATCTTCAATCCACGAAGATATGCACGAAGGCCATATTTAGAAACTGTGTCAACAAACAAGCCATCAGGACTTCCGTACAGTTGTAATGTTACAACTACACAGTCCTCACCCTCGGCCTCGTGGCTGCAAAAACACCAGCACAGCTGATGTTGAAACATGGTGGGCGGTGCCAGCTCAGGCCTGTGAAAGCTGACCAATGAGAGCAGACTGGGCATATTAGCAAGGGTCTCAAAGAAATGGGCACTAAAACAGAGCAGTCAGACTAGAGCGGTCACATTGTTAAGATTTTCCCGACACGATTATGGTGGCCAAACAAATTCACGACAACATATTACTGCGATATCTATATAATATATATATATATATATATATATATATATATATATATATATATATATATATATATATATATATATATATATTATATATATATATCCTCTACCCCGTGAAAATGTCACTGACAGCAAGATGGCAGCGATGGCGCTATCCCTCACCTGTTTCAAGATGGTGTAATTTGAGCCGTCCACACTCAGCTTCCGGATCTCATGGTGGTCCGCCAGAATGAGGAAAGGCTCTTCAGCTGAAATGAGGAACAGTCAAAGACCTGGTTGGACTCACAGCGACACCCTGCAAATTATTCTGCAAGCTGGGGGGTTCAATAACGAGGCTGACCTGACAGCGCTTTACACGTGTTGGGGTTGCGCTCCAAGGCTTCGTAACCGTCCACGCACAGGCACTTGAAGGAGCCGTAAGTGTTGATGCAGCGCTGGCTACAGGGAAGGGTAGTGGAGCATTCGTCAACATCCACGCAGGTCTTTCCATCATCCTTCAGGTGGAATCCAGGCCAGCATTTACACTGAAGACATAAAAAAAGACAATGGAAGAGAATTGATCATGAGAGCAGGAAATGCAAGACTTCAGTTTAGCCTGTTAGCATCTTAGACATGATTGAAAACACTGAACTGATTTGAGTCTGACAATGCTTCACTGGGGCCACATTAGAGAAGAGAAGAGTAGTGCACTTAGCAACAGGCTGTGCATTAACAATAATGTGATATCAATCCGTAACTACAGGCAGGTAAGCAATGATAGCCTGTCATCCAGCACAAATGATGACATCACAGCCCTGATGCAGACAGACTGTGCCGTGACTCAAAAATACTGTTGCCCTTCAGTGACCAGTGGCCCCCAAAAGTAGCTCAAAGTGCTTGAATCAGCTGCTCTGAGCCCACTGCAAATCCCTTTCTTATCAATAGTTATAACCTTGAGGGCCTCTCTGCTGATCTCCCTGTCCGGGGCACAAACGGATGAGCTAAGGGTCTGCATTGACGCTGCTCTCTGTCCGGCTCTGCCTCTGTCGTGACAGCAGAGAGTGTTTTTTTTTTTTTCTTCTGTGCTTTCAGCCACTTTTTCTGATGCAGTGAGCAGCATCTTATAAAAGGGTAGGAGAGAAAGATCCAGATAGGAAGACATTGACTACCTCGGTCTGACAACAGTGATGGTCATCAAAACACTTCGGCGGACGTGGCCTTGACCCGCGTGCAACCCCTTATCATCACGTGCCATCATTGCCCAGGCACAGCACAGTCGCCTGGCACAGCGAGGGGAGCACACGCAGTGGTTGGCATATTGTTAAACTCTCCTTACAGCAGTCAAGGTTACGCAGTGAGCGAGAGCCTAAATGCTCCCACCCATCTTATCTGTTTAATGTTGTGCAAAGTGAGGCCTCGACTCATTATCGGTCCTTAATCATTCATGTCGACACTATTACTAATATCAGCTCTGCATTTTACCTGCTACTAATGAAGCGTAGTGGTTGGAGCTGTAGGTCAGTAAAGTCTAATAATTAAAATGTTAGACTGCTGAAGTAATATTCAATACAACTTATCACAGTATTAATCCCTTTAGTTTTCTCCTCTAGTTTCTTCCCCTGTTGTTCTGGTTTCCAAAAAGGGAACGACATGAAAGAGAAAAGAAAGGGCGGCAGTATGTCACCCAGTCTGTATGAACAAAGGTGGGTGTAGTCCGTGAGTGGTTGAAATTAACCTGTTGGCTCGATGTCCACAGTAATGTAAGCTACATTTTACTCCTTTCGAACCTACATTTAGTCCGTGCAGGTAACCGTCTAGCAAGCTAATTATACTAATTCAGTTGTCCCTGCTCCTCCTACAAGACTCAACAACAGATCCGTCAGCAGCCCTGTCTCCCCGCACCCCTCCCCAAGCCAGCGAACCATCTCAACAAGGTGAGCTCTTACATCTGAGTTTGAAAAGTAGTGTAAGAAACCAGTTTGGAGTAAGACACCTGAACACATTATATGCTGCCACTTTCCTCCGCTAACTTGTTTGGTCTCCTGAATGCAATTCATAAGATGCAGCTGCAAAAGCTTTTTTGGAGCAGTGTGCATTGCTTTGCATATATTTTGAATATCGCCTGTGACTGTTGCTGGTGGCGAGAGAGCTTTCAGTAACCCAAAAAAATGATTTAAATAAAGAAGATATCTGAGGTCCACTATGTCCCAAGACAGGCTTTGCAGTCTTGCTGTGTTGTTCACTGAAATACAGTTGGCGAGAAAGCAGGACTTCAAAGACTTGATCAATGACTTTGCTCGCAAGAGGGCTCGGCGCTGGGCTCTTGGTGAGTCTGGCTGAGAAGGGGCCAGTGATAACTGTTAGATGGCATGGCTATTGATATTACTGCAGACATGAAAAGCTTAGAAAAGACTGAGAACAAGAAATATGTCACAGGAATGGCTGGACTGCCATGAACCGGGTTGTGCACAATGAGGACACTGTATTTGTTGAGCTGTTATTTGAGAAAGAGAGTAAGGTCTGTTGTTCTTATTCATACTAAGTTACCCTACCTTTCAATTTGATGTTACTGATGCCTATTGTTTTTTTTTTGTTTGGTTGTTTGTTTTAGTTTCATGTATGCTACCATTTGTTATACAGTTATGACCATATTCTAAACCTCATTTTCCACTCAGCATTTTTCCAATAAAAATTACATTCAGAAGGTAATGGTGTGGTGATGGAGCCCAATGTGGTATTTTTACACAGGGCCCAAAATCCCTGGCGGCGCCCGAGTTGCCAGGTCATCATGGTGGAGGCGAAGTCGTACGGCCCAGGTCACACTTTTGACAGATATTTTCGAATCTACTCGGGTCAGGAATCGCGTTATAGTTATCTGTATATTCTGTGATTTTGTTGGTCTGTTCTGACAGACTTCTCTGCGGCCCTTCCTGAGGTTCACCCATTTTTTCATGCTGAAGGGTTTTTTTAAGGGTTTTTCCCTTTCGTGGTTCTACAGACAGACAGAGGGTGTCGTATACCGTTTAGATTGTAAAACACTGTGTCTGAAGTAAGACACAACATAGCTGTATTGACAAATGAACCCTCAATGTGCTGTGTGCTCACAAAGTTTAATTATAACAAAAGGCCTTTGCTTTAGCACCACACTGCAGTGACTAGCTCGCAGGTTGTTTTCAAATACTTTTTCCGATCGTTATATTTCCATCTGCAATGTTACCGCAGCCTGGTTTAAGCTGAATTAGGCTTTATGGACCAACTGAAGCCAGCAAGTGATTCTGAGGGAGGATGTGCTCCCGAGCTACTGAACCATGACTAGTCCACTACTCACTTACCTTGTATCCCACTGGAAGATCTTGGCAATCCTGTGTGCACCCACTGACACGGCGGTTCAGGCATTCATTCACATTACAGTTCCTCTCATCAGACCGGTCTCCACAATCATCTCTGCCATCACAGAGATTCCTCTCAGAGATGCAGCGTCCGTTGGAGCACATGAAGAAGGAGCCGTTGCACAAGCTTCCTAAAAAAAAGAGTGGGACATGACTGTCACTGGCACAGCGCCCTGTAATTTATCAACAAAGTTGGGGGATGTTTTTGACCTGACAATGGATCTTGACAGATTAATTCCTTTCAAGGAAGCTCTCCTGGTTGTAGCGCCTTTTGTTTCCGCCATATGTCCCCGCCACTTTCCTGGCCGAGTGGCGCTTCTGGTGACACTGATGAAGAGATTCCAGCTGAGAGCCAAACAGCAGTCTTACCTGCGGCCAAGCATTTGAGGTTCAGAGGCAGTTCGTCGGAGTGGTCGGGACAGTCTGCATAGCCGTCACACTCCCACTGAGAGCTGAGGAGACAGCGTCCGTCTCCGCAGCGAAACTCCTCCGATCCACAGGAGCGATAGACTGGAGAACAAGAGGCAGATGCTTTTCCTTTAAGATACACTTGGACTTGGAAGCGACACAGCTTCAGTTTAGGGTGTAACTTCAGCAAATTAGAGTAAAAATCTTGAAAAATTAAGCTCCACAAGGCAAAAGTTTCATGGGTATTGTTCACATCTATCTATCTATCATCCTTCCTTCTTACCTACCTCCCTACCGACCTACTTGCAGTACCCATCTACCTGCAGTATGTTTTAACTGGACTTCACACTGACCTCCCCTCGCATGATGAATTTCACTTTTATTCACTCCCACTTTTTTATTTCTTTCAATACTCCACCTCTACCATGGAGACCTCTGTCCTCAAAGAAGAATGTTCAAACGTGCAGAGTTCAAACAGTATAAGTGAGAGAAGAGAACGGGTCCACCATGGCAGTCCACACTCCATCAACCCGCCTAGTGCAGCTTTCAGCGAGGGCACATTCGTATGCCGCAGGTGGATATCAAAAGCAAGACAGCGGATAAATCTACTTGCCACATTCCACCGACTCATCAGATCCATCTCCGCAGTCGTCATCGTGGTCACAGACGAATCGCTGAGGGACGCACGCTTTGTTGCTGCAGTGAAACGAGCTGTCATCGCACGTGTTGTTGGGTGCTGGTGCATGAAAAGAAGGAGGTTCGAGGACTAATTAATTGATGAACTTGTTATTTTTACACATGGCATGCGATATGTGAAAAACGTCTTGTTGCTAAGCCTTATGCTACTCCCTGAGTCCCTGCGTTTTCAGTTTCAGACGAATGGTCTAGAACCAATTCATAAAATTTAAGGAGGGAAATCCAGATTACACCAAATGTGCAAAAACTTCCATTGTACAACACTTCCCACTTTATACCAGTTTTCTTTTTTTCTTGCTTGGGATAAAATTTGCAGAGAGATTTATGGTAGGCGTTTAGTTGCTTTCAGGTTCGATGGGCTATTGTTTTGCATCATGTAATCTACGATTACACACACACAATAAGGTGCAAACTAATGATTGTTTTAAAGTCTGGGATTACATGCTTTTACAACTGCCAGGAGCTATTTATTGTGTTGAACGCGAGTTTACCACAGCCAGCTGCAGAGAGTTCATCACTCCCGTCGGGGCAGTCCCGTTCGCCATCACACAGCCAGCGCTTCGGAACACAGGCGTACGACTCGGGGCAGCTGAACAGCCCTGGAGCGCACGTCACCGAGCCTGCGAGGAAAAACAGGACCACATGTTCCACTTTCTAAAGCCAGAGAACACAATGGGTCAAAAGCACAGCAGAGGAAAAAACGAGTAGAGGATACTGAACCGAAGCAGATGTATTTTGCTTTGTTAAATTTGGTGGCTTCTGTTATAAGTGAACATTGAACAATAATCCCAATTAAACAAAACCTTTATAGCAGCCATCAGATGGTTATGGTGTTGAACTGATTCCTCCTTTATGACCCGAACACATTTTCATTGCACGGCAATTCCCTTTATGCAGGCTAACAAATAATGATTGTGCTATTGTGAGTAACAATTATTTACATGCATTCTGTAAGTCAGCAGTACGCTCTTTTATCTCAGGCTTGCCCTTTAAGGCAACAGGAAGCGGGTAAAATAAAGAATGGCTGCACCGAGAAACAAAAGGTAAATACAGAAGTTCAATTAGGCATGTATAGCTAAAATGCATATCTTGCTTTTGACAAGAGCTGTGCCTGGGAAAACCTTTGGGCCATTTCATTAATATTTCCTTGACACGCCATTACAATCCAATTATGCAGCCAATGTTCACAGAAATTCTTGTCTCTTTATTGTGGTTGGATTCTTTTTATTTTATTGTAGAATTCATTAAACACGCATCTCATTTGCCCATTGAAATAGCCGTGCCTCTCGGGCCTCCCGGTGATGAAAAAATCTGTTTGCCTCAGTGCCCACTCAAATCATCAGAAATGCCCGCGGTCTCATTTGTCGTCTCATTAAGAATGTTTCGTTCCTTCGTTATATAGTGCTCCTGGAGGAACACATGGAGCTGCCACATACAATACAGTGGATGTGACCTTTTTACGCCAGCATCACATTCCCCACGACATCTGAAAGGGCACCAACCGCAGATCTGCACGCTCTCGTCGAGGCCGTCCTCGCAGTCGTTCTCGCCGTCGCACAGCCATTGCTTGGCGATGCATTTGTTCTTCGAGCAGGCGAACTGGTTCCACAAGCATGACGAGTCTGCAGAGGGGATTGGGAGAGGGAATTTCAATGCCATAAATCAAACAAAGTGAGGAGGAAACAACAACAAAAGTGGCATACCCTATAGAAGGGGCCAGAGTGTTTTTAATCAAAACACAACAAGTGGGCCGGTGTCTGTTTGCCCCTTGGCTTGCTTGTTTTCCTCTGTAGTTTTTCTGCTTAGCAGCACACATCAGTGTAGCTGCCACACAAAGGACTCTAAATATATTTATTTCATTCCTTTTGTCTCGTAAGAGATGATGATGAATGATCCGCTTTCCCGTGCAGGAAAATAAAAAGCATCGACTTAACACAAAACAAGTGTCTAGATGACATATCTCGTCAATATCAAAGCACTAACAGTATCAATTAAGAGATTAATTTTCACTTATTTTGTATGAAAAGACACTTGGCCGCATAGGGGTGACAAGAAACGGTCAGATGTCAAATGAGAGCACTCTGCTGATCGCTTCGCGTAGAAGCCATTGTGTAGAGGGTGGATATATCCATAATCTGTGCTGAGTTTGTGCCACTGAGCCGCCCACTCTCTCCGGGGAGTCGTTCTGTGGTCTCTTTCTCTCTCAGATGTCAGGACTGGCAAAGTCTGCCAGAGCTTTGATGGGATGTTGGGAGAAGGAAGGAATGTGTGCTCTAGGTCAGACCACAGCACAAGGAATTATGGATCCCACTGAGGGTGGGGGTGGGGGGGTGTAGAGAAAAAAAGGGTGGGGGGGGGTCTCTCGCTGTGCATTGCTTTCCTTCCTGTCAGACTTTGTACATCACGCCAGCCTTTTCCACGCCCTGATATGGCGATGTAAGATAAGGATGAGATAAACATTAAATGGCTAAATCTGGAAACTGTGATTATCCAGACTTTCTGTACGCGATACTAAATTTGCACTTCAAATGCGAACAGCTGCTTCAAGTGTTGAACAAAATAGCAGGTCTACGGCACATTAAAAGTATCAAAGAAAGTCTTTCATGTCTCATTTTCAATAGTGTTTCACACAGTAGAAAAGCACATTATGCATTTTGAAGTGACAAATGACTATTTCATCTAATCAGATGTGGAACTGGAAATTTTTCTGAAATGTAATGACATTTTCCACAAAACCACTTTGCCTCTGCAGTCAGATTATCAGTGGCTGGAGCTTTTTATATGATAATTAACTCAGAGGAATGGGAATATTGTCTATTTTTCCTGGAAAAGCTATTCAGAACTTCTCGAAGAATTGTGGCATAATTTATATCAGCTCTGATATAAGCACATTTGAAGCATGGGATGTTATCATTTCACACAGGCACAAATGACACTTTTAGATAAAGGAATGGAAATGGTGTTCATGTGTTATGCATCTCTCTAACAAAATTCATGGACAATTTACAGAAATAAATCAGATAACTCAAAGAGCATTTAACATGAAACTGAATTGCTCCGAAACTGCCTTCTTCTATCTGTTGCGACGGAAATGTGAACAAAGGTGCTGCTTAATTATACAGGAAGAGCAAGTAAGAGATCTGCAACATCTTAGTCAAACGCTCTCTCAAAGGCAGAGACATTTTAGCTCAGTGGTCACATTTTATTTCAGTTATCATTCTTGAATTAGTCCCTGATGTTATCAGTTCCAAACTACTAAGGCCTGGCTAGGCTGATGGCAAAATGAATCATACATAAATGAAACTAAATCTGCAGCCATGCTAGCGGCTCTGTGAGTCTGTCCTTACGCACAGCTGTGCTTTGAGCTCAACATTTCTGTAAGCATGCTAACCTGCCCTTAATGATTGCATGCCTATGTTTGCAGGTATGATGTTAAACATAATCACAATTGTAGTTTGGTGTGGTAGCATGCTAACATTTACCTGTTGGCACTGAAGTTCAACTGAAGCCAGTGGAACGTTTTTACAGGTTTTTTGGTAACAAATAGTATTGGACGATTTATTACAATTCGTCCTGAGTCAGTCATGGATGCGTATACCAAATGTCACTGCAATGCATCCAATAGTTGTTGAGACATCTAAATCAAAACAACAAATGACGACTGAGTGGTGGCACGAGACAAAACTCACCAAGGCAGGCAGGATTCATTGCCCGGTAACCCTGAGTGACTGTACACAATTTGTGCCAATCCATCATGGTCCATTAAGTTGAGTTATTTCACTGGATGAGCGAAAGCTTTGACCTACGATTCTAAATGACACGGGTCCAAGATCAAATTACAATTCAATCTTTGGGCATCAAGGATATCTGTGCCACATTTTATGGCTATCCATAAAAAAGTTTCAGACAAGTTTTGAAAAGTAAATGGATCATCAAGGTGATTAAGATTTGTCCTCTGTGGACAATACATGCACAAAATGTAATCTCAATACAGCCAATAGTTCAAATAAACAAGCTGATGGGGGATGCAAATAAATTCAATAATGTCTGATTTAATGTTTATGTGGAATGGGTGTATGTTAACCTGAAGCACTAAATGTTTTTTTTTGTTTTTTTGTTTTTTTTAACACAGAACTATCAGAAAGGTTTGTTCTTAGAAACTCTTTGAAAACGGTAACTCTCAAAAAATACCTGCTATGTAACTGGACGAACCATCTATCAGGGAAGATAAACCAGCAAGTAGGGCTGCTCGATTATGGCAAAAATCATAATCACGATTATTTTGATTGATATTGTAATCACGATTATTAAAGACAATTATTCATTGATTTGAGAACAAGCACTTACTGAACTTTGAACCCTGGTATTTCTTTTAACATGATAAGTTTGAACTGAAAAACCAAAAATATGCAAATAAATAAGAAAAATATATCCATAAAATGAATTAAATAATATGTAGAAAATAAAAAATAAACACTATCCTGGTGTGGTTCGACCACAGGTCCATTGTGGTGGCAAAATATAATGCTGTTGACACTTCTCTTTCAACTTTTCCGCGACATTTGTCATAAAGGGCAGGCAGCGCAATTCTGCCGAAATGGTGACGTGACGGTAACACACATCGCTTGTCCAATGTGTTAATCAGTTTATTGAACCCCGGGTCACTAACGGAGTTGATAGAGCACATATCTTTGGCAATCATGTATATGAAGGCATCCGTTATTTCTTTATGCCTGCGGGAGCTGGGTGGATATGCGGTGGCACTGTAAAGTGTGTCCTTAATTGAGGACTGTGTGGCGGTGGCAGGAGTTGAGGATGTTTTCATTTTTGAGTTTTTTGTTCCTTCACTGCTTGATCATGTATTACTCTGTGTGTGGACTTCAAATGGTTAAATAAATTGGTTTAGTTCCCTTGAGGTGCAGACGCGGTCGCGTGACATATCTTGCACAATATCTTCGTTTGTTCCGAGTCAGACTCCTCGAAACCGAAGTGATACCACAGAATTCGCTTTACCTTTCTTCCTGACCTAAGGCTGCCTTTCTGCCGTCTTCTTCTACATGTTTTTTCCAAACCTGCACCGGCGTATCTGAAAGCGAAAGTGTTCAGGTGGGGTGGAGCGGAGTGCCCAGGTGGAGATGGAAGGGTTCGCTGCCTTTACCACACAAGAGACGGCGTGCGGCAGAATGATTGTTTTATTACGATTATCTTGTTTTCATGATCGAGTGAAGCTAAAATCGAAATTGAAAATTCAATTAATTGCCCAGCCCTACCAGCAAGATCAAGAACCTATGGTGTGGCTGGAGGGTGCTACCACCAGGGCATCCAATTTGTACATCTAACTCTGGCCAAAGCCAGTTGGGAGAAAAGTGAACAAATGTTTTTTTTCCATCAGGACATTCTCTCATTGGCATTCTCTGCTGTTCTTCTTGTGAATCCGGCTGCCTCACTGCGTTATGTGTTTAGTGCTGATAATTGCAAATTGCAGTAGTTCCATTACTGTTACCTCACAGACTTCTGTGCACAGATGACAACGCTGCTGCTGAGTGCTTCATGACTTCTCACACTAGGCCATGCAGTCTGTGTGCTAGACAACAGACTAGGCTGGCAATCTAAATGCAGGCAGCACTGCTATGACAGTGTGTGTGTGAAGACCTCTCCATCAGATCTAATTATCTTGTGCATGTGCTACTCTGCCACCCTGACCACCTACATCGAGGACCCTCAGTCAATTTTGCTTTGATGCCAAAAGCAACGACATGTGGGCAAATTATATTAATCTATACCATGACTTAATTATAGTCCCCTCACTTTAATTGGAGAGATCCTCACTTTGTCATGGTCGGTTCTGCATACATTAGCGCGGATCAAAGCATGAGCTTAAGAATGCTCTTGCTGCCTCTGGTGAGAGAGGTGGAGGAGTGGCATTGTAATGTGTAATCCTTTCATATGTCACAGCTTTTCCATTGAACCCACATCTCCATCTTCAGTATAACCGTTTCAGTGACTGATGGCTCATTAATTAATTGTTACACTGGAAGTGCTGTACATTATGATTCAAAGAGAGAAGGGGAAAACTTCATTCGTCCTCGACAGCCTTGCTCTGAATTCAGTGTCGGAATGAGACTACCAAATGCGCAGCGGCACCGACTTGTGAAATCTCAAACACACAATGAGCGGAAGCAAAACAAAGTGAAGAGAAATTGCCTTAAGCATGATAAACAATCATCTGTTGTCTCTCTGTCTCCTCCTTATACACTGTATGTAATATCTGTTGCAGGCCTGGATCTATTTAAATGACAAAAACATTATAACAAATAGCTTCTTGTTAATGGAAAATAAACATCCTTCCAACTGCTAACAGTGCCGTGTAAAGCACCTACCTCATCTATTTCTCCCAGTTACAGAACAAAAACATCACTTCAGTTTACTGAGCAAGAGCTTTTCCGTGAGAGGTAAGATTTGTTGGTTTACCGCACTGGAATTCATCCGCTCCGTCTTCGCAGTCTTTCTGGCCGTCGCACAGCCACACGCTGGAGATGCAGTTCCCACTTGGACAGGCGAAGTGGCCTTCCTCGCACTTCTGCCCGTGGGAAACTGGGACGAGCAACAAAACCAAAGTCAGTCGTCTGGGAATTAGCAATGATTGAGGTCATTATCTTTTCCTAAGCTCTCTCTGAATCTCTTCCTCAGCTGTCATAATCATCTCTGAAAGAAGAGAGCTGTCTTAAGTCTTTTCTAATTGAAGCTGGCTTCCTTAATCTGTCTCTGAATGCACACGCAAAACGTGTGTCTTTTGTGTGCGTTTGCCCCGAGTGCTCACCCTGGCAATTGGTCTCGTCGGCGTAGTCTCCGCAGTCGTTCGCGCCATCGCAGATCCACGAGGGGTGGATGCACAGTGAGGTGGAGTTGCAGCCGATGAAGTCTTTTTCCTTCACCCCCAGCTTGTAAAAGTGAGAGCAGTCTGTGTGGTCTGAATACAAAACACAGCAGCACAATAACTGATTCATCATACCAGAAGCAGTGGTGGAGGTAAAGGTGAAAGGGGCAGCATTCAATCTGATGCCACCGATTTAAGTTACCAGATCCATCTGATCCTCTACAGCTGCATGTTTACATTTTTATTCCACAGTAACTGCGAAGCAAACCACAGGCTGAAGGACTTACTGCAGCTTTTTTCATCCGAAGCATCGGCGCAGTCAATGACCTGGTTACACCAGGCTGAGCTGGGTACACAGCTCCCGTCCTTGCACGATGACTCTGATGAGCCGCATGTGACATCTGGGGGGAGAGAATTAGCATTTCAAAAAGATAACATAAGAGAAACAGCACTCAGAGGCAGTAACAGGTACGGCTCACAACAATACTAAGAACCTCTTTCTGTGGGCGGTTAAAATTAGCTCCAGGTCGCAAACCGCCTGACAGAGAAGGGTTCATGATAAGCTGCGGTTTCTGTGCATCTGAACTGCCTGTGCTGTAAAAAATTACCTGCATGTCATGACCCTCTTAGAGCTGTGAAAGAGCAAATTACATTTAATATGCAACGGAGGCATCTTGGCTCTATTGCTCATTTACCATGTAACTCTGTGGTCAAATCACATCTCTGTCTTGCAATAGCAGTGTAAAACTCACATAATGCTTTAATTAAATGTTCTAATGGTAATAGAGGAAGTCATTGTTGACGTCCCATTAAAAGGATAGCAAGGCTGGAGATGACACACCGCTGTGTGATAAACTCCACCCCGAAAAAAACAGACTGCTGATTTGGAAGGTCCACTTTAATTATGACAACATCACTGTCTCCTCATGGGGTCGGTCAGCTTGGAGTCTATGAACCTCATTATTTTCAAACCCAGTATTACAGTAGTTTGTGAATAGTGATTGAATTGTATAGACAGGACTCATGAGCATGATCACTAATTGTCTCAGCCAAGGTTAAAAGAGGATAACTTATGTCCACTGTGAAAGAGAAGTTAATGGTTTTATTACTTATTCCATGCGGTGATTCTCACTTATCTGTTTCTATTGTGTACTTGGAAGGAGATACTCTAAGAGCGTTGTCCTGTTGTTAATCCCAAAGGCTGACACATTTTGTTCTTATGCCAAAAGAATAGAGCGGATGATCTTTAATATAGACAAAGTACCTTGAAGTACTGCAGATGATCTGTAATCACATCTCAAGTCAACTCCAACGCCTGAACATCTATATCCATCTATGAATCTATAGCCAATTGAAATTAAGTTCTTTGTGATGTGAACTGTAAGTCTTCTCATGATATAGTTTGTTTATGTCTGTTATTGTTATCCTAAAATATATAACTTTACCTTTAATCCTAATCAGTGTCTTGGTGTGTTTACTGAAGTGTGTTCAGAGTCCTTTACAGATAATCTTCCACAACATCAAGCACGCAAATCCTGAAGATGAAATGTAATATTTATCAGTATTTCATTGAATTTTATTAACATACTACCAAAGTCAAATCTTTCCCTAACTGCAACCGAAGTGAAGCCTATAGAAAAGATTTTGTATCCACCCCCTGTCACTTGTACTCACTTCATGATGTGACTTCAGTGAGAGTATAGGATCACAGGGTTACATACATGTTTACTTCAACATAAAAGTTATCATGATTTGATTATTTGATTGTAGTTAGCACCTTTGTTATGTCTGACCAACTGTTACAGACCTGGGATCTGTATTTATATCAGTGGTGTTGCGCTTGGAAACTGTGGGAGGTTCCAGTTAACATGAAATGCCAATTTCTACATAATGTTGCTTTAACCTTAATCAAGTTGCTTAAGTTGCCTAAACCTATCCAGGCCCTCAGACCACCTCCTAGTTCATAAATGTAGCATTTCATTCAGTCAAACAAACATGGTACAAATATGAAAACACTCATGAAAAAATAACGAACATGATGTGATATATATAACTATTATAGATTATATTTAGTGACATTTTTTCACAAACTGCTGTTATACAATGTTGTTTGTACCCACTGTGGTCCAATTACAGCAGAGAAATAAACACAGCGGTACTTTTTACTGGATTATTTCCCCTTCAAGGTCAAAACAAACTCAGTCTGGCCGTGTTGACAGGACACAAAGTATTGTCCGGGCTCCCAAAAGCAGCTTTTATGGGTGGGGGTTGCGAGCCTCTTTGAATTCGTGCACTCGTTATGATCTTGGGGCTCATTAGACGGCGAAGGCTTAGCGCAGCTTGTGGCCTAGTGTGCCGAATTAATATAAGCATTAGTGTGGCTGGATCCTGCCCTCAGAGGCAGGACAGCTTGAACAGGAGATCAAACGGCTGTGACTCACTGCTACAGAAAGCTTCATCAGAGTTATCCCCGCAGTCGTCGATGCCGTCACAGAAGCGACTGTTGGCCACACACCGTTGATTGTAGCACGGCCTGAAACCCTTCCGGCAGCTCCTGTTGACTGAACAGTAAAAGTTCGGAAGTTTGTTAGAAATGAGCAAATGCAGAAAAAGTCAATGACAAACAGGTCAACAGGTGCTTAAAGCAGTTATTTCTTCAAGACTTCTAAATCAAACCGAGATATTTTTTCTGATGCTTCCGACAGAGCTGTGACGTGTTCTCTTACCACAGTATTGCATCTTCTCGTCCGACTTGTCTTTGCAGTGGGCTATTCCGTCGCAGGTTAGTTGGTAGTTTATGCACTCGCCGTTCCCACACTCAAATTCAGTGTGGATGTTGCAGGAGGAATTTTCTGCTGCAGAAGACAATGTTGGTGATGAACTGCGGCTGTTCAAATCTTTAAAAAACTCACAGGTGAACTCAGACGCAACATTTCAATACTATAGTAAAGTCCAATGTGGGTCAACATTTGTAAATGTCATTGCTGCCTTCAATAATATCTTAACCCTTGTACTTGAGGGGAAATCTGTCTGTAAAATGCTTTTTTGTGACATTCATTTGATATAGTGCTGTAATAATATATGTCAACATTACGCTGCTTGTTATTTCAGCCAAGATTCCAACAAAATGTTCACAGAGTTTGTCCAATCTCCCTCTCTGCTCTGCTACTTGCAGCTCCAAGCAAACAGATATGAAACTTCTTCTTCCTGCTCTGGTAATGAGTAGAATCTGGGTGCGGCAGAGAGCCTGTCGTCCTCCACCTTGACATCCAGGCTGCCATCCAGCTTTTCTGAATCACTTTGCCAAAAACCTCCCTCGTTTGAACAGCTCCTCCTACCTTATGGTCTGTCCTCACGTTGCATTTCAACTCCAAGCCTGCAATGTGTCAAAATTAGGGATGCAAGACGCCATCGTAAAAATGCTTTTGTCTTGTGACTTTGAGACACCCTGTGCTTCCAGATTTTTTTTTTCTATTCTTTTTTCTGCTGTCTGCGTGAACTTTAAGTGACACAACATTTAAGCTTTATTTTCCCCTAGCAGAATTGACTGCGGCTTCTGGAATCATTACAAACTCCCTGCTTAGTCAAAGAGGGAGAGACAGCAGCTGCTCATGCTCTCCTGTTTATGTACAAAGGAATCAATTGAAATATATCAAAGGTTTGTGTAAACAGCCCAAACAAGATCTGAACCCGAGTCTGGAGAGAAGCCAGGTGTCGCTATGCATATAAATGTAGACGATGACTCTTTTTATAAAACATCTAATCCATGAGGAGTGCCATCACAAATCAATATCCAGTGCTGAGGATGGTCCGAGGGTTTTGCAGACTTACACACACATCTGTTATCGTCCAGCAGCACGCGTTCTCCACGGCAACTGCAATTGACCCTCCCATACGGGGTCAGGAGACAAAGGTCACCGCAGCCTCCATTCATGTGTCGGCATGGGGACAGCTCACCTTCAATAACAATCAAACAGAAGTGATTAGTGGGCCAGAAG
Organism: Diplodus puntazzo; assembly: GCA_963678695.2. Lineage (NCBI taxonomy): Eukaryota > Metazoa > Chordata > Actinopteri > Spariformes > Sparidae > Diplodus > Diplodus puntazzo. The sequence goes on from OZ023164.1 coordinate 25,582,294, forward strand.
CCGCCAAAGAACAAACATCTCCAGGGGCAAACACTCTCTGTTAGATGTCATCGGTCTAAGATGCTCAATGCATTCATGGATTTATCTTCTGAGGAAGCACTGTGACTTTCTGCTGAGCACAATCAGCCTCAGCCTTCCTTATCTACTACATTAAGTGGTGTTTAAAATAAATGTTCAAAGTCCCACAGGGTGCTGGCGCAGAATTTGGATTATCTGCTTGCCATAGGAAGGACTGTTATTTCTAAATGGTTGGTGAACCCAAAAAAGAGCTCCTGCTTTTTGAACCTGAGAGTCTGACACCAAATATGATCTTGACTTCAAATGGGTGACATGGCTGATATTGATTTCCTCCTGTAAAACTTTGCTAAGCACGGGGCTGAAACGCTCCAGTGAATAAAAGGGTAGACCTGTCGTTGAAGCCTGTTCTAACACTGACTACTATTCTCACTGACAGGTAGCAAATATATTACAATGCTGCATACTTTCACTGCCTGGGGGTGCAATGTGACAATAAAGCTGTGTGTAGCTCTGTGGGAATCGTGTAATGCACTAAACTGCATGACCAAACTGCAGACATAACCTTTAAAAAAACAGAACTGCAAGCGCTCATCGACACCTGAGAAAAGAAGGTTAGCAACAACAGGCGCAGTTTCAGAAACATGCATCGGAGACCCTGTTATTACCTGCCCTCCAGCCTCGTGTATGTTATTCATGAGTGTTGCTCTGCTCTGCAGCGCAGGTAGAAACCTCGAATAATTATTCACAGTCAGTATACAAATGTAACAAAGAGGTTCACAATGCAAAGACCAGAAACGGTAACCTGATTAACAGATCCGCCAGCTGCTGGTCACCGCACATTATGCTGTCGGCTTGCAGCTGCGTCCATGCAGGTCACAGGACGTGATTATTTCCCAACGCGACGAGACAAACTAGGAACGGTGTGGCTCTCGGCGTCTGAGTCCAACCAGTGGGGACACACTTAAGCCCACCTCCCTTTGTCCTACTTGGAAATTCAACTTTATGCAACACTTTAGAGACTCCCTTTACAACATGGGCTGTTTTTTTTTAATTAATTACCTCTGAAACTTAAGTTCCAAGCCCTTTCTAAATAAGACCAAGTTCATTTATCATTCTTGCTGTTTTTTGCATTAAAACACTAAAAAGGTACTACACTTTTAAAAAAATATTTTCCTTTTACTTACAGGAGCCTGTGTGACGGACCAGTGGGCGGATACTTATACGTGGCCGTATCAGCCGATAAAATGTCACCAATTAACATTTCTGTAAACCACCGACACATTGACATGTTCATGCGTCATACAAACCAACTGCGCATTTGTACAATATGTGTCACATCAAGCTCACATCTCCGGTTTAGTCAGGTTTTGACTTTCACATCAGGAGGTGGAGGGGATGGTGGTGGTGCCGGTGGGGTCAGCCTATGTGAAGAGGCTGCCGAGCCAGTGACTGCAGTTCAAGATGGCGCTTCAACATTTTTAAGCATGACATCACAGGATGGACGTGACAAAGAAAAATTTACGGATGTCGCTTTAATTCGCTATTTCATGTACCTTGACTCATCTTCATCAGTAAAGCTTTTCATGAAATATAAATGCAAATATCTTGTTTGACTTTACCAAAAAAGCTTTAGTTCTCTATGTTCTTGACTACCTGATATGTTGTCATCAGATTTTATTTGATTTCAATGTGTTTTTATCTTATTATTGTTTATCTGACAGAACACTGCACCAAACATTTACTGCACCGGATAAACTGAAAGATAATTTCCATCTGCGGTCCCTGGACGCAGGCCACCAGTGGCTCAGGTTGACAAAACAAAAGATAACAGTCATTTGTGATGAATTTAAAAAAAATGTTGCTGTTGGAATTGGCCTCAAAAAGTCGAATATGTCTCGCTGTATTACTTCCTCAAGTGCAGCCTGTACTGCAAAATGTAAAGCCAGCCGGGGGAGGAAATGTTACGGTGGCCACAGAGAACAAACTAAAACATTTCCTCTATCATTCCTGCCTTACAACAGAGAAAGTGCACACAGCGACATATTTATTTTGGTCCGTTGCCCTAAACTACCCTAACATAATGAATATGCACATGTATAAACGCCTGCCTATACGCACACATGAGCAGCCAGGCACCTGCAAACACATAATACACAAATATTTGACGACACAACACCGCATCCCATGGCCATTAAATTAAGCTCAACTCCAGGTGTTTAAATACTCACAGTTGTTTGTGTCCCTGGCCACGGCAATAATTCCCATGGGTTGATGGGGGATATCAGCTCGAAGTACCTTGGTGTCGCCACCTGTGTACTTGTTGGATCGCAGCACGGCTCTGCGGGCCCAGTCCGACCAGTAGATGAAATCTGCGTAGATGGCGAGCCCGTAGAAGTTCCCAGGTCCGGATTTAATTATGACCTAAAAAACATTGTAAAAGGCAGCGTACTCATGTTAGGAACTGCTTTCTATGATGTCTTTTTCAGGCTTCTGCTCTGATAATAGCACAATTTACAACATGTGAGTGATTCAATACGCCAGAAGAGATCCTGCAGTCGAAACGGGGAGAATTCATACTTTCCTATTGTCAATATTTTACAAAACGATAATTCTTTTTCAAGATCTGGCTGGAAGAAGCATCGACGGAATTTGAGCGCGACCCTGGGAATGAGCGCTGAGAATGATGCTTCGACTCATTAATCAACATATCACCCCCGCCGCCCACGTGAATGCTTAACCCAGATGTTGGGGGAGTAAATGACAGTGTCATTGGCAGGGAGGCAGGAATCCATCAGATGCCTCCTTGTGGGACTCTCCAGGCTAGCGTGTATGTGTGGGTGTGTGTGTGTGTGTGGGGGTGATCGGGGCCTCCAGCAGCTTGGTAGTCTCAGCCATTAAGAGGGACAGGCTTGTAAGCAGCATCACATTAGCCCTGTGCCATACTGGGATTAATAGGACAGGTGTTGATTAAAGGAGCCCAGCGTGTGGAAGCAACAACAGGCCAGTGAGAGACAGACACTGACAGAGAGGATGAGGGGAGGATTGAAAGCCAGATGTGTTAGGATGGAACATATTGATAGGAAATTAGGTTTTGGGAAACATTAGGTTTACAGCCCGCAACTCATTACCTCGGTGCTCAACTCGTGTTTCGGGTAAATGTGGACATATTTCATTGATTCTTATCACTCTCACTATTCTCAACTATGTGAGGATAATACCTCCTCCACACTGGACAAGAAACGCCTGCTAACATCTGGCTTTTGTCTTGAATGGTACAAACGGCATTCATAAGACTCTGCAGTAGTCATGGGGATTTATCTGCTGCTGCTCCGATCAGCGGTGATAGAAACATAACAACCGGGTGAACAGGACAATTTGCCCTGTTGGAATGAGACGCTATGATGCAATAAGCTCCAGATCTTGGTGCAAAGAGAGTTTTCCATTCCTCTCCGTTCAAGCAGGGCTCGAGCATCGTTCAGTCTGCGTCAAGTTCTGAGACAAAGACGAGTAATAAGATATAAAAAAGTTACCACTTTTACATCGTCAGTCTCTGTGCTGCTGTCTATTGTTCCCTGTTTCCTGAAGTGTTTGTGCTATTGAATGTGTTACCAGTAAGAAATGAGAAAAAAAACAAAAAACTAAACTAATTCAAACTCTACTGGCAATAGGAAATTAATCAATCACTTACTTTACTGGGTTTTCCTCCGTTTAAAATAACTGTATATATGTGCTAATTCTGGTGTAAAACAATATTAGTTAATTCAATTTCCTTGACGACAAACTCAAAACAGTTCTACCTGATACACCTCTGTGTTTGCATTACAACATTAACATCCACAGAGAGCGCACTGCTGACATTGAACCCACACGTCACGAACCGTTTCCAGGCAGCTCTCAAATCCTTCTCTTCATGGCATCTTTCCCCCCACTAAACATACTGACATCTTCCCTCATCATGCACTCCACTGCCTTTTCCGTGAAGCACTGCCTTCATTAACAACATGGGTCCCCGCTCTCAGAATGGCACGGGGGAGTAAGCCGTGCCACAGCTCCTGTTCTTCTCCGTCGCTAACCACACTGACAGCATGTAATGACTCTGCCGCAGTGAAGAGGGGTAGCCGGGCCCTTGAGGACACTCCACTCCCCATCCAAGTCCGCATTAATGTGACTCAATACGAAATTGGGGTTCTATAATGTGGTTTATTCTGTCTATGGTCGGGCCAAACTCATTTTTTTTTTTTTTTTTTTTATATTCCAAAATGAAATCTTGGAGGCATTTCGCAATTTTTGCTGAGTTGAACACATCAGATCAGTGTCGAAAATAATAAAACAATCAGGACACACCAAAGTGACAACGAGCCTTAAGCCTTCCATCTCCGAGGTAAGCTTCTTGTATATATACTGGATGGGTTGTCTCCGAGCATTTTAGCAAAGCACAGTTTGGGTAAGTGCTGAAGTTGACAATCAGCTACCTCGGTTTAATTTACACATTTTAATTGGAATGGAAAATCAGCACCCAGAGCGGTCTCACAGCAAAGCCTTCATTAGCAGGATTAGACTGCAGCGAGGGCTGGTGGGGACCCAAAGGTGAAGACTTTCTGAGCCTTGTGACCCGGCTCAGCAAACATATGGGTAACTAATTGAGATGGGCCAAGGTGCTGAGCTGCAGAGGTCATGTCAAGCACAAAATGAAATCTATAGCAAAAAAAAAAAAAAAGACCATCCTTGTACTGCAATCTTTTACACACTGGAATACAGAAGATATATATCCAGTTAGGACTGGACATATTATGCACATTATGCATGCAACGTTTTTCGAGGACAAAATAAGAGCTCTCCACACTTAGCTTCTTTACTTTCACAGGGATTGACTTCTCTGATTAAGGAAACCATCTGTACCCTCAGAGATGAAGTATCGGAGAGAGCATCAAAGGTATTTCTGATCCTATCCGCTGTATGGAGGACCATATTTTTAGGAGCCCAGAAGGGATGGAGATTAAACGGAAGACAGAAAAAAAAAATGTTTCATTTCAGGATAAAAAGGCCAGATCAATCTAACATTCTGTCCCTGAATAAATGCCATGTTTCTCAGATGTTTTGCATTGAAACATCTCCATCACTGAGAGACAAATAGATTCTGTTGAGTCACCGGGATTCTTTCACAAAAACATTGCTTGATTCATGGGAATTTAAAAGGGGCACAATACAAAAAACGTGGAGCTGTTATCAAACCGGTATTCATGCCTCGTATAATGACAGAAAACACAATAAATAGTCTTTTTGACAAACAAAAAACAACTGCCTTTTCACACTCACATATCTGCTGGAACCGTCGTAGTCGCATCTCTCAATTTTGCCCAGGGTTCCATCGGAAAAGTAGAGCTTCTCCGCTTTGTGGTCCACTGTCAGTCCATTGGGCGTCAGGATGTCAGTACTGATGATAATCCTCATGTTCTTTCCCGCCAAGGTGGATCTCATGATGCTGGGTCTCTGCTCATTCCAGTTGGTCCAAAACATCAGGCTAAAAACGCGAGAGGAGAGCCGAGGCAAACATTTAATTACTAGCGAGCTGACTAATCTCTTCCCCATCACAAAGTGGCTTCATCTTAATGTGCACATGTCACCAGAGACTCTCTCCCTCTCTGAAAAGGAGCTCCGGTTCACCTCGTACTTCGATGAATTCACAACACCGTGACAAGGAACTACAAAACAAATATGTGTAGTCTGAAATTAAATCAGCGAGCAGAAATGATGGGATTTTTTAAGAGCTGCTCTATCAAGATGTCAACCAGGGGACCAAAAAAAAACAACACTAATAAACAGGAAAATCTTCTTGCAGTGGATTAAACTGCTGATTGTTTCTGCAGCCTTGTCAGTCAGCCATCAACATAATCCCACAGTTGCCAGGACCTGAGATGGAGGTCAATTCTATTCCTATTCTCTTCTGTGGGGACATTCGAAACACAAGTAAGAGCAGCAGAGTAAATAAATGAAAGATTTATATCTGAGTCGGTGGTGCATATTTCAAATAAACAGCAATGCAGATAAACCGTAGAAAAAAACAAAACAACCAACAGGTAGATATGTTTCAAATTGTACAAAAAGCATGTCAGCCCCCGGGCTCTCACTTTTATACTGAGATAAAGTCATGGAAGTAATAAGGATTGCAGTCCTGCACAGTAATAAGGACTGTGGTCAGAAGTCACAAGCAGGGACTGCAATTTAGCCACTTAGAATTCTAATTATCAGACAGTGTTACTCAAGTGCGATGGATATGGTGCCAAATTGCCAACCAAGGATATAGTCTGAGGTCAAGAAATTAATTTAGTTAATACAGCAGGAAGAGCAAGATACTCACTCTTTTTAGGACTGCTCACAGTCATGTTTTCATAATCATGAATATGAAACTAAGTGTTAAATCTGAAGTGACAGGAATACTGAAGCGCTATTTTTTGAACAACAGAAAACACTTTTTTTTTTTGCCCTGAGCTTTTTTGAAACCGGCACAGCTCTGAAGTGATCAGAACACTTACACCTGAGGTGTAAAAATGCTCACCAAACACAAAGTACTTGATAGTTATGTCAGATTATAGCTCCAAAACAGCATAATGCACCAAAACCCCCACACTGAGCGGATCCGAGCTAAAAAGTCACCAAGATGAGTGCCATGTGTTCATAACGAGACAAACCTCTCTACCAAAGGTTTCATTGTGTTGATTATCTCATATTTCTACGAACAAAATGATGTTTCATGCTTCATATTTTATTCTCTCCAGTGTTTTATGTAGATTATTGTGCATGTAAAAGACAATGAAAGTTAGAAATGTCAAAGTTTGGACCAAAAGAAGTTCCTAACAGAAAACACCGCTTCTGAAAAGTCTCATTTGTAGTCTCACCTTTATTTACGTGACTTCACACTACACGTCACAGAGTCATATCTTAGCATAATTTATGTCTGGCGGCTAGCTTGCCATGTAAGAATCGGTTTAGCAAAGCTGCTCTGTTGTTGTTATTGTTGCTGGCTCGGTCTGAGCTGACCAATCAAAGTAAACCGGGTATTTTTGAAGGGAGGTCTTAAAGAGATGGGAGGAAAAAAAACAGCGTTTCAGAAAGAAGTGGGAATACGGTACACCCAGCAGACACAGCACGCAGCTTAAAAGCCTGAATTGATGATGTCGTCCTCAGACCCGGAGGGAGACAATTCCATTTGTCTGCTTTTTTGCTACACTGAGCAGTAGACAATGGGTGGATTTGAGAGCTCTTACCTGGGACATAACTTGGCAGCAGGTCAACAATATAGTCCATGAATAGATTTATAGACAGGGGTGGAATCTTAAAATCTTGGACCAAACTCATAAAAGGTAAGTGCATGCAACAAGCGTCTGTGTTTCTCAGGGAGAAAAGAAAAGGCCGGACCTTTGTAATGTTTTTTTTAAATGACAGAATACTGTTATGTTGTTATATACCCCTTTGGATTATTAAACAGGACCCGGCTTTTTCCTACGAGTCAAGCTTTTCTTTTCCCCCTGTTTGTGGATGACTAAGGTGTGCCTTTCTGTCGGGAGTTGGGGGGGTCCACCCAAAAGAAACAATGCAGTAACACATTATGCTGTACCATTTTTATCTTGGTGTTCGAGTACAAAAGTTGGATAAGCTAGAGCAGATAGATAAAAAGCACCCAAAAAGCTGAAACACAAAACTTGCCGTAGAAGGAAATTTGGGGCTAACTACAAAAAGGTCTGGGTAGAGTCGTTTAGTTACTTTTCATGCCCTTAACGCTAATTTTACATTCATTTGGTGTTCAGAACCACTTCAGTGCTGTGCCTTTCATTAGCCCTGTAGGGAAAATCCTGGATTCACTTTGATTTGATTCAATTAAATAGGGCTAGGATCATAAAGAGCAAAAAAACTATGGCGTTCAGCACACACTTTTTAGCTCATCAGCAGGATGATGACCGCTTGTGGCAATAAAACTGAGATTACCTGAGCATATGTCAACATGAAAACCAATCAAAACAGAAATGTTGTGACAAAAGCTAAAACTAGCGAGAGGAGACAGAGAGTGAACGAGGGAGGGGTTAGAGACTGACTTTTGACACTCATCCAGTGCCAGGACATGTGGATGGTCCTCCTCAGAGAGAGTGACGACAGCCTGTCGCTCGAAGGCACCGACTCGTGTCTGATCCAGAGTTTGTCTGGTGATCGTGGAGGTGGTGGAGCTGGTCCAGAACAAGGTGTCCCAGGCCCGGTGATAGGCCAGGCCCTCCACTGAACCCACATCTGAAAGAACAGACACACAAGACCTCTGCTGAAACTCCGACTGACTAACTCATTCACACACAACGTTGAAGCACGGTTTAGTGAAAGCACAGGAAACACATCTGTCTCATCTACAACAAACTGTATTGCATCCTTCGTAAGTAAAAGAATGCATGGTGTATATATATATATTAGGGCTGTCAAAAGATCAATTTTTTTAATCGCGATTAATCGCATTTTGTCCATAGTTAACTCGCGATTAATCGCAAATTAATCGCAATTTTTTTGGCACATTTTTTTCTGTTCTAAATGTACCTTAATGTATTTTTTCATGTTCTTAATACTTTTAACAACATAAGAAAGGTCAAATATACTTGCATTATGAAAATGTTCATTCAACACTTCAAATCATGCAGGAAAATAAATCCAGGGTTGTCTGCTTTTGGCGAGGGGGGGCGACGGGCTCTCTGTATCTGCCGTCTGTTTGGCTTGCAAGTGGTGTCCACTGACACTGCACGTTTTTCTTCTGGTCAATCAGTATCACACTGATGATCGCCATAGCTCCGGTGCAGCAAAACAATAAAAAGTACGACTTGAAATTCAAACTTTCTGTCGTGATATATTCAGAGGAAAACTCGGGTAAAGCAGCCGCTAGACGTGTCTCTGTCGACCCCAAGAGAGTGAGAGAAACGGAGCTTCAGCGTCTGTCCAAGGAGGACAGCAGCAGCGCCAGGCTGCCTGCTGGAGGGAGGAAGGAGGCTAGCGAGGAGCCTGAGATAAACATGCGGGGATGAGTTATCAGCAAACGGGCACGCCACGAGAGAGTGTCCCGCAAAATGATCAGGGCGATGGCGAAACAAATGTCCGCCACCGTGAGTGACAGCAGAGATGAGGAGTTTGCAGCGAGTGCTGCTTTTCAGTCCGCCGTGTTTTTAACGAACCGCCAGCCCTGCTTCTTCTTCTTCTGATTCCCTTTCTTCTTCTTCTGCCACCCTCTGAATCAAGACTACGGGTGCCGCTGACAGCCGTAAATCATACAATGCGCGTTTTTTTTTTTTTTTTTTTTTTATAAATATACTGAGCGTTAATCGCGCGTTAAAAAAATTGACGGCGTTAAGAGGACGTTGCGTTAACGCGCTATTAACGCGTTAACTTTGACAGCACTAATATATATATATATATATACATATATGAAATGTGTCAACGCACAATAAGAGACAAACTGAATAATATCTATATTTTTTTTTTGCATATCTTTGAGTGGTGAAATCTACCTACATTTCAAAAAGGAAAAAAAAAAAGTTATCTATTGTTGCAGCCACTAAACTTCAAAGTTTCCTCCTGCAGATTTTGGTAAATACTGACTTTGCTTGTAACAGATGGCAGAATCCAATTGTGTTGGAATTGGGATTATGTTTCCTTGGTGATTGACAGGGAAAAGGACTTCATGCCTCACTACGCTGGACAGACAGCTATTTGTTGATGCAACAGTCACTCAGAAACTGAATATGTTTTCATCGCCAACCAATTTCCTAAACACAGAATATGAAAAGGCCCTTTGTAGCCTCCCGGGTTGGTGAAAAATGTGACTGACAGGGAGGGAACCTCTTGAGAGAGACGGTGATCACAGACTGAAAAACCTGGCCATATTCCTGCTTGATTATTTACTGATGTTTTTTTTTTTGGCGATGGTTTTCGTAAAGGACCCGCTGAATATGACCTCCGCTGTTTCAATATTGCGCATGTGTCAATCTGGAGAAGGTTGGAATAATAATACAGCGCTGTGGAGTTGTCATATACTGATGTTCATGAATATGGCTACTCCTCCCCTGAGGGCCACTGCAGGGTGTTTGTGGAAGCCTCTGACTGGGGGGATGTTTCCATTACATCCTGGGAGAGGAAATTGAAGAGAATATTGTACACGCTGTAGTAGTGAAAGAAGATGACACTGTGCGAAAAGCAATTTAAAAATGCCAAACCAGTACAAACAAATAAAAAAATGCACTCCCAATACAAATAATCCTTCTGATTGCAACTGAATCCGCTACATTTAAAAAAAGTAGACAAAGGAGGCAGTGAATCTCCTTTAAAAACAAGAAGACAAAGTTTATGTCTTACAGTGAAGCAGCACATTTATTAAAATTTGAGCCACGCTCTACAAAGCCACTGGACCCTAAGCTGTCTGATATCACAGTTTGTCAACCGGAAAGGAAATGGGATTTGTTAGGGCTTTGTAAAGATTACCTGCTTGAACCAGGTTCCTCTGTGTGTGTGTGTGTGTGTGTTTGTCCATGTGCAACTCTTCCAGGTGTAAGTGCATTTGCTTATTGTTTGACAAAACAAGAGATTATCTTCCGCAAGAGAGGCGCACTCCTCTTTTTCTCAACTCAACCCAAAAGAAACTCGAATAAATGTAACACCGCAGTCGTATTCACAGAACATCTGTCTCTACATGTATCTTGAGGGCTGAGCGTCGATGCAGACCCTGCAGTCATTTGTCTAAATGGCGGACATGTGGCCGATGATAGAGAACTTGGCCATATCCTCTTATCTGAAGACCTGTAAAGCACGCTGTAGAATGCTTAAGACACTACCTGAGTCAGCCGATGACTAATTAATAGTTTGCAATAAAAGCCGTCTGGCAGCTCGGAGTTTCTCGCAAATTGTTGGCGGGGCGAGGGAGTAATTAATGGGGGACATGGAGTTTAATTAGGGAAATATGGATGATTAACATCTTCACCTTTCCTCAGTGACAGGACGCAGGCAGAAACTTTAAGAGAGGAAATAGAGGAGTTGTGCTTTTGTACGCAGCACGGGGCTAGAAGCTGCTGAAAGGTGGTGGTTTCATTGCAGGGAGTGAAAACCCAGATGGACACGGTGGCTGATTTCTCTCAGCGGCGAATGAGCTAACTGGAACCAAGGACAGTCAGAGTGTCTTACCACAGCTGTATGTAATGTAGCTGCATACTGTACAAACTGTGGTCACACCAGATTATTAGTTATTAAGTATTTAAAATAAGTAAGTCTCTTAAGTGCAAAGTATTTTGGATACAGTCATTTAATTTGCACTCAAATCAATTATTTGCACCGCTTTGGTTTTCCATCTCGCATGAGCCAAATTGTGAAGGACACTTACAAATAACGACAGATGGTTCTTAATAATGCTTGTTCATTTCCTCGAAGATAAATAAATAAATAAATAAATAAATAAATAAATAAATAGAAAGATCCCTCAGCAGGGGGGTGGAAAAAGGGTGGGTGGGTAGAAGTGGATCAGTAACACTCTGCCAGCCTCCCAGTGTGAGGAGGGGGGTGGGGAAGGTGCTGAGCTCTGCTCCCAGTAGGAACTTCACAGAATGGCAGAGGATGCTAGCCGAGCAGAACAGAGGCTTTCGCTGTTCATCTGACGCCAGTCATGCTTATCAACGCAGGACTGGCTGAGATTTAGTGAAGGAATAGAGAGGGATTGGTCGCGTCGTTCAATCTGTGACAGTCAGTAAGCAGAGAGCTTTCAAACACGGGCATTATACCCTGATGATTCAGTATTAAATGGTCTTTTCAGAGGAGCACTGGCAGTAGGAAATGAAGGAGTGGGGGAGGAAATGGGTGTGATGAGGTGCTATTAATGAAATGGGAATACTGTGATCTTAAAAGGGATGTCCCATCTGATTAAAACTGAAATACAAATAACACTTCTTCCATTCAGGTAATGAGAGCAGCTCGACACAACAGCAGCAACTGCAGTAAGCAGCCAGTGTCAGTACTGGATCTGCTCGGCGGCCAAGGTGACAATGTGCACTATTAAAGCATGTTGGCACCGCCCACAACCCAGTACACAATCAATACGCCTAAGTCAAAAGAAAACAGACTCGGGGCGTTAAAATACACTTGGGAAAGCAGCTACATGTGAAAAGTAAAGTGAAGCGCGAGCCGTCTCGTGGTTGGTGCTGTATTGATTGAAATCAACGCACACCTTTTCCATGAAAGACGGCCGACTGGAACCAACAGCTGAGTTATTCCAACCACGCCTTCTGTACCTCATCATGCCAAAGCATTCGCAAGACCAGTAACACACATGCAGTTGAATCTTGCCACTATGAAACTGGCAAAATGTAGCAAATATGAAGCTCGTTTTTATTAGAGCTGCAAACAGTAACTTAATTGATTGTCGTTTAATGGAAATTAAGCAAAATTAAGGAAATTAAGTATTTTGACTGTTGACCTCTAACTTCTTAAATGTAAGTATTATATTCTTTTCTCTGTCATTAATGATAGTCAATAAAGAGTGCTTGATTTTTTTGGGCTGATGGTTGGACTAAAAAAGCAATTTGAAGACATCACTTTGGGAGTTGTGTTGAGCATTTTTCACAACTTTAGACATTTCATAGATGGGACGAAGTTATTATGAAATAATTGGGAAAATTTCACTAACGTATTAATCGCTAATGAAAATGAATGTTAGTGGTGGTCCTGTTTGAATTGGCAGAAGTAGTGCATGTGTAAGTGTTCAATATGTGAGCGGTGGACAATGGATGGCTATTTCAATAATATCATGACATACAATTAATTAAAAAAGAGCACAGCAGTGGAAAAATGAAATATACTTACTTTCCGCGATAATCGATCTTCCTGTCCAGTCATCGTTAATCACCTGGATGTTCCCGGAGTGGACGTCACTGAAAAAGATGCGGTTGGTCTCAGTGGTCTTCTGACTGTAGTCAAAAGCCAGGGCTATGACGTTCTTGAAAAAAGCGGGGTTTTCCAACGGCTGCACGGGTGAGTTGAGGTCGTTCTCATCCGAGAGGTGGATGCTTTTCAATATGGTCCTCTCAGAGTAGAGCAGATAGCCTTCGTAGCGCTCGCAGGCAAAGCCGTCGTCTGCCAAGCGACCGTGGGCGCAGGAGCAGGTCCGGCGGCCGCTGCCCAGGTGGAAGCACAGCTGCTGGCAGCCTCCGTTGCTCCTGGCGCAGGGGTTTGTGCCTATCAAAACCCAAAACATGTTTGGTTACTGGTTTCGCCTCAGTTTCTTCCGCCTAGCAATCCTGTCTGAATTGTATGTGACAATAGCAAATTTAAAATTATTGACTGTGTTTTCATGCACTAGATTTCCAATACCACTCAGAGTGTGACGGTATTCTGAGTTTAGACCTTATTCCAAATGCAGCATGTTCAGATTAAGACATGCTGGGTATGATGCTATTCAAATTTTTGGAGCATTGTTTGGACTTGTGTATGGAAAATTTGGATTACCGGAGGTGCATGCCCAAACAAAAAGCACACCTGTGTGGTTGGAATGAGAAACACACCTACTTGCAAACATTATGAAAGATCAGGGGGTTTTAGGATGTGCTCACGGATTGCCAAGCCGACCGTTTTTTTTTAAGATGTGGTTGAAGAATGGAGAGAGGGAGGCTGTGTCGGCACCGTCTGCCATCGGTTACATTTTTGAAGTCTTATTTTGACACAAAAGTGTCTCCAGCTGTTCTGTTTTCCCATATTTGGATGTCATGAAGGACACACTCAGGCGCATTAGTTGGAGTGTGCACAGCTCCGTGTAAACAGGAACATTACTACTACATAAATTACGTATACGGCTTAGTAGAAATATGTTCTTTCCTGGAATGAGGGATAAAAAACTGACTATTCCGTGCATGTAAAGGTAGTCGATGGGATTGTAAAGATTCCTCTACCTTTTTCTCTGCCTCTATTGAAGACTGTCACATCCTTCAGATTGACCCCCAGACCACTCCTCATGGTCACAGCCTCGCTGGTGTCAGTTTTGAAGCCACGTCGAATCGAACCGTTTGAGTGAGCCCTGAAGTACAAGAGAGACAAAGGAAGGGGTTAAAGTTTCAGAGAGGACAGTATTCTGACTTTACATCGAGGCGGGACAGGACAAAGTTTATCAGAGAATAGTCAAAGAGAATTTAAGACTACGGTGGCTCAGTCCTGCATTACAATTCAAGTTGTTGAAGGTAAACACAATCTAAAGCTTCTTGTTGTGCAGGGGAGAGAATGAGATGATTGTAAGACAGCTTAAAAACAGATACATGACGAAAAAACACGATTTCTGATGAGGGATTTAAAAACAGTTTCTTTGCCAATAGTTCAAAACCTTTGCTTAGTCTGTTGTTGCTTCAGGGATCCACTAAAACCGCATGTGTGGAAAAATGGATAAGGCTCTCGACTTCACGAAAAGAACTGAGGCTTCATTAAATTGAACTGCTGCTGATTTTTACAGGAGGGTGAGGACAAATTTGCCCTTGCAGATGACACTGAATTCTGCCCGGAGTATTTGTGAAAAATAGGCAGAGACCCTCACTATGAGGCACTACTGTTCTCAATATTTCCACTTGAGACCTTTGGTGGGGGGGGGTTACAGTCAGGTTAGTATTGCAGGCTTTGCAGGCCATTTCATGCGTGCACATTAAAGAGAAATAATAAATTACCTGTCAGACCAGTAGATGTAGGGCCCAAACACAGCCACTGAGAAAAGGTCTACGTTGGCCACTGACAGTACAATCTCCCGGCTCTCACCTGTCTCAAGGTTTATCCTCTCGATCTTATCTGTGCGGGCGTCGCACCAGTATAATGTATTTTCCTGGAAAGTAATTTTAAAATGCATATCACAAAGCAAACCTCGTAGGCAAAGTCATATATCAGCCTCAAAGGAGATGAGGTAGGAGTTACAGTATGTGGGTGCGGAGTGCGTCGGTGTGTCACTGTACCTCGTAGTCTATGGAAATTCCGTTGGGCCACATGATGCCTGAGTTGACCAAGGTTACCTGGTCTGAACCGTCCAGACGGGAGCGGCCGATGCAGGGGTGCTGGCCCCATTCGGTCCAGAACAGATACCTGGCCGACACAGAAGAATCACACAAACAGTTTAGATTTTAGTTTAGTTTCAGTTTAGAAAAACCTAATAATTATAAATACAACTAAAATCTGTTAAACTAAAGGAAGATACGCAAACAGCCGTGCTCGCAATTAATTTTCTGAATGCTTTTACCTCAAGATCGCAAATTAACTATGGTTACCTTGAGATAACAAAGCTCATTTTTCTTGTGACAATGGGCTGATTTATCTTGTTATCTGGAGAACACAGAAGGAAGATTTCTTGAGATAACAGGATAATTTAATATGATAAAATGACGTCATAAGCTTCAGATGTGGCCCATGACAAAGACGCGCTGCTCTGTTTAATGGGTTTGGGAGTTTTAAAGCAGACTTCTCATCAGCTGTAACCATCTGACGTAAGAATGGTTTCCCTAGAAATGTGATTTGATGGCATTTGCATTATGGCTAATTAGTATAAGAGTGTGAGACTGAAGGACTACCGGATGGGTTGATCAGCTGATCAGTTGATCAGCTGTCAATACACCATAATGACACATGCATGCTGACCTGACACTGATTTTGATAATCATTATAAGCAATAAGAGGAAACGGCTTTGTTTTCTCATAAAGGGCTGAGTATCTCATTATATCAAGATAGCAACGCTTGCTTTCTTGAGATAAGGCTTTAATTAACTTGAGACTTCCAGATTATGACATAAAAACATTTTTTTTTAAAATTGCAAGCAAGGCTGTTCTCAGCTTCCATAGGAAATGACAAACTAGAGCTTCTCTGCTGGTAGTTATACAGAAACCGATATGCACTTTATGTACTGGAGAAATACTGGTCAGCATGATGAGTCAGCTATACGTCTGAATTTACCGTTTACCAAACTCATTATTAGAGATTCTAGAGGCAAATGTAAATATGGCTTCTGTCTACAATAAATGCTTTTGAAACCATCGCACCAGTGTTAATATACACAACTGATTACAGCAGATAAGTGCATATAAAAAATATGAAATATTAAATGAATAAAAACTTCATGGCCTACCCTTTCTGCGGATGTACAGCAATGGCTCTCGGCTGATCGAGTCCTTCGGATATGACCACTGAGCGGTACGCACCATTCAGACGGGAGATTTCTATTAGATTGAAACCATGATCTGTCCAGTACAGGTTCCCTGTGCAGAAAAAAACAACAACTAATGAACATCTCATCATGGACTTACATATATATACTAACACTAATGACTTTATTTGGGAGGATACCCAACTTTGTCGATGTTTTTTTAGCAACCCAACTAGTTTTAACCAATCCATACCAGCCTGACAGCCCAAAGTGTCAGACTCCAGGCCCTGGAGTGTCACTAACCAGCAATCCAGTCGACAGCGATGCCCTCCACCCGACTGATGCCAGTAGTAATGATGTCCTCCCGCCAGGTCTGATCACGCTTGGCTCGGGATATTCTGTTCAGGCCCATGTCTGTCCAGTACACGGTGTCGTTTCCTGCAAACCATCCGATGCAGTTAATGACAGGAGGAAATTTGATGATGAATGTGGCTGCCACAAAAGTATTTATGCCCTCAAACAAAGCAGCTCATGAAAGCACATTTTTACTGCGGCACGGCCCATTTCACCCAAAGGTTGTGTGGAACTATAAAGTGTGATGTCGAAAATTACCCACACAGTCCATCCATAGCTATTTGTTGACACACAGGGCCTGAACGGGGAAAGGCAATTGTGGGGCAAATTTTTTACAGCACAGTATATTGCTTCATGCAAAACATGGTGTTGGTAAAACTGTTATGGACCCGTTCTGATTTTACAGTCCTATTACATAAGCACATAAAACAGTGCGTAATTTATTTATGGCGCAGTCTTCAAGAGCATCTCTGCGTGTGGCTGTCAGCTTGGCTCTGTACAGGTTGTTAGGAGTATAGGTGGCGTTATATGTTTATTAGCACTTCCTTGTTCCTGCTGCCTTCACACTCTGTTAACACGCAGCTCAAATATGACAGAATACAGCTGCGGGGCTTTCATCTGTTCTGCTCCGGCAGCCTGGATTCTGTAATGACATGTAAATGATGTGCGTGATCTATTGGCTGCTGCTCTTGGATGGGCTCCCTAATGCATTTGCACATTCACCTGCACAGAGTAATAAAGGGGAGGACAATCGGCAATCTTGCTCTGTACCTGGGCCGCCCGCGTCTGGTTTTTGGCTCGGACTCGGCTTATTTCCTATTTTCTAAAAGCTGTGGTCAGACATCAAGATTGCTATCGACCTTCAAGTCACTCAGATTCAAGATTAGATTTCAGGCTCTCAGCTTTTGCATAGCAGTCTGGCTCATGACAATTACTTGTGTAATGAGCGACCCACGATGCTCAGTAACACGTGTTACGTAAAGTGCAAGAGTTATATATTTTAAATACATGTGATAACAGCATGTACACCCCTCGTGGTTGATTTTAGAGAGACCACTGCAAATTTCTGTCATTAACTTACATTCATTATTTAAAGGTCACCCTTTGCACATCTGCTGTGATTTATTTATGGCATTGTTCGTGTGATGGACAATAAAGTTTCTGAATCTGAGTTCTAGTTTCACGGGAACCACATGATCTGAAGTCCAGAGCCACGCCAGTGAGTCTGAGAGGTTGTTCTTCCTTACGCACAGCAGCGCTTTGAGCTAAATGCTAAAGTCAGCACACTAGCATGCTCACAGTGAAGGTCCTAAAATGCTGATGTTGAATTATGATTTTATCTGAATTGTACTGTTGTTCTTGTGGTTGGCTGTTTCAGATCTCGTGAGATAAAATGATCATAAATCGGTTATGGCTGGTTTAAAATTTAGAGCGATGGACTGCTATCAAGTTTGATTTGGTCTGACTGAATTAAAGGGAACTGTCGGGCCTTGGCAGAGGTGAATTGAGAGAAAATTTACAGCTAAGACTTGGAAGCTCTTTATGATAACAGAGTATGTTCCTGGACAAGTTTAAAGGCTGACTTGATAGTGGTGGTAGTTGAGGGACGGTGAAGGGACAACTACTATGGTTATAATTCATCCTGAGGGACGCGAATGTGTGCGCTGAGCTCCATAGCAATCCATCCAACAGTTGTTGAGACTTTTTTACTCGCACAAACCACAGATGTCAACCTCATGGGGGCACTAAGGGAAAAGTCAGGGGATCGCTGAAGTAATACTAATTCATCATCTGCAAAGCATGAACATCTGGACCAATCAATCTAGTAGCTGTTGAGATATTTCCCGTTGGACGGATGTGGTGAACTCATCCAATAATTTTGGCTAAAAAGGAAACACTTTGCTGCTGTTGAGCCCTAACGACCATACAAATACTTTTGGCGTCATTTTCATTGAGTAATTAAGTATTTCAGCACATCAGACCTTTATTGGACATAATTTCATTCGTTTTGCAGACTGTGTTCTGACATTGTTTGCTCCCTTCATTATAAGATAGCCTGTAAAATAGTCCCTTTCAAGTGACAGGGGAAGTCTGTTGATCTCCGTCTCTGCCACACTCACACAGTTAGGAATATCAAATTTTTTTTTATACATTTACATTTCCTGCTCCCATTTTTTGGCAAAGGAGAGTCATGGAAAACACGTTGAATTACACAAATGCACATTTTCTTATCTGCTGCTGCTTTTATGCTATTCTGAGAAGAATTGCTGCAAATCCAAGAATACCAGCCGGTTTGTGTATGCATTTTGTTGTCACCTGTGTTTATGCATTTTTCCTTTACACAGCTTACGCTATCATGCCTCAGTGGCAGTTCTATTACATATATGCAATGCTACCAGCTTATAGTATATTCATAGCATCTGTTGGTGTAATAAATGCATCATTTTTATCACATATAATGTAGAAGGAAGCAGGAATGTAACAAACGGCAGCACGCGCTATCAGCCTTTGTGTGTTGCGATGCACGTTACCGCACCTTCATTTGATATAATATCTTGGGAATTGCTTTGTATAAGTATATTTTCAGAGGAATAGTTCTATGTTATTCACGCTGAGGCTCCCCAGTAATGTGAACTTATTACTCTTTCATCTACGCTGCACTCCACAGTCACGCCGACCATTATTCAAAAGGTTAGAGCCCAGCATAACATAGACCTCTCCCTCCCACTCATTTAAGATTGAGAGGGAAAGGTTTGAACTGTGGGAAATAAATAACAAAAAAACATGCATGAGTGTTGTGTAATATTATATAATAATACCGTGCATATTCATGTGGAAAATACAGTAAAATAATATGCATATACTGGATACATACAGCTGAAAACAAAAGCTAGAAAATAATTCAAGCATTTTTTTTAACATGTAAGCCAAAGGTTCAGTAAAAGCCATTTATTTTTACCTTTTACTTTTAACCACATGTCAGAAAAAAACCCCCAACTCTTTCATCTTCAGTGGATTTGTAACATCGTGTGCCTTAAACTCAATATCAAACACTGACTCAACAGTGAAGATCCCTCTGTGTGCCGCGTGTTGTCGTACCTGCATGAAAGTCAACTCCCACAGCAAACAGCGTTCCTGTGATTGGCATGAGAGCCTCGCTGTTGTCATTTGGGTCGAGCGCGATTCCTCGGATTCCCTCATGGATGGAGTACATCAGGAACGAATCGACGCCTGAAGAACGCATAATGCATTATTAAATAATGAATGCTCTCTGACCTGTATATAGATGAATCACGTGCGCTGGAGGTAAGTGCATTGCTTGACACTTAGAGTAACGGATGCAGGAGGATTTTTAAAGATGTATACTTCTACCTGCAGTCATAAAAAATTGAAATGCATATGAGAGCACGTTGGCTGCTCTCGAGAGTATATTTTGGGAAACGCACCTTCGCAAGACATGCGGTCGCTACGCAGGTTGTAGCCAACAGTGCAGGAGCAGCTGCGGGTGTTCTCAGAAGTGGGGAAGCAGAGCTGTGAGCAGCCGCCGTTGTTTATCTGGCACGGGTTTCTTCCTGAATGTTAAGCACAACCAGGCAAGAGGCAAGAAGTAAGGTACCATAAGTGTGTGTGTGTGTGTGTGTGTGTGTGTGAGTCTGTGTGTATCTGTTTGTGTGTGATATATGCGAGCCTGCTTACCTTTCTGACCCTCCCTGTCGTACACCTTCATGTGAACGACCCCGCTCGTCTTGTTTCTCAGGATCACAGGGTTCCGGCCGTCTCTCTTGGTAACCGTTCCCAGCTGTGCCGATTCCTCATCTGCCCACCACAGTTTGCCTCCTGTAACCATCAATGTCGTTTGCTTAAAAAAAAATATTGCTCGGTAAGAAGTCTTTAAACAAATCACACTGTGCAAACAAGCCTTGAAAACCACTACAGAACACTCAAATACCATTCACTCGCTCCCAACATCACCGGTTCCAAGTGCACATGGCTTTCTTTCGGCTTTCACTCTAACCCACCAAGGCCGGCATGCTTATGCCGTACAGCCCCTTAATAATTGAAGCATTCTCTGAGCTGATTTGAGACTGAAGTGTGGCGTAACCTGCTCCCTGCTCTGCCCACTTGCTGACAATAATGCAACTCGTAAGCTTGAAATATAGTTACTTTGATGTTTGGGAGGCGCTTTCACTCTGATAACAGCTCTTCCGTGCTCTATTTACCGGGCAGAGTGACACATCATTTGTAATTATTTATGCATTCACAGGTTATTTTTTTATCGTTGGCATTCAGCAGATTTGCGCGAATTGCGCATTGGACGATGAACAGCAATAACCCTTGTCATTCTAAGTACTTCATTTCAGTTATACAACATGCAAAAACATTCGGTTATTTTGAGGCACCATCTCCTAATCTTTGTCTTTCATTTTATAAAACCGCACTGCTTTAGCCAATCTAACACATCCAGTTACAAGGGCGGCTTGTACTGTAGCTGTTGAGCGTCACAATGTTTCACCATGCACTGATGTTTAATTCACTGTCCTGTCCGGCTCTGTGTGACAGTGAACCTCCGGGCTTCGGTAGTGCTGCCAGTGTGAGCATAAGTGATGAGTGTGTCTTTGTTAAGAGGCACATGCACAATAGGCTCCTGACCCCGGCACACCCGGCCGCCACCACACTATCCTCCAATCCCCCCACCCCCACGTCTCTGCCCTCAGCAGAAATCAGTGATGCACAGTCCAGGCTCTTTGCCACAGACTCTACAGACGTGACAGGAACTCTCAATTTTAAAATCCCACTGAAGTGCAAAGCGGAGGAGAGTCAGGTGGCTCCTCACACTTCGAAATAGACTCTGTAAATGAGGTGGATATGGACCTGATTTTACCCCTTTTTGAAAGGGCCGAGATTATAAAAATGGAACATTATACTGAGGAGGAATGCTTTGAAAAGACAACACGATTTAATTCAAATTAATGCAGTATCACCTAATATAGGCTAAAAGGTCTATATACCTCAATGAGTTTAAAAAAACAACCAAAAAAACCATGTGCCCTTGAGGTTGCACACATCAATCCCTTGAAGGTGAGACACTGTTTTATCTCACCCCTTTTTCATTTTTTTTTTTTTTTAGAATAAAAAACACACAGAAGCAATTCCCAGATGCATCAATAGCTCCAGGCTCAATGTTACCCTTAAAGGGAGCGTATAACTTGTTTCTTCAAATCAGACATATTCCCATGAGTGAGAATGACAGTCGACACGCGGTTTACAAAACATTTGATCCTTGAGGGCGTGCTAGCCCAGATTAGCTTTGCACCTGGTGTTAATTTGAAGCCGCGGGGAGTGCCGTTTAGCTGATTGCTCGCTTGTGGCACATCATATTCAATTTACACTTCAACCTGAGAGTTTGATTCCAGGCTGATGGATCACCTCCACCTTCTGAATGGTGGCCCTCGCCTTTCCCTCAAGCCAATCCAATTATTACAGAGCCCTAGCACCTGAGTGGATCGACCTTGTGCCACTAACTTGCACCGTCATTCTAATTTTTTCGACCAGTTGAATTGAAATCAAACTAATGAAATCAGACTGATGAAACCAGACTGATGAAATGAGACTAATGCAGGCAAAATGAGAAAGCCAAAGGAAGCCAAAAGCGCCCCAACATCTTTGTTTTAACACACTGCTCCTTGCTAGTCAAAGCTTTGGCTTGATAGATTGCAGTCATTTCGCTCTGCGAAACTGATGAGTTTAATTTCGCCAGTCAACTATGGATGAATCATTGCAAAACTTTTATGAAATAAGGTTTCTTATTCTGCAGCAATTGGAGACAAGATGATTCCTCTCTAAAAGCTGCACTCCACAGACACCACTGCAGTGGAATAACCTTTGCCTGTCCTCGCCCCCTGCAGGGAGGAGAGCTATAGATCGTGACGGAACTCAAACCTTCCTTGTTTGCTTGACGCTGATTTGAAGAAACCTTAACCACCTCAAACACAACTGACTGATCGCTAAGGCCGTCACAGACCAGAGGAGAGCGTTGGATGGTTGTTTGATTAATACTAATTTAAGTAGATTGACTTAATTACCACAGAGTACACAAGAGCCATTAATTACCAATGCTCACTTGACAGTACCTAAGAAGTTGTTCCCTTGGCACGGCAGATTATATATCCGCTTCATACTTCTAATACTAGTAATAAAGCCAAAATTTTAATACAGTTTGCTGAACTAGTGAGATAAAGAATATGGAGTCAGGACAAACACAGCCAAACTTACAGAGCGAACGGTCAGCAAATGCACTTAATTGCATCCTCCACCATGGAGACAATCCAAACACCATCAGACGGGGACATTGCACAGTAATGGGCATCACCAACAGCCTATACACTTGCCAACAGCAGAAAAAGAGGCTGGGAAATGACATGTCTGGCTGCTGTCCTGTTGGTTTCCCAAAGCATTATTTCCAACTGAAAATGTGCGTTACACAAGTATATGCTCAATGGGCTGGAGCAAAGTAGGAAGTCATCTTGGTACAAAATGAGAAAACTGGATGTCTGGCATGCAACAAGCAACAGGTACATTCTTACAGCAAACGCAGAATATTAATCTCAGGCTATGAAGTTTAAATGTGCCATTTCTCTTGCAATTTGCTCCTCGTTCGAATCGAGGGTCTAAGGACAGAGGGGGCCAATGTGACCGTGATGTTGGGCGGTATAAATAAAATGGATCTGATTTGATTTCTTCCATTTATATAGTTAGCTTTTGTGTTAAATTGGTGCAATTTATTTAAAATACACGTTTGTATAAATATGCAGCGAACTGCGCTGTTGTAACACACAATGAGGCATCCTAATCATGTGCTTCGGTGAAAACGGTTCAGTCACCGCCGCAGTATAATCTTGTGAAGAGTGAAAAGGGTTGTTAGTTGTTTAATGTGGTATTAAACGCTAAGCTCAACATTTAAAACTCTTTACAGTATTTTATAGATCGCATGCCAAGATTATATAAAAAGCTCATTGTAGGTCTTATGGGTATTTAAATGGCTTTTCCTTTGAACGGGTCCAGGTATAGACGGACAAATCCCCCAGATTGCTATCCTCTATCTATATGGTGGTTCATTACCATGCAGCATGTACTGTTGAGCCGCTGTGAAATTTTTCCATTTAACAAAGTACAATAACAATACGGCTGTTCATTCTACCATTCAAAACAATTTCCCTCAACATAACAAAATGTCATTAATTGTGATTGATGGAGACTCGCAGACATCATTCCGCTGTTTTGCTGTACCTGCTACTGTGCAGGAGCCGAGCCATTAGTCTATGTCACCTTGAGTTCTATCTCCCATTTGTGACACGCGATAATGAAGTCTGCATCGTCCATATAATGAAAAGTCCCCCATAGTCTTTACTGGAAGGGGGGAAAAAAATGCCTATAAAAAATGAAACCAAAAAAAAAAAAAAGAAAGACGTGGCCTGGAGTTGCAGAAAATCCTAACAGTTGGATTCCATTCTGCTGCTGCTGTGTTATTCTGTAACAGTGCAATTAATGCTCTCTGCTCATGCTGACAGATACACACCGCACGAGAAAACCAAAGCCTGCTGTGATTAATAACATGCTTCGAGAACACAAAGTATCACCCTGACAACACTTTTGATTTTATTTCATTTTTCCCCCTTAAAAAACAAAAAATTACACTTGGTCCAGACACACACACGCACACGCACGCACACGCACGCACACACACACACACACACACACACACAAAAACAAACAAGTCTCTGTTCAGTATGTTTGCTCCCGTCTCATTACCAAATCTTGGCGAGGGAAACGCATTCGCACAGCTCGCTGGGAAGCTTCCCAATTTTTCAAGATTGCAGCAGAGTGGAAGAGAGACAATTTAAAATTCAAATTCTGGTCTGCTGTGTCAAAGAAAACGAAGAGATTACTGAAAAGTCAGGCATTGAGATGTTGAGGTAATAGTATCATGATTGGGTATAAGGGGGGGGGGCGCATCCTCGAAAGGCTCAGGAGTTCACATTTGCTCATGGTTTGGCTTTTTATTTTGTAATAAGATCCACTCGTTGTCACTTTCTACTTCCTGCTCGCCTGTTGCTCTGTTTCCCTCCTGTGTTCCTGCGCTCGTCCCCAGTCTGATTTCCCTCCAACACCTGTCTCACATCAGCCTCGTTAGCACTGCCCTGTTCTCAGCGTCTCTCCACCTGCACCTCGCCACCTCGTTAGTTTAGTTTGTATTTAAGCCCGTGATGTTCTCTCACTCTCAGTTGGTTTGTCTTTTTTCATCCTCGCATCAGTCCTGAATCTCCTGCTTCTCCTGCGGTTTCCTGGTTCGTCCTCCGTCTTTGCATCACTTCAGTAGTTTCCCTTGCCTCTCCTTTTTATTGTTCGGACCTTTGGATTTCAGGTTTTTGGGATTTGGGACGATCAGCTCATTAAAGCTTGCTTTCTGTTCTACCTGCCTCCCCGTGTGTCGTGTGTTTAGGTACCTTTCTGTGTAACTGTGACAGGAAGCAAGGACGGGGCGAGGATCACCACTTCGTGACACACATAATTGTATAAAAGATATTACGGCATGGGCTCATGTGTCATTGAACTCAGTTAGTTCGTAAATGATCGCCATCTCTTTTTACTTTCAAACGTTTTTTTTTTTTTTAATCTGGGCTGTGCGTGATTGGTTATTACACGATTAACGAGGGTTGATGGTGTAATGGCAGAACTAGGACGTGTTCCAGTTAACATTTACATATGGCCCTAATTGGAAGTAAAAAAGGTGTAAGGGTGAAAACAGCTAAGGCGCCGGGAGCTAACGGCTGCTGCAATGTGAGCCGAAGGTAAGATCTCTTTTCACAACATTGTTGACTTGGATTTCAGGAGATTTTTAAATGAACCTGGGAGGTGATGGATGGCGTGACACATCGGATTCAGCGCTGATACTGCGAATCAACACATAATGAACATTCTCCCACCTTTTCATTACGAGAGGGTGAGAAAATCAATCATCAATCACTGCGGCCCGCGTTTTAATTATCTAATGCCCCGGCCACTTCACGCAAAGTGAAGCACAAACTATTGCGAGGGCTTGAATGGATAGCTCCGTTTCCACAGCCACTTAACTGGTTAAAGACGTAATCCCTCCACGCTCTCTGACTAATCCTCAATGGCAATCTGATGCACTCGTGACAAGCTCCACTCACCCATCACGGCCAGAGCTGTGCCTTTGACTAACTCCCTCTTTAGAGTCTCCAGCACTTCCAGCCCGCTGCCGTCCAGATTGCACCTGTTGATAGTGCCGTTGGCCGAGCTGATCCAGTATAGCCTGTTGGCAGTGTAGTCAATTGAGAGACCTGAGGGGAGGACAAATGAAGAGGAGACGCCAGGTTAGATGCTGGGATATAGAGCACGACTTTAAAAAGACGGGTCTTGAATAATACCAGGAAAACACTCAGACGCTCAACACTGTAGAGCAGCCGTACAGAAGAAAACATTTTGAACAGAAAAAAATACATATATTTTGATTCAAATATACACACTGTAGCTGCCTCTCTGCTCCAAATCTTGACAACACTGAATATGCAGCACTGAGAAGGTGCAAAAGGAAATAGGAGTTTCACTTTCACCACACTTCAGCAGCACATTTCAGAACTGCATTACCTTCTTTGCATCTGGCTGAGTGAGGGATAATAGAATTGTCCATGTGTTTGCTGGCTCTGTATATGAGATCCAACTGACATGGAAAAAAAGCACCCAACAGGACTGAGACTGACTGCTTTTCCCTCCCCTGTCTAACATGAAGGTTTTTCATTCAATACCACGGTGAATGGTGGGGGACTGAAAGCAATTTCAATCGCGGACCGCTGGATAACTCACTGTCTCTCACCATGTGCTGGATTTATGTTTGGCAGATTCAGAGTCACAATGCGTCATTAATTTACGCTTGTCCGCGGGTCTAAGCCATAATCATAAATGAAGCCGGTGAAATACGGTGCCCCCTGCTATCTGTATTGCTGACAGGCCCGAGGAGAATGAAAATAAAAAAAAAATAAAAAAAACACACAATGGAGACAATGGAGCTGTTTGTGTGACAAAAGGGGGAGTTTGACCTTGTGCTGTGTGACAAAAAGGCCTCTGGAGATGAAGACAAGCTGATTGCTTTTGGTGAAACAAGCTACAACTGCTCACTTAGGCAGGCGTCATATGGGGATGGCCCACACTCCAAAAACAGACGAGTATAAGAGAGTACACATTGGTTACACTTTAAAATAGCCATCATTAATATATTAACTTTATTCCAGTTAATAAAATTAACTAACTAGTTAGCTTGACCCATACAAGGGAGTAAAAGTCGGAGTATTTTGACCTCCA
Source organism: Diplodus puntazzo (assembly GCA_963678695.2). NCBI lineage: Eukaryota > Metazoa > Chordata > Actinopteri > Spariformes > Sparidae > Diplodus > Diplodus puntazzo. The sequence continues at coordinate 25,609,212 of OZ023164.1, forward strand.
CTGCTATAATATATATAAATAATAATACGCCTCTATTGTGGAAAGGTCTCAACTCATTAACTTAAAAGTAGCAATTCACAGTGTGAAACTGCTCAGCGGGTACATGCAGGACTCATCACAAGTGATAAAATTTATCACTATCAATATATTTATATTTTAGACCCCCCCGGGGATCAAAAATCTTAATATTATCATTGATCTTGATCAAATTTTATATTGGAATAATCTGAATCTGGAAAGTAAGTAGCCGCTGAAGTTGTCAAGTAACTTTGGTGAACTAGTAGTTTCAGTAGTTGAATTGACGCTGAGTAGAAGAATGATGTAGCAGAAAGCGGAAACACTCAAGTAAAATGGAAGTGCCTCAAAATTTTACTTACGTATAGTGCATGAGTAAAAGTACTTAGCTACTTTTCATCAGTGATGCCACTTAACAATCCCCAAAGTCTATGGAAGTAAAACATGAGAAGGTACTCCTTCGTCCTTCCTCCTTTAACTGCACAGTATGCATCAACCAAGCGTTTCATTGTTCATTAACAGTGAAAAAACTGTTAACTTGATTTTGATTAACCATAAACTTACCATTTATACATAATGGCTTTCATAAAGTGTTACTGAAATGTTGAATTAAGAACATATGTTTAAAATGAGGCAACTGGGATGAATCAATGGTTTCGATTAAATATCAGACATATCCTCTAAGTAGGAGCCAGTAAACAAGATTTGTATGTAAAGAAGACAGCTTCTAACACCTCGTATCAGCAGGAAGGACTAAGTGTCCTCAAATATCTACAATCTAGGATGCTGCATAAACCATATGCCTGTTTGTTTTGTTTTTTTGCCTGATTATTGTCAGATATGAATACTGGTGTACATTCAGTGCCTCGCAAAATTTCAATAATACATCAACAGGAACATCTCAAATGGATCGCCTCCCTTACTGCCACAGCAGAGGACATCCACAACTATGGCCCAACGATTCCTCTCCAGCACCACTACACACTCCTGCACACTTCAGACTGCCGGTTAAACACCGACAGGCTGATCCTACGCAACAGATGCTGGAGGGAATTTTTGTGGACAATCGCCTTCTTCATTGTCCTGATTAGGTTTCTAAAAAAATAGATTTTACAAAAGTGGTTTTCTCATGTTGATTTCTTATTTCAGCAGCAGATCATTCTTCAATTCTGTTTTCAGTAGAGTGACATGGCAAATTTACACAAAGGTTAACATACTGTATACGACACACATGAAGAAGACTGATGCAAGAATATCTGTTTGAAACTGTCGACCATGGGCTACGCTTCATGATTTACAAAAGGATTACACAAAATCTTAATTAGACAAATATCTTATCAAGAGAAAACTGGATTCTGGCACTTTCTTAGTCCCTTAAGTGCACTTGTTGGCTGAAAACATCGCAGATCAGTGGATGTGTCTGAATGGAATACCTCAGAAGAAGTGCATCTTCAATTTCTTTTTATACATACATTATGTCACTACAAACTACATGAACAGAAGCACGTCAAGGTTCACATACGATTGCTAGAAACAGAAGGGCAGGTTTGAGAACTGCTGTACAGTTGTTCAGCATTTCAAAAGGTGACAGTCTGCACTATGTTCAAAAGAGAAATCGGAACATAAGATCTAATTATGCGTGTGGAAGTCAGCCCTTGGCAGATGGATGAGACACTAGGGCTTTAGCAAAAATGCAGTCCAAGGTAGAACCAGAGGAAAACACGTTTTAACATCATGGCGAGGCAGGTTCATCCATTTACACCTGTGTCTATGTCAAGAGGATGGACACTTTCAATTATTCTTTCTGTAATGGTGCAAGACTGGTTCGCCATATGGCCACTGCAATCTAATGAAGCAATCCATGAAATTAGACCTCAAGGAATGAAACATGTGGAAGCTGGAGAAGCATTTGTAGATAAAGAAGCATTTGATGATTTGAAAGTAATTTGGCATTATATCAAGTAATAAAGGATAAAAGTGTACACAGGTGGCAGTTTTTCTTTTTTCCAGTTAAGCCTCGTATTGCTGTTTGTCTGGTTTCAAAGAAAACTCCAGCATGGCTTGACTTGTCACACCTTCCCTTGTTTTCCTTCTAGACATTTTCGTTTGTCTAGTGGCTTTTTCTTCAGTGTTGCCTGTTGAGGTAACATCACCACAGAGGAGACGGGTGTTCTTTGTGATTGCCAGCAAGGAAAAGTCAATACACACATACATTACTAATTTAGTCGCATGCATACATTACTAATTTTCTCTGTAAAAGTCGGAGAGATAACACGATTATTATTACTTTAATATATTGTTGCATTTGTCAAATTAGCTTTCAAACAGAGGAACTCAAATGGTTTTGGGATGAAGCTCAGATAGATGCAGCGCGGTGCGTGCAGTGGCACAGCTGTTGATCCTGGAACATTTTGCTGAATGAAATTACCATAAATTGAAGCCATAACCAAACAACGCTGACAAACTCCCCTTTATTTTCTGTCTCGTGTTGTTTGCACTCGGCTACTTCACATTCTTCGAGACAGTAGCCCAAATAATTAAATGAATCAAGTGTTGGGAGAAAGTGTGTGTATGTGTTTGTAAACTATGTAAATGCTTTAATCTGGTTATTTATATTCAGATCAAATCAGATTACAGTGTGCATGAGTTTATGTAAACTGAGTGGAGACAACTTGAAATGTTGGTTGTTTTACACAGCTAAAAAACAATCCTGTCTCTGTCACTCACTCACACACACACACACACACACACACACACACACACACACACACACACACACACACACACACACACACACACACACACACACACACACACACCTACAGCTGAATAGGAGGTCCAACTCTGTATGCCAATCGAAGGCTCTCGTACTGACCTACAGGGTCCCTCTGATTCTGGTGGAGGACCTTGCTGTTGCTCCCATCCATGTTGGCCATGTTAATGGTGTTGCCATCTGTCCAATAGATTTTTCTGTGTGGAGAGGTGTGAGGTGAATAGTTAGCGTTCCACTTAGGCACAAGACATCGCAAGGTTCACAACACGGTCAATGAATGCTGCGCTGTTATTAAATGAAAATTGAATGTTAGCCGGCGGATTGTTTTCCACCTATTAACCCAGTAAAGATCTGCCCTCAACGTTTCGAGCTTGTAAGACACGTCCTCTTTACAACGACACGGCTTCGATCCCTCCCGTGTACAGTCGAGGTCCGTGGTCGGGTTTCCTAATTCTATGCATTGATGGTGAGGTGCTGATGGAGTAAACAGACCGCTCTAATCTACTTACCCTTTGGCAGGGTGCACTACAAGGCACCTTGGCTTATCAATGCCGTGGATGATGGAGGTCTTCAGGGAGCCATCAAAGCGAGCCACATTGATTTGCGACTCGTCGTTTTCAGCGCTGAGCCAGTATAAGTTCCTGGAAAGCCAGTCCAGAGCCAGACCACGGCAGTTCACAATGTCTGCTTGGCAGAGCATGAAAAAAAAACAACTGTCTGTGAGCTTTATGGAACTATAATGCAATTAAACAAACAAAGTGGCTGTACGGTTGAGGTAGACTCCTTATATGTGTGCTGCGCCTTGTAATCATGTCAAGAGAGGAAATAAGAGCATTTAACTAGTACAAGTAATTACAACAATTCCTATGGTATAATTAGGCTCCCGGTAATAAAAAGTACAAATCCATGACCAAGAAAATACAAAACCTCTCTGGGGAATCTGTCACTCCATACAGTACTGCATTCAACTCTGGAAAACATGAGTATGTGTGTACCAGCCAATCAATACCACTTGCCACACACACACTACACTAGACTCTGTAGTTTGTATGGATGTCTGGAGTGCACCTACCTGCGGAGATAATGGTCTCTAGTTGGGTGCCGTTGATGAAGGCCCTTTTGATGGTTTGGGTTTTGATGTCAGCCCAGTAGATCCTCTCCTCCAGCGCGTCGTAGTCCACCACCGTGACATCGTCGATGTCTGGCACCGTCAGCGCCGTCATGACGTTCATGTAAGGGTTGTCGATGTCCACGCCGCGGATTTCAGACCGCCGCACGTACAGGAGGAACCTTTTCAGCGCTGGTGAGATCATTTGAGAAAATCAAGTATTGCTAGGACTCTACAGAATCACTCATCAATCCTTGAAAAAAAACTCTATTTCAATTAATTAATCAAAAGGATTAAATACAACGTTGAACATCAAGCGAATGCAGATCCATTCCCAGATCGTCAAATACTCACACTTTGGGTTTGTGGATGAGCCAGTGAAGGTATTTGATGACTTTGGAGTGAGATTCAACATTCAACTACCTTGCATAAAAAAGGAGGGGACAGGTTTCTCTATACGGTACATTGTTGATAAAAAAAACTGTGTCAGCCGCTCTTGACTCTCTCTTTTCTCTCAAGAAAAAGAGAAATTCAAAAAACAAAGGCAGTCCATGCACTCCAAACAAGACAAAGTATATTTAAGGTACTTTAATATAGTGGCTTAATCATGATCATTAAAAGACCCGTCATTAAAACAACAAACAGTTGCGATCATTAGGTCTGGCCTATGACCCAGATAATGACAAAATAATGAAATAACAAGAGACGAGATACCAAAAAAAGTCTAAATGCTTTTCTTCATCAGTTTGATACTTTGTCTTGTTTTGAGTGCCTGTGTTGTTTTTTAAAATCAACTCTCTTTCTCCAGAATCACTGCCTCCACCTTTTTGTGGGCGGTGACTGGGTGAGCAAACAGTTTTTTGGCCACAGCTAACAGTGTAGTTTTTTAAAAAAAACACGGACTGAAGCAGAACATCTCGTCAGATACAAACATGAAAATGATTACAACTCTATTCTTTTAAATACATTGTTTTGAGTTTAACAACACTTGTTGGATTTTTTGGGAAATATTTGGTTAAATAACAATTCTTTGCATACTAGTGATGTTAGTTGAGACTAATCTATATTTGCACCCGTGCAGAAAAACAGGGTTTAAACAGCGCAGCATTCAATGTTGATTTTCAAATGTCAGAAGCTTTGAACTCTTCGGCTGATCCCTAACCTTTGCATACCGTTGCTGTCGGATCCAGGTGAGGGTGTGATAATAACAGCCTGGCGTTAATGCCGACGTCAATCAAAAGGCCAGGGAGTCGCATGTAAAGCAAACGCCTCTCCTGCTGTTTACATAGCATCCTATAATTCCGCACTGACAACATAAGGAAAGAAAGTGTGAAAAATGAGGACGGTGCTCTGTCGCTCACCGAAGCAGGACTGTTTGTTGGGCGAGAGCTTCATAAGGTGCGGACAGGTGCAGGACGCGGTGCGGTTGTAATTGATGAGGCACAGATGTGAGCAGGGACCACGTCCATCATTCCCTTCACAAGGGTTGGAGGCTGATGGGATAGGGAGGAAAACAGAGGGAACATTTCAGGACACTCGACACAGGAAGATGAGACAGGGGAAACAAAAGGATAAGTACTGGATGTATATTTAAAAGCGATTTTCAACATTACAGGCTCGTCTGATTGTGCCGCTGAAAGAGAACACTTTACTTTGAAAGTCACAAAAAAAAAGAAAAGGGGGGGGATAGCTGAAAAAGAACTACAATTACATTATTGTTCTAGCTGTGTAGAAACAAAAAGACGGTTCAGAGGAGTTTTTTTCTAACACAAAGACAAAAAACACTGGCTTTGGAAAAGTCATGCCGAGTTTGACAGATCCTCATTCATCTCCTGCCCACGACTGGGGGTTGATCTCCTGTTGGAATGGGTTTGGGGAGGTTAAGAGATGAAAATAAAATATAAAACACATAGAAGACGAATCACATTGTTCCTTTTTCTCGGGAATTAAAGGTGACAGAATCTCAGTTAGCCTGTTACTGCAGGATAGGAGAACATCCAGTTTGAGACTCTAAGCTGCTGACAGTTTCTACTCGACAAGCACGGCGAGGCTGAATTTTTAACAGCTTTAAACTTAACAGTGATCTTGTAGGACAGTCGTCTCGCTCTGTTCCTATTCAGATTAAATCACCTCAGTGAGAGAAAAAAAAAACACTACAGAAAGTCACCCAAGGTAGAATTATTTCCCATCATGCAGAAATCATATTTCATGCGTCAAACACATCAGCTTCTCCATCTTCTTTGGCATGATTCATGTCAAACACGCTCGTTCAAAGTTCATTTCCCGGGCTCCTTCAGCAGCACATCGGCGAGCCCCACTGCATCACAAATGTGGCTTATTTAAGACAAAATCATCTCCGTCTCTGCGAGCTGGAAGCAGCACCCAGCTGACTCAGTATGCTAATGGGGAGACATCTGAACATCGTGCATTCACCCAAATCTTGCTCTTGAGGGATGACAGGCAGCGACAAACAGAGCCAAGGTGTTTGTTTGCTCTAAACTGTCAGATGTATTCGCAACAAACACGCTAAGAAAAATGAACCCACTGCTTTGCTAAGGCAGTGACATGGGTGGTACTCCGTGAAAATGCTAATTTTAAACGCGGAGATGATTTAGGGAAGGGCCAGTGTAGTGACAACACGGTTTAGTATGCAATCCTTCCGCTGGGAGACCTACATTTCAAAGACTATGCGTATATGCGTATGCTCTAAATGGAATGTCGTCATGTTCCTGTTAAGCTTTGAAAACATTAAGACTTAAAATCATGACTGTAAAGAGAGAACGCTGAATTGTCCTCGGCCACACCTCTTTTTCCCGTTCATGCCTTTAAAATCGATTTAAGCTTTATTTAGGCCAGTCATCTTCTCAGGAGATCTGGTAAAGACAGCAGGAGCAAACACAATATTACAGACGGACAGGAGCCAGAATAGAAAATATATATTAGAAAAGGCATGAGAGCACAAGTGGCAGTCGATTTTAAATACTATGCACTACAGCAAAACCCCTAGACACTCTCTCCAGAAGTAGTTTTTAAATACCCCTCGGGGAATCATGCTGGACAGCTCCAGCTCCTGCTGCGAGCTGAGAGGGCAGAAGAAGATGGAAGTTTACCAATTTCTTGTACAAACTGAGAGGACGGAGGGAGTTATGAAACCCTGGCAGCGTCGGCCATCACAGCTCGGTTTATGTGACATCTGAGTGGATAAATAAGCGGGCAGCAGTCCAGGGCGCATTGAAAAATGAAGTTATACCAGAGCAAAGTTCTGCGCATGGGAACTTATTTAAGGGAACCTGATAAATACAAGGAAAGAACAGGACATACTACTGCTACATGGTAATGTTGATGTTCGCTGTGTCCTGGTGAGTGTAGGAAATTAAGCACTAATTTTACACTTGTCCCTTGTAAAGTTCTGCACATGGGACCTTACTTAAGGGAATATAATACATCCAAGAAAAGAAAAGGATGTCCTGGAAGGACTACTAATGCTACCGACGATTCAGTTAATATGTGCAGGAAATTACACACTAATTTCACACGGCCCAATGGCTTAAACTTAGAAACCAATCCAACAACTAAAGGAGACATTAAACTGGTGTTCCAATAATGATTCAATATCAGTTACTCCATTATGTCAAGTCATTTCGTCTACTTTCTGCTGTTTAAAATGGTGCTATTGCTATTGCTTTAGCAATCATTGTACATGCTGTAGCTGTGATGTGCCTCCTAATTTGCAAAACGACTGTCACCCATTCTAATGTGAAAGCACAGCCATGTCTTTCAAGTGACACATAATGTATTTACAGGTTGTTTATGCCCCCTGCGGAGCTCCACGGCCGAGGCTGCTGAATAGCTTCTAACACCAGCCCCATATTCAGCTCTCCCTTCTTCATCCACTCTTCTTTTTCTCTGGTCCAGATGTTCAGGGTCTGGTGGAGCAGCCCGTCTCCAGACTTGGTTCTGGCTAGAGTGGATAATAGCCAGCTCCCCATCCCCCGTTGAGCTTTTTCAAACAGGATTAGGCACGCTTACTGTCTTCTTTGGGAAAGCAGTCCCTTTTTGCTCACACTTATCTGTGGTGAACAGTCACGAGAATGCATACATGCCGGATGGAAACAAGCAAATTAACTTGTGACACGCTGCAGAGGCAGTGGAGGCACGGACTAGATGCTAACCCGATTAAGGCCGTAATAATGCAAGTTTAAGAATGGGCGATTACATATGCAGAAAGCTGAGATAGAGGCCAAAATAAAAGAAAGGAAATGAGCTGAAAAAAAGCAATTTTGATAGAAACTGATCCATCAATCAGGTGGTCCTGGCACACACACACACCACGGTTTTGGTGGTTCTACTCTGCAAATCAATCAGCAATTAATTTCAAACAACCTATTTTACTGGAACAATAAAAAATAAAACTAAATAAAACAGATTTCCGGCCATTAATTTCGGCTTGGCAATGCATCTCACGAACTGATCTGCATATCAAATAAGGATTGGCTTACACATGTAGGCCTTCTGTCAGACAGCACATCAGCCGTGTGTCTTTTGTGGTCAGATTCTTGGCTTACTTAGCCGCCCACAAAATTGATTACCTATTCCACTGCGACAGATACAGATTCAGACGTGTTCGCCGAAGAGCAATCGCTGGGGACTATTAATGGCATTTCAGAACCATTTAATATATCTTCTGTCACTGCAACACATTATTCACATTACTAATTTATTTGATTATCGGATATGCCACGATTACTCATCGGGAAGTGCTGTTCTCATTCCGCTGCTCTCTTTATTCATATTCAGCAAAAAAAAAAAAAAAAAAAAGAAAGGCTTTAATATAGTGGTATGAGCCAATTAGAATCATTTTGAAGGTGAGAGAAACACATTCAGGGGTACCATTAACTCAAGCTAGCTAATTCTCTGCATGAGTACCTTTTTTCATTTAGACACACGCTCATTGATTGACGGGCCAAATGAAGGCAGGCGCTGAAATTAATAACTCCGCATTATGCTGTTTTTTTTTTTCTCTCTCTCTATCACAGAACATGTCAATACATTCTGATGAAGATGATTTATCCTCAGTCAATATCCAGTGGTACTGGAGCACTACAGCCAAATTCAATCTGAATTCTGGTGTTGGACGGTAACGTGATGATTTTGCACTTTAAACCCCGTAACAGCAATCCCCGCTTTTTTTGTGCACATGCCCGAAAATGTCCTTACCATAATGAAATGGTTACTTTTAATAAATCTTTTTAATTCCAGATATGGTCCGGTCGGATGATCTCTTTGGAGTTTACAATCAGAAAGTCAGAATTAGTCCGAGGGTTACTGTCCTTCATTTAACATTGTGTTAGTTAAGTTTGTTAAGTACCAAAATCAATCGCTACCAGGGATTGGGAATATCAATGTTGAGGTAGGGGTATTGTGATATTTGATGTTGTTGCATTGTCCTAGCATTTATGGAGTTCTTTTGAGGAGAACGTGACAAATCATATATGGACCTTTTCTGTGTGTCTCACCCCAAACTGAAAAGCCTGATATAAACTGTCCTGACCTTGTGGTTGCCTGCTGGGATGGAAGATCTGCAAGTCAAATGGCTGAGCACTCGTCTTCTGGATGACTGTGACATTCTGCCCCGTCCACTTATTGGCTCTCGCCAAAGTGTTCGTCCTCCAGTCCGTCCAGTAGACATTGCCTCCAAAGAGAGACACGGCGAAGGGATGGGACAGGTATTCGTGTCCTCTGAGGATCTCGATGACCCCACTTCCATCATAGAGTGCCGAGAAAATGGCGTCGGAGCTGTTGAAGACAGAGACCAACAAAGACGAACATATCAAAGTTTAAACCGCTCTCCAAATGCGTTGAGAGAAAGAAGCAGAAGGAGGCAGATCAAAGTCTTACCCGTTTTCCCTGATGGAAACGTTAAATTGTTCAAGACCCACTTAAAACCAAATACGGCCATTGTACAAAGATCTCTAAATATTACATGTCCTCCATTATTTAATACCTGGGGGGGGAATGGAGGTTCAAGTTAAATTTTTACCCGGGTAATGGTGAATCCTTCGCAATATTTAATGTACTACATGTATTAAAAGTTACAGAAGGTGTGAATGCATCTGCGCCCAACATGAAAAACTCTAATGGTATACCGTGCATCTGTCCAAACAATCCTCTTCTCCAAATGATCCAGAGTCAGTCCATTGGGCCAGGCGCCGATTTCCATATCTTTGAACACTATGTGTCGACCCCCTCCGCTCATGGCCGCGGCCTCGATTCGGGGGAAAGTCGCGTCCCAGTCAGTCCAGAAGAGGATCCTTAGGGCAGAAAACGCCAAAGAAAGCAGTTAGTGCTGAAGCGTGTCTGTTTTTATGAGGACGAGCACAAACACAATCACCAGTTTATTTCTTTTCATAGATCCACTTAACAGGAGCTGTTGGACCTTATGCCCATCTGAGTGCAATTCAGAAGCTATTTTGTACTTGTCAGTGCTATTGCAAAACAACGCAATTACATAAACAATGGTGTTGTCACCGTAGGCATTAACACAGACAGCAACAGTGATGACTGTCCAAGAACAGCACCAGCGATCCAGTGCAACCCTCAACATCTGTGACGGGCCTTGAAATGGGAGGCCATCTGTTTTATTATGACTTTTCACAGCTCATTGAGGCCTGAAAATGAACACCGTCAACTATCAACGGTATACTGCGTCCTACTCCAACCCAAGCAGACATCGCCCCTGTAATGCCTAGGTCGACAAAGTCAGCGAGAACGAAGGGCAAAATGGGTGCTCAAGCTTAAATCACATACTGACGACAACGAAACAGTGTTAGGAAGAAATATCCTTGTCCAGATCAATAGCCTTATTCGCTTGATAAGGCCCCCCTGATCAATGACCCACTCCTTTGAGTGGATTCAAGTAATTAGATTAGAATTATTGCCCTGGAATGGAAATGCGCCTTTAGGCACCAAAAGCACCCATTAATCCTACTCTGTGCGGCCATGAAATGTAGTCATCCTCCCAAATGTGAAAGAGCACCATAGGAGAGAGTGCATGAGCAGATTACTCATTTCTTAAGAGTGTTAAATTGATTTTAGGAATGTCTGGGTTTTGCTTTAATCTGAAATATACTGGCCACAGGATACAGCCACCGGCTAGGTCTCAGAGGCATTTATCCAAAGTAAGCACCGAATGTGAAATATTAGGGAAGGCAGAGAAAACTGGTACAGTTGCTAATTTGTCCTGTTGTATAACATCTAAACATGTTATACAGTATTGTGTAGATGGATAGAGTTTACAATCTACCAACAACACTGCAGCACATACTCAGAGAAAGTAAACAACTAATTATTTCAGTCAATCGATAATTACTTTGTCGTTACTCTCTGATGAAAGTGATCTGCCATGCATCATTGTACTGCTTGTACTTTACTATCATCTCATTCTTAATTCCTCTTGATTGTGTGTTTGACTGTTTTTACATCTTAAATAGTTAGTACACTCTAATTGCATGACTGTATTGTATTTCTATATCCGGGGCCCCTGAAGAGGCACATCAGAGTGCTTCTAATGGGGATCCTTAAATAAACAGAAACATAACGAGACTACTGATTTATTTCATTTGTATCTCTAACACAATCCCAATTCCAAAACAGTTGGGACCCTGCGTAAAAATTGTAAATAGAAACATAATGTTATCATTTGCTAACAATGTGTTCACTGACAACAGTTTAACAAACCGTTCCAAACAGGTGTCTTTTTTATCCTTCCACAACTTTCTCAGTCTTTCTTGTTTGAAACTTGTTGCTGGCGTCAGTGATGAAATGAAAGGGTAAAACTAGGGCTGTCAAGGGATTCAATAAAATAATGCATCATTACGCAATAGCGGATGGGTGTAGTGTGTTTAATGGGGAAACTACAGGTCACGATGCCTATTATTAGCACCTCCGCTAATCACCAGAGAAGAAACCGGGAAATGCAATTCTTCCAAGTGAGCCAATCACACTCCTGGTGTCGCTGCGACGTGCACATCTGGGGAGGTGCAAATCAGGCAACAGTATAGGGGCACGCACGTACACAGAGCCAGTGCTCAGCAGCGTTTTGTCATCTGCCTCCATCATGATTACAAAGCCGCTAGTTAAAGGGCGTTAATGAAGTGTTATTCATCTGCTTCCTTTTAACAAAATTAACTTTTAATATATTGTCTATGTTCAATTTTCTGTTGAGTATGTGTCAAAAGGGATGTTATCTTACATATTCTGTTTTGTGAATTTTTAACACAATGGTCCCTTTTTTGGGACTGGTGGTTGAAAAGAAATCAATACACTTTGTTGATGAACACATAGTGTTGCAGTGTACTTTAATTCATATACTGTATGGGCTGATGCAACACACCTGGGAGACATGGTAAGAGCTGCTGTTGTTGAGTTGCCAAAAAGACCCTGCAAGGGATCTTGTTTTTTTTTTGTTTTATTTCTTTATGCTACAGCATAAAATAGAACCTTAACTGTCTGCATGAAGAGGGGAGGAGGGTACTAAGACTGCTGCTATCACTGCCAGCCTTGCTTGAGGATGTCACATGGATGATACAGATTCCAGTCCTGTGGCTACAGGTGAGTCAAACCTCTTGGAAACAATGACACTTGCGGGAGACAAACAGGAACATCAGTATGCAAAGCCAAGAGCCAGGCTAAAATTGTAGGACATGAACAAGTCTCCATTTTTGCCCTTACAAGGAACAATATCAGTATGCACAGTAAGATGATACAACCCCATGACATCATTACAGAACTGTGCAAAATATCCTCAAACATTCCTCAAACAAAAAAAAATATATCAAAGATCATATTACATTTAGCTGAGCTCAACAACACAGTAACTATCACAAGACATCACATAGTTCACACACACACACACACACACACGCACACGCACACACACAGACTGCAAACTACAGTGCCACCCCAGTGCACTGTTTGTGATCACTCCATTAAACATTTATTTAATATTCATATCAAAAGCGAGAGATCACTTTCTTTTCCAAGGCAGAGCTTGGGGCACTTGCGTTGATGACCTATAATTCTACTCTTGGGTGCACGAAGGGTCAAGATCTTCCGCCCACTTATTCTCCAGCCAGGCTCCTTAACCAACCTGGAGAGTACCAGTGCAGTGACATGAACCTGATCCTTTACCAGCTGCCTCACCTATTTGCACTGGAAAACACGGGGCACTTTGCCAAGACAGAGGCGTAGCTGCTGGAAGGTGAACCTGGGTCTCTGCAATGGTGGCTGACTGCTTTTCTCCACCACACTCAGGTGACCCGACATGCTTAAAATCAGTATCTCTCCTTGCAGAACTCCTTCTCCGACTTACAGCAGTTTTGCTGCAACAATTTATAGCGGCGTTAGATATTTAAACAATATTCAATAGTCAACAAAAGGGATATGATTCCAAAGGAAATTTAATTCTACTGACTGTTAGACTCCTTTATTACTGTATTTCTAAACCTTTATTTATTTCAGCGTTTAGAGCAATGATCTCTTTTTGGGATCGTGATCACATTCACACCTGGCAGCTGAAAATACACAGAATACCAGACTTCTCACCGGTGTATCCATGCCTTAAATAAACCACTAATATAATGCCGTCTCCATTAAGAGTTGATGATTCTTCTGCCTACACCGGCAAATCAATTTCAATAAAAACAAATAACACCTTGTTTTTTTCTCATTGATCAGCTGGAAGAAGATAAAAAGGCTTAATGGATCCAAATACCAGCCATGCACACTGGGATACAAATTTTCAGCGAGGGATGATTCTTCACATGGAAACAAATATTTTTAACCCTCCGCTCGGCGGAAACCATTATAATATTATTATACTTGAGGGGGGCCAATAATTTTCTTTAAGAGCTGTTTGCACCCCCGACTCCAAGTCAACACCGGTCAGTGCACATTAGTTTTATCTGTGTCATGCGCAAGGGGATATCGGATCGATGGCTGCTCTGTGAACACATCATGATTCAGTCGAGACGGAATAATCTAAACCAAGTGGGAGGCCGGGTGCACTGACCCGTGTCTGTGTGGCCTAGTGCGTCCACGTAAACACGGCCCTGAATGTAAGTGAACCGCAATGAAACACAATAAGAACCCAAAGATGAGCTGGATTGCAGGCACCGATCAGCAGGTGAATTAATGGCGATAAAGTGCCCTTATGCATTAATGCTTGACTGTCTCTACATGTCACTTCTGTTGTTTGACCGGCAACCTGTCCAGGTTGTACTCTGCTCAGCCCCCTCGCACATTCCTCTAAAGGTTAAGTGAGCATAGCTAATGAAAAACGGATGTTTATCTTCTGTTAACCATGATGACACAAATGTTAAACAATTACGATGGATGTTAATGTGCTTTCCACAAGGCTATTTTAAACCTCTGACTGCTCAGGATCTGTCATTACCAGATAAAAAAAAAAAAGAAAAAGAAAAATAGTAACGCACAAATACATGAGCGACTACCAAGCAGGTGCCAGCCACATATGCAAATTGAAATATTTCTTATTGTCAAGACATTTAGTCTTGCTACAAAAAGAAAATTGTATGTCAAGATAACGAGAAGCCATTCAACATGACAAACGTGGATGTTTAAGTGACCTTATGTGCCAACAACCTATACAGCCATGCCCCGGGCTCAGTGAGCTGCAAGTTTGCCATTTACCCTCTATATCCCTTGTTCCTGTTTATGCAGTTCAGTTTCATTTCTGAACTGTATAAATATATAAATATGTATATATGTATGCATGTATGTATGTATATAAATATGTATATATGTATGCATGTATATAAATATGTATATATGTATGCATGTATATATATTTATATATATATATATATATATATATATATATATATATATATATATATATATTTATAGAGTCCAAAATGACATACAGTACAAAATCCTCCCGGGTGTGTTGCATCAGTGGTTCATAACGAGTCAGGCCTGTTACGTCCAGTCTGACACCGTCCAACGATCTCATTTTCTTGTCAAAGCGAAGAAAAATAAAGTGTAATCAATGCACTGTAACAGATGCTATATTTCCTCTCTCGCCTAGCTCGCTGCTATTTCAGAGACACAGATCAATCTACAAACACCTCCCCGTGTCTCTCAGCGGGATAAACAACCATGATTTGCGAAAATTGGTCCCGAGGGGAATGAGGCACAAATAAAAACAAAGCATATTTTTGGCTTTCTGTTTGAAGGTCTTGCTTAAAAATGTTTTTGAGAAAAAACATTACCAGAGAACAAGAGTGACGGAGTGGTAGAGTGTATAAAGCAAGAGCAATGGTTGGGGGGGTTTTAGCTACATCAGTTGTCATTACTAGAACGGAGCACACAGCGCTGTTATTGATGTACTCCATATCTGCTGCCGTAATGGACCTTAACACAGAGGACATCTTCATACATCAAGGCAGATACAGAAGTGAGAAATACAAGGAGGTTGTAATTTTACTTTATTCCAATAATCTCACAGCCTGATGGATAACTGCACTACAGCTAAGAGCAGACTCTGTACGTGGGAGTTAGTGCATAACGTACCCCTGCCCCGGGTCGAGAGCGATGGCCCGTGGATGCTCCATGCCTCCGGCGATCAGCGTGGTGCGCATATCTCCATTAAGCTTGGCCACCTCGATCTGGTCCAGATTGCTGTCGATCCAGTACAGTTTCCCCGTAATCCAATCCACAGCCAGGCCCTCTGGGGTGGCCAGGCCGTGCTGCACGACCACCTCTATTCCTGTCACACCTGGGACAATGATATCAGCATCAAAATACCATGAATATGCAGCACCAACCTACTGTACATTGTATGGGAAAACAGAAATGGTGCCAGTGCTTACACTGGTCATTTTGGAGTATCTTTGAAGGCTTCATATCACTAAAATCTGCACAACCTAAGCTCAAAGGTTCTGACAGCCAATAAACTATAATAATTGATAACATGAATGAGAATATCTCATAAATAATAACAAAATACAATAAAAGGACATGTTTTCTTTCAAATTTGACTAAATAAATACATGTTAAAGTTGCTCTAAGTAATATATTTTTATAAAATAAGCCTTCAATCAGGACAGAGATCTTCATAAAGAGGCTGTCCTAATCCTCCAGTTCACTGCGACGTCTCGGGTCACAGATGCACATTCATGTGGTGACATATAGAGGAGAGAGGTGAATGCCAACTGCAAACTGGACGGGAAGTTGGCAAAAATGACGACAACGCTTACGGCAGCTTTAATCCAAAAAGATTTCTGTGGGAACATGAGCAAAATATTTCTCAACACGCCGTAACTTATTATCTCTTTGTACATAATTCAGTTTTTGAGATATGCTCACTTTTATGAGCAGAGCACAAAAGACTTTTTTTTTTAAAGTCTCATCTGCAATTGAAACATTTCCCCAGTGCCTACTTGGTATTCTTTTTTTCTACTGTGAATTTATTTTTGGATTACCTTCAGGTGCTCAGTATGCTAAATACAGTATACACTATGATCTAAATGACTGACTTCGACTATTTCTCCCATTCTCTCTTCGACAACTATCAACCTGCTCTCCCCTCACTGGTGCTACAGCCTACTGTTAGTCTGTCATTTTACCATTACTGTCATTTTGGACCACATGTAAGGCGATGACATCATCATGCAATGTACAAAGTGACAAGGCGGAGGAGAGTAGCCTTTTTTCAAAAACAATGACTATTGAAATAATTATTATTATGACACATAGATTTGTATCTTAGATGAATTCAAACAGGATCACGTACACAACTATCTCCTGCAGTGGTCAGTTTCTGTAGGGTTACTTGGGCAGCGCTGTTGTTCGCCGCCTCTTTACACACAGCTCAGGGAAACATCCTCAGGGCAGAAGAGGAGACTCAGAAAATACCTGAGGAAACTCTTCTGTATAAGGGAGATTGCTTTCCGCAGGGTTACATTAAGCACAGTAAAAGGGTTTTCCAGCAATATTTATAATCTAGCTGTTTACAATTATTCTCAGATGCCGAGGCTTTTGTGTGTGCCTGACAAAAGGTCGGAATAGGTGCAGCTAAAAGGGGATTTTCTATGGCTCCGTAGAGGGGAATAAAGGAAAGAGAAGCTGGTGAAAGTACTGCCACCCACAAAAATACAGAGCGAAGGAGAAATTCTGATTCATCATTTTATGAGGTGGGAGATACTATATTACAACCATCTGAGGACTTCTGCTCCTGCGGCATTTTTCAACTCCGGTCAACCTGAGATAAATTTGCGGGGAGAGACAATATCAACTTACTGTATCAGAGCCGGGTATGTGTAAAGACAGGAGACTAAAACAGAGCGTTATCATTGGCAGTGTCCTAGACTTACATTACGGCTGCTCAAGCACAGATGAGCAAAACATGACTCTCTTTAGCCAATACATCAGGCCGGTCGTTAGATATATAGCAATAACGTTTGCGTGCGTGGGTAGGTGTGTGTGTGCGCTCGTGTGTGCTCATACCGCCTGACTCGGAGAGTTTCCCTCTGTAGATCTTATCCTCCACCACATCTGTCCAGTAAAGGAGGCTGCGATTAAAGTGGAAGTCTAGTGCAATGGTGTTCCTCAGCCCCGGAACCAGCAGGCTGTAGTCCCGCTTATGAAGGTCTATTCGTCTTATCTCGTGCCGGATCGAGAAAATGATGAAAGCCTCGAAGGGATCTGGCCGAGGAGGAGAGAAAGACAGGAAACGAGAACAGTGTATTTTCAGGAGTGCTACCAAGGGCCGAGCGATGTTCTGAGGGTGTTCAGTTCATGCACAATTGTTGACCACTACTACAGACCATAATATTCTTAGAAATATCACGGTCTCATGTTGTCAATATGTCATCAAAACTCTTATGAATCACGTTATTGCATTATTAAATAGTTAATAAAACTGTCTGGGTTAGCTCTGATGCGTTTGTATCTATAATCACTGATTAGTCAGGGTATCCTGTGCTGGCCCTTTTGTCCTTTTTAAAAGCTATTTGTTGACTTTCCGTTTGTCATACGCTTTTAACATCAGTGTCAATTACGTTTGCAGGCACTGATGTTTTTCAGTGCGCTCTCTGCAAATGAATCAACTTAAAGCCGGCACAAAAAGCCAAGGGATCAGAAAAACCCCCGGTGTTAGCTTAGCTCACAAGCATCATTAAAAATGCACCCTGCCATACTAAGGGATCTAAATTACCTTGTTAGCCTGGCAACCATCAAAGCTCAAATGCTTAGCTAACTAGCTTGCTTCCTCTTGGTGATTATGAATGCCATCGTATTAAACGAATAACAGAATTGTTGTTTGCGGCTGCGGCTCAGGAGTTAGAGCAGGTTGTTAGTAACCAGAAGGTCTCTGCTTCGAAATCTCGGCTCCCCCTAGCTGCATATTAACGTGTCCTTGGGCAAGATACTGAATGTATGAATTACTGTAAGTTGCTATGGAGTGAGTAGCTGAAAGTGTCAAAATAACTCACCAGGTGATGACATTTCACACACACGAAGGTAGCAAAGCACCAGCTAACCTAGACCCTTCCTCTTGTTCACAAATGGCATGGCTGACTTTTTTTGGGCCACATCAGCTTCATGTACCATTCAAAGACAGCTGTCGTCAAGCCAGCCACCATTAATCAGCCGCCCCCTAAATTTTTTGAGTGTAACCATATTTATGGTTTTTACCTTTATGGTAAATGCATTTAAACAGCCCAGAGAGTGCTGACAGGCTGAGTTATCATCATGAGTTATTAGCGACTTTCATTTTCAGTTTTTCTCCAAAGTGTTGCTGCGGAAGTCTCACCTGAAGAGAGGCTATAAAATGTAATTGTAGGTGGCGCGGGCACATCACATACTGTGATAATAGCGTATTAAATCTGTGTCTGACTCGGCAAAAACAAGTTACATACCAATGTTATTTGGATTAAATTCACGTGAATGGGCGTAATGTACCTCACTGCATATAGCCTACCGTTTTTATGTGGGAAAGTTTAACATGTCACAGGAGAAAAGCAAATGTGTCAATGATTAATGATGGCTGAATTCCATTTAGCTCCTGCTACTCCAGTTTTAGGATCCTAAAGCTCATTTGGTTGTTTGCACTGCATGCCTTATATGTTCTTTTTGTATAACTTTTTGTGTTGTTTTTACTCTGTTCCATATATTATTATGCTGTCTCTCTGCTCTGACCTGCAAAGTGGCCACATGTGTGAATTAGCTTGAAGCTAATCTGGTAAGGTGCATATTAGCGAAATGGTAACATTCATGCTGGAGAGGTACGCTGTCATTTTTTTATACATTCCAAATAATAGTGATAACCTTTTTGATTCTTTTGATCAATTTTCAAGGAATGCATGCAAATTAGGAATGCATGACGATTTCAGTGTAGTGTCGTATGGAGTATGTAAACCTATTCTACTAGATAACTCAGGGTGTAGTGTTTTCGCTGTGTGCAACTTAAACTCACCATTCGCCGCGATATTAAACCTGCAAAAATCATGTCTTTTTTTTTCTTTTTTTTTTGCGGCAGCGCTGAAAATGCAGAATGCATATAGAGGAACCTTCAGCAACGATTGCAGGCTCTTTGGTGGAGCTCTGCTTTGAATGAGTTAGATGATTCTCAACACTACAACTGACTCACTCTGCGTGTGTCGCGCTGGACGGCGGTCGGGCTGCGGAGCGGTGCAGGTACAGAGGAGAAGTAGCACGTGAGAAGAGGATGACACCATTTACTAAGCGGGGGTGTTTTCATTTTCATCCTTAACATATACACTTTTTAGGGGTGCTGAAGTGCTGAAGCACCCCTAAAAAGGGGCTAGCCTCGCCCATGGGATGTACTACAGTTTCTGTTGGAGTCGCACTGATGCGACTGAATGTAATTTTCTATTCGCACTGGAAATAATCAACTCGCAAATGCGAGCAAAACAGTCGCACTGTCGAGCCCTGAAAACTGTAAAAAAATCCTATTAGAATTTGGTCATGTTACTCCTTTCAATATATATATACATACACATTGCTGTATTCATTCATATAATACTGTAGTGCGTTGCCTCACCGTCACCACAGCAGGTTTGTACTGAATGACTGTCACTGCCATGCAATGTATGTGTTGTTACGTGTAAGTCATTCCGATCGAATTAAATACATTGCGTGATGCTGGAAATTTGCTATAAACCTGCTGGGGAATTAATTGACCTCAATTTAGTCCCATGTGTTCATATCACTTTTTCTCTGCAGAGGACACGCTTTCAAACATATCTCAGCGACCACCATGTAGGGCTGATTTACATGCCTCAGTTGCTGGGAAACCAATTTGTTGCCAAACACTTTGGGAATCAATCAATTCTATTTCTTTCCATTTTTCTGAAAAAAAAAAAAAAAAAATAGATACATTTGTTTCGTAGTGTCTTTTGAGAAATACATTTTGTAGAGTCTCTGGGAAGTTGCCATATCTACTGACAAGGCCCGAAGCAGGCGGCGCTGCTCGCATACTAAAACTACTTTGGCCTCCACCGATGAGGTTTAGTTCAATCAGCGAGATTATTTCTGCTTCTGGGAAATGTTTGTACAACTAAAACTTGGAATTTGAAACACACTCAGCACTAATTCATCAACACACAGAACCCACACATACATACACACATACATACACACAAACAGTTTTTTTTTCAAAAACAGTCCTTACTGCACGCCTTATCTTCACAGCACTCTCCATCGAATTATACTTTAGGGACCAGAACTGTTTGCACACAAATGTAATTAAAATGGCGTCCTTGCTTCAATGACATGTTTCCGTGTTGTAACCGAAGTAGCTCAAACGCTATTGGAGAGATGTCATTACTGCGAAAGGAGAAAAGGAGGAGTGGATGTGTGCTCGGGACTTCACAAAGAATCCAATAACACCTCATTGAAGATTAAATTGGAAGGTTTGTGTTTGTATGCAAAATTTGATTTACGACGAGGCCACAGAATCCCGATCGGCCTCCATAGAAAACTCTGTACTCTTTTTTCCTGCGTTAATGTAAGATTAGAGCTGGAGGTGCCATCAATCTTGGAGTGAAATAGAGAAGCAAGTAGTCAAAACGAGGTCCATAAATCTGAGTGTGACAAGCCAGCAGCATGTGTGTGTAACTACTGTATTTGAAGCGGTTACACAGCGGCCTTGTCAAATAGATTATTCAATAGCGGAAAGTTTGAATTTATAAATATAATATTTGTGTTTGTATGGGATTAGGCCTGAGGTGAACAGCCGAATGAAGTAACAAAGCTTGGGTGGTTTGAGGAGGGAGAACGCGTTTCCCTTCACTCAGCGTCAGTGCAGATAGAAACAGACAGGGCTCATCGCCCAGATGCCTCTTCAGATTTGAAGCTGATTGAATTTGACCTGACGGCCCCCTAAATCACCATCTATTACTATTCTTCAGCCCACCTTTCCATTCTCTCTCTCCTTTCTCAGCACTCAGAGACACTCAGACACACAAAAAAAAAAAACTTCATGTGCTCGAGTTTGACTTTTATTGGTTTCCTTTCCGGTTCCTCTCATCTGCGAGTCTTGCATTAATAAGTAATGCTTTGACTGCATAGTGTCGGTGCATCTAATGAAAACCATGAGCGCCAAGAACAATGATCCTAACTCAGAATTGAGAATTTTTGGGAGTTACAGAGTGCCTTAGGATGGAATTTAATATTACATCAGCCACAGAGCCGGAGCCGCACACAGTCACGACAGCCAACGGCATCGCTAAAGCAAACATTATAAAAGCTTGGCTCTGTTACCTGTGCTGTGACAGCTGTCTCCATCTGGGTCGAGCTCCCATCCCGGATAACAGGAGCACTTCACCGTGGTCTTGTACTGCTCACACACCTGGCTGCACTTTAGGTGGCGGCTGCAGTAGTCCACCACCTCACACGTCTTGTTGCTGGAGTCCAGGTGAAGCCCAGGGGGACAAAAACACACAACCCCTTTCCCCGGTGCCACGGTGCACTGGTGACTGCAGCCCCCTCTGGCTACAAGACACAGATCTGGAGTGAAGAAAGGCAAAGAAAGAAAAAGAAAAATGTTGAAACCGTGCACACACTGGAAGGCAGATGGAGATTTAAAGAGAACATTTGAAGAATAACAGTGCGTAAGATAGCAGCAACAGACCATCCAATGTCGAGGATTGCGTGGACTCAAAAGGGTTTTGTGTTTGAACATAATGTCACAAGGATAACACAAGCTGATGTAGTATAATGAGAAAGCCCTTCTCACAGGTTTAACTCCGGAGGTGAAGGCCGGTAGGTTTCCATCACTACTTCTCAAACAAAACAGGAGACGGGACATTATGCATTGCTCCTTTTTTTTTTTTTTTTGTTAAAAAGCAGAATACAGTCAGACATGCTTCATTCTTTTGCTGGCCTACACATCCGTTTTCTTTTTTTCTTTTTTTTTATTAGAAGCTGCCAGGTCGTGATATAAAAGTGAACCAGTGAAAAGAAACCTCGCCTGACGTGTCTCCTCCCAACGGTTTTCAAAGTGTTCGCGAACAGCGCTGCACTCTCTCAACAGAGGTGGTGGATGAGTTATGAAGTCACTGTTGTTAATGGTGGGTGTGAGTGCCGCTGAGCCGCTGCAGATCAGACCCTCGAGGTCCTTCTGAACACATAATTGTCTACGAGGAGGCAAAAGCGGCTCTTTTCGGCTATGATAAAGCAAACACTCAACGGCCCTACTGCCCCCCCCCCCAACCCCAGAGGCTTGGTTCTGTGACGCTCTAGAAAATGAACCTCCATGTTTACACTGCACACTTTAAGAGATTAGATGACTGGGGATAATCACATGAGATCCTTTGTCCTTCCCTCCGAAGGGCTGCTGGACAAACACTTCCACATTTGCCGTCATCAGGAAGCCGGAGTATTACCTCACGCTCCGTCCCTTTGGACTCTGAGACAACACATACTGGTGCCTTGTCTGGCGCTAAGCTGCTGGATTTGACGGAGAGGATACAGCAGCACCCCACTGGGAGATGTTCCCCAACATCCCATGAGATCCTTGATGAAAGGAAGTGAGGGTGAGCAGCAAGTGTTGTGAGTTGCCTCAGCAGGCAACATTTCCTAAACCTCTAAAGTGAAAACTGGGAGGACGTGAACGTGCTTCAACTTTTCCGGTTAATCTCATCGCAACAGATAATAAGTAAACTACAACGACGGTATATATCTAAATGAAGACTTGCACACAAAATTATGCTGTGGTTTTCATTCATATTACAGATGCGGTTCAACAGTTTGTCACCGCTTATCTTTTCTTAAACTCATGTCTGTAGCTCCAGTGTTTCTATCCTCGCAACGACCGGCAATCAAAGAAACTCAAACATATTGACAAAGACGCCTCACACTCCCTGAGAGTCATTATTTTTGACAGCTTTTCTTCCACCCCCAAAATATATTTGTTGAGTATCAAACACATACCCCCCGTAGGCTCGCAGTGCCTCGTGAAGAACAGCTGCTGTGGTCAGCTTGAAATTTGTCGAATTCCAATGTTGCAGAGTTTTTATAGCTTAAAGTATTTAAAAAAAATAAATAAATAAATAAAACATGAACTTTTCTAAGTCTTATTGCTTCATCTATCACCCTCAAAAGAAAGTCAGAAGTTCACTCAGACGTAGTAGATTTAACCAAAGTTATGACTGGGTCAACAAACAAGACATGTTTTGTCTTTGTCTGCTGTGTGAAATCATTATGAAATATCAGAATCTATTACAGCTGTGTGAATGGAGCTTTTTTTTTTTCTCTTCTTAACAATCTTTCAGGGAGCGGCTGTAGCTCAGCGGGTAGAGTCGGCTAGTGATCAGAAGGTCGCTGGTTCAAATCCCAGCTCCAGGCTGAGCTGAGCTGCATGTCAAAGTGTCCTTGAGCAAGACACTGAACCCCAAAATGCTCCTGATGTGCAGTTGGCACCTTGCATGGTGGCCTCTGCCATCAGTGAGGGCCCTGCGATGAGCCAGAGACTTGTCCAGGGAGTACCCTGCCCTCGCCCGGAGACAGCTGGGATTGGCTCCAGCAAACCCCGCAACCCCATAAAAGGGATAAAGCGGTTAAAGACAATGGATGGATGGATAAACAATCTTTCAAACTACCTGGGGATGAGTGTGATAATCTATCCACAGACGTTTGGTGCAGTTCCAGGGCAGGTGAGAACTTTTTTCATGCACTTGTCATTTTTGCTTAAATTCTTCTTCTTTCCAGACCAGTAGGAAGAAAAATGTCCAAAATACACATTTATGTGTGTTTTTATGCTGAGATTTCTGTTTTATAAATGCATGCAAATTAGTGCACATTTAATCAGAAAGCATTGTTTGAATATTTAAACTTATATACTTTTTTTAAAACTCTATTCACCATTTTGTTGTCTAAAAATGCTTATCATTTTACATTTTATATAAAAAATTACATTTTATAATTTTACGTATGTTACATATGCATATCCTTAAAGCCCATTTTTTTCTCAAAATTTGTTTTTCCCTTATAAACTATGCCAATTTTTTTTTTTTTATTTTATTTTTATAGCTGTCAAAAGAATTTTTCGGAATTATGCGTAAGTAGTCCTTCTCTTTAGAACCTTTGACTCTAATATTGCAACAAAACTAATATGGGCTTGCAAATGTCTGCATATATAATAAGATCATGCTTGATATACATATTAAAAGGTATAATTTGAGAAAACATCAACAGGAGAAACCATTATATCAATGTAAGTCATCAGCTGGGGGAGTTTCATGGTAATATCTATTAGTTGTTGATTTTTTTTAACCCTATTCAATATTCATTTATTTGTTTGTTAGTTATTGATAATACAGAGCTCTCAGTTATTTTGCAAAAGGTCGTGAATGGCTTTCTTGCTCAGCCTCACTGCGACCCAGACCCTGATCAGCATCTAGGAATGGTTGGTTGGATGGATGTAGCACTCAAAGGTCCAAAGTGAAATCTTTTTTATAAAGCTTAGTGGAAAGAAACCAGACTGAGCAGCACGGAACCCTGACCTCAACCCCTTTAAACACCTTTAAGACAAACCGGAACGCCGACTGTGAGCCGGGTCAGCGCCTAGCATCAGAGGTCTGGTGGAAAGCCTTCCAAAAAGAATGGCGGCTGTCGGAGCAGCATATTAATGTGCACGATTGAGGGGGATGAGATTTCCAACTGTGTGTTATGTTCTGGTATCCACACACTTTTTATGTATTGCAGTATCACTGCTGGCATCTTCCAGGATAACAAAACAAAACATTAAAAAAAAAATAGTGACAAAACAAACAGTACCACAGATGGCTCCTTCATCTGAGCGATCCGCACAGTCCACTTTGCCGTTGCAGATCTTATCGGGCGTGAGGCACGCGGAGGTGTCATTGGCACAAGGGTACTTGGGTGGCTTACACACAGCGGACTCGCAGGACTCTTCATCGGAGCGGTCCTCGCAGTCGATGTCCCCGTCGCACACCCAGCTCTTTGTGATACACTTGCCTGCAGGGATTGAGACGTACAGACAGAGAGACGTTTAGTGTTCTGCGACATTCAAAACCGAAGAATTAACAGTTTCTGGATTTCTCTGTTGCACGAACGATGTAATCTCATTGTGTCTCAGTTAGTATTCAAATGACTTGGAGGATGATGGGGGTCCACAAAATCGCTCCCTGCCTCAGCGTACTAAATTAAAGCATCCAGCGCTTGGATTAATGTTTCATTGCTCAGTTCCCGTATATCATTTGAACAAACATTAGATTGCAAAAAAATGCCACGCTTTTCCCAGGGGGGTTCAATCAACAACAGTCTCTTCTTCATTCCGCGCTTGTTCGACTTGAAAAGATCCAAGATTAATATTCCCTGTGATGAAATCTACACTAAAGTGTCATTTGTTATTCCCTTGTCCGTGTCCGTGGAAACTGGTAGGTGGAACCACAACTGGAAAGCAATATGGGTGTTTTATTTTTGCACTCCCCCAGGTGAAGCTCACACTGCAGCGGACTGGTGTTCTAATTTACAGTTGTTTCAATCACAGCAACGATATAGAACCAGTATAGTCTGTAATATATGGTTCAACCATTCTTAAGAATCAGAGTATTCTTTAACTCCATCCAAGCGTCAGCAAGGTTTATACTGGGTATATATTTTAGTACATTATACCTTCTAGCTGTACATTAAAGCTATATACTGGCAGTTTATCACCTAATCACAGAGTGTTGTCCTAGTTTGAATTTATTCATGAAAATAAATCATAGATATAGCCACGAAACTCCTCCAGCTGATGAATGACAATGAGAAAAGTATTTATTATTATCAATGTGTTATCTAATTAAACAACCAGCCCTTTGCACACATGTTCAGATCAGAAAGAGTCTAACAGCTGGCAAATTACAAAACTAGAATTTTTTAACCTGGCTTTAGTCAATGAGTCTCAAACTAAGTATTTCTGTTCACTTCCTGGGATCCTGTAAGAGAGTTTGTTGTTGTGATAAGTCACTCATTGGTAAACTGTTGGATTTTCTAATCATCAACTGATCATTGAAGATAATCCATGTTTTCCAGGAATCTGTTCACACTGATGTAGGCTAATATCAATTACAATTTTAAAACAAAGTGAAAATAGCACACTAATAAACAGGCTAATTAGGGAAAAAAAGTTTTTTATTATTATTAACATTTAGAGATCAGAACCTACAGGTGCTGCTTGGAGGAATTCTGTGACTCCTGGAAATGTTGAGGGCATTGATGAGGTTCTGAGAACTCACTTGTTTATCCTCAATGCTGGTTCAAATTGTGTGCATGTTCAGGTGTGTCTGTACGTACGGCATGCACACAGTAACATAACACTTTGATTCAACCGTCCATTTCCTAAATGCCGATAGCACATTTGTAAAAAAAAAAAAACAAAAAACAAAACAAGCTTACTGATGCACAAAGCTTTCACATGCATAGAACAGTGAGGACACATGGGGCACTGCAATGGCGAGGAGGTTAGTCACTTATGTAACTGAGTTCACAAGTGTTGATACCGGCAGTTTCACCTTAAACGACGCAGCAAACAAATCTGACAGCTGCAAAACTTATGACTTCTGTTAGAGTGTTTATCAGGGGAGGCAAAGGAGTGAACAGGCTGCAGATAAAGAGGGACATGAAAAGATGTTTTCATTCAGGACGTAGGAGGCACAACAGTACTTCTGAGTGGGTTTATTAAACGTAACCTTTGCTTATTATTTTGAGTAGGAAATACATTTTTTCATATCCGTTCCAAATATAGAAAAAAAATGCTCCGACATCTGAAAGTGTCATCTTTAATTCAACAAAAAATGCAGCATATCCACAGATGGATTTCCTGCAGAGCTGGTAACTGTTTTTCCTTTCTTTTTTTTTCTTTTTTTTTAACTTTGCGCATAGTTAAAGTTACTGTATTGATAAAAAAGACAATGTTGTGCGGCATAATGCAGTACATAGTCTAAAGTTTCATTCTTCTTTATTTTGCAAACTGTTAAATCAATTTATTTGGATTTTCTGTTTAGTTTAAGTAATAACTGAGGAATTGAATACACCTTTGGATGTATGCAAGTCTCTGAAGCATGCAACCACCACATGAACATATAAAACTCAGATAAAACAAAAGGTAATGCACTGTAATCCAGATTTAGCTTTCTGACACCCTCCACGAACTTGACCGCTCACCTCTGCAGAAGAATGCTGAGCATGCATTTGTTTTGATAATGAGTTTTTGCATCTGTTTAACACTTAAAGGATAAAGGTAACTACTTAGTCTTCAGTGTACAGAACTTGACTCTGGAGGAAACCTACACTGCTGTCATTTGCATAACGCAACCCGTCAATGCTCGAGAGAAAGTGGAGGCGGAACACTTTTTCTTCTCACACTGCAAAACATCGAGCACGCCTCTAAACCATCAGAAGCATAATTCAAACTGCAATATGAGGACATGCAGAGACAAAAGCCAACCTACTAGGGAAAGTCATGGACTGGAGACACAGTCTATTCTAAAATATTGTCCAAGGATGTAATCCTGGACTGATGCTGTGAGCACTGGATGCTCCACAGCCCTTCTTTGATGATCCAGAATGAAAATCTGCGGACTTCAGCAGAACGTTTCTTTACTTGTAAAGTTATAGACAGTACGCATTTAAGAAAACAAAGATTGTTTTGGAGTAGAGAGAAGCAGACACGACACATTTAAACAACCTAAAATTACCTCAAGCTGGTTGAGGTGAATATTTTGTACTTAGTTCTTCAGCTGTAAATCCAATTTTGGACACACTGTCGGCACAAATCTTAGCGCTAACTGAAAGTGGCACATGACTGTCTCCCACGTGCACAACGCGGTGGGGATGTGTTAACGTTCTCAGTTTTAAGTCAGAATTCTGCAAGCCAGAGACATGTTCTCCCAAAGTGGAGCCACACATATAACATTACAACTGGCATCGCAAAGAAACAAAATAACAGAACAGAAAAAACATTACCATAATATCTTGAACCAGCATGAGTTAGACAGGCCGAACAGGCTCCATCTTCCAATGCTTAAATGCAAACATGATACTCCTGTTTTATGTTC
Source organism: Diplodus puntazzo (assembly GCA_963678695.2). NCBI lineage: Eukaryota > Metazoa > Chordata > Actinopteri > Spariformes > Sparidae > Diplodus > Diplodus puntazzo. Next base: position 25,637,716 of record OZ023164.1, read on the forward strand.
AAAACCAAATACTGTATGTACAAAATACCTTCCATCTCCTGAGACTTTTAGATACCTGAACATTTTTGTGAACAAGCAGAAATCTAAGAACTGGTGTTCCACCTCTTTCCCTATTTAACCCTATTGTCTTAAAGAGCCCTTTTCAGAAATTCAAAATCATCTTTCTAACTAAGAAACCTTCTTAGTCCTGATCCACTTAAGGGGAGAGATCAGATGGTCCACTTCCGAAAAAGAAATCAGTCGGGTAGATATCTACGGTACTCTTGTACTCTTACTGTTATTGTTCAGCTTTTCTTTGTCAAAGTTTACATGTTGATTTCTTACATATTCTTCTTCTTTTTTTTTTCTTTTCGAAATGTGTGTGTTAACAAATAAACCTGTGTGTGTGAAGCTAAACCCCAGCTCCACATCAAATATTTGCATCTTTGTTGGAGTTTAATATGCCACATGCAGAAATGCATCCATCCCAATTAAAAAAAGCATCCGTAATTCCAGTAGTGGGTGCAGGCCTAGGATGAGTCTCATATCCTTGAGTGATTAAACGAAAAAAAGAAAGAACAAAGTTCTACTGACGTTCTTTTCTATAATCTATCATAAACGCCCAGATGGCCCCCCTTCAGAAACTCTTTTGAATACTGTCGGAGAGGGCACTCTGCTCTTCTTTGGGAGGACAGAGCGAGCTGCACCAGTGCACAGGGGTGTGACGCTGCAGTATTAGAGTGAATAATAATTGTGTGGTCTAACCAACCCTTCACTACGCAGCATTGCCTCCGTTCTTGATAATACTGTCAGGGGATGAGCGGCGAGCTGTGCAAGACAGAAAGCAGCCGAAAACTTCATCTGACCTTCTGCTTTCTGCCGCTGAGAGGGAGCCGGCGCTGGGTCTGGGTACACGGGGAGTTTAAACAGGCCATTTAAAAGGGTTTGTCCTAATTGGTCGAACAAGTACATGCAAATCTCAGTGCGATGCTCCGAAGTGGAGACCGGCTGAACCTCTAGAGCCCGTCAGCCAGTGCAGGGGAAAGGGAAAGAGAGCCATTTGGCAGCATCGTTTATCACTGATGCACACAAACAAATGTTTAAGAAAACGACTGAGATGTTCTCCTCCTCTCCTAAAACCCAAGCAACGGATCAGAGTGTTAATCTCGCAAGATATGTTCATTCCGGCTTTCGACGTGAAGGTTGAGGAATAGTTTCTGTCATCTGTTCATGAAAGCAAACGCCTCGGGCTACGTTCAAACTCCAGACCACCGTGTTTAATTTAGAAGCGAAAGTCATGATTGAATGTGATGACTGTTAATGTTCCATGATGTAACCCCCACACAGAGTTTCAAAATGAGGAAAATCTGTTTACGATTCCGCACACGTCGCCGCACAACGTCCCATATAACGCAATATAAAGTCAGCTGATTTGGCTCCCTGTCTGTTGCTGTGCGTTACTGTCCTTCATGCTCAAATTAGTTCAGCCAGGCCGCCGCGGTGCTGAGACTCCAACTTCTGGCTCGGGCGAATGATGCAAAATTTACATACCGAAGCTCAAATACAAGCTCAATTTAGTTTTCACGCCTCAGGATCAGATTTTTTAAAACCACAGGCCACCCAAAATTGTCAGCGTCAGTTGAGTAACGGAGTGTGAAAATCAACAGTATGAAAGTGTTTACGTATGTCAGACTTAATCTGGAACTTCTGGAAGATATCTCAGGGCCTCACTCCAACCACCGTCAGTTATCAATCTACTACCTGCTGACCAAATGTATCCTTCACATCAGACCCCAGTCTGTTCCATATTCCCTACCTGTGTCTTTGCAGGTAAATTTGGCCTTTGGGTCGCACATCCTCTTGGTGCCCTCGCAGTCTTTCTCATCGCTCCCGTCCTCGCAGTCCTTGTCTCCGTCGCATCTCCAGCGTTCCGGGATGCAGGTCCCGTCGGCGACACAGTGGAATTCCTCCCCGCTGCACTCGATCACAGATGGCAGCACTGAAACAAAAGTCATTCAGCGGTGACTGTTTCTCGCAGCACACAACACAATCGCAGGCAAAGGCACGACAGTAATTTCACAAGACATCTTTTAGTGTTTGCAAATATTTATCTTTGCCAGCAGGGCACTTGGCAGCCATAACAGGCCAGTTAGTTCCGGAGATGGAAGTAGTTTAACTTCAAGCATTTAAGGTTTATGTCTCTCAGATGTTTCTGTCTTGTTTAATGACTCTGGTCACTATATCTTTCTCCAGCACGGGTTCAAAAGGATACTGGTACCACAACAGCATACATACATTGCAGCATGATGTTTATTGTTGTTGCATTGGATGTGTAGGAGTGATAGATGCATCCTCGGATGACAATGACGGTGGTGTGAAGTAGCCTCCATCACACATTTTCTGAGATGCATTCACGGTTTGACATTGATGAATCATGAATTTTCTCTGATAATTCACCAATTTGTAAAGAAAACCTGAAGGATCCCCAAAATGTCAATTCAATCATTATCCTACTCACTCACATGCCAATGGCTAGTTTCATAGTCCACAAAAGATTTCTGGAGCTTCACAGCAGCACAGCATTGCAGCATTCTCCTAAACAACTGAAGTAGTTGGGGACTTGTCTTGCAACGCAGGAAAAAGTCTCTTGAAAACCAGAAATCAGTGCAAATCAAACCAGTGCATTGTCTTCAGGGTGCGCAATTTTTGTTTAAAACATTGCATTTAAATAACGTCTGTTTGAATCTTGGGGCTTTCAGAGACTTGGATTACACTGGATGAGCAGCATGGGACCATCCTATTTTTTTTTTTTTTAAGTTTTTAAACTAGTCCTCATCCACTTCAGTTGTTCAGTAGAATATTGCACCGCTATTTTGCTGTTGAGCTCCAGAAATGTTTTGTGGACCTCGTCTGTAGTTCCATTTTTTTGAAATGGAGGTGACTGCATTCTCATTTTTGGATGAACTTATCCATGAAGAAAGCAACATTTTGTTTTAAGTTCTTCGTAAGAGTCAACTCTTACTCTTAAGAGTCAACTCTTCAAAGGACTGATAGAAAGCATCCTGGCTGAAAACATCACAGACATTATCGGTGCCTCATTATCAAGCGTCAGTGATATTAGTGAGTCGAGGTGCCTGCGCAAAGGCCAAAGGATAAAAAAAAGACAACACCAACCCCAGCCACACTCTGACCAACCTGCTGCCGTCTGGCAACAGATCCTGAAGTATCCGCTGCCGTACCACCGGACTACAGAGCAGCTTCTTTTCTACAAACTATGAGGAATCTTCAACACTCTAGTCTTGTAGACTTATATAATCTATATAATTTTGGTTTCTGAGTAGCATATTGGGGCTATATACTTCACCTCACTGTAACAACTCCATTGTGAAATGTTAATACAAATTAAAGTTAAAAGCCAAATACATGTTATTGTGCATCCTGTATAGATAACGACCTGAATCAGACTGACCGTTTGCTTAAACCTTAAAAGTCAAAGCCACAATTTGTTTCTCCAAAGCTAAGAACAGTCCCCCGGGGGAGTCTAGAGCAGAAGCAGGCACGGAGGGAGTGAGGCAGCCCGCAGTTCCCATCAGGAAACAGTTTGATGAATAGTCTACACATTCTACTGACAAGCAAGTGAGCTGTGAGTTTCGAGGAGCTTGCATGAGGTTTCTGCGGTAATTAGATTAAATGATTCAACTCCTGATGCTCAACTTCCCCCCGAAACGGAGACCAGATAAGATTAGTCACATGTGAGCGTAAAAACAAAGTTATTGGACTCAAGCTGATTAATTGTTACACTTGTAATTAGAATGCCTGAATTAAAACAATGATTTGAATTGCAAATAAAATCGTTAGCCCACTAAAAACGGATATACTGGCAGCAGCACGCTCATAAAAACAAGGTGCCACCGGGTGACTTCGCTTCAAGGCGGATCCTTCAAGAAAATACAGGAGTAAACCTCTGTGATGACTTAATATATAAGAGGGTAATTATAAATACATTGCCTTCATGCTACTGATATTTAGATGTAAAACATGAATAATAACAAGATGCATCTTATTCTGGAGGGGATGTGCAAGTGTACCTTCTTCTAATCTGACTTAATACTTTAAAAAGGTAAAGCGGACATTCTTACGTGCTGATCCACCTCTGCAGGTGGTGTTCTCGTCGCTGTAGTCTCCACAGTCGTTATCGCCGTCACAGGCCCAGTGGTCAGGGATGCAGCGGCCGCTGGTGCACTGGAACTGGTTGTTGGAGCAGGAGCGGACGCAGCCCACTTCATCACTGCCGTCGCCACAGTCATCGTCTACACACATGCAGGAACACCCATTAAAAGGTGCGCCCCTCCTCACCAACACACACAAAATATCACGGCTGACAGAGCTTCAAAATGTCCCCACCTGAATCACAATGCCACTGCACGCTGATGCATCGCCCGTTGGAGCAGCTGAACTGGGTGAGGGGCTCACAGGTGGGGAAGGCTGAAAAAGGTTGTTCAAAAGATACACATCAAATATAATTATCCTACATCTGGCTTAACTGAAAAGTTGTGACCTGCTGATGGGGCTATAAAAAATCAAGGGATCACCAATGTCATCAGGATTCACTATCTTGGCACCATGGATATCTGTACCAAATGTCAAGGTAGTGCATTGAATAGTCAGAGGACAAGCAGGCCAAAAAGTCAGGCGATCACCGTCAAGATTCATCCTCTGATTCGTACTCAGTCAGAACCCAAACCCCTACCAAACAACATTTGCACTCCTAGAGCCACTACCCTTGGCTATAAATATGCACATAGTTATACAACTAGGTTTGCAGCCTTAGTGCTAAAGCTTTGTAAAATCTTCTCAGAGTTGCTGTTAAAGGTGGCTCTGGATGGAAGCAGGAAATAAAAGTATTCTGAATTTGGTCTTTTGATAATTCCTTTGTACTAAGCAGGCTCGGAACAACCATGTTTTATTCACACTGGTGTGTATTTTCATGTGTCTCCTCTTGATCAATGCCCAGAACTCTATATGTAAAACCATGTGTGGCCCTGAAACACTTGGGTTGTTCAAAGTGCTGCACGTCACAGCATGGTTGAGTCCTCCTAGTCTATATGCAGATGAGGGCAATTCAACTACATTTTTTAGAAAAAGGCTAGATTTGAATGAAAGTGCAAAGGGGCTGGACTTTGTGTATGTATGACTGGTAATCTAGGAATTTAAATGTGTTAAAACAATGCAATTTCAATTTTTGTTACTCATTTTCATGATACAAAAGCAGACTAAAGGGAAAAAAACAGCCTGTGATAAAACCTTTAAGTATTTGTGTGCTTTGCAGCAGACAAAACTAATGAATGGGCTAATTCATACATACATATTACTGTCACTGTGCACCGATGGCCATTTTTATCTTTTCTGCAATTGTTTATCTCCCCTTGCAGCTCCGATTTCACCCTCATCAATACCAGGAAATGGATGTTTCCAGAAGTTTCTCCTGAATTCCATATAAATACACCCTGTGTGTTGAGGTGTTTAGCTGCTGATGAGGCACCGTTAACAGTCAATCAAGACAATATATTGTACATGTACCTGATGTAGGGCTATATAGTACATATATACACAGATATGTGAACTTAACTTGGCAATGCAAGCTTGGGAAAGCAAATAAATCACCGCAGCTGGAGTCAGTCAATAGCTGATCCAACATCAATCACTGTAGTCATGGAGACTTCATGAACTAAATTGGTCTACATTGCAGCATCAATATTCTCTACCAGTGTCGCAGCAAGTATAGGAATACAGATTCTACTACATTCTGTGGACTGATGGCATTGCCACGATCGACATTTGCATTCTCGTCAGATACCATTCTTGCTTCCAATTTGAGATACTGTATATACAGTACTTTTCAAATATCCTTCCTGGATGCCCAAGGCTTTATTGACTTCAGTATGAAATGCAAGTCTACATTTGAATTGATTTGCTGGCATCTGCTGCTGCCGCATGGCATACCTAAGGCGATGTCAAGGAGACGTATCGTATCTTTAACAGATGAGTGTCTTCTATATATCCCACAAATGTGTTAGGTCTCACTGACAGCGCGTGACTGGTTGGAGTTTAACATTCATTAAAAATGAAGCACGAAACATCCATAAATAATAAAGGTTTCAAGTCAACAGTGAGCCTGGCAAAAGAAAAAAAAAAGAAAAAATGGAACACTGGCATCCATAAATAATGACAGCTTCTAGTGAACAGAAAGCCCAATATGAGACACTGTGTGACAACTACTAAACTACTGACAAACAAAATCCAAATTAGCATCAATCTCTAAGGCGGCCACCACTGAGCTTCAGGTGTTCCAAAACCCACAGCAGCTCCACTGCAGCTAAGTGAGCTGCCAGAGCTGCACAGTAGAGTGCCTACAGAGAAGTGATGCCTGAGGAAGCTCAGACAACAGTATAGGAGAGAATATGTTTTCCTGCACAGCTTGATTATGATTGAATGAAGCCGAGCATGAACTTTAATTACTGCTTACACCCTGGCTGTTTGTGACTGCGTATTGAAGCAGCTTAGGACACACAAAAGGAGGCTGAGGCGATACAGCACAGCGCGGCGTTTGGCAAACATCAATCACTGTTAAAGGCTGATTTAATACAAATGGTGATTAAAGGGGAATTTTAAAACCTTAACCCCTATCTTTTAAATGGGTGCTTGTAATTCATCCAGTTCAACTTCACAGCAGAAAAACACATTTGCAGCCTTAAAAAAAAAAGCTCTTTTCCCTCGCATAAAAAAAAGGTTAAACACGTCTTCAAAGAACTCTGTAAAGCTCGGGCCACTGTCGGTCGCCATGTATTTCCTTGTTCGTGTTTTCCCGAGATTAATCCAAAACATAGGGACCAACTTTTGCTAACCGAGGCTGACAGATGGTTTTAATACCACCGAGACGTTTAAGCACAGTGAGCTACTGTACAAAAGTATTTACTCAGCACCACCCTTTCAAAATTGATGCCCTCCGTGAGGGCATGTCTAGTTGTTCGTCCAAAGAGTACAGCATCAATAATTCAACTTCTAAAACACTCTGGATTGAATAAAGTAATGCAGGCGTAAGACACCAGTTAGCTTTTTAAGAAGTCACCAAAGAAGATAAGCAGCTGCAAGCATCTTGTATTCAAATAATTTTCAGATGAACTCGAGTGTCTCCTCTCTCAAAACTTTGTTTTTAATACTAGCCATGGAAAATAATATGATTGGCTGACAAACGTCTGCCAAAATCATGAATCACTTCATTCAAGTCAGTTAAAATGATATAAATCTAAGCTTCATATTACATGATACAGTTTGTGCTAACACAGACATCAGAATGGATGATCTGACAGACTCACAACATTGTCTATCTCTCTTTATAGTAAATGGCCTTAGTACAAGGTCAGTAATATAATCTGAAGTGTCTTATACAGCAAAACTAAGAATTGTCGGCAACACTAGTGGCTAAGTGAGGTGAGACAGTGAAGCGTTGCTTTCAGCTAAATGCCCCAAATGCAGATTTTAAGCCCATATAATGTTTACCATGTTTACCATGTTCACCGTTTGGCATGTTGGCATGAATACAGGTGCTAATTAGCTCTAAAACAGAAGAACCGCAGCTCTTTGAATCTCTTCCCCTCTATCACACTGGTTGGTAGCAGATCACCCCAAACCAGAACATTACACTTTCTCTCCACATGGCTAGCGGTGAAATGGCAGTAGGGTGATTGTCTTTAATGTGGTACAGCATGGTGCTTTGGTACTACCAAACTGAAGGGTAGGATCACCCATTTTGACTTACGTTTGATTATTTTTTTTCCCCCTTCCCACACTGAGCTTCATTTAGCACACTTCAACTCACACACTGTTCCCAGAGTCACGCAGCTAGTTGGCAAAAAGTGAACTCCATTTCCTCTATTGTGTGTCAGGACATCACACTGTGTGTTGAAAGTGGGTAACTGCAAGGTTTATGTAAAAGTTCTTTGCCAGGCTTTAAACTTTCGGCTAAAACCTGAATTATTTTTTAATGGATATCAATCGGTTTTACGATATACATATTGTTGAGAGTTTATTGCAGCCCTTGGTATTTTTATGGAGGTGTTAAGTGTGTTGTTACAATCCCTCTTGCTTATGGAGGCAGATGTAATGTTTAACTTCTCCTGTTTCAATCAATATTGTGACTGCAGAAACATATAATGACTGTTAAGGAGTAGAACACATGCAGAAGTTTCCTAAATAAACATTCTAATCAATAGTTCCAAGTGGTTTCTCGGTAATGAACTTAAAATTAAAATTGTTAGAATTGCCCTCGTTCTCTTATCTGAAAAACAAAAACAAAAACAAGACAAGCTCTTGCCAAATTACTTTAAATTATCCAGTGTGATTACTGCTCAAAAACACATCGATCTGCATCTGTCTATCATTAGAGGTGAAACCTGAAGTTACCTCTACTAGTGGGAAGGCAAAAAAAAAATGTTGAAAAAGTTCCTGCCTCATAAATTATCACATTTTGTGAGTTGAAGGAAGGAAGGTGAGTTTCAAAGGTAAGTTGATAACCCTAGCAGCCCTCACAGATATCTTGTGAGATGGTGAGAAACATTGTATTTATTGCAGCATTACATACACAGCGATTAGCCATAACATCATAAGCTGCGAGGAATAAACAACTAGTGATTTCCCTTAATGCCCTTATTAGTATTCGATTTGTTCACTGAGCTGTCCTATTTTACATCTTGACCGAGCAGAGCAACTCAAACAGCGGCAGCAGTTCAAACCCACACACACACACACACACACACACACACACAGTGATTGAATGAATATGTGGTGAGTTGGCGTGTGTGACTCACTGCATGATATTTCATCAGACTTATCCCCACAGTCATCCTCCCGGTCGCAGCTCCAAGCTCGAGGTATACATCGTCCGTTCTGGCAGGAGAACTGGTCGGCCTGACAGGGCTGGGCTGAGTAAGAAGTGAGAGGCCACTTAATTCAATCACATGTGCATTAGTCAATGCAGGACGTGCACAACAACTCTAATGATCGCTACATCACAAGGATGTCAATGTCCGCCCACTGCAAACTTTTTATCACTCAATCACGCTGTACAGCGCGGCCGGTCTGGAAGGCCGTGGGAAATGTGCTGTTGCTTGACGGGCCGTCATTTACACCCTGCGCGGCCGCGGCGAACACACACTTGGACGGCACACCAGTGATGTCTCGCTGATGTGTGATATGCATGTCAATCTGACACTGAGGGAACATTCATCAGCCTCTGACTAATGTTCATTGATTGATCCTCTGTGGATAAAAAGCTCCTGAGAGGCCCCACCGAGGATATGGGAGGCAATGTGATATACTGTAAGTGTTCCTGACATCAGTCGCGTCTCGTAGGTGCTACAGCTCTTTGATACTGGAGAGTGCTCTCACACAAGGAGATTGATTGCCCTGTAGGGAAACTACTCGAGAGGTGCAAGATATAAAGGTGAGGGCTGCCCTGAAAAACAATGTTGTGTGTTCAAGACTTTGATGAGTAGAGAGTGAATTTTATCAAAATATGTTTTATGTCTCACTGTATAGATAAAAGAGCTGTGTGATCTTCAGTCTGCATCAGCTTGATTGAAATGTATCAGTAAATCAAACACAGAAGTGCATTATCGTGACTTGAGCCTGAATGACAATATTTTGTTCTAATATCACTATTTCACAAGCAATATGTCAAAGACTAACTGATGTCTGTTTTGAGATAAAATGTAAACAGATAAATCAGAACTACTGAGAAGAAGCATCGGGCAAAAAGTGCAGCCAGTTGACCATATTTACACAGTGGACATTTTCCTTGGCCTAGCTCAAACATAGTGCTTCCGTATTCCAGCTTTCAAGCCACATGAACGTCAGGAATCCGACAAATTGTCATCATTCACCACTTTATGATTGATACGCGACTAAAAAGACAACTGAAAGTGGAAATCCATAAGTTTTTCCAAGGTAAAAGACACGCGAGAAAGGGTTAGCTTTGGTTAAAACAACAACTAAAGTTGGCATACTTCCTAGCCGACATTATTGTTAGTGCAATGATAGGTCAGGTATAAATTAACTCTGAAATATTAATGCACACATGTTTGTCTAAAACACTAGCTGTAAACCACCAAGCTTGAATGCTAACGTTAGTTAATGGGGGATAAGGATTTGTCAGATTCCATATTCTGCTGATAACCCGTCAGCTTCGGTTAAACAACAGCTAAAGTTAGCATTCTGTCACTTCCTAGCTGCATTACCATTTGAAAGTGTTACATGATATGATAGGACATAAATAAACTCTGAAATATAAACACACATCTTGGACACATTTATTTAAGCCTGTAAGTATAACACACTAAATGTAACATTGCTGTAATGTCAGCTAGGAAGTGGTTGAATGCTAACATTAGCTTATATTATATCGTATATGTTTATTTCACCTTGAAGTATGGTAGATGGCTGCTGTGTGAATATGTGTCTATACTGCTCTGATTCTCAAGCAAGCATTAATACAATACAGCACCTACCTGAGCATGTAGTGTTGGCTTCGTCCTCATTGCTACCGCAGTCATTTGTTCCGTCACAAAGCCATCGTTTTGGAATGCAGCGATTGTTGTTGCATTTGAACTGATCAGTGGGGCAGGTGTGATTGTCTGAGAAAAAGCAAAGAAAAAGTCAGCCATTGATGTTGTAGCTCTAACATGAGATACATTGAAAATAGCTAATACAATAAAAAAGAGTGAAAAATAAAATGTGCTTATTATTCAGAACATCACATTTTCAGTCTCTATAGGCTCCAGCCAAAGTAAGTGGAATGTTTCTTAATGTTAAAGCTTCATTAATTCTCCAGCCCATCTGATCTTTCTTTGTCCTATGGGGCTAAAAAAAAAAGTTCAATGTCCAGATAGATAGAGTTATATTCACAGCTTCTGAGAGGGATTTCATTCACTCCCCAGCTCAACTAATCTTGCTCTGAAAGCCACGTCAGGAACTATAAAAGGGAATGATGTTTTAGAGATGAATATCTCTCATGTTTCTCCTTGGTGGTTTGTCCTTTAATAGAGAGTAATGAAGACTCCATAACATTTTTATAGAGGTCTTAAGCACATTTGTTATGTGGTTTTAGAGCCATGATTTTTGTTTTATATAAAAGCCACTTTTACATAATAACTCAGAAAATATACCTCACTGGAACGACCAACGAAGCTCCTTACTTTCTTAATAAAACATACCGTTTGTGTTATGGGCCTTCAATGTACCTCTGTGTGATAAATGTGCTATAAGGATCACACTGCCTAGCTTTCATACATCTGACATCCACATTAGACTGTTCTCAAGTCCGATTCTGAGTAAGCTTCCAAACCCACCACAATAAACTAAGTTAGTACATTGTTAAGCTATATGATATCCCAGGAGAGCAGATAATTGATTATTTTTCCCATTCTGATCGTTCTGCCAGAGGATTAGATTATGGTGCTTTGCCGGCAGGAAAAAAAATAAAATAAAAAAATAACTAGCATCCGAGCGTTTAACATGCTGTTTATCCGCCTGATTTGTTAAAGTGCAAAACCACTTGGCAGGAGCGAAAGGGTAGATGGCAGCGTGGAGGAGGAGCACTTTTCACCCCTACTTACTGTACCTCAGCGACATTTAGGAACACAGAGGTTGACAGTAAGAGAGAATTAGCCTTAAAAAGCTTGTGCCGTCTTGCTTGGTGGTGCATGGTTGTGCATGTAAGTGAATTCACGAGGCAACGTGTAAGATATGGCCACCTGTCAAGGGTTGTTCCAAACAAATAGGGGGCAGCATGTTTGCCTAGATTGCAACCATGGATGATTGGGGGTGGGGTGGGGGGTGGGGGGGTGTCGACGCAGGCAGCCGAGCCCAATTTAGCACTGACTGAACACAAAGGATCAAAGGATGCCAGTGTGAAGACAGGGGACATAGTAAAGAGGCGATTTACAACAGCTTCATCAAATACTCTTGCTCTTTGGACGACTAAGATGGCAAGAACGGACAGGGAAGACATGACATGAGAGAGGAGAGTGAGGAATATAACTCGACTGAATTAATTATTCACTTTGACCAAACCAACCACAATGGGTGATTGTTGAAATCACGTTGTTGTTTCTGTCGTGTTTGAATAAAGTGTGCGACATGGCAAATTAAGCAAAGTTTAGTAAGGAAAGCAATTTGAATTCAGAAGGTGGTGCTGAGCTTTTGCTCATGTCCTACACTTTATAAGCTAAGAGAGCTTATGAATTGAGCGAACTAACCGTACATCTCCCAGGGTTTAAACTACAGGGTGTCAAGATTAGACTACATATCCCTCCTCCTTGTGTTTTTACAGTGTTTCTCCTTCTCTCTTGTTCCTGGTTGGTTCCCTGTCTTTGTGGATGTCTTCCCCCTCCGTGCCTGTGTGTCCGGCTGACGCTCTGCCTGCCTGCTGTTGCCAATTACCCTGACACACCTGCAGCCCATCCGTTAATCAAGACTCAACAGTACATCTCCCCAGTTCTTCACTCCAGTCTTTGTCAGTTCGCCTATGTGGTAACATTTGGACCAGCCTGTGCTGCAGCTCTGTGTTGTTTTCTATTTAAACTTTTGATCGTCTAGGCAATCCTTGCTTTCGTGTGCCTCGGGTCCGCTATTCATCTACAATCCTCGTCAGCCTCCTTCCACCAGTGTCTACCCAGCCTGCCTCACAACTGTCTCCCAACAAAATCAAACCTTGACAGTCAACTTTATCCAAGTTCTGCTTTTTGGGTATACTGCTTTGAAGCACAACACAGGAGAGCTATCATTAGCATGCTCTTTGGCACAACATCCAAATGTTTTTTTCCTCACGTTCAATAATGTGAGTTTTTTTTCTTTTACGTTTTTTAAACTACAACTCTGTCCATATTTCACACATTGCACCTTTAACAGTATCTGCACACTCAATGTATTCGTGTGTTTCCATGCAGCGTGCTTGGCCTGCAGTGCAGACTTATTTTAAGATTCCTCACAGCAGCTGTGGCTCTCCTCGTCACTTCCATCCAGACAGTCATCGTCTCCATCACACTTCCACAGGGCCCGTATGCAGCGCTGGTTGTGGCACTGGAACTCATCACTCTTACATCGCTGCGGCTCCGGACTGCCGCTGGAGGATTCTGAGAGAAACAGTGGTTGGAAATCAACAAGAGACTCACTATGAGGCATGTGCTGTGGGGAGATTATTGGCATAGCTATAATAGCACAAAAAACATGTTAATAATGTCTCATGACCCTGTGTGTAACTACCGGGATTTGGCTTACATTTCTAGAAACCCGGCGGGATCATCGCCTGCTTGTATTTATTTATTTATGAGCAGATTTGCATGTGAATAGATAAGGCTTTTTATTTGATCTTTGTCCCATAGGATGAAGCCAGGATTACAATATACTTGGACAGGACTGATCTTAGCCCTCTCTCGCTCTGTCTGATTCATTATGTCCTCCTACCTGCACAGGTGACATTGTTCTTCCCCAGAACCTGGTTGTCAGCGCAGGCACACACTCTGCCTCCTGGGATGGCAAGGCAGAGGGTACCACAGCCCCCATAATTCACACTGCACGCGTTGTCACCTGGAGAAATAGATTCCAAATAAGGTGTCTTGCTCATTTAAACATACATTTTCTAAAGTCCCCCTTAAGCGACATGAGTTTCCTGTTATTGTTTTGTCTCTTTTTCCCTTTTTGTAAAGTGAACAGCAGAGGTTCAGAGGGTCACTTTAAAACCCGGCAAAACAAATCACGTCATTGTACCAAAACTCATCTCCTCTCTCAGACAGACACGGCAGGTGTATGCAATGAGATCTATAACCACACGTCAGCCGAATTATTTGGAACAGTGTAGGTGAGAGACATTTGACATTTTTATCCTTCTTGGGGGAATAATTTGTCTTTTCCAGACAAAAGCCGACATTCTCCGAAAGGAAAAAAACACACACTGTCACATCTAAAGTTAAGGCATAAGACACCTTTGTCACTTTCATTTAACACAGAACCCAAAGGCAGCGCCTGAGCCAATGAGATAAAGCTTTTGGTTTTGTAAGAGCCAATCAGTAATACTCAGAGGACTGGACAGCCACTTAATCTATTCAGTGCAATGAACAATGGAGGAATGTCCGGCAGAAATTCTCTGTAAGCACGCAGTAGCCAACCCTTTCTCTGCCTCATGTACTTGGCATGGCACATTCCTACTTAAAATCCAATATTGTATGGAAACCTTGAGGATGAAAGACACTCATGTTATGGGTCTAAAACCACATCAACGGACAGCGCGCAGTTATATTATTCAACATTCATATCACTAGCATCATGCATCAGCCTCCCCTTATTGGGCTGTGGGTGTCTGAGCACTGTTTTTTTTTTAACATGCCTTTTACTGGATAATAAAAACAAAACACCTGCTGTGATGGGCCGATGTGGTTCTCCACTGTCAGCTGTATCTGACTCCTCTCCTATCTGCTCTTTTCTGCTTTCTAACAGCATGAATCCATCATTGTTTTTACCGGATTGAGCAAACCCCTTCCAAACCTTGGTCACCTTATTTAACTTTATAGAACGGAGCCCCGAGTGATTTTTTTCACACTGAAGTCACTGTCAGTGTTGATCAATGCGCTGGTTCACACCATGAAATTTGACACCAATAGGCGTGCATACGAAATCTCTGGTGCATATTTTATAATAAGTGCTAAATGTGTTTAGGGGATTCAAAGGCCTGGACACACGGCGCAGAGGGATTCTACTTTCATCCACTTTTGTATGGTGGGGAAGCAATGGTTCAGCGACACCGGATCGGGAGCACATCAGGGAAAGGCAGCCGACCTTGTTGACTCTGTGCATCGTAGACACGCAGGCCAAACAGTGGCGGCCTCTCGCTCCGCAGCAGAGTGACATCACCGGTGGACAGGTCCAGCTGAAAGACAGAGGCGTTCATGTACTCCGTCCAGAAGATGAAATTGCGATGATGAGAGATCCCGAACGGATGGTTCAGCTCTTTCCCATTGTACACCACCTGCAACATGAAGCAAACATACTGTGTAATCAAAAGATTAGGGGGAGTTACACAGAGACACTATCAGCAACAAAGAAAATCAATAATCTCAAACAGGGTCTTAGCTGTTTGAATATGGGCTCAGAAATTATTTGATCACAGTATATGATGAATGTGATTCAATTTCCTTGCTCAAATTTATTCACGCCGCACTGTCTGCTTATAATAATGTTTGCTAGAATCTTGGCATTGATTAAATAGCATTTGCAAATAATTCATTATCTTAATATGGCAGTGTATCTGGAGTCGACAGGAGCGGTTGGGGATGAAGGGCTGTCTTGTTGGCAGTTGTTGCAGGGGACGGCGAGTAGTTTTCAATCATTTCGCCGCTTTGCAGATTAACTTCGTGTCATTGCTTAAAACATAGAAATTAGTTTTAGACCCGTGCAATATTGATATGAAACTGAGAAGTCAAACACTGAACTAACATCAAATTACCACGGCAATGATGTATAATGAATGTGTAGCAGGATTCTGTTGTGATCTGACAATAAAGCAAAATTAATCAGGGATTAATTGTGCCTTAATTAACAAACTATTAAGTATTAAGTAGAATAATCGTATATAAAAATATATCCTGTTTGCCGGACCAGAAAACCTCTCAGTTTGATTTTGATGTCCAATGAGCGTTATTAACATACCGACCAGACACAGACCAAAAGGCTCTCAGGACGCAACTGGTGATACCTGCAACCAATCGAGCAAAGAAGTGCGTGGTGTCCATGATGTTGGCTTTTTAATTCAAAAAAGGGGAATAGATTTGCAATAGACATACAGGCATTTCATGAAACTGATATCTAGTTTTACTCTAAGCCCAAGATCCTAAATTCTATTTGACAATAGTGCGTTGCAGCCCTGTCCCAGCTGCCAGCTGAGGCAATCTACCGGACGATTCCAAAACATTTTTTTTACACAGCCGTGTAAATATCTGCTCCGGATTAAAAAATACCACAAATTCCCTTTAAGTTCGGGTCTTGAATTCTGTGGCTGTCGCTCTACGAGCGCACTGACCCTCAAGTGAGTCAAGTCACTCATGCACGTACGTTTCTGCATCATTTGACCACTCTGCGCTCTTTCTCCACACTGGAACTCACCATCCTTCCGGTCCCATTGAGATGAATCCTCTCGATGTGATCGTAGTAGGCATCGCACCAGTACATGGTGCTGGTGCTGTGGTCCAGCGTTAGGCCGTTGGGCCACAGCATGTTGGAGGTGACGAAAATGAGGCGGTTGGATCCGTCCATCCAGGCTTTCTCTATCCGCCCGATGCTGTCGTTGACTTCGTCCTCCTCCCAGTCCGTCCAGTACATCCAGCTGTCACACACACACACATATAGATGCACATACAATCATTGCACCAATAAACTGACATAACAAGGCGCTGCTTTAGTTCGGGCAGCATCTGGCAGTAGATCACCACCAGCCCTGAAATAACACTGATCACATTCCACATTCGAACCTCGGCAGTTCATTTCAGCTGTCTGCCTCTCATTCTCCCTCGCCCCTGCTTCTTGACACTGATGTTGGATGGTTGCGCTTGTTGCAACCTTCATCACCCTCTTCCCGCTTTGATATCTTATCAATCAATACACGTGACAGCATTTTTTTCTGCAGGCTTCTCTCAGAAAAATGATTTATTCCGTATCACAGTGAAAATGCATCTTGTGGGTTCTGTTCTATACACCCCTGGGGAGGCATGACTGTGTCCCCCCGCTGAGTCTTCCACACGCCGCTTTGATTCATACAGGGGAACATTATGAAGAAACACAACCTGTGCTGACACACAACCGTTCATAGCCGTTCGTTAAGAAGACTGGCTTTAACATGACAAGACTGATCCCTGCTGATATGGAAATAAACTGGAATTCCTATTATCCCGTATGTTAATACCAACAAATAATCAAACATCGCTGGGAAATCAAAAGAGAGACCGGGAAATCAGTCAAGCTTTATCAATTCAAAGCACCGCTTGACTGCACATCGTGGCAAAGTTAGAAGTCTCGTATTCCCAACCAAACAAAATACAAATAAAATAAAAGTTTGCAGTGTATCGTGTCTACTGCGACTGCAACTCTCAGTGGGCCTGTGGTATTTGAAACACGATTGGGTCAACGATTTGACGTGATCTGTTCTCTAGTAACCGTGCCCGGGGGATTCGCTCTGTTTGAGTGCTGCTGACTGAGCTGTGTGGCCCCCGTTTCTCATCAATGATAGAGAGCCGGCTAAAGGAAGATGAAACAGAATGGGATATGGAGGTGAATGAACACTCCCCCTGTCTCCAAGTCATCTTTTTACGAGCGCATGAATTATTCAGCGATTCTACACACTCCACGCATGCAGACACACACACATACATATATACCCTACATGCACAAAAACATACCTAAACACCACATCAGATGGACCGATGGACACTGTGCCATCAAAATGAGAAAACTGAAGACTGCTGTGGACAGTGAATATTGTTCATGATCCATATTTTCATTTATCTGATTGATAAAACAAAAAAATTGGTTTCAGCTTCTCATGTGAACATTTTCGGGTTTGAATACGCATATTAATCAATGTTGCATGATTATAGAATGGCACCTTATTTTGAAAGGATATAATAATGAAATAAGTGACGGTCCTAAACAACATTGCGAAAGATGGGGTAGGTTTTTTTAATGCCTAAGGCTGGCAAGAAAATTTTTATTTAATAACAAAGGACATCAAGTGTAGAATTTTTTAAACAAACAAAAATGTTTTTTTCCTCTTTTTTTTTCTATTTATTATCTTGAGAGGCCGTAAATGGTTTTACAACCTATACAGAAATAAATGTGTATACAAGAAGTAGGATCAAACATGTCCTTTTTATTGTAGTAATTATTAATAAACTGTTTTCTTGTACAGTTCAACTGAAACTTGCAATTTGACATATATTTGTTTTCCCTCCTTATTTATTCATTTATTTCTGCTTCTATATGGAAAACTGGACAATTATATTATGTTCAATTAATATATTATTTCGATTGATTTAGTATTTTGTAACTCATTAAGGTTGCTGTGTTCTGCACATACTGTATATGTTGTGTGTTTGTGTCAGAATGTGTTGGTTTGACTTTGTATTTTGGTTTGTGTTTACTCTTTTTGTTTGTTCTCTCATAATTTCAGAAAATAAGTATTTTGGGGATTTCTCATGCTTGTTTGATAGCAATCTAAATATTTGGGGATGTTGGTTGGATTAAGCAGGACATCATCCTGGAGTTTCTATGATGGCCATTTTTGATAATTAGCTGACATTTTACAGACCAAATCAGCATCAATGGATCAATAAAAATAACCAGTGGATTAAAACATGATAAAGCAATCACAAGTTGCAAACACACAAAGAAAAAATAAACACACAAAGAGCAACAATGGATTTTCTCCAATAGACAAAGCTCCGTATTCCAATGAGAGGCAAACATTCTCACTCATCAAGGTCAGAGATGACTGAAGCCGATCAAAGCACCACTCAAGTCGAAACTTCATATTTACGTGTGGAATTTTCACGCATGAGATACCAAATGCAGCACAGAAAGAGAGGTGTGCCATTTTTAGAGTGACACTTGTAGTCCTTATCGCATCAACACAGACTAGAGGTGGCAAACAGAGCAGAAAATAAGGTTGCCAGAATGCAATCGAGAAAATCAGTTGGAGAGGTGCATCCACTTTACCTGAGGAGACCCTTCCAGTAGAGCAGATAGAGATCAAAAGGACTGACGTGTTCGGGCCGACTGCTCCCTCACAGGCTCAAAAGTAGCCTTTCTGATCATTTGTGCTGATCAGTGGGAGGGTCAGAGCAGCAGTGATTAAACCTTACACAAAAGAGAAACACTTTGCTGCATATCTGCCATGGCTTTTTCCTCGTTAGTGTCTAAAGTTTAAGGCTGCATTCTCACCATTACTCTTTCACTTCATTTCTTTTTCAGTTACACGGGGAAAAAGACTGATCTGCTGTTTGAAAATCAGTGTGTTTTCATCAGTCTGATGAATGTGGCTCGTATTTGAAAGCAGTGTCACTTTTAGGACCGAGATCAAACAGAGGGCTTAATTATGATTAAGGAGCTATATAGTCATGTATTGACAACAATCGAAAAGACGAGAGGACGGAAAGGAAAAAAAAATCCAAATAAAGTATTTGTACGTTTTTGCTTTGGCGAAAAACAGCGAAACAGCTGTGTGAGGCAAAATGTTTGGAACAGCCCTCTTGAGGCTTGAGAATTAATCTCTGACTGCCATGGATTTGGTTGGTGTTAATACGATTTAAGCCTTAAAGTGTTAATCCGTAAGATCCTTAAGACACTCAGTGAATTTGAGCTCCGCAGCGTCTCCTCTGCTGGTGGCGTCCTCCATATATAAAACTCATATAGGAAGGCAAAAACAAGACAATGAATGAGGACTACAAAGGAAAAACTTGTAGCTGTGGTTTTAGGTTCAGGCAACAAGATGAGCCACCATTTTATTACCCATAAAAACACACACACACACACACACACACACACACACACACACACACACACACACGCACACACACACATCCCTGGACTCATTAAAACAACAGATGCTCTCTCAGTCAAACCATGCTGGTTTACTTGGGGGTGGCAGACTACGCCCCACGCATTTACATGTTTTTTTTTTCTTGAAAGGCACAAGATGTGATCATCAGTCAAAGCAGATGTCTGCCAAAGCAGATGATCTTCAGGATTAACATTTGAGGCAAACTGATGTAATATATCCACCTAAAGGCAAGGTTGTCTTTGCTAACTTGAATCATATACCGCTTAGTATATGTACTTACAAGAACAAGGCAAGAGGCAGATTTTTAGTTTGCCACTTTGACATCTGTCAGACGCTTTTAGAAACCTGGATACCGTGATTGATCCCACGCCGCACCGCGGAAATATTCTCCCTTCACTAACTTTTCTCATATTTCATGCTCCGTAGACAACATAGGCTGTGCTTTAAAATCCGGCTGAAGAAAAATGATTAAGTCCTACAATCGTACCTGAGGCAGAAAATGATGCAAAAACAAGCTGCCACGGCGTAGATTCGACAGTTTTCTAGGTTTCACATGTAATCGGAATTTAGTAGGTCAAAGTTTCTAATGCATTGACTTTACTTTACTTTTTCCTTGACGTTTTAACTCATGAGGCTCCGAGATAGAAGCTCAAACCCTATTTGGAGATGTGAGAAGCGAGATAATTGTTTTTCTCGCCGACTCTCTGGGCTGACAGATATTACACAGGTAGATGTTGTAATAAAAGGGCAGGAAATTATTTTTCTTTGTTTTTATTTTTAACCATATTCACCAGCCGCCTACTCACGCTTCTAACAAACATTTATGGATTGAAAAAAAGCTACTGGTTATAACACTTTTAGAGCGTCTCATCCGTACAGCACCATTTGCAGTATTTTTTTCTTTCTTTTTTTTCATTCTGACCTGTTAAGAGGGTCGACAACAATGGCCCTTGGGTGTGACATATTCCCTTCCAACAGAGTCTTCCGGGTCTGAGAGGCTCTCTCCAGTCGGGCAACGCTGATTGTCTTCCTGTAGCCATCGTTGGTCCAGTACAAGTTTTTCCCGATCCAGTCCACTGAGATCCCTTCGACATTGTCAAGTTCTACAACAGATTCAGCAGCACGGGATTCAATAAAATCATCAGTAAACATTGCTTTTGGACTTTTTTAAGATCTGTATAGAGACCATTTTCATCTAGTACTGCGACGTCTTATGAATGCAATCCTTGCGTTCCTAAATCTGCAGTACTTTCCAATCGCTGTTTTATGTCTTTAATCACTTGGCAATAAAGTAAAAAACACAGTGACAATCAACCATTTGTTCACATTGCAATGTTTGGAGCTTCATTACAGATACAATGATACAGAGCGGTGCTTTGTTAGACCTGTCTCAAAATCTTTTTTTTGTTTTAAAAGCTTAAGAGTGTTTCAAGTAGAATAACAATGTCGGAAATGGCATTAACTTTACATTAATGTCAGAGAAGAACTGCTAACATGATATATTGCTTATAGTCAGCTTAATCTATCTTAGCGAGTTGCTGCAGTTAGAATGTCAAAAAAAAGCATTTAGACCCACCATCTTTGAGAATTGTCTCTCGGCTGCTCCCATCTATTTTTTGCCTCCCAATAAGGAAACTGGTGGTGTCAGCAAAGTAGATGTGTCCCAATTCTGCGTAGTAGTCGATGGCTCGGGGGTTGACCAGGTCCTCGATTGGCTCCATGTGCTCGTCGCTGGACTTGATGTTCATATCTAGGCCTCGGATGACCCCGGGGCGCCCCTTACCGTAGAACAGGAAGAGATCGTTTTTGGGCTCTACAAGGCAAGAAAGGATGGGCCCTTTTTTACTATTATTGTCAATTAATTGGTCTAATTCATCAGTGCTGATCCTGGCATTAAACCCCCTTATTACCGGCCACATTGTACTTATATGGGAGCCACAGCCAAGGCCATCCATTTCCCTTAATGGAGCCAGTAATCAGTGCCAATGACTATACTCTTCCCCTTCAATCACGTCCCTGCTACAAAGCTGCTGTGACAGTAGGAGACGGAAAATGCTTGAGCAAACAGACAATGGCAATACTTACCTTGGCTGTGAGCGCTGCGTCTGATCTAAAATAACATGGTGTGTCGGTAGAAAGGCAAACATGAGGCCCAGAAAGCTGAGGCAACTCCTCGGCGGCCCGCCAGCCGCTCAGGGGGTTGTATGTTCTCGAACCCTTTGGGATCCTCTCGAGATGCAAGCGGAGAAATGAAGGAGCTTCCAGTGAGAGAAGCAGACCTCTCCTCGCTCTCAGCCCCTACCCAAGAGACTGGGATGCTGGGGGTGAGGACCACACATGCCTCACTTCAATTTATCATTTTGTGAGGGAGAGACCAACTACCCAGGAGACAATTAAGGATTGCAAGAGACCCAGATATCAAACCCCACTGTGACTGCTGTATGAAGAAGCACTACCATTTAGCAACGAATATCATTATGCTTAGGGAGCATGAAAGCGCGAGTAAGGGAGAGATAGCTGGCGCATCAGAACATCTATGAGGGGGGAATAAATCAAATGTGTCACGCCAAGCCTCCCAACGCTTCGTTACCCCGATCGAAAATTGGTGGGCCCCTCAGATTGTGTCATCAATTTGATCTTCTGCTTTTATTGTCAGTGACACAATGTCCAGCGATTGATCAGGGCGGCCAACAAATGCAGACAAACTTAAAACCTCATTATGGCAATAATCAATCAGGCCCGCTGCAGGTCGATAGCGGAACGTCACTTTCAATGGGCCCGTGTCCACCAGTGCTCATCTTTGTCACTGTCGCTGTACAGCCGGGGTATGTGTGACGCACTCTGGGCTCCAGTATGAGACATGACCTTTACAGACGCATGTCGATATCAAAATAAGCACTGATGCAAAGCATCCTTTTACAGCATGAATCAGGATTCCTGCTTATTAAGAGCAGGAAGCACTGCCAGTAAAAAAAAAAAAAAAGAAAATCCTTGAAATGAAAACAAAAAGAAGAAAAGCATACATGGTTTCACATATTTACTGCCAAGGCAAAACATGTTACTGACTTTTACAGGACTGCCCATCAGAGCCCAGACGGTAGCCGGTACGACATCGGCAGGTTCTGGACTTGTAGCTGCCACTTAGAAGGCAGATATGGGAACACCCGCCCGGCTTTCCGTATGAGCCTATTTCACATGCATGACTCCTGACTGTGGACAAAATCAGACAGACAGAGAAATCGTTATAAGCCACTGAAGCATCCTCTTTCTGTACTCTTGTGACTCCAGCTTCTGCGTCACAAGACGTAGACGATTCTGACACATACGTGCACATGTTAACCTCGGCAGAAAATGTCCTTTACCTTTTGGCTGAACGAGTTTGTGGTAAACACAGAGTCTTTTAGTATTCCCCAGGCTGGCTAGAACCCTGCTGTCCTCTGTGATGTTGAACCTGTGGATCTGCAGCAGCTCCACAGAGGAACTCCCTTTGGAAGGGTCAGAGTGGGTAGCATAGAGGGAGTCCTCAAACACAGCTAATGAATAAATATACGACACCTGAAAAACAAGAAGATTCATGCCGTTTGTTTTTTTCATTATCCATGAGGCCAAAAATAAGTAAAACCACAAGAGGGACAAAACAAAAAAAAATAAAAAATACAGTAACAAACATAAATTGTTAAAGGGCTTTCATCTTTAATCATGCAGCAAGCAGAATGGAGGTGGGAGAGCGGGGCTGTCTGTACATTTGGCAGCCCACATGGGGTCAAAAGCTGGACTCCACGGGGAGACCGCTGGCCCTGACACCGCAGCCTCCATGCTACATTTAGCAGGCTGACACCCACAGAAAGCGACATGGCTGGATGAGCTGTGTTCACAGGAAGTGCACCTAAGCTAGCCGGGTCACACTCTAACATCAGGGGCACCAAGAAACATGCGTTGGAATAAATAAATAAATAAATAAATACATAAAATAACATACAAACCACTCAACCATCTCCCCCACTCTCTCTCTATCTTTCTCTCTCTCTATGGAATTTGGCCTTGGCACTCTACCTTTGTATGGAAACTTTCAAAGCAATGTCACACATACTACTAAAAATAGGGTGTGCATAGAATGTACTTGCATCTTTACCTCTAGCATACGTAATGCATGCTATTTGGTACTTGCTGGATTGAATATGATGACAGAATCAACCAGACAGGATCGACTTCATATAGGGGAAAATAGAAGAGCAAGGTTGTGGTAATCAACAGAAGTTTGATTAAACTGAAATTAATGAATATGTGTTTCTCCGCAACTCTGTGCTCAGCATTGTTTAGCCATCATTGAAAAGGCCATCCTGTGCAAAATTATTCCTGAGCATGACCCAGGATATTATAAGCACTGCAACTTAAAGTTGTGCTGCATACAATTCATTCACGGCCCTTCAGCCAGTCGGACTCATGTTTTCATTCTGACAATAACAATAAACATCAGTCAGTTTTCTTTCCCCAGGTATCAAATACAGCAGCCTGTTCTGTTGCCCTTAGTCTAAGTCTGAGTGTAATGCTGTAGTTACTTCTCTAGAGTAATTTCCGGGTGTGCCTCTCTAGCACAGTGGTGTACTACATTGTGAGTGTTTATGTTACGTTATTGAGTGAACTTCATGTAATGAAAGTGTTGTGGCAGACATTAATTTAACACAAAGCTGTATTTTCCCCTAAACTTAACCAAGTCATTTCCTATACCTAACCAGGTAGTTTATTGCCTCTCTAATACAGTAGTGCACTACAGTGTGAGGGTTTTGTTTTTACATTATGTTACATTATCAAGCAAACTTACGTAATATGTAAGGAAAGTAATGCAATTGATATTAGTTTAACATAAAGCTGGATTTTCTTCTAAACCTACCTAGGTAATTTTGTTGCCTAAACTTAACCAAGTAGTTTTGTCGCCTACACCTAACCAAGTAGGATTTTCTGTATTAACCTAACCAAATCGTTTTTTTTTTGTTTTTTTTTTGCCTGAACCTTATCAAATGGCAGCCATTTGACAACATTAATGACAGTCCAAAAGTCCTAATATGTGAAATGTTTGTCAGCAAGCTTCATTTTTAAAGTCTAACCGGACATTGCAGAGTATTCTTTGTGCCTAACTTGACTGCAGAGCCCTCACGTTCAAAACTGATGCTAGATGGGTTAGTGCAGTGTCATAGAACCTTAAGGCCACTGATCAAGCTGCTGTATTTGATGAGTCGTAAGTGAGAAACGGTCTTAAGCATTGTGTATAATGGAGGATATTTTGAGAGTAAAGGATTAAACTGCTTTAAATGTGAGTAAAAGTTTTACTTCTGATCAAAAAGACCATCCAGTTAATGGAAAACATGGAAAAACGGAGCTGGGTGCCATTCATCATGTGGATGCAATGAAGTGAAGATCCTCTGTCTAACTAGGCCACAGACTAATGGAGTAGGCACTATTATGCAAAGAACACCTGCATACACTATAAGGTGCTTGAAATGTTCGTCTTTTTTTCTTTTCTCATGAAGGGTGAATATCTCGTCCAAGTTAGCTTGAAAGGGTCTATTAATGAATAGTCATAATCTATGATGAAAGGCCTCAAAAGTGTACTACAGGAGAGAGACTATTGATATGCTCATTTAGAAGACAGCCCCAAATGTGCCTCAATTCCTTCAATTTAATAAATCATCCATTCCCCATTCAACAGACCTTTTTATATTAAAATGAAGAGTGAATTATAACAACAAGCAGTGAATATGCCACCTGTTTTGCGGTGATAAAGCATGGTGCCCTAAATGAGAAAATTAACCAAGAAACCCCCTCTCATGTAACAATTTGGAGTCTCTCAATTGAAAAGAGAGAAAGAATTTACAATGTGGAGCTCGCGGAAGACAAAAAAATAGCGCTTACAGTGAAATATGACACTCACTTGGCTCCCGTGGATTATGGTGTGCCTGTTCCTGCCGTTGTAATCCACCACGTCGATGTAATCCAAGTAGGCGTCTGCCCAGTACACCAGCTTCTTGACCACATCCAATGCCACAGCAGTGGGCTGCTCAATTTTATAATCCACCAGCCGAGTCCGGTTAGTGCCGTCCATGTTGCAGCGCTCCACCTTGGCTAAGTTCCCATAGTCAGTGAAGAAGAGCATTCTGCAAAGGGTAGGAGTGTTTAAATGATTACATTTTGTAAAGGATGTTGTCTACTAGTTTCATTCTTTTCTCTTCTCAGACATATTTCTTTCGCCTGCAATCACAGCCACAGTACACACAGTCATACATTATGCAGTACTCTGGATTGTTTGGTGTTATAGTGCCTTTACCTCAGGTCATTAGATAAACATAATACCACTTTGTCTTTTGCCGAATATGTTTATCCAAGCTGCAATTCATTGAACCCCTTTCCGGGAACAGGAATTATCCAATCATAGCTTAGCAACAAGACATGGACGGTCTGTCAAGCTATTGGATTGTCAACATGTTGAAGCAGCGCGCATGGGGATGTAGTTATGATTGAAACTGAGCATTTACAGGACACATTGACAACACTTTTTATATTAGACAAATACTTTATGTTTGAGTATTAACACTGAGATTGTTGAATACCACACTTTGAATACAACAGTGCGTTATTTCAGCCTTTCTAACACCAAAACAGAAGATCACAACTAAGTCAATCAATTACACTGTGTTTATCTGCCCTAACAATAAGGTTAGCAAACATTAGCATACTTGGTTAAATAGCTTACTAACTAGAGTAGACTAGTGTTACTGCTGAGGCCAAGAGTTAGCATTTACTGGCTCTGCTCACTACATTTAATGGGGTTTAAGTCTATGTTAAATTGATTGTGTTGGAACAGCTCTTGAGTGTTAATCTTGAGTGTAGGGCAATTTAGCCCAGGTAATGTTAGCAGCTCAGCTGTTAACGATACATTAAAAAGCATAAATCTAACATCTGTCATGCGTGCTTAGTGTGACAGTGTGACAGGGCCATAGTTCTATAAGAACAATGCTGTTTCTTTCTTTTCTATATCATCCACATGGTTTAGCAACTAGTGCAAAATGATGACTTGCTTAACCTGGGACCTGTTAGCCTCAGTATTTTAGCATGACATCCTCTATCCGTCAGTTTCATATTTAAGACCCTCTCTATTCATAATGACTCAGCTGTAGACCATGTATTAATCAACTGTGGTAAACTGTAGCTTACTTTGCAAGGTAGCTATTAATTATGCCGAAATTGTCATTAGGCGTCTAGAAATGAATGTCAACATCTGTCTGAAATCAAAGTGCCATTGTTTAAAAAATTACCAAGACTTTTGAGTGGTTAATTAGCCACCCCTAATCATACAACTGTGAAACCAGCGAGACTGACTGAGATGATAACAGTAATAAGAGACTCTCAGGACTTAGAAAGTAGTCTTTACGATCAACTGATTAAATAGTTTCTTTACCTGTTGCACACAGCATGTCAACATGTAATAGCTGTGCAGCGATGACAATGACCATGATTATTGACACGTCTGATGACCCTCTGCCTAATCGACAGACATTAAGTGTTGTACAAATTAACAAAAATGAGATGAAAATTGATCCCTATGATCAGGAACTAAGTCAGTGTTGTTTAAAGTCAGTCAGAAGCATCCAGTCATACATGTTCCAAACCCTCTATCTCTCAAGAGGAAACAGAAGAAGCTATAAAACAGCAGCATGTAGCCACACACCTGCTGTGGGCCTGCCACAAATGTCTTAGACCCCCGGCACCCTTTTTATTTACAACTAAGCCCCTGTGTGTGTAGCATGTAAGTGGCATTGTTATCTTTCAAGTTATTCAAATGAAGTGTTCTGCCGTAGATATGTCGCTTTCAGCCCATTCCACCTGCCCGGCAACACTTGAAAAGAAAGTAAATGAAAACCTGAGGAGTGGATGATGAATAAAGTAGTTTAGCATCAAGCAATCTCAAAGTCTGGATAATTTTTTCAGAAGCGAATATTTGTCTAACATTCGGGAGATGGCACAAACACTCTAAGAGTTATCTATTTTACTTGATGTGGGCTATTGCTAGTGCTGAAAGACAGTGAAGGAGCGAGTGTACTTCACCAAAGCATAAGTGGTGCATTTAAAATAGCATCATGTGTCATTTTTCCAAACATGTTAGAACTGAAAAAGTGCAGCACTCATTCACAACTGTAGTAGGAGTGAAACAAAAAGAAACAGTTTCTTCCCAAAATGTAGTAGAAATAACTCAATGTGAATTTTCTTTTTGCCTCCTACTGGTCATAATTTTATTGATTTTAGCTTTAATTAGAACATTTGTCCTCATAAAATGCCTGTTTTTCAGTTGCAATCTTGGAGCGTCAACAAAGGAGCTTTTGAAGGTCGATGATCATTCAGTATTTAGCAAACGCAGCAAAAGTCAATGAATTACTCCCATCAAACAATTGCCGTGGTTGTTTGTTCACATGTCCAGGCAGACCAATTTACCTCACGAGGGCCTCTTGTGAACAAGTGAATTTATGACTCTTGACTGTCAGGAGCAAAGGATGAAGTAGTGTGATGTTGTCATAGCACCGCAAATGATGTTAGGGATGAGGCTGAAGTGTGTAGTTCGGTCAACAAAGCGAGTCATTTTTCGATCAGCAACACATTTCGACCCACATTTTCCTCCAAAACCTTCAACAAGTCATTTTCGTGCCTCAAACTATAAAAACCAACCCTTAAGCATCGCGTGGGCAAATCAGAAAACCATCATGAAACTTTGTCTTATATGTCATATGTCCCAATTTTTTAAGCCACTGACTAACAAAGTCATCCTTTACGAAATGGGCGGCGGTTCAAGAAACACTCTGTGAGGTATTCTTGGAAAGCAATGGCACATAAAAACCATTTAGTCATTTGGATCGGAGGGACATGTTGTCCCTGCGGGTGACGAAACAAGAAACAAGCACGAGCTACATAAACGCAAAGCTCCCCAGCAGATAATTGGCGAGGAAATGTGTCATGTGTCATGTGGCTGGACAACTCACCAGTATTTGCAGAGGAGCATACAACACGTATACAAGGTGTAGAATTAATGTTAAATTAAAGCACATTCCCAACTCCAAAAAAACAAACAAAAACAAAACACCAGAATGTGTTTAAATGCCTCCCAGTGAGGCTGCCTCTCTGATACATGCAGCAGAAGCTCCATAACCTGAAGGCAAACGCAATAAAAGCAGCATTTCCCATTTTCTTTGTGGTAATTTTGGGGACATTTAGAAGACATGCTGCAGAGGGCCTGAGGGTATGTGAGTAGACATAAAATGACAGACAATGTGTGATGCACAGAGGAGCCAAACCATTTAGTACCTGAAAAACCATGAGGAGGGCTTGAAAATCAATTCTAAAAGACACGGGGAGCCAGAGGAATGTGCGACTGATACGGGGAAAACAGGTGTTACATGTATTCTAATTGTTTTCTTACAACAGGGACTGAATACCATCAGATGAACAAATAAAACGCCCTTTAGCTAAAAGTAAAGATCTCACGGACTGTCACTTTAAAAACTGCCCATGTCTGCACATAATTAACATGGAAGTCCTGTCATGCTGTCCTGCTGTGGCTCAGCGAGGACGGAGCTCCAGCAGCCTCCAATGATAACGAAGCTACAGCCAGAGAGTGGCGGGAAGCCGACTTAATCTGCACAAGTCAAGCCAGGGGGAGAGATGTGCTGCCCTTTGAACCCTCGACCAAAAAAAAAACCTTCGCGTCAGCAAGGAACCCAGCTCCCCAAACAGGTGCACCTCCACGTGGCATACAAATGATAGCTTTCTGGGATTAGGATGGTGCTGATGCTGTACTTGTGCATTCTGCAGCTCCAACCAGATCCGTGTTGGATTCTGGAAATGAGCCCCCCTGATAGAATAAACCGCACGGGACCACTGGGAAATAGTACATGTCCTGCAGTGAAACTGGAGACTGAATAGACACAGGCACAACTGACAATGAAGATAGACATGAACACCAACGTTGATTTCATGTTGTTTTTTTTTCTACAAGTAGGACCATTTTGTCCATTTTATACAGCTGTGGCAGGAAATAGTTTATTTGTTTTCTGACTGAGATGCACTTTTTTGGATTAGTGTATGTGTAAATGATAATTTCTCGTATTTGGACAGACGCAGTGACTTGAAGGCTGTAAGCTGTTTGTAGTTTTAATCTTTTGCAGTTTTGCAGTCCAAGATGGATGAGATAATGTTTAATACTAACAGTACAACAAATTACTCTGTATCATCAAGTTTTTTTTTTTTTCCTTTTCTCTGCACCTCTGGGTTCAGACTTAAAGGGAGAGTATTCTTCAACTTATCTGCAGTGCTATTTATCCACAATGATTGTTTTGGTGCGCATTGCAGGGTTTTGCAAATATCAGCCATAGAGATGTCCGCCTTCTCTCGGATACAGTGGAAATTGATTACAGTCAGCTTGACAAACGTGTGGCCACCTGGTTATTCAAGATAACCATCAGGCCTTGTTGGGAGCAGTCACATGTAGGCGCTATCAAGCTCGAGAACACGTAAAGGCTGCCCGAGCCCAGCCTTGGAGGACACCATTACCACAGTTGCCAAGTCCGCTTATTATAAGCGACTTTGGGCTTGTTTTTCTGTAAATTCGCTTATAGATAGTGGTAGTCGTGGGTTGCGGGTTTTGGGCTTGTTGTTAAAGTGTTCCTCTTCCTATTGTATTGCATGTCATACTGTTTTGAAGTCATGGAACTACAACAAAAAAGGATCATAACATATAAAAACGATAATAAATACAATGGTATTTCTGGATTCAGGGTGATGTTTGTGTGAGTGCAAAGTGTAATAATCTCTCTCTCTTTTTTTTTTTTACCACGAACGGAGAAGTCGCTTGTTTTGGGCTTGTTTACATAGACGCGCTTGCTTGTTTCTCTCGCAATATCTGGCAACACTGACCATTACCTTTCACATCCTACAATGTCACAAGCGTGGGCCTCACGTAGACGAGTAGACAAGTATAATAAATTATAACATGTAAAACAAGTATTTTTTTATTCCTTTTGCTTGATATTTACGGGAAGTTTGTTTGTTCCTACTCCTCCATGATGTTGACATTTTCAGGCTGTAGTTAAATATCTCAAATCATATCAGATGACATTCAGTTGCTGTAATTTCAGTGATGCTTTAATGCTTAATCTAGCTCCATCATCTGGTCAAATTAAGCCCCCGACATAAAATTCACATTTGTTAAAGCAAATTTGTACTATCTAAACTTCACATTCCTACTGTGAGCAAAATAGGGGAAGGCATGTCACAAGAGTTACTGCTGCCAATTTTAGCTGCTGTTAGCTAGTTAGCTCAGTTAGCTGTGCAGCTAGCAATGTGGACTGGGATCTTGGAGTCATATTATGAGAGGGGATGGCTTGCGCTAGCTTGTTAGCATGCTATCTTTTGTCTTTATGTTTTAATCTTAAATTCTCCCATAGTGCACCTTTAATTTCCAGAGGACAGGATTGACTGTTGCTTACACAGAACTCTATCAGAAGTCTATCAGACTTTTCGACATCATCTACTGTAGGCTTCACTGGTCTTGACAAGCATCACTATACTGGATTTTCAAAAACAAAGTAGATAGATAAACATTAAATATGAAACTAAAATGGGACTCACAGGTAGCTTCAAATCTGTAATAGTTTAAGATGATGAACAAACTAAAATGCATTAACTGACAGTATGAAGGGCAGGGAGACAGGAAGAAAATCTAATCATAATAAAAATGTAATGCCAGACCAGAGCATATTCTATAAACACTGTTCCTCAAACAGTGCTATCCTATCTATCACCTCCCTGATTTCATTTGACAGAGCTCTCTCACACTTGCTTTCTTCAAAAAAAAAAAAGTCTCACCAATTAGAGGCAAGAAGAAGCCTTAGAAAAACCTCTGCCTTCTACTGTCAATCTAGCTAGCAGCCTGCGTGTCCAGCTCCCCTGTGGGCCAGCACACTCTATATCCATACTGTCATCCTTCCATACCCACCACAGAATGGACACTTATGTCTGTGAATCATGTGTGATTATAACAAAATCCCTGTAATAAAAAAAAAAAAAAGCACCCTTACTTATCGGAGGTGATTCAGAGAGAGCTTTAGCAGAAACTCAAAGGTATAAGTATGCTGTTATTTACCATAAGCCATATTGCTTAATGACCAGCATTTAATAAGAACACAGAGACGCTGCCAACCGAATCAGAACTTTCTGTGTCATTAAGAAACCAGCAGCTAATTGTAGTGATTAGACCAAATGGCTTACAGTGATAACCCAAGCTGTTGACTAAAGTACAGCTTTTAAACTGGAAATGCGCAATAAAGCGATGTAGTTCTGCTTCGGTTATCAAACTAATTATATGTTAAGAGTCAAGGTTTACATTGCATTTGGCCTCATGGTGGCTGGTCGTGACACAGCGTAACACAATTAGTGCATGGAGGCAAAATGCTTCCATTGTTACTGATGCATGGAAGCAGTCATTACTGTGCCATGATCTACAGTGCTGAAAGAAAAGGTGTGTCATTATTATCATTCCATCTCATTTCATAAAGTATCCGTTAGAAGACTTAAAAACATTATTTTTAGGGTTTCAGCATCACAAATGTGATAGAATATGACTTGAATGTGAATATAAATATATATTTGGTGTGAATATATTACTGTGTGAATTGTTTTTGCTGTTTCTGGTCTGGAAAAAGAGTAACTGATGATTATGTAACTAGTATTTAAGGAGCATATTGGGTAACTAACCAGCACGATATCTCACATTACTTGAAGGTAAACAAATAGAGTAGCTAATGATTCAGTAAATTAGTAATGAATGAGTCATCACTAATTTCACACATATTCATGAACTAATCATTACCTAATGATTTATTAATATAATACCTCCTGGTCTGTTTCCTAGTAACTATTCATTATCTAACTGTATAGTCTTCGAATCACAGTTATTCAGAAATGATTAATTAACAATTAATTATCAAGTCATTCTTGAGTCATTCCTTATTCGCTCCTCAGTAACTACTGACGCTTTTGTGTACCTTACTGTAATTTGTTACCATTGTGTACCACTGAAAACTTGCCCTGTCTCCAAGCTCTGTGCCTGACCTTGTGTTCTATGAATTGAATTGCTATGCTCTGTTCTTGCTAACTCAAAATATTAGGACAGAGAAGGCTTTAGACTACTGGTAATTGTTTAAAATATTTGTTACAGGTGCCACAATTACTGATTTGTTTTTATTGTATATATTTTTCATTTTAAACAGGAAACTGCTATGAAACCCAGACAATAAGTGGGTTCTGTGTGACGGGCAACCACATGCTGTAAATGTTTCACTTTTCCCCGTGGGGATATTTTTTACTCCACAGCTACTCAGCTTTTTTTTGTGTGATCTCTACAGAGACTAAAAATCCGTAATGGAAAGTCCTGCAGGGGCATTTTCTACCGAGGGATGTGGGGTGAAATCAGTGAATACAAATGAATGTCTCAACAGTCCGAGCTGTCTAAAGCATCACTATCCGCCAAATTACACAGCTCAAAGAGAAAGGAGTTGAAGGACAGGGAATCATTTAAATCCCTTCATTGTGACTTGCTCACATTCTACGAGACAAGTCAATTGTTATGCATAGTGATTTTTTTTTTTCCCCCTCTTCTCCCATGATTTTCTTCCTTCAACAAAAGATGCATGATGATAAATGAGCCTCGGAGCTCTTTCAGAGATGGTGTATTATACAGGCTGCAGAACACTCACCCCATGAGAGGATCCAGAGCTATTCCTTTAGGATTCAGCAGGTCTAGTTGTAGGATAGTAACACACGTGTCCCCTCCGTGGGTACAGGCAAATATCTTGTCCGTAACGCGGTCAACAAAATAGTAGTTGCCTGTTAGCCAGTCGATGGCTAGGTGCTCCACATCTGCAATGGCAAACAGGTATTAGACTCCGAAAAACACATTATTAATTCAGACACCATCTAGATATTTCTACAATATGTGTTATATCACATTCGGATTACAGATTGTTAACCTGACTGTCAAACAGGCAAGAATAGTGGGAAGCCAGTGACCACAGTTCAAGGCTATGTTTCAACATTTGTAAGCGTGGGACCACTGGATGCCTTTGATGAAACCTTGCCTTAACACATCGTTGTCAAAACATAAAATAGAACATTTAACCTAAAAAAACACAAGGTTGCAACCTAAGCAAGGGTTTCAACATATGTGGTTTGAAGGAACGTATCCTGCAAGCATGATCGTGATGGTTGGGTTGAATGAATAATAAAAATCAGAGCTGAAGAGGACGTGACATTCCAACTTCTTGTCCTGCTCCGTGCAAAGCTGGGAGCTACCCTTACCCATCACGCATCTCAGTAGAAGTTGTTATGCTGCATTTCCACTGCACTTAGAACCGTTGCTGAGGTCCATCTAGCCTGAGTTCGGTGACATATACAGATCTGACACCGCAGCAATGCATTCCCATTAATTTTTAATGGCGGACACTTTTCAAACTCTGTGGCTCCAGTTTGTGCCCGGTTTAATAAAACATATCATGCAAACTTTTAGACAACCCCGGTGACATTATTAGGATTTTATTTTCAATTTTGACATTTCAAACAAATGCAAAGCAGACATAATAAAACAAAGACCTCATCACTGACGAGAGAGCTGATCTTGATATATCAAATCAATGCAGTGCCCCTTTAAAATCCTACCATGGCCACTGAGAATTATAATTGGCTGGGCAGATTTGCATTCTGTTTTTGTAAAGGACAGTGTAACCCGACACCTCTGATGCAGGGATTTCTAAATTAATGCCCTCGTATTAAACTGTAGGTTATAAGAGCAATGGTGAAGGCCGTAACTTCAAGCCTCAAAAACTGAAAAATAGGGGGCGAAAATCATGCATTGTTAACGTCGAATATGTTTGATAAATTGAGAACTCGGATCAGATCAAAAGGAGGGGAAGAGCGCCTTTTGAAGTAGCAAAGCCAGCATGTTTGAAGGACAGCTGTAGGGGAAAGGTGAGCAGCTAAAACCGCCGAGGCTAACCTGCATCCAACCGCACGGGTAATGAAGGGGGATAGACGGAGAGCTCACAGGTATGAGCGTGAGAGAGAGAAGAAAAGGAGAGCGTGAGCATGTATGTGTGAGAGAGTGCCGGGTGTCTCAACGGGAAAGATGCACCGCTGTTGGTGTCGGTGAGAGTGTTCGGGATTTGAGAGAACATAATCACTCAGAGTTATCATGAAAACTAAGAAGGGAAAAGGTAGAATGCACTGTAAGAGAAAGGGAAAAGCGTGAACAGCTAGAAAACGTACGCTGCAAACTTTGTTGTGTTCTTATTTCCCGTTCCCGTGTGAATCCGCGCAGATTCCTCGTTTCGGCACAGCGGAGTTGCCCAGAGGACTCTGTCGACAGAACCCAGCATACACTTTCCTGGTTGTGCTGGAAATCCAATGCCAGTGTTCCATTTACACTCAGAGACCTCAGGGGCTGGAGGCCTGTTCCATTTAGATGGGTGATGACAATACGATCCGAGCCACCGATGAGAAGCATTGGACGGCTGTCACCAGGATCTGAAGAGAAAATAAGGACATTTGTTATCTTGTTTTTTTTTTTCCTTTTTTTTTTCTGGAGCACAATTTGTACTGTTGAAACATTAAAAGCACCAGCTGACCTCAAAGAAGGACAAGAATACATAAAAAAAAGGACTAAAGGGAAAGCGGTTTTCAGATATGGGGTTAGAGAAACAAAGAAGGACAGTAAGCATGCCTTCACCTTCAGAGTTAGAAAGCGTTGCATAAAGTAAGAGTGAAATCCAACTCTAACACCAGATGAAGCAGCACCAAAACAATCAAACAAAAGGTATTTTTAGCGATTTAAAATAAACTAATGAGACTGAGATAAACTGCTTTATGGTTTAACTGACCGAGCACATTCTCTGACATAAGGTGTGCCTCCTAAATTGGGCCTTTTTTAACCCGATCTTTCACACAAGCTACAAAAAAAACCAAAAAAAAACTCAGAATGTTTGATCACATAATTGCTTCACCTTATCCCTCTAAATCAACTTCCAGTGGTCAGACATGTTTCATTTTTCATGGAGGTTTGAAAAGGCTCTCTTATAGAGCAACTGGCAGGCTGAGCACCAGCAAGGGAACGCGAGACGCAGTTTGTCTATAGGTTAAAAGAGCAGATTGTGTGTTTGAGGCAGTGGCATTGAAGTGAGTAAAGATCACACACCATCATCGACAGTAAATGGACTAAAGTGACATTTGCTGTTTTATGTGTTACAGTTGACCAGATATTTAGCTATTTAGAAAGCAAACTGATGTCAGAAGCGCACCTTTCAAGGTCCAAGATTTATTTAATTTCCTGTGCACAACACATTTATTTTTGGGGTGAATGTCCACCACAGCAACATTTATTAATTTCAAGATAGCAGGTGTCAACACAAAAAAAAAAAAAAAACTAAACTAAAAGGGAATGTGGCTTGTAAAGCAGATTGTGCGTCAGCAGAACAAAAAAAAGAAATGGCATTTAATTTTTTGGCGTGAGTCAGTCGGTAAACCTTGACAAGCATTAGGGTGTTGTTGAGTCAGATTTATGTTCTGAATGACAAAAATACCATACCTTTTAACTCTAGTCTGAGCTAAACGAGAAGAGATTAAATCAAGATTAAATCTCCGAAAAGAACATTTGTCCTGTGGAGTTTCAACTTCACTCACACTCAACACCTTAATATGTTTTTCATTCCCTGCTGCTCCTCATCTTCTGGTCTCACAGAGCTCTATCTGGAATTTATATTCATGAGCTTTTTACAAGTAATGGTAACCCCATCGTTATCCCTGTACCGCGATCGCTCTCTGCTAAATTAATATTAATGCATGTGAGCATTGGGTTCACTTAAGTTTATGGGTAATCATATTCAGTTTATTCCTGGTAGGACACCAGTCACATTGATTAAAAGCTGCAACAGTGGCGTTCTCCCCAGTTAGGTGCGTTGTGCCTCCAGCTATTTTCAACCCATATATGCCATAGTGACAACACCTTTAAAAAGAAAAAAGAAAAAAAAGAAATCATCTTCACTTTATGGTTCAACGCACAATGCAAAAATATACGACACAAGGTTATGCTTGTTTGTGTGTGTGTATGGCGGACCACC
Organism: Diplodus puntazzo; assembly: GCA_963678695.2. Lineage (NCBI taxonomy): Eukaryota > Metazoa > Chordata > Actinopteri > Spariformes > Sparidae > Diplodus > Diplodus puntazzo. Next base: position 25,674,562 of record OZ023164.1, read on the forward strand.
AGAACAGAATACCTCTTTCTTGGTTGTTTTATTTAAGTGGGCTGTGTTGCTCATCAGGACAGATTTGTTAGCGGCATCGGGCATTAACATTAATCAGGGTGACGCCGGGTATTGTCTCTGCACAAAATACTCCAGACTGCTCCCACTTAAAATCTCATGCTCATTAATTTTATCATTATCCCTGCCTGACCACGTCTACCCAGTCCCATGTGGGTGATAGATGTGGTCACTGCTAAACCACATTAATCTTGCCCTACCCAAAGCTGGTGAGCACCGAGGTGATGATAAGCTACAACTCCGCTCCAGTTGAACAGAGAAAAAAAAAAAGCCCTGTTTATTATTAGAAAAAGGAAAACATACCTACTATGCAGATTATGTTGTTTCCCGATGCAAGTGTGCCGCTCACCTTGTTTGGCTCTGCAAGATCTCCTGTCAGGCTGCAGGATGTATCCTTCTGTGCAGCTGCATCTGTATGACCCGTAGGTGTTCGTGCAGGTTTGGCTGCACGCGCCATACATGGCACATTCATCATGATCTTATGGAGAGAGGAAGAGAGTCATTTGTAACAAATTAGGTGTGCTCAAACATGACCCAAATACATAAAGTATACTTAATGTGGCCTCACTCTAACACCTCAGGCATAATTACTTTTATAACCAAGGAGCCTTCTTTTGGAGCTGCGGTACCCTATAAACCGCTCTTTCTCGTGTCTTCCCCAAACAGGATCAAATCCAGGAAGCGGCGCCGCTTTGTTAAACCTCCTCCCCCGGCGTAATTATGCAATCATATGCCATGAGTTCAGGAAAGACACCACAACTCTAGAGGCCCCTTTGACAAAAAAAAAAAAAAAACTGTCTTCTTTCTGGCTGTCAGAAACCAGGTCAGTGGCACATACGAACAGTATTGTAAAAAAAGTACCCAAAGGTCATATTTTGTAAAAAGAAAAGTTATTGTACTTAAATATTACCTTGTTAATGTGAAAATCTTCTGTAAAACTGACTTATACCAAGGTTTTAAGAGTAGTATGTCAATGGAAGTACTTAAATATTAAAAGTACAGGCTAAAAGTAAACATATATATGTATATAAATTATACATCTGGTTGGACGATATATATCAGACTGCTAAAATAGCATCTAAACATCGATACAGTTATAAAGAAGAAGAAGCTGTCATTCTAATGACGTCAAACTGTTACTAATGGTTTGAGCCATGCAGTGTTTCAGAGGAAAACACCATGGCTGCATTAAACAACACATGTTCCCAAAGGGTCTAGAAAAGAGGGGGAAAAGTTGTTTTATTAGTATTTTATCGACTGTTATTTGAGCTACGGGATATTAAATCATCTTTGCTTTTCTTACCCTCTGGTGTGCTTTATGAAATACAAACATTTCAATGATTGGTTATCCATAAGCAGGTCATCATCAGTATACAGCTGAATAAACAATATATATTAGGAATTCCTGGTGTGCATAGGGCTGTCACAAGATTGGATTTCTCTTCATGATTATTGTGGCCAAACTAAATCATGATAACAATATTATCACAATATCTCCAGAAATTTAAAAAAAAAAAGTAGCAATCAGACCTGTCTTTATATATTCTATTATACATTTTTTATTCATATCTTTATTACATTTTGGCAAATGAACTACCCTCACAACACAAGTGTTGAAGTGGAGAGAGTCTGTAACCATAAATAATAATAAAAAAAGAGAGTACAAAAACTCAATTACTCGTGAAACTCATAACCAAAAAATGCCAAAGGCCTTGCATCTTCGCTGGATCAATCACTTGATATATCATCATAGTGTAATATTAACATGACATCAATATTACTTTTTTTTTTATAAAATGGCTACCATGAATCAGAGAAGGACCAAGTCATATATGTGCAAATCTCAAGTAAGTCTCATGTCTTAACCTTCAAGTCTCAAGTAAGTCCCAAGTCATTTTTTCTTGGTCAAGTCAAGTCAAGTCCTGTACTAGGTCAAGTCAAGTCACCTAATTATTGCAATTTTACCCACAGAATCTGATCTTAATAAAGTGAAGGGGTACTGTACTGTTTTAACATATGTTGGCCTATTCCATTTCAAATTATATTTACTTACCTTGCTAAGTTTTAAAACCATATTTGTGTCTTGATCGGTTTTTAAGCAGTATCTACTTTATTTACTAGTGTTTTAGCTTGTAGTAATTACTCAATTTTAAGACAATTGCTTCATGTAGTCCATCTCAAATAGTATTCATTCAACTTCACAACCTTAGTTACTACTACTACTACTACTACTACTACTTTAAGGTGACTTCCTCGCTGCAATATTTACTTTGCAGGGATGGGGATGACCCCCCCCCCCCCCCCCCCCCCCCGCGCGCGCGCGCGCACACACACACACACACACACACACAGGTAGCGGCCAAAATCACGCAGGCGGCCCGCCATTGGTCAAGATAGGCAGGGAAAACACTGGGTAATGATTCGGTGCTGGCGGGCTGGTATGTTATTTTGCTCATTTAACATTGTGTTGCTCGTTCGTAAAACGTACAGCCAGTCTTGTGATGAACCGGTTGGAAGGTTCGCTCACGTTGTCTGGGGTTAATGTTGGCAAAAAAAAAAAAAAAAAAAAAAAAAACAAGTTCCACCAAACCGACCCTCCCCACCCCCACCTCCGTATCATATCAAGCTAAAGTTAGCCAAATTACCGACTAGGCTAACAGGATAATATTAGCTAATTGACAAGAACTTACTGGGCAGAATGGCTCTTCAAATGACGAACAAAGTTTGAAGTTGTCGCTTGGCTGTCCGAGATGTTTATGTCGCATGTCTTGCACTGTGCTGTGCGTCTTTTGCGTCAAAATGGTAATTCCGAAAGCCGAAGACGATGACTATCGGCGCCCCTCCCGCTGCCATGTTGATGCGGGTCTGATATGAGATATGAGAAGGCGTGTTTCTATATATATATATATACATATGTGTGTGTATATATGTATATATATGTGTATATATATGTATATATATATATATATATATATATATATATATATACATATGTGTGTGTATATATGTATATATATGTGTATATATATGTATATACATGTGTATATATACATATATACATATATATATACATATATACATATATATATACATATACATATATATATACATATACATATATGTGCATATACATACACATATATATATACATATATATACATACACATATACACATATATACATATATACACATATACACACATATACACATATACACATATACACATATATACATATACATATATATATATACACACATATGTATATATATATACACACATATATGTATATATATATATATATATATGCATATATATATATATATATATATATATATATATATATATATATACATATATATACATGTATATATATATATATATATATATATATAGTCCCGAGTCATTAACTTCCAAGTCCGAGTCGAGTCTCAAGTCTTTTATTTTTTTTCAAGTCAAGTCATCAAAACAGCGACTCGAGTCCAAGTCACAGTGACTCGAGTCCCCATCTCCGCCATGAATATCGTTTAACGATATCAACACATCCATCATGCACATACAAGTTTAAACGGGTTCTTTAGCTCCGATGCACTCTGCATAGTAACTAGCAGTCAAGTTATCAAATAAATATATTGGAGTTAAAAGCTGAATACTTGTCTCCAAACTATAGTAGAAGTAGTGGAAGATGGAAATACTCTAGTGAAGTTCAAGTACCTCAAAATTGTAACCCTAATAGTACAAAACTTGAATAAATGCACCCCAGTAACGGAAAGACAGAGAGAACGAGCCAAAGACAAACTGTCCTGTATCTGCATGTAATGTACTGTACATGAGGCCCTGCCTGCAGACAGATGGTTCTCGTACACCCAGCACCTCCTGCTTATTCATCTGATGGAAGTCTGGCTGAGGGCAAAAGGAGACGTGGGGAGGAGAGCTCCATGGCAGGAGCCCCACCTCCCCCCCACCACCGCTCCCACTTGTGCAGCTGAATCCTACCTCTGCAGCTCGTCCCGTCCTCGCCGACCTCAAAGCCGTCAGCGCAGAAACAGAAGGTGCCGTTTCTTGTCATGACGCAGCCGTAGCGGCACCGGAGCTCGTGGCAGGCTGACAGGAGCTCTGCGGGGGGGGGAAACAGGAAAGAGAGTCTGAATTGGAGGGAAAAGGGCATGAAAGGGGGTGCGTAGTGTGGGAAATTACTTTTTGATTTGGGAAATTACTTTTTTTTTTTTATTTTCACCTTGTCGCGGCCCCTTTCAGTCACCACTGCTCCCTTGTCATTTGATCACAAGTTTAGATAAGAGTTTTTTTTTTTTTTTTTACGAATTGCCACGTTGAAATGAAAGTGGTGTGATCGAAGAAAAAAGTATAACTCTTAACTAAGGGATCACTACAACAGGAGAAAGAAGAACGACTGAAAACGAAATGAGACTGTGGTGACAAAAGATATAGACTGGTGAAGAGTTAAAATTCTTTCTTTCAACTAAAAAGTTTTCATGAGGCTTTACTTTTGAATTCCACGATTCTGTACAAATTGTGACCCAGCAATCTAAGACTTCTGATGAGTGTGATTTAAACTTATTACCAGCCTCGCATTATAAAAGGAGACATTGATTGAGTGGTAGCAGCCCCCAGGAAGTGCCAACGTTGTCATCTCTCATGTATTTTCTGAATGTTGTGATTGGTGATGATGCTCTGTATAGCACTAATCTTTTTTACAGAAAGGAACAAAGAACGGCTAATTATGGCATGATGAATGTGCCGGCAGAATGAAATGGCACAATTGAAAATATAACCCCTGCAAAACAAAGCTTTAATTGCGCAGCGATTGATATGCCGCTGCTGAACACTAATTAATGTCAACTCGTTGCCCGAAAAAAGATAAAGGCTCGCGTTGATCGTCCTTTGCGTTTCCTGCGCTAACCGCCTCACGACGTTATGAAACACTGCAGCTGCGGACCACGTCACTTCTTGACAGGCTGTATTTACATTCAACAGAGAGGTGGGAAGTCGAGCGGCCAATCAAAGCTTTCATTTATCATTACTCCCTGGATGAAAACAGAGTCGGCGGTTTTGATTTTTTGTTTTCTTTATTCTTCAAGAGGCGGAATTACGTGACGTCAGTGGACCCGACACTTTTGAAAACACTCAATGAGTTATCGGGAGACCGTTTTTCATAACATTATCCGACTTTCATCATGAGCTCACTGACACATTGAGATGAATGGTGCGGTCGGATTGTTTGGAGAGCAATATATAAATCTATGTGACTGCTTGTTGGAGGCCAATATTTCAGCTGATAGGCCATGAAAACTGTGAGAGGAAAGAAGAATATAGCAATGAAATGCGGCGAGAGAGTGTTGACTAACAAGTCTTACTGAAGTTGAGTTGTATTCATTAAAGTGAGTTTATTTTACAGTGAAATTTTGCGAGAGATAATCATAAAACACTCACAGATGTAGCTCTAAACTCCACTGATGGGTGTACAATATACCTCAATTGATATTAAAATATGCAGGCAGCAAAGTGATGGCTCTGTTACCTTTCGCAGCTTCAGAGAGGGCCGAGACACAGCTACAGCGCTGAACTTTGTGCTTATTTGATTTTCATATAGTCCCCTCAGAGGAGCTTTGACTGACAGGGGCCTGAGTGGAATATGACTGCATTTTCCTTTTTGCGAGGTGATAGAGAACAAACAAACACTGAAGTATTGAAATGGTGAATGCCCCGTAGCCTTTGGTCTTCCATGACCAGACGCAGCCTGCTTGGATATTTATTAATACTCCTCACCGGCTCGTAGTGGTGAAATGATTTTGAGGGGAGCAAAGGAGCCGGAGCTGAGCTCAATCAACTTTAAAGAGAATCTACAAACCAAACTGTTTCGGCGGGGAATGGCTTTGCTTTTCTTCGCTTTAAGAGATGCGTTGTTGACATTCATTTTGTGGCAATCTTGTATGAAGCTATTCGCCCACAAGGAAGGTGTGACTGTCAGACTCCTCAGAGGTTGATCCACACTAATGCTGCATTCCACTGAACACGGAACTTGTGAACAGCTAGTGCAAGTCGGAAACTCACCGACATCAACACGGAGGCATGCCGGCCCACGTACTGAACCTTTTACCTTGACATCACTTTATACAATACATAGTGTTTATGATGTGAAACATCTTTGTAGGCGACATTTTCTATTCCATTCAGGTGATTCATGCTTGATAGAAGTCTTTGCGAGCATGCATCAGGAGCCCACTCCTCCCGTCTCTCTCTGAGTGCCCTAATCTGTCAAATCAGACGTTGTAATTGACTTGCCGTACAAATGTGTTGGCTGCGGGCGTCCATGTTTTCCAGAGCAGATGCACCAGGATGCGTTTGGATTGAAAGTCAGGAATATTGTTGAGGAAATGTCAAATTCAGACTGTTATGGGTTTGCAGCACAATGTTGTACAAGGATCCATGCAAAGTTGCGGAGTCAAGTTTAGACACATGAGGTGGTAGCAGCCTGTTCGTCAGAATAAATTGTTGGCATTGCGTTTTTTTTTGGAAACCATGTTTATGTTTAATTTGCACATTTCATACACATCCTGTCAACATTTCTACAATACATATTGTATCATGCTCAGTTTACATGCTCATGTAGGAGGAGGGCATGGTGGTCGTGGCTACCAAGCAAGAGACCACTGTTCAAAATGGCATTTCAACATTCGTAAGAACAAAACCACTGGGTATTTTTGACATGATGTCCAGACATTTTTCAGCCATTGGCAGCAAATCTGGACATTGTTAATAAGACCAGGGACAATTACCAAGAACCAAGTATGTCAGAACACGATCTTTCACGATCCTTGAACGAGTGGGTTTTGTGCCTAAACTTGACCAGACCATAAGCGCAGCGTTGACAGAACATAAAAATTGAAAACCAAACATAACTTGAATAATAATAAATTGCAACACAAAGAAATGTCAAGTTGAAAGATAGAGGGATGTAAAGTTAAACATATCCCTGGTTTGAAGGAACATAAATTGCCAAAATGCATTCTGGTCAATACAACTTTTCTTAATAAACAAGGCACGATGCAAAATCAGTGGTGTATTAGAGCCAGTGACACATTCATACATCTCATTTGAGAAAGCAATCTTTAACAAACAAGAAATAGACTGTATATATTATAAACATAATTTGCTCATGCATGAAAAAATCATGAACACACGTTTTGCTTACATTCAAATATTTAAACCTACTGCATATTTTATGACATAAATGGCATCTTTATTCACATAAATAATGGAAAATTCTGACTTCAGCTAGAAATCACCCTCTTATCTCTATTGCACAGAATTGCAAATACAAGCCAGTTTACTTTTTCTCCATGTACTAAAATACATCTAATCTCAGGGTGATTTCAAACCCATAATAACAAGTAACCTGCTCTTACTTGGTGTTAAGAAAATACCTTAGCGCTATACAGCATTAGCTAGGAGACAAATTGCTCCTTGACTGCTGAAATTAATCACTAAACTGCGCAGAAAATGGGACTCTTAAGCAATGCATGCAGAGAATATTTTCACCAAAAAAAAGTCACTTATCTGCACCAAGACACACAGACCCTGGGCTACCTTCTGGAGATGAGTTGACCCCTTTATTAAGGAGAGAGAGTTTTCAAACCACTGAACATGTCAAAATGTTAAGCACAGTCCCGACAATTGAACACGACAATTTTAAAGGCCTGCAAAAAACTCTCTTTGTCAAAGTTGGTTAAAAAATCATGTTTGGGAGCTTTCTGCACTCATACAGTCCTTGGAGATATAACCCTGTCTCCTCAACATTATGCATATATACCACTAATTTGCATTGGCTAAGAGGTTTTGTAATGAATTTTTGTAATGAGGGAATGTAATGCTGCCAGATTATGTTTTTTTTTTTTCAGTAAAGACAAAATGGTAATGCGGAAGGGAGGGCTTATCTCGGCGCATAACATCTGTTGAGTCAGAACGAAAAAGAGAATTTCTTTGATCCGACTTTCCGCAAAGCTCAAAGGTTATCTGTTAGTAGCCTCAGATAACTGAGTGCCCACATCTGTACAGCCTGACTGATGGCATTATGTTTGATTACAATTTATCTGATGTGGTTGAGTTGGTGTTGTTACTACAACTGCGGAGGTATAATGAAATCTGTATACAGCATTGGAGGAGGGGGCCCAGTACATTCCCATCAAAGATGCCAAAAAAAGTTTGACATCCGAGTATAAAAATACCCGTATTTTCTGCATTATGGGGCCCATACAGCATCACTCACTGGAGAATTTCATAAGCCAAGTCTGCTAACTTTTGATTGAGCACTTGGCCAACTTGAATAGGGATAAAAGGATTTAATTGTGCAGCTCTTCCAGACTTTCCATTTGTTATCGGACCGAATGGATGAGATTCTGATGTGATGCTGAAAAAAAAGAAAAACTTCTATCACAATGGAGGCTTTTCAGAAGAAAAGGTTTTTTGGGGCCTTTTTGCATTATGTGACACAGTTTGGTCACTATGTCAAATGTATTGATGTCCCTTCAAGGTCATAACTTATGTTGCTTCAAGACCATCATTTCAACTGACCAATCACTTTGCTGTGATGTCACATCTTTGTGACAAGAAGAGCAGGTTGTCATGGTTGAAAGGGTTAAGCAAAGAACTTTTACCAAACCAATCACCAGAACAAATGTTAGCTAAGTACGTTTCTGCAATGTTGCAACTTTACATTTGGTTGAATTGGAATGAATGCTCTATTTATCTCTTGTATCAACACTGTGCTTATGCTCTGGTTAGGTTTATGCACAAAAACGTCTTGGTTAGGGTTAGGAAAACATTGTATTTTGGCTTAAAAGACCTGTTTTGGTCGCCATAATCAGGAATGGAGATGGTTTTATGCTTTGAAGATCCACTGGTATGACTTCCTGGCGATGCCACATCACAGCAGCTCATTCCTTTACTCTATACTTTAAGTGAAGGAGAAAATCTAAGGTGTTCATATTTCTGAAGGATGTAAAATATGCCTAGAATAAAGCAACATGCACAAAGGCAGTCATGTGAAAACACTCATACTGAATTGTACATTCATACATGCATACAATAATACAAAAGCACTCAGAAAAACACACAACCGTCACTTTGCGGCTGCCACAGTTACAGAATGCATTTTCAGCTCAATTTAACAAGAGATCATTAAAGTTTTACCCTCTGAAAATGAATGCAACAGTCTGTTGGTGAGCACTGTTAGAACATTTCTTAATGTGGCGAGTGCCGGCATAATGTGCCGCTGATTATGACATAATATAAAGCCATTGCATCTATCTTGCTGTGCAGCTCTGAATTACTCATGTTTAGCTAGTAATTACCACACAGGGGTGAACTAAATTAGAAACATGCAGTGAAAAGGCATTCTTTTCCACATAAATGGGGATTTCTTCCAGATCAGAATACAACGCATTTCAGCCTCTACACAGTCAAACAGGCTCCGAGTTACATTTACTTTCAACCTTTCACCATAGCATCCAAGTTTTCTTTTATCAGGATGATTGAAAGTTGGGGTTACAACCTTTAAACCTTAATTCACTCTTGAGCTACTCTGTGGCTGCAGCTAACAATAAGAGGTGCCTGCCAGTCATGTCATGAAGGCCAAACTGACAGCCATAACTGAGAGGTGGTAAAAAGACATCCTTTCAAATAACGTTAGATAACAGAAAAAACTACTATGAGAATAACGAATGTCACAAGAGTGATTCCATCTGCTGCCTTCAAAACAATATTTTCTGTGAGTAAGAGCAACTAGTTGCAAAAGCAAAACATTTATTTAGAGGAGGAGGATGTGTTTTTGGTTGTAGTGAAAGTAATATGGAGTGAGGTTGTGAAGGACCTATTGGACTTGCTGGACTAGGGAGCAGCACTCCTAGCAAAGAGGAGCAACAGCAACGTAATGCTCCACAATGAAATGGCAAAACACTGAATACAATGAGCCGTCATGATGGCGATGGATGGGGAGAAAGCCCAGGTCGGAAATAATCGGAATCACTCCCTCCTACGAGGAGCCACATGCTGGGAAAATGTTGTCTGCTTGGATGGATACATTGACAGGGGCTGCTATCTCTCTGAGACATTAGCATTTGAATGGCTCAGAGTAAACAGACTTTCTCTGCCGCTTTTGACTGTCATGCACTTTTAATTGGTGTGTGTCAATTAAATCAAAGGAAAACAATGGGTGTAACTGAACAGGTTCTTGACAGGCTGCCTTACAGGGCTGCAAAATGAGCTGCGTTCTGAATCCACAGTCTTCTGCTAACTTTAAAAAACACAACAACATGTAGGCTGTTTGGGTTTGAATTCTCATGCAGGAAGTGGCACAAAATACAAGAAGATGTGTAATAGTTTAACAGCCCAAGGATAAATCTTGGCAAAGTACTTCACTGCATAACAAGAGATAAGTCAAACTTTAAATTTCTTACTTTGAACAATGCTGTGCTCGGGTTAGGTTTAGGCACAAAAAACACTTGGTTAGGTTTAGGAAAACATACTATTCTTAAATTGCCTGTTTTGGTTTCTGCAAACACAGTTGGAGATGTTCTGAAGTCTCCTGGAACACATCCAGTTTTGACGCTACAAACATGGCTGAGAATATTCCCGAAGTCTCCAGTGGTTACACACAATGTTGGAACGCAGACTTGATTTTATCCACGCCACTGAGCTGTGTATCAGTTTACAGACCGTATTATTGCTCAAGTTCAGATTGAATTAATTGATCTCTGTCTGGTTTCTTTCCTCCTCTAAATAAACTTTGGCAAACCTTTACACATCATCAGACGGAGAGGTGGGTCAAAAAAAAAATTATGCTGCTTCCAGCCATCTCTGTTCGCTCGCCTCTCGAGCTTGTGTGTGGACCCCATGTGACCTGTTGCATTATTATTCATCGCGTGGTACTAGCACACTTCCCCGTTGTGAAGCTGTATGCAAAACGACTACATGCCAGGCTGAAGATATTCAAAGCTAATCCTCATATCTGCTCAAAGACGACAGATGATCAGCTTTCCCTCTTGGCAAACACAGAGTGCTGCGGGGATTGCATATCTGCCACTGAGTCCGCCCGATGCCTTTCATATATCTGTAGCTATGCATTGCTACCTCTGAGAACGTGAGTCAACAGTGAAGTATGTGTAATGGCATCAACAGCCTGCAGATATGCTGTATGAAGAAGTATGGTTTCGTCAGTTAAAGCTTTTCATTTATTTTCAAAAACTGACATTTACAGACACCCTTGCATACCGTCTCCTGCAATTGAAGGATAATACAGCTGTGATGAAAGGCCCATTGGCAAAGAAAGAGTCAAATTAAAAAAAACTGTAGACACAGAAGCCAGAAACTGCATACTTAATTCTTTCTCTTCTCTCAAAAGTATAATGCCTGCACTTTAAAAGTGGCGACTCTTGAAGTTCAGAGCGCATGCAGAAATATTCATGAGCTGGTAAACAAAACAGTAAACAGGCTGAGCCCCTTCATCCACCTTCACAATGTAGAAAACTCAGATTCATAAAATGTTGGAATCTCTGTGAATATGCGATTTAAATGTAACTCGGTCTGCATTCACAACAGCAAGCCCAGTCTAATTTGCAGTCTGGTGCAGTCTAATTTACTCTAATCAGATGTATCAACAGAATGATTCTAGCAATTGCACAAAATTAATTCCATCTGTTTTCACATTATGCCTGTTTAAAAAAAAAAGGAAAAGAAATGGCGGGTTGAAATACGGAAGGCTCGGTTATAGCGGATTTTGGGAAAATTATCGTTGGCTTAAATTCTATCAGTCATCTGGAAATTTGCAGTGTCAATATGGCTCTGGCAGACCAAATGATGTGCTTGAATTAGAACAAACCATGAGGTTCTGCTTTCACAATAGGGAGGGGAATCAGCCAATTTAAGGCATAGATACTGTTTAATTAGCTGAGTTTGTAATGAATTTATCACACAGTATAATACATGGCTGAAAAACTACTTCTACTGATCAACCCTTGCAGTTCTGGTTATTAAGATAACAACAATCTTACTGTCTATAGCCAGTAAAATCAAACTGAAAGGGAGTATTATTTGACTTGTATGCCCTATTTTTTGCCAAAACTCTAATTATAAAAAAGAAGAAATGTATTCATTTTTCATTTCTCCTTGCAGTGGTGGCTGACAGCAATTTGACTGGTGCAATAACTTTGGGTGGACACTAAGTAACTGATATAACATGACCTAAAAGCCTCAGTTTCCCAGGTGAAATACCATCTTACCATAAAATGAGTCTTCCTAAATGTTGAATGTTACAAACATAGGTAGTATAAAAGAAACTGAGGTAGCAGTGACAGTGACATTGCCCATTGAAGCCTTGAGTTTGACATTTTGGTCATCCCCATCTTGGTGTTTTTGGAGCTGTAAGAGACCAAATTTGGACAAGAGAGTGGAGCAAAACAGGTTAATTCCATTAGCATTGCAAATGCTAAGTAACAAGCTAATGCCCTTGCCTGCCTGCTTAGTTAGCATGGATGATACACGATTTATGTTCACTTTTATATTAATCAGGGTGCTAATTTTGGCTGGCAAAAAAACAGGCTTACTGTTTATGCACTGGAAGAAAAAAAAACAGCTGCTCAGTGAGATATTGGGTGTTTCATTTGATTTTTATAAATTGAAGTTCTGAGATGAAAACACGGACAACACCCAAAACATGTTTATATGTACACAGTGCCATGCATATGCTTGGCTAAACCACTATCCTGATAGAAGGGTAACTATGGTCACAAACTCATACCCAACTTTATCATCTATATTACTCTAAATATGATTCAAATTTACAAAATGAACATCGTGGTGTAATAAAGAAGACCTGGAACTTAAGATTGACATCATTAACTCATTAGTAAACTGATTACTGTGCTAATGAGTTAGGTGAGAATTGGGGTCATTTTCTCATAAGCTTCCATACAATCTGATTTCTTAATGAAACCAGTGGAGTCAAAACCTGCTGGTCATTGGAAAGAATGCATGTTCAAGGCACTTCTGCAGCCATAGACTACTTCCACTTCTTTTATACAGTCAATTGTTTTTAAAGGGTTTCACTAATGGTACATAACCGATGCACTGGGGACTTGGAAAAGGAGGAAAAACATCTTTTATAACTGTTCAATACCGATCTATTGTGTGCTCTAGTCAGTAGTGCACCACAGAAGCTGACAGCTTGTCTCCTACAACTCCAGCTCTCAAGTGTCTGTCAACAGTTGCCATGGGGGACGGCTACCCAGAAGCCTGGATCTTAGACACAAATCTGATCCAGACATTCATCCAAAAAGGTTCAATCTCCTTCAGATCGATGCATAATATGCACAGTAGTTGCAGTATCACTCATAGTTCATATCATCCCACACAAAAGTAAAGAGAACTCAGACTTAAGTTAAACAAGTTTGGTTTCACTGACAGCAGCACTGAATGTTTGCCAAGTTGGGGGCAGAAAATTTACTTCGCACCATCACTGACACAAAATGTCACACATCTACTGAGCGGACCACTTGAGCAGAAGTTTCTCAGACCAATCCGCATTCAACCACACAGATGGCAGAGGAAGAATGGTGAGCATGTCACTTTCCCTCTGCCAAGACAAACACAAAGCCTCACCATGGGCGAGAAAAAAGGCTAACCCAAGGCTAACAGTCAGATTGCCCCATCTGGCCTAATTATGGTTTCCCTTTAGAGATGGCCATGGCCTATGTGTGTGAAAAGCCAGTCTTACCCCCAAAACTCTGTTTGCAGTCAAGGCCTGTAATTAATGTGGGACCAAATTAGGATGCAAACCCGACACAGGAGGTATACCCGGGTTGGCTCAAGGACCTTTAATGAGTGGATTTCTCACCCATAAATTAGAGGCTTAACCCATTCTGTGGGTCTGTAGCTGTGGTAGGGATCCTCTGGGTGGCAGGAATGACAAGATTGATTTCACAACGATGAAATTGGGTCATGAATTCCCTGGGGTTTCGCAACATTCAAGAGTTTCCAGAAGTATGTGCAGGGAGATATTATTTGTATAAGATGTGCAGTGATTGGAGTGACACCATTTATTGACAAGGCTTTTGGAAAGTTATCTGAGGAGCTTAAGTGTGTCGGCTTTGATGTGACACGGAGCTGTCCGGATGGTCTAGAAGGTATAATTTTCCCCAAGAAATTGAGAGATACAAGCACATATACATGAAGTTCTCGAAAAGAAAAAAAAAAATGTAATCCTGTAGCTCAAACCAGGGCTCAAATGTGACAGTAAATGTTGTTAATCCCTCAAAGCACAATTCGCTGAGGGATTTGAGAACTGGTACACTGCCAGGCTTCTGACATGCCCTTAAATATTGGAAGGAACATTACGGGGTGTGGGTGTCGAAATCTTCCTGCAAACAATGAAATTTTAATTCTAACCACTCCTGAGGAAGAAAATCCACCGTAATAGGATTTGATGACACCAGATTGTTTCCTCATATTAGTGAGAGTAATGATATGAGTGACAATATCTATGCCAGATTGTGGAACAACAAAGTAAGACGCATGAAATATTGATTGCCAGTGTCTGCTGTTATTTATATAGTGTGTAGTGGGGCCTGGCAGTCAATCCTAACCAGTGTTACCAGGATAACGAGGTCTGGAACGTCAACTCCTTCAAAGAGCCAGGCGAACCCTGGCGCAGAATTTAAAATCGGACGACTATAGCGTCATGTAATACTTTGACAAATTCCTCGGAAATCACTTTTTAAATCACCCATCGCATCTGTATCGACAGCAGAAGTAGGTAATAACACTATTGGAAATCTCGGCCTCATCTCTTGCAGGAGAAGTGACTGCGGTGAGGTAAGAATAACACGGTAAAAAAAAAGCAGAGCACGGGCGCTGAGAGAGGAGAGCGATCACTTTGACTACTTACTGTAAATGTCCCATCCATTAGAGGGGCAAAAATTTAATAAATATGCTAATATGTTGCAGTCTGCAAGGCTGGTTGGCAGCACATTTTCAACCTACTGAGAACACAAAAAAAAAAAAAAAAAAAAAGTTATGGAGCTGTGTTCGCGGCTGGTCGTTTCGGAACAAGAGCATCACTTATCACGGGTCCCCTTCACCCCGGGAGAAAAGTGTTTGTTTGTTTGAGTTGTCGTAATGAAAAGTTAATCAAGTGAGATAATTGAATGTTGTTTGGAGGCAGCGTGTGGGAGGGAAGGTGCGTGTTTGACATTGTTTATTTTTCAGAAGCTTTATCATAAGACGAAAGTGCGTTAATGCTTTCGGTATTATTTTTTAGCGTCGTAATGTCGGAGAGAGTTAGAAGAAGAAAAAAAACAAAAAACGATTAAGGTATGTGTTTGCTGGAGAAGATGAGCCGGGGAGACAATGCTTCCTTGCTTCGACGTCAGTAATGAGATTTTTTTTTTTACTTTTCAAGCCAATGTATTCTAGAAGGCGACTATAATTTAAATCCTCCAAACAGCTTAAATCAGTGCTTTCTCTGCGGAGGGCAAACCCATTGCCTTTGACAAGTTGTGCTGTGACATGGAAATCGTCGCCGCATAAAAGTCTGGATTACCCTGATGTGGCAGAAATAGATCTGTGTATTTCTGAATCAAATACATAGAGAGAGGCTGTCATCGTGGAGTGCAGGGGGAGGCGGACGCACCTCATCATTGCAAGCTACGGAAAGTACTCAGAGGATAATTTTTGCTGATGTTTTTCTGTTAGAGTGAATGAGATCAAACCAGGTTGACAGTGAACGTCCGATCGTGTACTTAATCGCAAACAGATACGCTCCAGGTTTGCAATTTGTGACATCGTTTCGTCTTTCCTCTCAGTGTCATGATCCTAGTTATTCATTTTACAAGTCTTTTCTTTTCTGCTGATCAAAGCCAAATATATAACCAGCATTTAAAATCCAACCAGGAATGCTGGGAAGTCGGTCACAGCTGCTGGTGCTGAGGGATCAGTCTATATAATGATGTCATTCTAAATGGTGCACAACATTCATGTTTTTTTTTTTTGTATGAATTAAATAGGCCAGGATCACACGTGTCTAATCATTATCAAATAATAACAACAATTTGAGAATGTTGAACTTTTAACAAACACCCTGGAACACAAACGTACTACAGGTCAAAGCAGCCACATCAACCACGGTCAACAACAGCAAAGAGATGACGAGGGGGAGAAATCCCCCAGACTCCCTTTTAAAATCGCTCAATTTTGTGAGTTGTTGAGTCAGGAGGAGTTTTCTGAACTTCATGAAGCACTGTTTCTGACAAATTTTTAATCATTTGGGTCTTCTTGTAAATTCGGCACATGTTAAAGCCTTGTTTTGGGGCGTGCTGCAGTCCCCTCAGCAACTCGAGTTCTTGCATCCATGTATTTAATCCACAGCAGGTACGAGCAACAGCTGTAATGGATTTTTAATGCTTTCAGTGACGAGATTCGCCCCAACTTAAAACGATGCAAATCTAAATAAATCAATTCAAAGAAAACAGTGATATTTTTGTCCCAGTTCCTTGTATTATTTAAGCTCAAAAGTGATGTGAGCTCTCCAGACAAGGACCCAGGACAAGTTGTTTCACAAGCCTGGATGTCTCAATTCTTCAAAGGCGATGAGGCGAAAACGATGAACTGACTGATAATGTTTAACTGAAATATTCTGGCACCTTTTTTCGCGAGCTACATTTTACACTGTTCAAGTACTTGTTAAGCTAGGCGCTAACTACCTCACTGAAGTGTATCTTATGCAAGATCATCACTTGTTGTAGCGTCGCTGTTCTGTGAGAAACATTTAGTTATAAAAAAAAGTCTTCATGCCATGCTCTGCTTCCAGCGTTGTGACAATGCATTTTCCAGCTTTTCAAGGTTGTTCTTCTTGCAGAACTTCATTCGGCCTCGGCAAATATACTTACTGTAAGCCGCTCTGGACAAAAGCGTCTGCTACAGGCCCTCAGTGAAAATGAACGTATGTAAATAATAAATAGTGCACCCTATAATATTCAACATATTCGTGGCGAGCAACATTCGACAGTACTCAGATGGGCTGACAGTGACAGTCAGCAGCAGTGTTCATTAAAAAAAAAAAAAAACTTCACTGCAGCCGGTACAAAAGACTTCCTGAATCTCTCAGAAGAGCATCTCGGTGTAACGGGCCTGTCACTAAAAGAGCTCTTCAGCCCACTAAAAGCACTGAACATTGGATGATTGTCATTTTGCATGACACTCTCGAGCTTCCTACCCATTCTTTAAACTGGACCGCTTAACACAGGGTCTACTGAGCGCATTAACTGATATAACACTCGGGTCATGCGTGAGCCTATCATCAGCATCAGTGTCACCGACGTTATTCAGAACCCACAAATTCATACAATGGTAAGAGCGAATGGAGAGAATTATAGCTCATTCACCTCGCGTGAAGCAAATTTAGACAGAATAGATATTAAAATGCTGAAACAGAACACTGATCTTATTTTTCCCCCTCGGAGAATACACTTAAAAGCTTCGAACAAAGAGAGAGCGGAGAGATTGGGGAGCAACAAACTTCCCCAGTGTGTGCGGGGGGGAGCTCAGCATCAGAGGCTACATGAGGATGAAATGGAATAGCGAGCGCCAGCAATAACTGTGGCAGCCCTGCTTGTATTGTGAGCAGCGAAGCAGCTCTTTCATTGGCATTGAGAGAGCGAGCACACGCGTGACAGCTTAAACAGAGCACTACAGTGGAGAAGGGGGCTCTGGATGTGTCTATACAGCGCGCGAGTCGAGTCACTCACACTGTGGCTTTTGCAGTGCGACTCGATCCGTCTGAGCCGGCTTCACAGGCCTCACTCCTTTCCTACAGGCTGAAAGGTTAACAAAGCATGAATTATATCCATTGTGTCGCTGTTTTGATATTCAAATTGACCTGTTTTTTTTTTTCCGTGTGAGGAGGCCGTTCGACACGCGACGGTGACGGATTCGACGGTAAATGTCAAGTAATCACAAGCCATTACTGAACGGGGTTATTAATGATGAACGTAATGGTTGCGGGTGGAGCCTAGTCAGGGGACCAAAAATACCAGGGTGCTTATTAATGTGTTGTCTAAATGTCAGCAGAAGTGACAGACGTGAACTGCATGTCGTCGCCGTATTAGCAGACACTTCTTAACACGTATAACCGCCCCCCGAAATATCAAACATTCACTCTGAATTAGATAGGAACTGCAGTCGGGACATAATTGCTTTTCAGTTCAGCTAACCAGAAGATACAGAGGACGACCCGGCAACATCAACTACCATTAAAAATCAATAACTTAAATGGTTGTTGATTCAGGTTTTGTGCTATTTTCGTCGATGGAAGCTAAAATGCTCGCTCCTGTGACAGTAATTGCAAAAAATATGATGGGGAAAAAAATCAGAGCAGAACCGCTCTTTCCTTTTGCTCTCCACACAGACTGCACAAGCAAATGTAATAACATGACCAGATGTTTTTTTTCTTTTTTTTTTTTTTCTGGTACTTTCGAGCTATAATCACAAGTAACATGCATTTTTGATGTGGATCTTCATGTAATGACTGTTGCTGGCTCGCTCCAGCTCCCAGGTGCGTGCTCTCCTACCTTTGCATCGTGTGCACTGTAAGAAAAAAATAAATAAAAAATCCCTATGATGGCCCAGGCACGGTATTGCAAGGTCATGAAAAAAAAAAAAAAAAAGATCTCTCATAGCCCTGCTCGAGCCAATATTCACACTGCTGTGAAAACCTGAGCCCGGGCTGTGATGTTTAATACCGTGCATCTGGCTCATAAAACTTAATGCTGATGATCTGCCTGGGCATTCACACTCAAACAGCAGTGTGCAGCGTGGGACTGACTGAAGCCAACATGTGGAATCTTTTAACAGGAATCTCGCTGATTTCCAACCAGCTCTGTGTCACCACGGTGTCGGTATATGCTGCTGAGCAATCAACTTCTCTCCATTTTCGCCTGCACCCAGAACACCCCCATTTCAGTGTTGCTGTGTCAACTACGGATTGTTGTTCCGTATTTTTGTACGCCGAATGTAGTTGGCTGAGGACAGAAACAGCCACCATCCTCTCCCTCTCTCCCTCTCTCTCGGAACATGTAAGGGACGTCTGACCGAACTCAGATCAAACTAGATAGTTTGTAACCGCCATACACCCAGTAATTGGCTGTGATGTTGTTCCTTGACTGTGAAAACGGAGGCTTAAAGAACTCTGCGATTCTGATTAAATATGAGCCCAGATCCTGATCATTGTATATTTCTTGCCAAAAAAAATTGTCTGTTTAGCTGTAATGTGACGTTTGTGACCGGCAGGCAGCCTTTTCAAATTTCAAAAAAGGGAAGCCAGGCACAACCTGCAGTACGTCATCCATCAGCAGGAGTGTTCACAGCTTTTGCACGGTGCAGTGCATTCTGGATGTTGTAGGTTGTCTACCTTTTGAGCAACAGTGACCGGTGTCCTCCTGGCACGTAGCACCAACCTCATATTTTCCATCTTTCTACTCCATAGACAGTTTTATGCAAGGAAGAGTCCTTTTTTTATCTGAAAAAAATATGTTTTTAAATGTGAATATAGCATTTGTATGGCATATACCTAGCATGTGCAGCACATTTTTAATGCTTTTTGTTTGTAGAAACAATTTCTATAGTATACAGTCAAAACTGTTGTGGTCTTTTCACCACTACTATCATAATATGATATTGTAGTGTCCTGTCCGGGACCGCTGTGCGAACAATGAACACGTGAGCTGGTTTATCTTATAACTTGCATTTATTGCAACAACCCTTCATGGTCACTGTTGGCCGTAACCACGCCGTACAACACACACTCGTTTTCCTCCCTCCACTCCTCAACCGGAACCAAAACAACCGCGTCATCCTCCTGATGTCACTTCCTGCTCCTACCAAACTGAATGAACATTCAGAACTTTTAATAGAACACTTAATAGCAGAACACATTTACAGGGTCACTACAATATTATAAAACTACTTGAGGAAATTTAAATCAGAAAAAGCAATATTAGAAAGATAGACTTTAACCAATTAAGGCGTGCAGTGGGATTTTATAGTTTCTGTTCAAGCACAAATTCATTGAAGGTTATGTTGAATTGGTGTGTGAGGCTTCAGAAAGGTTTCTCTTAAAAGCCGTGATCACAAAGGACCAGATGAAGCTGTTTTCTCTTATGATTTTCTCTTTTTTTGAAAAATTATAAAATGAGTGACCTCATGTGACTGAAGACGAATCACAGTAAGATACAGACATAACTGTATTTTAAACACTACAAGGATTTATATCAAAACCTTGGAAACGCTGGATTCAGTTTGAGTAAAACGGTCTTTCATCCAGTTTAAATATGATATTTAGCAAAAGAGTCAGCACTTACTTTACTTATTTCACATTCTTGATTTATTCATGTCTTTTTTTGCCTTTTGGAAAGAAAATCAACATTCTCCACAAACTGAGGCTGAGGCATTTTGATTTTTGTCTTGACAGTTTCCACAGCACATTTAGTATTCCCACCTCTAACAGAATAAAATCCTGTGCATCTTTTCCTTAACACACTAAATACAGTTATTTGGCATCAGTGGGTTTAAAATGAAGCTTACGTGTTTCAAGCAGTTAAAGCACAACTAAAATCCAAATGCTAGACTTTAATCAATCTGTGGTGGCAATGAACAGTAAATGGAATGTTAAACCACATATCTATCTTTTATCATCCAGTTATGTCATTCTATATGCTATATATAGTCGAGGCTGCATCGCTGACACTCGCTGGGAGACAGACAGCAGTGTGACAGCGTTGAGTTGGCATCATTCTATCGGTGATCTGCAATGACACTGCTGTAAATGTTGCTATCACGATCCAGTCTGCAGTCACAATTCTTCGCCGTTTCTAAAGAGCGGAATGAAATATAAAAAAAACCTGACAGCGCAGCTCTGACTGTAATTTCTATTTAATCATTTTGTCTTGATTTGTTCCCAGAACAAAAAAACAAAAACAAAACAAAGAAACAAAACAAAACAAACCAATTCTTTGTTTAACCACAAATTTAACATGTAACACATTTTTGGTGAAAAAGTGCAAAATATTGAGTAAACACTTCGGGCAGACATGGATTAAGCATCGAAATTAAGCTTTCATTTTTGAAATCTTGTGAGGGAAACTGAGCCAGTGTCTCCAAACTCAGTCTTTTAAGCTCCAGGCTGTTCTGTTTCTCACAACTATGTTCATTTGGAAGACATTTGTTTATTGCTAACTTTCCGGGACCGTCCTGGAGATAACATATGACGCCTGATGCCGAATTATGTTTATTTAGGGCTCGCTCGATGCGAGCAGAAGAGACTTCAGAGATTCCCGTGGCACAGCCGCGAGCATGCGATTACGAATGAGCAAGTTTTCCTGAAGGTGAGCGAAAAGAGTTTGGTGGTTTTCCATCTGGGCACCTTCATATCAAGGCCTCTCGGGATGTTTCGGCATGTATATTCATAAGAGGTGGGCAGGAAAGGGAGGGAAAAAAGTTTTGCGAGAGACCCAGCTGGTTGCCTAAAAACTTCTCTTTGGTGACCTCGATTCCTCCTGCTTCCCAGAGAGTTTGGTCCGTCCATGCGGGACTAAGCGTACTGTACGGTGTGTTTCCCCAAGTGAACTTAAGCAGAGAGGTCAGCCCCACACGAACTCGGAGTGATATCTTTACCGTGGAATCAAAAAAGAAAAAAAAAATGTGTCGAAAGACTGCAGGAAACAAATTTCCCTTTTTTTCCTTCCTCGCTAATTTATTCCTTGTGAAAGAATCAATCTCTCTGCTGCTTTAGGCAAAGAAGTCAGAGCAGCTGACTGCAGTGTTGCATTGAGAGGTGGATTGTTAGCATTCAGATCACACATCAGAAAGTGCCTTTTGAAGGGAGTTTAGAAGACAGAGGTGCCATGTTACCCACCGACAAGCGACGTGTGAAATGATATGTATTTGGCAAGAATAATGTTAAACCCCTTAAGGGGTTTGTGCAAGGCCATAGCAAGGCAGGCAGAAATGAAGGAAAGTGGAAAAGATGTTGTTGGAGCCACAGAAAGCAGTTTAAAAAACAGTATTTCTTTATCAAACACAAGAAGAATTGCATTTGTGCGCGGCACGGCGGATCACTTGATGAAAAATATCAATAATGTCAACTTTTCACTTCTCAGTTTACAACAAAAATTTAGCGAAACAGGAAAGTTGCCCTCACGGTAGAAAAGAAGCGTGGAGCATCACACAGAATGAAATATGCAGCAGATCTACTGTTCGGTAGTCTTGGGCTTTAAAGATAGCTGACATTCTAACCCTGACACTCTGAGCGAAAAAGAAAAAAATTAAAATGCAAAGCAGCACATCCAAATTAAAACCGAGGCATAAGAGAGCCCACGCGCTCCTGGACGTAGCGAGGCTCCATCCATCATTCAACTCGTCACATTGTTAAAGTCGAGGTGAGGAAAACAAAGTTTGTGTGAGTGGAGAGGAGAGGTGTTGAAACCAGAATTACTCGTGAAAAGGATCAAATGTTTGAAGTCTTTGGAGAGGCGAACGAAAAAACTTAAAAAGTCAATCTGAAAAGTGGTTTTTGGTAGATGTTTTATTATGATTATGAACACATCAAGAGCGCCTTAGGTACTCATTATAACATAAATTAATTATATTTCTCATCAAAAGTAACAACAATCAGATTGTATGATTACTGTTATTCTTTTTAACAAGAAAAGAAAAGAAAAGAAAAGAAAAGAAAAGAAAAGAAAAGAAAAGAAGAAAAAAAATCATCTTTCATTCTTTTGTTTTACTCTTGGTTCAAGGATGGCTTGCAAAGTAAGAAAATAAAGGGGGAAAGTTTTGTGCGATTAAAAGCCTTTTTCATTTTCATTTTCTGTTTCTGTCAAGTCTCTGAGGTAGCACGACGCAGCAATTTACTTCTGGAGAAGGATCCAGGACGTCTCTGCTTTTTTCTCCCACAATAAAGAAAGATTAAAAAGAACAGAATTCCAATTAAAAAATACTCTTTGTCTGACCTTCTTTCCTTTCAAATTTCTTTCACTTCCTCTCGGAGACGTTGGCCAATGAGTCATTACTGCTCCGAGTGAAACGCTGCAAGGTGAGGCTTACTGCTGTTATTTTTTAAATTGTAAGCCAGCAGTGAATTACAACATTTGTCTAATCAGTTTCCTTTAAGGGGGTCGGTAATGGAGAGAGTCATTTACAAGTTGCAAGGGGTATGAATACTCATCGTCGTGTGTATTTTCCCGTACTGCTCCCGTGAACATAAAGGTGCGTAAGCTGCTCTTAATTTAGATTTTTATCACCTCGTCCTTCCGGCATCGGTGGATTAACAGGCATATGTCTCTCTGCGCCGACACGCTCCCGCTGTACGGAAGACATCTGAGCCTGCAAGAAACCGCCTGCGTGTTCTACCCGAGCTGACTCGAGCGTTTCTCCCGGGTTGCTTTTTTTTGCATTCTCATTAAACCTGACATGACTTGAACACGATATTTGATCCAGTCTTGCAGGCCTCTCATCCTGCTTTGCTGTTTGGTTCAATGAGCCGACCTGAAGGTATTAGCCCCGAGGATCATTTGCGGCTCAGGCACAATTCACTTGAAAGAAGTGTCAAGTTTACGCCCTCGTACTTCTATTACAGATCTCAATGCCCTGAGAAAGGTTGTAGTTAACTTAACACAACATAGCATCAAAGTCTGAAAACCCGTTGGTATTTGGAAACTTTCTATTTCTTTATGCTGCAACTTTACGTTTCTTTAGGTTTCATTTTTAGTTTTATGTTGCGACAAGGCACAAAAACCACTTAGGTTACTGTCAGAAAAAACTCCACATTATGGTCACCATGGACACAGCTGAAGATCTCCTTACAAACACCTGATTTTGACGCCACGGATGGAGATGTTCCTGCTTCTGATAACATATCATCAGTTAAGATCATCAGGTTTTTTTCGTCACCGCAGACATGGATGGACAGTTCGCGACTTGGCTCCACAAACACAGACAGACATGTCCCAACTTCTAACAAAAAAATAACCCAGTGTTCACAACCACAAACATGGCTGGAAACTGGCCTGAGGTCCTTCGAAATACACACCGGTTCCCTGCTTAGAAACGCTGTGGTCTCTCGTTAAAAACATCCAGTGGTTTACAAACTTGCACGTGCTGAAACATTCTAGGTGCTGTATCGTAGGCAACTGGACTTGTTCCAGTCTCACCTCTCATTCAGAGAGGCTTCTTCAGTTCTAAGTTGCCTACGATACAGCACTTAGAGTAACCATGACATGGATGGCTGAGAACATTTATCAGCAAATATTGAAACACATTGCAGTCACAATTTTGGCAGCCATCTTTTTCTTTAACTCCACCACCCCTCCCTCCATGGAGGTCAGGTCAGAAACATGTGATGTAATTGTACATAGTCTACATCATGTTTTAATGTGAACGTATGGGTGGTTATCTGAGGTACATTTCTAGGTGACAATAAATGGTGATTTTTTAAACCAGAACAAACATGTTGCACATTGTTATCATATCTTCCCACTTCAGTCATTGTGATTTAATTCTGGCACGCTTTCAAAGCAGGTTCATCGCCGCAAACCAGAGTGTAAAGAGTGCAACGCCGGAGCAAGAGTTCTCTGCTCCTTGCCAACAAACAGGCATTTGGACTCTTCACAACAGCGAGTCAGAGGCTAGCCTGTTGTTGCACCTAGCACTCACACAGAGACAAAACCCAGCATGGCTTCAGCTGTCTTACGGGGTAAAATAGGTTGCGGCTTCTGCCAGACAGAGGCCACCGTAGTGCCAGGCCCGCAGCGATCAGGATGCAGACGTCGCCTTATCACAGGAGCCAGGTGTCCCGAGCAGCTTGCTATAGTTGAGAAGAATGCGAGCAACAACAAAAACTTGTGTACGACACGTCACCTGGTGCCACCGTCCTACTGTGTGTCTTTCCTGCTCTGACAGGAAGGATGACGGAAAGTGACCTTGGCAACAACAAAAGTTTGAAAGTAAAAAGCCAAGGCCAGCAACGAGCCTGAAAGAGCTGAATCTGAGCGAGACAAGGGAGAGATTGATGGTGCTTTAACTCCTCCAGACAACGACAAGCACACTCTCGCTTCACTTTACTTGACTGAAGTTTGGTCTAATGAATATCTTAGTCCAAGCGCATTAGCCGTGAATTAAAGCAAAGGCATTTCTTCCACAACTGTATATTTTACAAATTTAATGTAATGCAGATTTAGTGTGTGGGGGGGGAACTTTCACAATCTTAATAATCCAAATAAGATGAGCGCAATCAGATTAATTATCATAATAATGAGAAAACCCATTCACTTATGTATTCTAAACCCAAGGCTGAAAAAAAAAAGAGCCGGGATGTGAGAGCGCCATTAACTCTTACCTCGACAGTGGACTCCTTCGTCGTAGCCGTCGTCGCAGTCTCTCGCCCCGTTGCACAGCTTGTTGAAGTGGATGCATTTTTTTGTCCCGATGCACTGTATGTGGTTGAGGGGACATCTGATCACCACCTCTTGTGCACCTGAGGAAAAGAACAAGAGCAGACAGTGTCAGGGAGCTGTGTCTTCATCGGTTTTCAGCGCTTAAAGAGCCACTACGTCGTTTTGGAGAAGAAATTTTAACTTATACAAACTCGGGAATACGTTTTTTTTTTCCTTAACTGAATAAACAAGCTGTTCTCAGAGGAACATAAGGTCCCCAAAACTCTGTTTGAAGCTGGAAAGGTGGCAGGGTCCGCCACATATTAACAATATACAACAGTATAAAACCTTTAAAGTCTGTTTATTCAGTCATTAAAATGAAAAGTTTGTTCACTTAGTTTGTTTAGGCATGAACCATATCTTCCCCGAAACTACATAATGCACCTTAATAATTCATGTATCAGTTTACTGCTGAACCCAATGTGCTTTAATGTTCATTTCTGCATATGGAGCAGCACTTACAGTGGGAGACTGAATACCATATGTTAAATTAATTTGCATATTTCATTGTCGCCATCGTTTGTAATTTCTGAAGGTAGACAATTTCTTCCCCGTAGTTTTTTTGTCAGCA
The DNA here is from genome assembly GCA_963678695.2 of Diplodus puntazzo. NCBI lineage: Eukaryota > Metazoa > Chordata > Actinopteri > Spariformes > Sparidae > Diplodus > Diplodus puntazzo. The sequence continues at coordinate 25,700,745 of OZ023164.1, forward strand.
AAGTGCTGATACTTCAAGACCTCTTTTATAGGATGCTGGAGAACCTTTGCATATGCAAATATATTTATACTTCACAGCATTGTTCTGTACACACAACAGATGTTCGCCGCACTGCTTCTTTCGCAGACGCGCCGGTGAAATCCCATAACAAAGTGCCCGACTCCCCCCCGGCAGCCAGGCGAGTGGCGGCGAGCAGCTGTTTAAGGATTCATGAGGCACATAGGTGACCCTCATTCATGTGGCAGCCACAAGAGCACATAAAACACAGCTGACCAGTGCACCAGCACTGTAAATGTGTCACATCTCCACCCCAACTACATTGATATCAATTACCAGCGTGCCGCCGCAGCCATTTAATGGGAAGATTTATCGCCCGCGTGATGGGATCTGTAACAATCCCCCCGGAGTTCTCCCACCCCCTCGGAGCTCACATCCCGGCACATTTGGACCATCTTGACTGGGCGGCGACTTATTCACAACATCTATTTCTACTTTGTAAGGTAAGAGTTACGGCAGTTAATGTGGCTATTACAATGAGGGCTGCCATCCCCCTGTTGATTTACAGACGGGGAGACGTGGACAAGTAGGTGTGCATCTGTATTGACACAATGATGGCTCATATTAGTTCCTCCTCCTGAGCATTTTTTATTGCTTTTAAAGGGTAGCAGGAGGTATGCCTCTCTTATGAATATTTCTTGGCTATCTCTTCAGGCCCAAGTGATTCACACTATTTCTATGCCATATTTAGGTGAGTCAAACCCAAGTGACCTTGTCTATGAGAGTTCATATTTCATACATGAGCAAACTGGCAGCCTCATCTGCTGGGAAAGGGTTTAAAGCAACGCTCTTTTCATTTCTCTCCGAGCTCCTTTTTGGAAGGGACTTTTTGATGTGTGCGCTCCTTTTCACACACACACGCATGGCTTCACTTAGGGTGAATCTGTTTGTAAATCCGTCATCCATACAGTAAACAGAAATAAAAGAAATGTTATAAAAGGCTTCACTCAGTTGTCTTAATGATCATTGCTTACTAAACACCAGGGATTCCATCTTCAAATGTCACCGGTGCATTCTGTATTTACACACTTGACTTTTAAATCAAATTCGTTTTAAAAAAACAAAAAAAAGAAAAAAAGAAAGAACAAGCAAAAATATCCCTTTTGAAACGCTTCCATTTCTTAAATTTGGAAATCAGCCTCAGCTAAGCGGGCGATCCCGGTGTGTAACTGTTACAAAACACACAGGAAAGTTTCCTCACTTGCAGAGAACAGGACACACTGTCACAGAACATCCAGCCCGGTGCCACACAATAGCACGTGTCCATTTGGCAAATGTACTATTTAACACACAGCTGTAAGGGGCCCTGACAACGTTACGCCGTTGTCAGCCTCTCCCCTTGCCTCCTCGCCACATGGGTTCTAATCTAATGTGATAAGGGGAGGGATGGCGCATGAATATTCAGCGGCTCTGATCTGTCATGCAGGGATACACAGATGGTCTCTCAACGGCTGAGGTGCTCAGGATGCCTCCGTCAATTCCCAAACTACTGTACTATGTTGGATGATTGCTCAAAGTCGTACATACAGGATGGTACACTGTGTCACGAAACACGTCCTCTGACAGCCGCGCCGGAGCTCTTATCTCCTTCCTGTTCCATGATGCTCAAACCCTGCATACTGTATGTCCAGTTTACATGAGGTCATTTTCAGCCACCTCTGGTTACATTCGACCAAAGCTGAATGCAATACGTTGTGTTTAAGCTAAGGAAAAAAAAAACGGGCAAATAAACAGAAAAATGCAAAAGTAATTGCAACACCCTCTGGGCCATTAGTGATGATTATCTGGGAGATTAGAATCCTCGAGAGTAAATACATACATTAGTGTTACTACAGCGTGTTGCAAGGTCAAACATCGCACAACTGCAATTCTAGATTTAAAGTCTTAAAGCAAATGCAGCAACAACCTTGGGGGGAAAAAAAATACATTTTCCTCTTCAATTGGTTTCTATCATACGCGTATAAATGTATTTACAGCATTTAGCAGGTATTTATTGTCCAAAGTGACTTACAGTAATTCATACACTGATGGCGGTGGCTGCCATGCAAGGTGCCGACCAGCACAGCAGGAGCATATTAGAGGTCAAGCATCCTGCCCAAGGACACTTTGACATGCAGACCAGGGGAATCGAACCAGCAACCTTCTGACAACAAGACACTGGCTCTACCCCCTACCCCAGCTACTCCTTATGTACTATATCATCTGTCTGCATAATCTGTATATTCTTCTTCCATGTGCAGAAAGGCGCATCATTCCAATTTTCATAACAGTATATTTGTCCCATAACAACTTTAACTTTTCTTGTCAATATCAAATTTGGCTTACTATAGTTTGTAAACTCTGTTAGCGCAGGACTTTTTAGACTGATTTACCACTTACAGGATATTGGGTATTTTCTTCAGCTTTATAGTTAATATTGCTATAACTTTGTTTTTATCTATTTTATTTTTGTTCTTGCTTCATCTCGCTTTTTCATTCTTATCTACCACTCATGCATTGTTGACCCCCTGCTTTCGACTCTTGAGTTGTTTTCAACAAGTCAATTTACCCAATGAGGGATCAATAAAGTATTTCCTTATTTTAAAATATATTACATTTATTCATTTCTGTATTATAGAATGGGGATTTTTCTCAGCAACCTTTTTAAAAGGGACCTTCTGCTTTAAAAGCTCGGCACACCGACACTTTTTCTTTTCCTTTCACTTCTGGCTGATTAGGTCGGCTGCTCAGGTCGACAACAGGTAGACTCACGCTGGAAATTACGGGAGATCAGAAAAACAACATAACCTAATAAGAATGATAAAGCTTACAGATGCAGCAAAATCGACAAGTGGCGTTAATCAAGCGTGGCTTGTAGACGCCGACACGGACCTGAGAGGTCTAATCAGCCAGAGTAAGTGCAAACACCTATTCAGCCTGGAGAAAGAGAGCTGATTTTTCATCCCCCAGGTCGTCAAAACCTGATGCTCTGGGGTTGGCGTCTGAGGCGAGCTGCCAACCGGAGGTGTCAGCATTTGACAACCTGGGGATGAAGCTCAAGCATCAACTTTTTTTTGTCTCCAGGAAGTTACATTTAGTTGTTTTTAACTGCAGCTAATGACGGTTTGCTCTTGGAGACTGAGGAAACATCCGTTAAAATGAAAAATGTCTTCCCGAATGTTCTGGTGCACTGACACTGGATGTTTTTATGTTTTTTTTTAAATCGGCTAAATCACTTCGATTTGTACCTCGCACACACATCAAAGGTAGCTGAGATAGATAGATAGATAGATAGATAGATAGATAGATAGATAGATAGATAGATAGATAGATAGATAGATAGATAGATAGATAGATAGATAGATAGATAGATAGATAGATAGAGGGAGAGATAAACACTCTGAAATCATATTAACGGCTGTAGGTCCCTGTTGTATTTGGCAATTGCTGATGTATAAACCTCCATTACATCCTCAGTAATGGTTTGATAAATGAATAATGTCCACAGATGAAATGGGCAAGCGCGCTTTAAATACCAGTTTAATCATAACACCTTGAGTTGGTGGCAGATGTTCCCCTGGTACGCTTATAAAAAAGAATTAAAAAATGATACCACAACGTACTTATTCAGGTAAAACGGGAAACATTTAAGTCCAGCATCAATATTTATAAACGTCTTATTTCACCATAACACGGCTATAAATTAAAGGAAACATCCCCATTTAGTCTAAATACTCCACATTTATTACCAGCGCCGCTGCGAACAAACACATCCTTGCGTTTAGCTCGTACTGAAGATGAGATTTATGCCCGACAAGTCATTTGCAGGGAAGAGTTGTTTTTTTTTTAAAGATGTGACTCGTGCAGCGCAGCAGGTCAGCATCAAGGATGAGTCCTGAGTCATATTTGACCTATCAACACAGCAGCCGGCAAAGATTTTAGATATAAGAACACTTTAATTAAAAATCATGCTGCTGTTTGCCTACTTTGAGGAGTGAACGAGGAGGAATCAGCTGGGCCAAGTGTAATACCTCTATTTAATGTAAAAACCAGAGGCTTCTAGGGGAGAATTTCAGCGGCTACGTTCATTATGATAATCATGCTAATCTGATCCGCTGCCAGTTTGTGCGGAATAATGAATTCCTTAAAAGAAAATAACAGAGCAGCGATCAGCAGGGGAGACTCCTTGAACTTCCGTGTTAAGAGATTCATCACATCCCAAAGAAATAAAGATGTATTTCTTTTAATTTATGGCTCAAGCTGACGTTAAGAGTGGCAAAACCCCGATGCCTGACCCGAGGCAGCTTCAGCACAGACTTCCTTTAATGTCTTTATAATGGTAGCTAACCGTCTCTTTTCCCCGTGAATCCCACAATTACAATGACATTAGTTACTGTGTGCACTCCATTTTTCAACCCTAACCTCATTATTAATCTTACATAGATCACTGATCTAATCATGGGCATGATGAGAGTGCAAAAGCCTTTTGTGATTCTGAACTTGAGCCAAAATATCAGAAACAGCACAGACAGCAGTACAGCAGCTTCCACTCATTACACTGTGCTTCAGCGCAGTACTTCGCCTGCAGGCAACAAAGACTAACCTTTTGACATACTGCCTTATACACCAGAACAAATACACCTGGGTAGGCAGTAGAGAACGATTTACCCCCTTACACAACTGAGTTGAGAGAAAATATACACTTTTACACAGTTTGATTTATCTTATACTCACAATGGACATTAGGTTAGAGCATACACTGAAGGTTAAACAGCATATCAAATGTGTGAGTCATGGACTTCTCGTGAGAAAAAAACAAGTTAAAGTATAAACTTAAGGATTCAGACAAGTTGTTAGGAACCAATTGCCCACTGAAAAGATGGTGGATAGGGAAAATCTACATTTGAAAGTAAAACAACATATTTGATAACGTTAGCATTCAACCCCTTCCTAGTTGCCATTACCGTCTCATGACATCCCGTGTGTTACTTCCGGATTTGAATAAATGTGTCCAAGATGTGCGTTGATATTTTTAAATTAAGTTCATGCCGGTTTAATGAACACTCACAGGATTACCGCATATGTTGTTTTACCTCCAAATATGGCCAGACGTTTTCATTATTCTGTCTTTTCTGTTGCTGCTGAGGAAAATGGCCTCTATGTCAATTTGGTCCGTGATTTTAAGAGGTGGACCTAGGAACATGATTTGAGAGATGACAAACAGTCCAGAAGCCAATCCTAGTCCAATATTCAGCACACACAAGTGGATGTGGAGTCGTCCTGGACGATAGAATAAGAAACATCTCATGGCCAGTGAATAAAAGTCTGGAATTTTTTAATGAAGCAGAAGGAAAAGTGTTTTAATGCAGCAATTATACTGTTTTCCTGTAAAAAAGACACATATTTGACATTTTCCTTTTTTTGTATGCCTTAACACAGTTGTGGAGGGGATCATTGACTGGCTATTTACTATTGTACTCTTAACCAAAATCAACAACAAGCAGTTCATCAGAACCAACCATGACAAAGAACATTTTCTCAGATGTGCTCCGATGTTGACATGAAGCTCTAGCTCCATACAGGAAGGCCACTCTTTCACATGCTCAGTCCTTAGGTCTAATTCTCATACCATCCTTTCAACTCACCCCTCTCACTCATGCTCACTCATGAGTGCCTGTCATTATCCGGGCCTGTCAATTCATATCGACTGCTCACGTCAGCCGGGCACATCTATCCAATAGCGCGGCGACACATCTTCGCCACCAGCCCATCATATTGCTGCTGTCTTTCCAATGCTATTAAATAAATTACAATTATGAAACGCTTTTATCAGAAGCACTTACAGTTTTTTTTCCCCCCCATCCACAAGCCCACAAACACTATGTTTTCGCCCTGACCATCGGGAGCAGTTCAGGCATCACTGTCTTGTTCGAGTAGACTTCCACATGTGGATAAGACACGATGGGATTTCAACCACCTGTGACGATCCAACTCTACCTAGTAAGCCACAGCTGTCTCTGGACAATGTGCGTCATCCGGAGACTCTCAGCGATTCCAGTTCCATGGTAACTAAGTGAGCAGATAAAGTGCAATGGTGTAAACAAGAGCAGAGTTTCTCACCAGTAGCAAACTGCAGCTCACCCTTCCAGCCTCTTCCACTCTTAAAAGGTGCAGTGGTCTTAACAGGAAGGACTCTTTAAATGAATAATTTCCCTGTGTGACCTTTAGATCCTTGGCATTTGAAAAGATGTACTCAGCCAAAAGAGCTTATTTAGCTTTATTTGACTGACCACAGGCATCGGTAATACCCCCCCCTCCCCCCAAGTCAGAACCTCTGAAGACTGATATTCTTCATGGAAATTGAAAGAAGAAAAGTACTGCACCATGTGATTTTTAGTACAGAATAGAGAGGATGTTGATGTTGCGGGACAATGAGCAGTCATTTGACTCCAGGCTAATCGCAGAAAGGCAGCCGGGGGGCACATACGAACCGATCAGCTCCCAGGTGGGAAAAATGTGAATGCCTTTGCATGTTTGTGCATATGCATGGCCAGCATTTGGTGACGCTCTGCCAGGCCCATACTGCAGCCATCTTAAGTTCTTGCTTGTTTCGGCAGCTTTACACCTTCAGTCTGGTCCTCAGCACATTAAACACATGCTGACTTGGACGGAGGCCAAACTGACAGAGCCAATCAAGAGCATTCTTGTGTTTGCCTCCATAAAATGTCCTTGGTAGCCCAGTTAGTACATTAATAAGTACAGTAATAAGTATCTTTGTTGTTCTGTATTTTACTGGATTGGCTGCTTGTCTTGTAGACTTGTCTTACGGGAAGTTGCACTCGTCTACTTTTAACAGAGGCCAGCCGTCTTACCCCATCTCAAGCTCAAAAGCTAACATGTCCACGACCTCCCCACCGAGACGGGACAGGGATGAAATTCACACTCCCATCCAACTTCTTATAAAAGAGCGAACAAGCCCAATGTAACTCCACGAAAAGACGAGGTAACACTGCGTTTCTGGGATCAGTACGTGTAAGGTAATGAGATTACTTAGATTTTCAGGCTTTACATTGTGTAAGAAATAGCAATCACATTACTGCACGTGTTACTCTGTCGCACTTGGTTTGTGTGCAGGACCAGTGTGCAACTGTGTTTGTTGTTTAATAAAACCAGCACACACACACACACACACACACACACACACACTCACACATATGCACACACACACACTGTTTAAATAAATGCTATTTATCTATGATAGTAAATTAATAAAATATAACACCAAACCGCACAGCTGTTCTGTTGGCCTGTCTAATCAGATTCTCACATCATGATTACTCGTCTGATTATTTCCTATTTTGTAAACTCTAAACAACATGTGGTTCAACAGCAGCGAACAGCGAACAGAGGCGACAATGTATGTTGCATCAACATGACCAAGTCTAGCTGAGGCAACAACCATTAAATTAATGTAACAACCTCAATAAACCTATTAATCGTTTATTTTCAATGATCGAATTCTACATTTTGACGAGATACTTCTGCTTAAAGAACAATACTGAGAGAATATACCAATGTCATAGTATATTCACAGCTGTGTGAGCATTCCTGAAGCCTGCACTCATACAGATCGGCCAAAATATAAGAAATGACTTGCCCTGACTTGACTTGTTAGCCTCTTTGACCTGATGTCAAACCCCATATTTTTAGATCCCACTCTGCCGCATAAACATTAAAAGGAAATGAGTGATTTCCTCCTGAATAATGCATGATTTTCACTCCAAATCGAACACCTCAGATATGCAAATCAATATTATTTGCTACATCTTATTTGCACCGGGTGGAGCAAATGAGAAGAAAAAAGGCAGAAAAAGTAATATGCACAAAGCTCCTCCGACACCTCATTTCCTGTGTGCTGTAGCTTACCGCTCGCTGCAAAAATGATGCCGAGTATTCAATCAAACGTATTAGAAAAGAGAGGAAAAATGTCGCCGGGGTGCAGCGGAATGGAGCCGGGGTGTTGGCATCTGTGACACCCAGGCTCTACTGTATAATAAAGGATCAATATGTCAGTCGACAGAGAGGAATGAGCAGCCTCGGGACAATGAAGTAAAGCTGCACTTCACAAACGCCACACAAAACAACAGCAAAAAGGCCAATTTATCAATATTTGGAAAACAGCGACATAATTAGTCAATAGAGATACTTTTGTGACCGAACATTATGCAAATGCTCAAATCTAATTGTTCTGGGGCCAGCTTCAAATGAATAATACATACAGTATATCGTAGTTAGAGAGGCTAAAACCAATATTCACAGAGAAGAATGATCTCATTAGGATTACAATAAGCAGTGTAATGTTTAATGCCGGCATTCTTTATTCAAAGAAACACATACACGATTTGCGATAATGTAATCTAAGTTAATGTCACTGATGCAATGAGATTCTGATGTATGTGCTTTGCCTTAAGCGACTTTCAATTGTGACAATCCGCACGACGTACATGGTTTTGTAAGCTCTCCAACGTATTCTGTAGAATAAATTTAACAAGCAGATACAGACCCACATTAGATGTGATCTTACTTCCATGACCTCCATTCAGAAACACTGGCTGTGGTGATTCAAAGGTAGGGAAGGCAACTCTGGAGAAAGTTTGTCGACTGTTGACTCCCGCTCCAGGGCCGTCAAGTATAGATGCTTTGGGTTTGGTATTCGGCCCAAAATTCAAACCCAAAGTATTTGACAACCTTTAAATGAAACTCATCAAGAGTCAACAATCTTTCTCAAGAATCGCCCTCCCTACCTTTAAGGATAAGTCTCAGTTTGTGTTACTCTCCCTCTGCCACAGCTCAGCAAAGAGACGCCGTCCATCCAATGCAAATAACAGCAGAGTGGTGAGTAAGTAGGTAGTTATTAAGCAACAAGTGAAGAACTATCTATTTAAGCCCTTCGTGATTGTGGAAAAAGTTATACTAATGTAATCATGAGCTCGTGAGGGACTATGTAGTTATTACTTACTATCAATCTACTTGAGGGAGTAGCTAAGGATTAATTAATTAGTAATTAATGATTTATTACTAGTTTGTCCCGTTCAGTGGCTGCTTCACAGGTAATAAGTTATGTTATTTCATCAATTCGACGATACTTATGATCTATTAGATTAGTTACTTGATAACTAACTGGTAGGTGCTGTATCAAGGAATAATCAAGCTATGATTAGTTTGGTATCTGTGGCATCTATGACTTACAATAACATCTACTTTCTTCATGAGTTACTCTAGACTTGTTTTTGTAAGATCCACACTTGATCTGTCTAACTTAGACTGCTGACGGGTGAGCTTTTAGGCCAATATTCACAATCCTCTTAGCTCTAATTTTGGTCTCCACCATCTCCTGAGGGAAATATCAAGTTCTTTAGCTGCATGAAGCTGAGGGGCTACAGTCTTCCCAGAGAGAGCGGCGCATCAGCAGCAGATGAAAAAGGCACATAGAGCTGGATTATTTTCACATCTGACTCTGTGAACAGAGGGTTTATTTTGACCAAACCAGATGTGATTGTGGAAACACAAACAAAGACTGTTTTTTATCTTGTTTACATCGAGTGTGTTTTAGGATTACTTAACGGGCAATTGAGCTTGTAAGTGTACAATTGTATTTTTCTGTTTGGTAAGCAAACCAAAAAAAGTCCTTTCTTGATATTTTGCAAGTTGATTTTGTTTACTTATTAGATGTATTAGCAAACTCTGCGCTTTTATATCTCTCAGCTGAAACTGCAGGGAGTTCTCGGACTATTGCCTCTTGCGATAGAGTTGTATTCGGAGACCAGATGGGCCGGAGCTAGCCGGTTAACACGCTCTAACATACTGTCAACAATGCTGTTTCTTCACAATTTGTTGATAATGTTATGATGTGATATCATCCAAATTCATTGTCTAAACCAAGTTATTGTTTCCAAATCTAACGCACCATCTTCACCATAGCTACAAACAAAGACTTGAAATCAGAAAAAACTCATACGGGTCATACAATTTAGTCTGTAAGAGATGTGATTCTGTATTATATATATAATATATAAATAGGAAAGAGGGATACGAGTATACAGCTTTTCTCTCTATTTCTATGGAGGCAATTTCCATTAACAATGGAAATCTGCAAGAGTGTTTTTTATTGCTGTTACTATGACAAGATTTGACCCCATCTGTGATCGGGGCAAGAGAGAGAGCACTTGACAATAAGGTTTGGATTTAGTGAGTGGATGACACTGTGAACTAACCGTACGTCTTTCAAATAAAATAGAGGAGCTCTTCCATCCGTTGGCCTCGGTCTCCCTCCATTAAATTATAATTGTTTGGTGAAAAAGCCTTGACCTTGGACTTTATTTATATTCCACACTATGTAATGAGTTTCAGAGCCTAAATTGGTGCTCCGGCCTATAGGATAAATCAATTGACAGTTTTTTTTTGCTTTTTTTGCTTGAAGGGATCTTTAATGAGGACTGTGGTTGAGTAGAATACACACAGCGAGTGGGAGGATATGTATTTTTTTTCCTAAATATCCTCTGGCACCAAACCAGCTCCCTTGAAATAATCATCGGACTATGACCATGTTTATAGAGTGGCTATAAGAGCAGGCATTAGCTCATCCCTTTCACTATCTATTACACTACCCATTATTTATGATTAATATATAAATAAAGGCCAATGTCACTGAATCATGCTCTTTAACAGTCAAGTCCTGGCGACTGTTTAACCGCGAAATGAACGGCACTCGTGTTGCGGGCCACTATTCTGATATCGGGCGAAACGTTGAGCATGTGTCACCGCGCTTGCTCCGAGTTAAAGCTCTTACTGCTGTGATCCTTTGTTCTCTGCGGCGGGGAGATAATGTAGACTTTAGTGCTTTAATGTCACACAATGGTACCATGACAGCAAACATGACAGCGAGATTCTTAAAGTATGTCTCCTTCTTTGGTTCTTAAGGTGGCAATCTGGGACACTGTCCCTTATAATGCTCAGAATACAAGGAGGGAATACGAAAAGGGAAAAATGTTGGCAGCGCAGCTTAACTGTCGAGATGGGAGCTGTGAGGGCAAAGACAAAGCGGTAATGTACTCCTCCCCGAGCATCACTTCTGACACGGATGAGACATGACGCGGGTGCAAGATTGTCACCAGGCAACGGAAATTCATCCTCGCCTTAATAGTTTCGCCGGAGACAAATGCTAAAACACACGGAAATGCGGCAAGCAGGCGACCGAATGGCTGCAAATGATATGTTAAGGGCAAAAGAAGATGACTTCTCTTTTACACAACTATGACATCTTGACAGAAGAGACAGTCTTAATCACAGAGACTCCAAAGCACACAGCCTTCGTGGGAATTAATGTTTCCCAGCGCACAGACACACAATATTTGTTGTGTCTGTTCCCCCGCCTACTGAAACTACTGGTAAAACAGATGGCGCCTGAGGAAGTGTACATAAGTTCTGTTCCAAATGTAAAGGAGGGAGAGGGAGAGGAGCAGTGAATTAAAAAATCTCATTGCCTCATGCCGCCTTCGCAAAAAAAGAAAAACTGCCGATCATGATGCGGTGCGTGGCGGGTTAAAGGACAACGTGGTGCATCTGATCTCAAATCAAATCCAGGTGTCAGGCGCGGGGCTAAGGAACCAAACATGATATCCAATTAACTTCCCGCAGCGCCAACACTCACAGTCACTCTAAATGCTGTAGCGATAGCGCGAGGAGAAGATAACCTGCGCATTCCTGAAAAAATCATCCGAACAGATGACGGCGATGTGAAGACAGACTCATGCAGATTTAATGGTGCAGCGCTTCCCGTGAATAATTTTCACAATATGCTCGAGAGAACGCCTAAATGTAAACGTGCCGCTTTTTGTCATAATGGCATGTTTTAGTTAGTTTTTTTTTTTGTTCTGATGATTTAACAGAAGGGTTTTACGTGTCGGCCGGGGGGAAGGGTGAGACGGAGAGGAAGGAAAATAAACGTTACATAATGCAAAAGGCCCTGTCCTTCAGCTCAATAACAAGGTGCTACGCTACATTACCCCCTAAACCGACTTCCTGCTGGAGCCAGTCCTCATGGGAACCATGCACATTTGTGATACGTTTATTTCAATATGGGACTTGCCAGATAAAATACCCTGCAGGATGTTGATAGGCAGCCCGAAATACACTGTCTGTGTAGCCGCCGCAGCATCATCACAGACATACAGATCAAATATCCTCGGCAACTTCTAAGCATGTGTTTCCAGAGGGGCTTTGTCAGCCACTTCCAAATGTTTGAATGGCAATGCGAGTTAAACATCTAAGAGATGCACTCCACAATCAGAATTAGGTTTATTGTTTGAGTGCGGTTAGAGGAAGCTAGCTGCGACTGTAAAAATACAGGGCTGAAACAATAAACCAACATATACTGTAAAGCTGTTGTTTACAGCACGAGCCTCAGCGCCAGATGAGAGCAAACATATTGGACAATCCTGCAAAACCTGAAAGCGACATTTTAAAACATTCATGCTTTGCAATAAAAGGAAAATCCTGACTTCCACCGCAGGGGATCAATGAAGGCTTTTCATATCTTAACAGTGGGGTTAAGGTTAAGGAAGGGTCGTGGCTATATCACATAAACTGAGGTTAAGGCATGTTAACCAAAACACTTTGTTAATGTGACAGTGAGACGTCCGAGTCCCCTGCATTAATGTCTGATGAGGTACGCGACCCTCCACCGCCCCGACCTCACACACTTACTGTCTGCCTCTTTGAATATCAGCATAGCGCTTCCTGCATTAGCAGTGAATGTGTCTGCAGACAAAACAACAACACTGTACTGGACAATATGACCTAAACTCCACAGTATACCGCCGTTAACTGTCTCATTTTCTTGCAAGAGAATAGGTCATTTATTTACTTACTTTACATATCTAATTTATTTGAAGGCAACCAAAAAAAAGCTTTAGTACAATATGAGGATATTGTCGCCTTATAAAATATAATATAAAGAATATAAAGAAATATGCCCCCTAAGGCACGTATTAAGACATATAAACAAATAGTATCATTTTCACATTAAAACACACAAGATGGCACCTTATCCTGGTAACAAGATATCTGCTACTTCACTGTAAAGTCCATTCTGAGTATGTGTGCTTCACATTTCTACATCACACTTGTTTAAAGGGAAACGCCACCAATCCTACATATTAAAGTGTGTTAACAGGTCTTGGGGAGTGCTACTACATATGTGAAAAGAGTAGTATAAAGCCTTTTGTGGCTCCAGAGGGAGCTGCATGTAACCATGTGAACTGTAACACACTCTAACATGTACGATTGGTGGAGTTACCCTTTAAGCTGCAAATGGTCCCGGATTTACCCTTCAATCTATTATTGTCAACTACTACGAGTCATGTTTCTGACCATCTGACAAGATAAAGTGATATACTCCCGTCTTAGCACTGGTCTCCACTAACTCCTAAGGAATAAAGCAGACTTGGTTCTGGACCTGGTTTGAAGCAAAATCTCACTAGCATGTTGCTAAATTGACGATCTGCAATTTAGTGCGGAGCAAGTTGTGGGACAGACCCCCAAAGATGAAATTAGAGATGTACAAACCCAAAAACACAAGACACGAAAATCAACAATATCCTGAATAAATCAAATTCCAGCTCCTCCTTTGCTGTAAACACACGAGAGGTGTATAAGAAATATAAAGATTTTCAGATATTCAAAGTATCCACACATTTGAGTAGCAAAGCACAGTTTCCCGAACTGCTTTTTTTACAAACCTTGGCCGTACTCCCAATAAAAGATAGTGCATAGAGGCAGTACTGTTATTACTTGTGTGACACAAACAAGAAATCAGTTACTAAATCAGACTTAGTAGAATAACCATGAGATGGAGGCGCTGAGCCCCCATGTTGGATCATCACGCTGCTTGTTTTCACCCTCCCTGTAGGATACTGATGAGTTCAGTATAGAGAATCTGAGGACTTTAGAGGAAGCCATGTGGAGACGTGCCCTCCCCTGTCGTCGGAAGGGAATAAATGGAAGAACCCCAGAGAGAGCTGTCTTTGAACAGTCCTCCTCCCCTGTGCCTCGAGGACAACGAGATCAGCGGCTGTGCTGATTGGGTCGAGCCAACCTACGGCCATGAAACACAGCGTCTGTGACCATCTTTTTGAAGTCAGCTGCTGACCCCTTTTATTGTCTTTTCCTCTGGGAGTGACAATTCAATCAAAGGATTCACTGGTCGCCACGTCCACCAGATTCACAAAGCTCCTCGTGGCAGCACAACTGAGACGAGCCAAAAGTCCATGAAATCCTTTCGTGAAGGATTCATGAAGGATTTAAGTTCTAAGACAGTGTTTGCAAGCATGTAGCATCGATACAGGGGGAGAGCCGCGCGCTGACAGCCATTAGCGGCGACAGCTTTTTTTTATTTTTTATTTTTTATAAAATTATACTCTAAAAAGATATTTACAGAAAGTGAATTATGGCTGTCCCACTTTATCTCAGACGCACAGCGAAACGGGCAATCCGTACGTCCCCAGACAGTCTTGACATTTAGCCGTCCTTGTGAATATGATGCACAAACTAGAAATGTGATTATCCGAGAGGTCTGACTTTTTTATTGCACTGAAAGCGTTTGCTTGAACTGCACACAATTGGAGAAATGCCATTTGCTTGGTTTTTCTTTAGCCGTTCCAGAAAGGCGAGCGGTTTTCCCAGCTCCCTCGAAAAACTGTCGTCAGCTGTCCAGTCCCGGGAGGCCCGGGGCTGAGCGGATAAACCGGTGCCTCCTTCCAGTCGCTAGGTATTGCAATCCAAGGCCACCTTCCCTCCCCCCTCCTCCCCACAGGCCCTGTGATTACATCTCCCTGACCGAGTCTGAGCAGTAAGAGAGGCCATCAATGGCACCAACATTTTTATATTTCGAGACGACCAGAGTGTAATGTATTACCTTCCCCTTCTCTCGAGATAATGCATTCCTCTGTACAATGCCCCAAAGACTCACGCTGAAATCAAACTTCTGATCTCTTACACCTCGTTTTTGTGCGCCTTTATTTTAATCCTCTATAGCTTCGCTCGGTGCATATCATCCTATATAAAGGATCTTTTTTTTCGCAGGTGACTGCAGCCAATGCTTTCATTGAAAGGAGGCAGATTTCATTCCAATACCGTCTTCTGTTTGCAGGGCAAAGCTGATCTAATTCCCCTTTCTATCAATATATAATCCATGATAATGAGCTGTGCCAAATTCCTTAGATGAATATGCAGGGGGCTTCTTTCTGCAGGCACTGTAAATAAAATGGAGCCAACATTAATCGAAGTGATAATTAATTGGCTTCTGGAGATTATACGACTTGGCCCGCAGCAAACGCGTGGAGGTAATATTATATCTATTATATTTAAAACATGTTTCACAAAGTGGCAGAGAAAGGGAAGGAGAGAGACCAGAGGTGACGGAGAAACCAATCAGAGAGGATGTGACAAATCTGCAGGGAGCTGCCCCCGTGAACCTGGTTTTAAATTCAGTGAAACTAAATGTGACATTCACAGGATGGTAACGTAACTCGCTTTAAACGCAGATTAAATGTTCATTCTTTCTTGATTAGCTGATTAGCTTAGCTCCAGAATAAACGCTGGCAACTTTCTGTTTCTTTATGTTGCAAATTGACCTTAGTCTGGGTTCAGTTTAAAATTTCATGTGATGCTCATGTTGGGTTAGGTTTAGGTGAAAAATCCACTTTGTTAGGGCAAAGAAAATATATATATATTTTTTTTATATTTTGGCTTAAAACACCTGTGTTGGTGCCACTAACACGGTTGTAAAGTGTTCATACTCCATCAACGCCCTCTCCTACTCCTGATATGAAAGTCGGGTTACAAACATTTTAATGTCGACGTGAAACATATTGTAAAAACGTAAATCCGGTACGTATGGCATGTAAAAATTGGAAAGTATCAGTGGCTTGCAGAAACGTTTACCGGTGACTGAGCTGTTTGCTCGTCTTATAATTAGCCAAGCTGCTACGTTAAAGGAGTTATGAAAGACGAATTGCACTTTTATTGCACGAGTCCAGTTCCAAAAACACCTGATGTTACATCTCTCCCTGCCACGAAAAAAATAACCCCAGCACATACTGCAACTTTGGAGCTCAAGCATTCCAGTAGAAAGATGTACTTCTGAAGTTCAGAAGACGTACGGCTGCTGAACCACTCACGTGAATAAACGTATGTGCATCTGAAAAAGCCTTCTCTCCTATAAACACGCCTAAATATAAATATAATATCTACATTTGTTTACGAAGCCTTGAGAAGAAGCTAAGACGTCCTTCCATCCGGTTTCTTTACATCCTGCCCCCTATTGCATTATGTGAGCATGCAACATCAACATCAAGAGGCCACCACTCCGTTGCATTCATACATTGTGTAAACAGCTCTGAACATGTAAACAGCTGGTGGCTGTTATCACAGTGTAAGCACAGTTGCTATATAAGTAGTGAGGCCTTCAACTTATCTGCCTACCACGAGTAGCCTACATGATATATGACCTCGTGCACACTGGGGCATTAACTATTATTGTACACTGTGGTCAATTTATGCACAGATGCCACCGCCAGAGCCATAAAGTCCTAATTATACCCAATAAATCACGCTGATGACGAACCTGGAGTGAATGTTAATAATTTGGCTTTGTTGCCTGTTATTTTTTTTTTGGGGGGTGGGGGGGGACAGGCCGGGTGGCAGCGACGGTGTCATCATGATTTACTCGGGCTAATTTCAGCCCATAATAACGTGGAATTGCTGCTATATGGGTCCATTAAAGGAAATCTATGTCTCAGAAGTGTGTAAATAATACCCACGAGCCCCGCATGGCCACAACCTATTCATGATTGTGAAGGACGAATGAAGGTTTACGCGACTGCAGTCGGATACGCCAAGCACAACACAACACTTTCAGTTGTTTACTGGATAACACAGCACTACTAATAATAACCCCCATTTTACTGGGAGCCTTCTGTTTTTGTCTGAAATGATTAGCTGTTTTGTTGTGCTTCCTGTCCCTGTCCGTATCAGTCAATTAGAGTCTTGTTGAATAAATAACAGATATGTTGAAAACGCACATGCACAAGTATATTGCAAGTCTTGATATTAAAGATTGAATTTCAGAAACAAAAGTGTGTCTTTTTTTTGTTTTGGCTCTGCTGAAAAGCTGGTCAGATGCAAGTTGTGCCCTCATGGTTTTCACCCCTCGTGAACGATTACATGATTCAAACATCTATATTGAAAAATAAACACATACATTTAAATCAATGTCAGTTTTCAGATGTTTTAATAAACAGTGTCAGTATACAGTACTGCAGGTTCATGTGGTCGGTAAATCATAAATATAAAGAGTCAAGCCCTCCTTTTTTTCCCCGGCGTGTCACAGTTTCAGCTGCTCAACTATAAATTAAATATACCAACATGAACTTGCAACTGGTTATGGAACCCCACACCTTCAGGGAGAAGATTGGCCTTTTTCTACACACTTCTAGTTACTTTTTAATGCCTGTCACCTGGTCGATTAAAACTATTTTTCACGGTGGAGTGCTGGGGATGATTTGAGGGGTCTCACAGCCTGCGGGGAAGTGAGCTGCTCTGCAGTCAGGTGGTCGCTTGAAGTTTCCCAATTGCTGGATCAAGTGTCGGAGTTTCTTTTTTTTTTTTAAAAGTATGAGCCCGGCAGTCACCTTGGCATCATAATACAGACGTGTCATCCATCTGGCTCTGACAGATTTTTCATTACAGTTTGACGTTACACTGTACATTTGATCAATTCAACGTACGACAGGATGCATGGACATTTTGGAACCCGTCGTTAAAACAATGCGTGGTTTCTCTCTTTAAGATGGCATGAGCACAAAATTTGGGTGAAAACAGAAAGACGTCAGTGACTCGCTGATCACAAGTTTCAGGTTTGGGGATAGAAAACTTCACTGAACCGGAGAGATGATCACTGACAAAAATGTAAAATTGGAGCTTATACATTTATTCCCAGGTTAAAGGACTATTAACTGTTAATAAAGTTATCGTTATTGAAGTCTCCAGTTCACATATTCTTCATGCCTGTGGACTAGGACACCTGGAGGTCAACAACAACACAGGCACTTGACATCATAAAGAAATACATGGTGGAAAATCGCTAATATTAAACACTTATCGCCTGTAGCATTGAGAGATGGTAGTCTGCAGCTTCGGTCAACCTAAATTTTCTCAGTTACCACCATGTTGACCATTTTTTTAATAGGAAACTACAGCTATTATATGGTTAGAGAACCCGAGTCCTCACAATGCTGCTGTCCACTTAATTACATATAGTTTCTTAAACACGCTGTGTAACTTGCAGCCTGCTTCAAAGACACCAAAAAAAAAAAACAACAACAATGTAGCTCTCTGTTGCTGCTGCTCTCGGTGACACAGGAAACCAAACACGTCCAACGCCTTATGAAGTCGCACAGGTGGAGAGTGTTTGATCCTGAAAGAGAGACCTTCTTGGAGGAACATGACTTAATGCATGTTGACATGAGCCCTGGTACTATACAGCTGACGAATGAGGCGCTGTGTCAGAATTCAATATGGCAGATCATGCATTAGTGAGCAATGGATGGAATGGGTGACTTACAAAGTCTGTCAGATTCGTCGGAGTCGTCGGGGCAGTCGGGCTCTTGGTCACAGAGCCAGGCCTCGGGGATGCAGGTCTCCTCGTCGTGACAGTGAAACTCCCCAATGTCACACAAGATGGCTTCTTGGATGGCATGAGGAGAGGGGGAAAGGGTGGAGAAAGAGAGAAAAGATGCAGCATGAGGTGATGGTAGCGAACGAGGTGGATTCACGGCAAACTGGGAATGTAAACTTGAACATGAGCGAGTGTGATTCTCATGATTATAAAGTGCTGCAGTGTTAGTCAGAACATGAGGCCATAACTTTTTTTTTTTTTTTTCACGATTAAAATCTACCAAAAGAGGCAGGCGACACAGACACTGCCCAGACATTGTGATTTTGACAGCTCCCCTCCTCCGACAAAGACGTGCTGTCCTTTGCGCCTTGGCAAACTATTACAAAGCAGTTTGGCAAGTTTGTTCTTATCTCTTCTTGCCGCCGTGGTGCTGTGCTTTCAATTGATGGTGGGGACTGGGGGAGTTCAGTGAAAGCCCAGTCAACTAAAAAGTCATCATAGCCTTTCAATAAAGCGAGCATCTGTCAAAGTGTTGACATGTTTCCTGCCGGTAGCTGTCAGAGACTCAGCTCCATCATTCCGCCGAATGACACGAGCTTTTTGCTAAAGATTTCCACACCGCCGTAACTCCTCCTCAGCAGCGAGCGAAAAAAAGAAAAAAGAAAATGGCAATTTGTTTCCAGGCTTAACCCGCAAGACAATCAGACGGGTTCTGTCTCCAACCCTCCCACTCTAACCCCCCTCTGTCTTTTTCCCCGTGTGTTCCTAACCCATTAGCAGTGGGAGTGGGGCAAGTGGGAGATCAGGGTCTGCAGCGTTTGAACAGTGAGAGTGATAATTCAACGCACCGCTGCTCCCTGTCCCGGCACCCTCCAGCAAATTCACTACCCAGGGACAAATCTGAAAAGGTCAAACATCTCATCCATTCTGCCTCTCCTATTCCCACTGATGCAATATATCTGAAATCTTACAATTTAAATCAAGGTCTCTTTTGAAATATTCAAAGCACCTCTCTTTTTTTCTCCACATTTTAAAGAGGAGCGCATACTTTAAAATTGAACACCAAAGCCATCAAACCTTTGAAGAGAAAAAAATAAATTAATTAAAATGCACGGTGAGTGGAAAAAGAGACATCTCAAGGTAGCCCGTTGCATGAAGAGCACGTTCGCCGTCATTATTTTGCTTCTAAACAGCGGAGGAGCACCAGCGTTAAATATTAATCTCGCCAAATTTTTCCCAAAGCACTGTTAACTTTACAATAACACGGACTACTGCTGTTCAAAGCCAACAGTCAAATACGCTTCCTTTCACCGTCATCAGGCAACACAATATTCTGATCTTCAATGAAACGGGCTGTCAGCCTTGATGAATATTAAATCATGGCCACGATAAATATTAATACAGCACCGTCTTTTAATACTACAATGGTCCGTGCATGATTTGACTGTCTCGCCGTAAATCATAATTAGGTTCACGTCACTTTGTGACATTGATTGCTTCCAAGTAATAATTATCTGACATGTAATCTTATGTCAGAAGACCGGCCCAGTCATCAGAAAGGAACCTTGGCGTTTTTATGTTTTCTGCAAATCACAGCTGTGTTCGACTCCGTGCATGTACATACGTACCTTATTGACATTCCTACAATCCTACGTCATATCATGTTCACATTAAATGTTTATGGCCTGGCTTTCAGATGAGGAGGTGAAGCGGATGATGGTGGAGTTAGCAGCGAGGCCAGAAGGCAGCCTGGTTCAAGACTGAAGCAGGACACCGCTGGATGTTATTAATGAGACCTTGGGTCGATTTCCAGTTTTGCTTGTGGTCACAAAATCAGGTCATTGTTCCAAAAAAGCTACTATTGGTAAGTTATGGTAGTTGATTTTTGAGTCTCATTCCCAACTTATCAAATGCTGACGCTTTCTGGTGACCTGACTTACAATTCCAAAGTATTCGTCCAGTTTGTAATGAGACTCAAATATCAGCTGTTACAAGCCATAATATCGTCTCCCAAGCTTAACCAGACCATAAGCAGAGCATTGTCACGACAATAAATATCACATTTTACCGAAAGAGACATCAGGTTAACTTGCAACATATACTTGGTTTGCAGAAACATACATTGCCAACATCTTATTCTGACTATTGGGTTGTATATGCACATGAGCCGACTTTCATGTCGGGAACGGGAGGTAGTGAGGATAGTGGAGACGGCATTACCACATCTGGAAGCATGAAATCACTGGATATTCATTAAGAAGACGTCTGGACATTTTCCAGCTGTGATTGTTTGCGACAGTCAGAACCAGGTTAGCCAAATCACCATTTTCTCCTAACCCCAACCCATTTGCTTGCGGGTTTAGGGTTACACAACAGTGTAACAACAAAACGTGTTCAATTTCAAACGTCTGGGTTGCAGAAACAAGCAGTCCAGTCTAAACACAGGCACTTTTTTGAACTCCTAACATCTGTAGTGCATAACAAATGAACTGTGTATGACCTGAATATTCTGAATACATTATTTACATTCCCTCTCACAAAATAACAAACCATCAATGGACACATGCTGGGTGCGAGGTTGGCTAAGGCACGCTCCGTTGTCTGAAGTCTGTAAGGGAGAAATCTCCTACGCCTTTAAAGCTGAATTGATTACCACTGAAAAAGCGGGGGGTTGGTTGACAGAAGGGGCCGCGTCGTCAAGCCAGGGCGATGGAAGCCATGAAAGAAAGTGCCCGTGGACCTCGGAGCAGACCGATTTCCTATTGATGTTATGCCTCCTTTCATGCCACTCCACCTTCGAAGCTGAGGGGGCAAAATACGAGGCAATCAAATGACCCCTTATGTCAATTCATCTTTTTCCCTCCAGCCTCTCCTTGACTCCTCTGCACCGTCGCCGCAGTGGTGAAGGATGGCGGCACCCACGAGATAAAACAACTGTGGGACAAATGTAAACCGCTGGTTCTCTTTTTGTTCTTCCTCCATATACCGCTGCATTTGCATGAGATACATGAAGGTGCATTTTACGCGGCATTATGTATTTTGGAGATAATTCTATACAAACGTCAAAATGAGAGGCGATGGCAGGAATAGCAAATAGAAAGGCGAGGAAGGCGGCAGCCGCTTTCAGTAAGGAGGGAGAAAAAAAAAAAAAACCCAGACTGCCTCTATTACCATAACAGTGGGGAACACATAGTGGCACTCAGCCGGGCACATTATCATGAGCTTCATTCCTGACACCCAACAGCCACCACTGGCACAACACTGTGGCTCATTAAAGCCATTGAGCCTTTGAAATGTGCCAGAATTTCAGAAGAACAAAGAGTTTGTGGAGGGAGGCAGACAGGGAAGACGGTTGCAAACCTGCTGAAGGAGGACAATGCAAGTTAGCACTCAACGCAGCATATGTTGGATCAACACATTTTTTTCGCCGGAGATGTAGTAAAAATTCAAGAGTGCTGACCCAATTACTAAACATGTCCGGCGAGCTGCAACATGAGCACAACAAATCTCTTCATCCAGCGTTTTGCAATTTATCCTCCGCTCTCCCCCCGTTTGCTCAGTCCTATAAAACTCTAAATTACATGAGAGCTTAGGTCTTCATTTACCTTTCTAAACAATATTATATTCCAATGAGGTAAGCTCCAAACCACTAAGGAATTACAATCCCCTGAATTGCATCAGACACACAGTTCACAATGTGGTTCAGCGGATAAGTCGTAAGCCACGGGCCTATTCAAACAAAAACAACCTGTGTTGTAAAAAGCTGCAGTGCAGCGCGGTGAATTAAACGTCATCTGTGTTGTACAGCCGAGAAAAAAAAAAAAATAAAAAGCAGATGTGAGAATATTCCTCAGTCAGGCCTATCTTCCAGCTGCAGGTTGAGAAGGGGCTGTTTCTTCAAGAAGCTATTTGCAGCTCATCCAACTTCCTCCGCTCTACATAGAAGGCTGTGTGTGCACTTGTCAGGGCAGTGATAGTCCATTAGGCCTATGTTGCATTCAGGGGGCTCAAGGTCGACCGACAGCCAGTATGTGGGGGGAAAAGAGAAAATAGCAGCTGAATACTATGAATCTGTGAACCAAACGAAGATATGCAGCACATACAGAAATATAAACACACACAAGTGATCTGATTAAAAACTGCAGCTGGTGGAGGAAACAAACGTCCAGAGTAGAATTTGAACCAAGGACTTTGTTTTACGATATGTGTTAATGTGGCTCCCTCTTTTTCCTCAAAAACTTGAAGCAATATTATGTAAGTATTTTAACTTTAACTAACAGCTTCTAATCATGTTGATGGTACAGTGTCATGTAACAGGATGAATGGTGTCTCTGTCTCCTGTTCTGAGGGAAGCAAAATCCATCCAAAGCTTATTTATTTACATAAATTATATCTATATCATGACATTACCTCCAGGAAGTTGCTACATTTAGCCGAGTCATAAGCTACTGTAAGTGTTTATCTAAATGTATTGCAAATTTTAACAGAATTTCATGGAAATTACCAAAAGAAAATGAGAATGAATGCTTGTTTCCGTCCATTACTGTTATGCAGGTGAGGTCCCCCTCAGAACTGTAGACCTGACTGTACGATCTCCGTCTGGCGTCACACGCGATCGGTCTCTCACACTGCACCTTGATACAACATTCAGTCAGTGTGTGCGGTGCAGGAGGCGGCGGCGGCGGCGTGGCAAGAAAAATCGACCGCCCAGAAGAAAGAGGGATGAAATAGAAAGACGAGGTGCAGCTCAGAGAGGGCGCACTGAATGGAAAAAAGCCCGGGAGGAAAAGTGCCACTAAATGTTGTAAAATTACAGATATCACGAGCGGGGGATATGGTCTCTGTTTATAAAAGAAAGAACCTGGGAGGGTCGCCGTTAGCACATCGTGTCACAATACCCTATTTTCCAGACTGGATTCTACGTTAAAAAAAAAAAAAAACAACAACTTCATCATTTTCTGTCAGGTGGAAGTATCACACACCGACTTGCCAGAAAGTCACGATCGCGCTCAGTCTCTGAAGAAAACACAAAAAGACACGACTAATGGAACTAGGGAAGTGAAGTTGACCAACTCTTGGAACTGAAGACACGTGGCTGCTCTTAACTCCTGTATTTTGATGGGTTTTCTTAAAATCTGAAAGTCAAAGACGTGACATGTAATAAGTATGCAGCGAACACACTCTGCTGTAAACAGACTGTGGAGATTGAGCCGGACTGACGCCTGATTCCCAGCCTGAATTATGCCGGTCTGCCTCTGGTTGGAAAGAAGATGGAAAAAAAAAAAGAGCTCAACTAGATGACATTATTAAGTTAGCGCCAGTCAACCTCAAACAATATAAAACAATGTAGATATCACGATAAAACATTTGGCATTTGTGCGTCTTGCATCAGTTTGATGAATGGTACGGTGTTCTCGTCGCTCCGCGCAGATTCGGTTTAGTCTGCTGCCATTTCTCATCTTCTCGTGGGAGCGGATGTTTAAGCCACGTTCTTTGTGTACGTCATGATTTATTTGCTCAGGCTGTGTTTCCTTTATGCTTTTGTCTATACATCAAGTTTTCCACCTCAATATTTCAAGACTTTTGCTCAAATATGCACACAATAACGGATGGATGGTGACGACCCTGCAGTCACACATAACTCCCCCGTAAAAGTTCATGTTTTTGCTTTTCTATCTCCTATTCAACAAATTAGATAAATCTTTTGGGAGGTGGTAAAATTCATTAACTTAACTAATTAAAACTGTGTAAATAGGTTTGAACCAATTTTGCTCGCAAAGACAGAAACCTGCAGATAAAAGAGATTATTTGACTTATTGAATTGAACCACCTGAACAACGATAATTTGAATTTGAAATAAGAAAAATGAGAACACGTTTGGCAATTTTTATTTGAATAGTATCTACAATATCGAGTCTTCCCGGGGAAAAAGTATGAAATGAGGGACGGCGGTGGCTCAGGAGAAGAGGCGGCGTCTTGTTATCGGAAGGTTGCTGGTTCGATTCCCCTGGTCTGCAAGTCAAAGTGTTTGACTGAACCCCCAAACTGCCCCTGATGTGCTGGTTGGCACCTTGTATGGCAGCCACTGGCATCAGCCGTCTGCTAAATGTGAAAGTTATTTATTTTCTTAACCTCACCACTGTGACAAGCTAGCTGCTTCCCCATTTCCAGTCTTTGCTAGTTGCTAGCTAACTAGCTTAGCTAAGCTGGCTGTAGCTTCACATTTACCAAACATACACGAGAGCCGTGTTATTTACTCATCCATCTCCCAGCAAGACTGCAAATAAGCATATTTCCGAGGGCGCAATACAATACAAGACACAGTTTTTTTCGAGTGGGCTCAGCAGCACTTCATCCCCCATTTTTAACACAGGGCTTATAAAAACCCACCAAAGTCGCACTAAACAGGTCCGCTCTCCCTCTCTTTTGTTTTTTTTAGAAATGTTTTAGGAAAAAGTGTGAAGTGACTATCTGAAGTGGACAGAATGGGTGGGGAGAGAAAAAGAAGGGTGCTAAACACTCAAAATGCTTAACAGGACAAAATAAGTCCTCAAAAAAAGGCACAGATGTCAGACTGATGATAAACGCAGATGCTCTGAGAGAACAAGGGTGGAACATTCTGCTCACACATCATTGTCTAACATGCCTGGTCTGCATGCCAAAGTGTCCTTGGGCGAGATACTGAACCCCCAAACTGCTCCTGATGTGCTGGTCAGCACCTTGCATGGCAGCCACCGCCATCAGTGTATGAGTGTATGAATTACTGTAAGTCGCTTCGGACAAAAGCATCTGCTAAATGCCCTAAATGGAAATGTAAATATAACACAAATTAAAATGCGCGGGTTAAAATACTTCACATGCAGATGTTTTGCATGTTATCGAGGCCATGAAAAATTTAAATGCACTTGGAGAGTTTCTGTTTGCACGTACACAAACACACGCGCTAGAAACCCACCCTCCATCCACATACTGTACACGCAAAGAGATTAGCGCTTTGAAACCCCCTCACAGTGTCGGGGAAGACTGAGCGTCCTGGCCAGCTACAGGTCATATGCATTATGGATGAGCGTGGGGGCCACGAGCCAAACTAAGCAGGTTATTAACTATAACAACAGTATAATGCAGTCTCCCCCTTAATCTTCATATCTTTAATCTGCCAAAAGATGCCATGTAGTGCGGTGCATCCCAATGATGCCACACACCTGCATAACAAATCCTTATCGCGCCTGATCTCCAGAAGTGACATGCGCCACGTGGTATTTAGACTTAAATGCCACCCATGTCAAGTCTGATCAGAATATGAAGACTAGAGAGAGGAGGGCCGTGACTCCGCTCACTGATGAATGATTTCAGAATGTCAGAGCACTCCTGGACGCGTAGTCCTCCCCCGATATACGTGCATGCCAGCTCCGCTGCTCTCCAACAAATCCTCCCCAAAAAATGTACTTTAAAGGAATTCTTAAAAATCACAGCAACACTTTCTCTGTTAGAGAAGAGAGAAAATAATGATATTTGAAAAAAAAGCAGTTCGAGTGTCTGAGGTATAACGCCAGCTCGTACCCGGGGCCGTCGCTCACAGCAGCACCTAACAACTCTGCATTCTTTCTCCAAGAAATAGGAGAGAAATCAATGCTGTAAGACTGGGGGGGCCTTCATTAGACGCTGTCTGACCTTCAGCACAGAGCGAGGTCACTCTTGTTTACTCTACAACAGCGGGGGCATGTCAACAAATTATTAAAAGGGAGCACCTAAGTTTCAGAAGACGTCGGCAGGATGGCCTCCTGCTCCTCGGTATAAATCGCCTACAACAGTAAACAATGAATGATTAATAAGGCCGATCTTACGCGGTATGCTTTGCGCCAACCTTTAGCTCCACATGCAAGGCTTTTTTTGTTTTTTTCAAAGTCCTCCGGTGCGCTCTTGAACCGAGCTCATTCGCACCCGATCTGATGAAGGTGTCGGGTTAACACGCAGCTCTTAATTGGATCTGATGTGGGAGTCTAACGGCAGAAAACGTGCGAGACAAGTGGGCCAATGAACAACGGAAGAAGCAGGCACGTTCAAGAAATAACTCAAAGGATTATTTTAGCCGTTCTCACCCTGGCTATTATTTTCTTAGCTTAGTATTTTTTGCCATTGTAATGGTCCGACAAAAGTCTTAACCTGCGCAGCTGCTCCATAAACAAACCCAAAGTGTGATCAAAGCTCGTCTTGTCGACACACAAAACACCCACGCTGCGGTTACACATGTTTAAATAGCAACATCTCCGTTCAGGCTGGCCTTTTGATACCTCATCCACGTTGCTCAGAACCGCCTTGTTTACCCTGCTGGCTGCGATTCGCCCTGTTCCTCTGAAGAACAGCATGTAACTACCTGTGAGTGACAAGCGTTTTTACTTTGCTTCTCGGTACAGTATGCCTCCCAAACTATTAAAAAAAATTTTGCAATCAGCCATATATCTCAGCGTATGTCTGACTTTTTATGAGCGCGGTTCGGCGTGCGAGCGGGGAACCTATAAATAGGGCTGATTTTTAGTCTCTCCGACTGCCAATATCAGAGGATTTTTGGGTCATGTTTACTGTTCCCGTTGACATACTTTTGCAATTGGTGATGCCTGTCGAGATATCAGAGCCAAAGAAGTCCACATGTCTGTCTGTAAACACAACTAGTTGATTGACAAGAGCGTTTACTCCTTAGCAGCTTCTTTTTTCAGCGCAGTTTGACGGCACATCTGCGTCGGGCAAAACCCGGCATGGAGTCAGAAAAGTTGCGATGTGCTGCAGATTTCATGTGAGTTTGAGCAGGTGTGGGTGCCAAATGATTGTCAGTTCAGCTCAAGATGATCATAAATACGAATAATCATGTATTTGTAATATTTAGAGGGGGAAATTCACAGATTTATGAATAAATCCCTGAGAGTACAACTCAAAACATACATGCACTTAACTCTAAAGGTATAAATCAATACAGGAAAATACGTTTCAAACCTTAGATACATGTCATGCATCCAGAATATCTCCCAGTGTAGTACCACATACAGGGTAAATGTGATGTGAATGTAACGCTAAACCACATGAAGTTGGAGCTGATTATAAAACTGAGAAAAAATCCAGGAAACCTGTTTCTTAGACCTGCAGTGTCCACACACAACCATATATACATTTGGGCAAATAGGATGAAGCTGCTGCATCTCAATCCTTATATGAGGCTGATTAGACCACTGAGAGGTATTTTAATCTACGTCTACCAACCACTTCATTAGGTACACTTTCACAATCTCGGCGCAGTCGCCAGGATAAGATGTTGCCAGTTAAAGTTCCTGCAAACCACTGATACATTCACATTAGTGTGTGTCATAGATGACGGACAATATTAAGACAAAATGTGCCATATTGCGTTTGTAGCACACGTCGAGGACCTGACTTTCATATCTGGAGGTGGAGCGGGTGGTGGTTGGGTTATGGAGGAGAATGCTGCTAAGCCACAGTTCAGCAGAGACCACGGCTCAAGACTACGTTTAGAAATGTGAAACCGCTAGATATTTTTTGACGAGGCACAACACAGCTTCAACATTCGTAAGCAAGATGCCACTGGACATTTTCAAGGAGAACTTGAACAATTTGCCTTGTCTGTTGCTACAGAAAAACAGATGTCTTTGACGGGATGGTGGCACATCTCCAGCCGCGTTTGCAGCAGCCAAAACAGTTATTTTGAGCCGAAACATGTCCATATTATGAAACTAACTAGGGGGTTTTATGCCTAAACCTGACTAAAGCATAAGAAACAATATGATATGACACGATACGACACGATACGATACGATACGATACAATACGATACAATACGATAAGATAAGATACGATAGATACGATAAGATAATCCTTTCTAAGTACCACAACAGGGAAATTTCCATTATTACAGCAGCAAAGACAGAGTCAAAAATGGAGAAGCATTAATAAAAAATCGATAATAAATAAGTTAAAAAATCAAGATATGAACAAAAGGTTAAAACTAAAGATGAAGCAGTGAGAACAATACACGCAATATAAATAAGAAACAAGCTCAATAGTTCTAAAATATTTACACAATTGCACGTCTGTATTGCACATTGGGATGCCGAAATTTCACAGAGGGATATTGAAATTGCAGAGCTGAAAGTCAGTTCTGGTGCGTGTGGTCTACTGGACTACTGCTGGTTGTAGGAAGCAGCAGCAGTCGGAAGGGAGGACTGAGAGCGGGGAACAGCAGTGTCGCGAGTCAACGCTGTACGTTTAACCTGAAGAGACGTAGAGAAGCGACACAAAGTGATGTCACGATTCAATATATATGTGTTGTTCGCAGAAATGTACATAGACAAGATGTATTCTGGCAACCGGGTGGATGGCTCTTCCCTGAATTTACATCTTTCCAGAGATACGAATATTCCGTTCTCTGGCTGAGAGGTGTTCATTTAACCACAGGTTTATTAGTAAGGTCACAGTTTGCAGTAGTGTTGAACTGGACTGAAGCACATTAGGAGGAGAGAGGGTCCGGTACAACACCACCACCCACTCTGACCTGGATAACAGACATAGACACATTAAAAAATGATAACCTGCGCATCCGAAATGTTCAGGTGTATCTGATGACTGTGTATTAAAAAAATCATTGTGCAGATTCTAAATGGCTCTGAGGTGGTAACCGGTCTGAACGTAGCCTCTCTATGTGAATTTCATTTGCATGAGAATGTGTCATTATACTGCCAATAATAGAAAAGTACACCACCACCACCACCATCCCCCACCCTCCCTCCTCCCGCCTGGCCCCCTTTTCTGTGCTCCATCCAAGGTCACCTAATCACTGTGTTCCTTCAAAGACCTCTATCTTAACCAGCAGCAGTCGGAGGGATTTATGCCCCGCTCCCTGTCATGATTACCAATCAGGTGGAGTAATAGCTGCTTAAGCAGACAGGGTTTTTGTCATCACTGAGGGGTGAAGTGCCAGTCAAGGTTTCCACTGAGTATTTTTTTATTTTTTTTTTTTCTCCAGCGGGGGCTGACACTCCGCGGGGCATGTCGGTACCTTGGGTGTAGCCTCCAGATTAAACTGCATTATCAGAGCGGACTGAGAGTTGTTATGGTGAGGGATCACATCCTCCCACCCCTCCCCTCCCCCTCACTCCCCCTCCACCACCTCCTGTACCACCGCACACACCCGGTGAGCTGTCTGTCACCTACCAGCTCCACATCATCCACCTCCAAACCCTCAGAATGGATTACCTCATTACGAAACCGAGCAAATAAGTTTAAATCTAATTCCTCTCGGCAAAAGACAGAAACCAGCACGTAAAGAGAAACTACGCACTGACTTATTGAATTAAACCACCTGAACAAAGATCATGTAAATTTCTCGGAAATTGAAAAACGAGAACATTGTGGCACTTAGGGAAATGTATTTCAATAGTTTTTTCTATAACATCATCAAAGTCTAACAGGGGAGAATGAAATGAGAAATGGGTATTATATTAAAAGGGAGATTTCCCAAATCCACTAAACAAGTATATGCTTAGTGTACCACAGAAGACTACTGGTGATGAATAAATAAATACATAAATAAATAAATGAATGAAAAAACACAAATTAAAGCAACACAAATGAGAAAAAAAGTAGATTTTGTTAGGATTGTGTTCTCCTCTCATCACCCTCTGGAGTTGATTTTAATCAAGTACAAATACGAAATCATGCTGCAGGCCGGCTCCTTTACATCTACATGAAGCTCTTCACGAGAACTAATCAAGGAGCTGAAACAGAAGAGATAAATGTGCTAAACGAGGATTTTTATCTGAGCCTGATTTCGCCCATCAGGTACATTTTTGCTATTATTCTAAAAAGCCCAGAAGAAAAAAAAAATAAAAAAAAATAAATAAATAAATGAATAAACCTTTGGCCCTTTCGATTATCAAAAGCAAACTTAATATTAAAAAAAAAATGTTTTAACCGTCTATGAATGTAAAACATAAGAAAACGTATTCAGAGGAGATTAACTGGCCGGAAATTCAATATTAAATAAAAAAAGGCCAGAATCAGCAGACGGCACCTTGGTTTTTAACTGTCTTTTACGGTGTTATAAACCACTTCGCATTGCTAATGTGACATTTCTGTCTCGTTGCCTGCCACCGGACCGTAGAAGCATGTGATCGAGATGGACTTGCCCTTTATTTAAGTTTTTTTTTCTCTCCCACTTTACTCCTCAGTGATTTCTGCAAAGTTGCACAGCTGGGAGTCAGCTCGCACGGATCTGATTAGCTCCGTTCCATTAGAAATGGGGAAACATGTCTCCCCGAATGTGCCTCAGAACACAAACCGGCCTTATTAGCCGTGATGGCTGTGTCTGTTTAAACTCTCGTACGTACGCAGAGGACAAAAAATGCCACCCAAGGCCACTGCATTGTTCTCTCCAAGTGTGATCGACAATCAGCTTAATAAATCAAGTTCACATTATTATACATCCCCCTGATCATATTGATAAACTGTCCGTTAACTCTCAAAGGAATACCAGAATTAAATGTGTCTTATTGCCTAATTTGGGCTTTCCAGTGTAGTTCATCTAGAGTTGCAGTGTGACCATCGTGTGCTCCGGTCTCGTTGCAAACCTTACGACTGTGTGATCGCGATCATTGTTCTGCTCAGGAGGCTCTGAAGTGGCTAATTCAGATAAAACCAGGACCAGATCTTTTCTATCTTTTTTTTTTTTTTTTTACTGCAGGTGCATACATAATACCGCTGCTCATACTCCTGCACCGTCAGCACGCGAGGAATCGATTTGAAAAATTACATCCAGCTTCCCCTTTGAGGTCCGGCGGGTGACGAAAACGCTTTAGCGATAAGGCGTTTGAGGAAAAGTGTGCTGTGGATCACAGAATGATAATTCGGTCTGACAGTACAGGAAGCTGCTCTGCAAATGCGGAATTCATTGTAGATTTTGCACCGCTGCTAATGTAACCTGAAAGATACTTGTAAAACACGAGCAAATTGTTCTTCGCCTCAATAAATCAAACCCAGTTAAACAGCGTATTAAAGCAGACTGTTTTTTTTGTAACTTGATTTCACACGCTGCTATACTGTAACACTAAACTAAAGCGCAGATCTCATACGTTGAGTCAGTCTTTAAACGTATTAAAAAGCGTAAAGAGTTCTTCCCTCAGTTGATTTTCATATTGTCTCCACGCTCTTGTATTTTAGCTTGAAGAAAAATATGCAAAGGGGATTTTTTTCATGAGATCAGGCCACAAATCCTTATGTTCGGTTCTTAATTTGCGCTCTCTGTTGTTGTGTTTTTAAGGATGTCAGCAAGATCAGTGAAAAAGCTAATGGGGAAGGAAGGAAGAAAGGAAGGAAGGAAAGAAAGAAAGGAAGAAAGAAGTTTGAGCAACTTGTATTCTGCATGTCCCTGAATGCTATTTTAAACTATAAGTGAATATATTAAACTTCCCAAGGAACAAGTACTTTATGAAGGACAAACATTTAATTACATTTAGTTTCCTTAGCGACATGATTACAGTTTTATTAAAGATTCTAAAAATCACAAAAAAACAGGGTCAGCGGAGGGACGATCATGTCAGACAGTCAAGTTGTACAGTAAATAAACCGCAAGGTTTGAGAAAATTATGGCAGAAAGTGAAGTTAAAAACCAGACTGTGTTTAAAGTTTGTTTGTGTCACTCGCTCTGTATCTCATCTGTGTCAGCATCGGGCCAGAGAAGTGCCAAGAAAACTTGTTTCGTTGCAATTTTTAATGTTTTTTTTTTTTTTGAGAGAGAATTAGTCACTCTCTAGAAAAAGATTTTAAAAAATCCTGATGACTCATCCTGGACTCTGGAGTAGGTTACTCACTGATTTGGGTGCAAGTGGATGATGTTATATTTAGTATTTCTGATGTCCTTCGGCTGCTCTGCCTCACTCCTGGACAGAATTGGCTTTACGTGTTGCTAGCGTCACTGCTAGCTGTACAAGGGTTGATTTATGGAGTTTCCTAATGGACAGGTACCAGTAGCTTAATCTGCTATTAGCCTGTTACCGGTCCTATTGGCTGCAGGAGCTGAACCATGAAAGAAAAACCACCTCGGTGCTGTATTCCCTATCGTCACACTGGCCTCGGTCTTTTGGGAGACTGTGTTGTTCGGTCCTGTTGAGGCCATGTTCACGAGCCACGAGCTGCCAGCCTAGCCAGAGTCTGCAGATGGCTAGCTCCGTGGCACACATTTAGCTCTACTGGCTACTGTGAACGGCAATCAATATCTCTGACAAAGTCTGTCCCTGTGCTGCCTGTTTTTACAGATACATGTAACTATATACCAAAACAAATAGCGCTCCTCTTTACATAGGAACTTTAAACGTCATCCACAGTTTAGTTCCTCAGGCACAGCGAAGAGTTAATAGCAGCATCACTCAGTTTATGTCTGAATGGAGTTGTAGCTAATCTGGAAAAAAACAAACAAACAAAAAAACTACTTTTGGCTTGTTTACAACCGGTGTAATCCTCCAGCTGCTTGTTTGCTGCTTGCTCGTTGCCCTACTAGAGTCGTTTTCTTTGGCAATGTTTAGATTACATCTCAGCAATTAGAGCGCAGTGTTACCTGAATTGATGGCCGGGAGGAATGAAAACAAGACCACACAAGTTGTGGTTGATTGTAGTTTTCCTTTGACAGCAACAGTCAGATGATATCAGATAATAAGATAATAACAATCAGATGATATCAAGATGAATTACTAACATTTGAAGATCCACACCATTATACAGATGTCACTGTCTATGATTGCCGTTCATTCCCTCTGTAATGTCCCAACGCGTTAGTAATTGAAACGGCGGCGGTGTTTGGGGCCATTTCGCGGGCCAATACGTATCAATTATGTATAAAGATGCCAATGCGTATATGTGTTGGTGCACTGTGTGTTTAGTATCCGGCGCAGGTCCCAAAGCTAATGAAAGTAAGGAAATGATAAGCAGCCCATATTACTTGTTAAACAAAGCAAAGAACAGAGTGCTTTCCTCATCTCAGCCTGGAGCAAAGACTAATCTGGCTCCATTAATACATCCTAAAAGAGAAAATATCTAAATTCCTCTCCAAAGCTCTGGGACAGGAAGAACAGGCTTTTTTGCCCCGCAGATATATAATGTGATTTGTATTATAGGCTTATATGCGAGCCCTTGTAGAATCCTCAATGAACTCTGAATATAAAAGCTAAATCCAGGCATCTGTGCTGTTGATCATGACATATAATCACTCATTGCTTCTTTCACTATTCTTACAAACACACCACGGGCCTTCTGAACATCACAGTGATTTATTCACCTACGTTTGAACCCATTGCTTTCAGAAGTTCAATCACGGCCCATGTTTGTATGCAATGTGCAGGTTTTGCAAACACATTCAGAGGGACTTACATGCAAAACTTACATGCAAAACGAAGCAAAAACTAAGCAGGACAAAGGACGAAAAAAATGAAGGACCTGAAAGCTGCATCTGCCCTTTTGCTTTGCATAAAGGTCATATTTTAAAATGGAAACTCATTTTCAATGAGGGACTTAGAATATCCGACTGTGGGGATTTTGTGTCAGCCTACTGTACGCCCTCAGAGCCTCTGATTCTTTCATTTGCTTCTTTGTCAAATAACAGAGGGATGGAATGTAAGCGGTGGCACTGTTTCCATTGGTTAAAAGAAACACAAAACAAATGAGATAAAACACAGGAACCTCCTAAGCATCTGGTTTAATGTACTTCAGTAACATGTTACAGATTATTGGAGTTTTTAGTTAAAATCTACAGATTAATAATAAGCAAAAAAGCTACTGTTTGAAACCTTCAAATTGTTCATTGCCATACAGTCAGCTTAATTAAATCAGCAGATTAAAGCTAACTTTGAATAGCATATGACAAGAATGTTACAGTTCTTCTCTTTCACCCTGTCTCCTCAAACACAGAACCGATTTTGTCTCCAGTTGGTGCACTTTATTTTGAAACATTCAAAGCATTTTCACCAAGAATCAAATGGTCTGGAAGCCAAAACGTTGGTGCCAAGCAGGAACCAAATCAAGCAAACCAAGTGGTTTGTCATATTCTACATGACATTGTGCAACACCCTCCAATGAGGACACATCCTTGATTTCGATGGTGAATGCTGAAAAACAAATTGCCTATGGCGGAAATGAATTCAACATTGAAGGAGAAAGCAAGCAATCCACCGCCCCTGGCATCTCTGAAACCTGACCAGCTAACGTCCGGTTGCAGAGAAACAAAACGGACCAGACTCAGGAAGTAAGACACTGTTGTCCTCACATCTTTACAGAGATCTGTCTCCAACACAACTCCTCCGATCGAGCTGCCGCACTAGACCGTGTTCCGAGTCGTCAGAGGACCGGACTCTAGCAGGACGAGGAGAGGTGGACTTTGTGTTTACTTCATTGGTGCGTGGTGCTCAAACTCAGTCAAAGCTGATGGATCATTACCACCATGCTTTTTCCTGGGTGTGTACAACACGTGTTTATGTGCTTGTGCCTGTAGCCTAAATAACTGTTTTTACGTTCAATGTTTGTGTAGCATGACAGAGTAACAAACTTTTCATTGAGTTATGCAACCTTGTGTAGAATGTCATGACAAATCAACCTTGAAACTTGAAATGGGAGTTGATTTGCAAAGAGAGCACCAAAGCTTCCAAGAATCTTGAACAGAACCGGTTTGGAGAGCCAGAACTAATTTTTCGGTGGATATTTGAGGAACTGGAGATTAAGTTAAGAATATTACACTCCCCCCCCCCCCCCCCTCCGGGGAGAAGACAGTCACCAACTATCTTTTAAAAGAATGTGACCTATAAGTATCGCTGTAAAAATAAAAGTGAAAATGAATACATGTATCTGTGACCAACCGAGCGCAGGCACACTGATTATATTTCAGTGTCACTTTCGTGCTCCTGTCGTATCTTTTCCGGGTTAATTTCAGAATGAGGCATCAGTAGAGACTCGCTCTCACACAATCAGACCTGCACATCTTTTTTTTCTCCCAGAACCGTTGCCGCGGGATACAGGAATTAAAGGATCAAAGTATTTGATGAATAAAAATGTTGAAACCTCGCAGCAAACACCAATACAGCATCAGTCTTCTCCGAATGCAACTAAAAATGAGATTGTCCGTATTGAACGGGGCTATCGGCAGTTATGAGTAAAATCCATCAGGAAAGTCGATCGGGTCGGCCTCTCCGGGGCATGAAAGTGAGTCAACAGAGGGAGGTTCGGATCTACTTTATTGCCTGATTAAAATCAATTTGCTGTGTCCGATGCTGAAGGTGGAGGGATGGAATGAGCAATCCCCTCTTCCCCTCTCACCGTCGAGCGAATGCAGTGTGACGGTGAACGCCGGCTGCGACGGCTCTGCGACTCTATGATTCATGACATTATGCGATGCAAAAAAAAAAAAATTAAAAAGGTCATCAGACGTGCTCCGTCATGCAAAACAGACAGATGTGATTAAAAGATTATGAGACGACTGTTTTGACAAGACACGGCAATGATGAGCCCTCCCATGTGAGAGCGAATAACCTCTCGTGTCGCGCGCCGCGTGCAAGATCACATTGGCTTAATCCAATTTCATGTTTTCACTCAATTTTCGACATAATGCTGTTATCTGCAGCGAGCTTTCTAGGCTGATTACATTCTTCATGATAAATGATGGAAAAGATAGAAAACAATACGGGCCAGATCTGATTTGGCCGGACAGAGAAATACGGTTGTAATAATACGCGTAAATGCAAAATAATGTCCAGTGAAAAGATGTGATTTTTCACACGCACTCCAGCTTAATTAGGTGTGAAAATAACAGTCCCGGCGTTTCAGCTCCAAATGACCGAGAGTAATGTCGAGCTGTTGTGGAATTGTGTTAACGCTCTTTATTACTTGGTTTCTGACCTTTATACGGCTAATTAACAAGGTTGTCAACAACTTGTGGATTTATGTGCAATAAGTGCATCGCCCATACGTGCACTCTTTGAATACAGCGAGGGGAGATCCGATCAGCAGAAGAAGAAGTAAAACAACTTATGTGACCTTTTAGGCGCCTTGTTGAACGTCGGCATCTGCAGAAAAAAAACACAAAGCCATGAACTAGTGCAGCAGAGCACAAAAGGTGGGAAGTACAAATACTTAGTTGCTATATTATTTCCATGTGTCCGTACCTCATGCGGATATCTATTCAACAACCTTTTACTTTTTCGCCGGTTCCTGCCGGTCCGAATCAGGGTTGTAGCCAAGATGTTGTAATCACGTTCCTTCCTGTTGGCTCTTCCGACGTGATGGAATACCACACATCCCGAAAGCTGCTGCAGCGAAATACAAAATCTAAACAATTTCCAAGATCCTTTTGACGAGAAGTGGATTACAGATAGCATCGGATGGGGAGAAAAGGTGCGTTAGTGTCTCGTATCAGCAGAGACCCTGCAGCCACTCTGCCTGGGTTTTATTATTTTCTCAATTTGCTCCTCTGCTCGGGACACTTTACCAAGACAAAATGTCAGTAATTGACATTTCTGGGGATCTTTGCGGTGTGTTTACGAGCAGCTCGGACAAATCTCACTGATTCTACATTTAAGTTTAATAGTCTTAGCTTTTCAGTTAGCTTTTGCACAGAACTGATTGGTGGAAATGTCCTTCAGAGGGGATACTTTTTTGCTTTTATACTTACATGAGTACATTTCAGAGCCTGTGCTTTACCACTTTTACTCGAGTAAAGAATGTGCGAACCTTTGCAACTGGGCAGCAACATGTGATGCAAGAATCTCGCGTTGCGTTATAAAAAAACAGACAAAAGAAAGAGGGAGCTCTGACTTGTTAGCTGTTAGCAGAGTGAGAACAGAAGCGCGTGTGTTCACGTCTCTGGCACACTGATTTGAGGACAGGTTCGGTGTTTGTCTTCACATCTCCGATGGAAAATGTAATGAATGCAGTGGAAAAAGGAATCAGACCAATCGTATTAGTGCATAAGGTTAATTAAACTCGATTACAAATAAGCATTCCCCCAGAACTGAATTGCTTCCCTTTCACCATATCTTCAGACAGTGCCTCCAGAGGAAGGCACTGTTTTTTTTTCCATTTTTTTCTTCTTCTTCACATAGCAGTAATAAGTTGTCATGGCAACATAGAGGACAGATTTGTGGGAGCAGCAGTCTGTAAAATCTGACGTGGTATGACCAAAGGAGACGGATAATCCATCAACGGCAGGACTTAAGATAGTGCTGTGAATTAACAGGAAGGGAAGAGATCAGAAACGGGGGGTGTACACACACACACACACACACACACACACACACACACACACACACACACTTCTGTCCTCTAATTATTCGAACTGATCCGAGGATACGGTTACCGAATGTAGCATCACCACATACATTCGTGGCGACACTTACGCCGCCGTTACACAACAGCGCGCGCAATTTGCAAAACAGGCTGTAATGTTTTATAGTTCCGAGCACATGCCTGCTTGCAGTATTAACAGAAGACACAGACTCATAATCATTAAGCATTTGGCCGGCTGCTGCTCTGAAACCAGCGTGAGGCTTTATCTCCCATCGGCTCTCTTTCTCTCTGCCTCTGCCGTCGCCTTCTCCATAAAAAGGCCATTGTCTCCTCCTGATATGAAGCTCCATTCATAAAACTACATTAACTTTAGCTGATTACAGTGGTAACCAGCTACTGGGCCACACAATATCTAAGGCAACATGATAGAATTGGTAATGAACAATTTTCCCAAAACAATATAAGAGGTCAATACTGAAGAGATGAGGCTGGAATATACAAATTATGAGCTGCAGGGGGGACCAGCAGTTTAAACTATACCTGAAGAAGTTATCCTTAAACATAACCGTGTTTTAGATCGTTTAAGGTTTTCTTATCAGATCCAGTGATGAGTCCAAAACAAGTCACAGCTCTGGCTTAGTTGGTCCAAAAGAAACACTGAGTTCAATATCATCTTAACTGTGCTATATATAAGAACCAGCCACCTGTCAAAGTCATACTCACTCACATACTAACTGTAGCTTCCATCAGTTATTTAGCTCAGTTAGCCGTGCAGCTAGCGGTCTTGACTTTGATCTTTGGACCCGGACAAGCCAGGGCTAGATACTTAGCACGCCAGCGCTAGTGGATATATTGCTTTATTATTTTTTAAATTCTGACAATAATTTAAGTTATTTTCAAGTTATTAGTTCCTAGTGATAACAAAAATCCATGTTACATATTCCTATACAATCTATATATTGATTAGAAAAATACCGTTTAGTTTTTAAAGACTAAAAAATCTTTACATTTTCTTTTTTTAAATCACTAAAACTTTAAAATCAAGTATCCCTGAATTCATCCGGCTTTTTTCCCCTTTTGGCCTTTTCCATCACAGCTCAACAATAAGTTATGAGTGAGTTATAACTCCCGTTCAGAGCTTTTCTGAAATGACAAAGTGAAAACATCTGTTTCCCAGTTGACTTTTTGTCATGCATGAGTGGAAACTGTCAGCAGAATAGTCACAACGCGTCCTCGTCGGGAACGACGCAAATGAAATATTCTGCTATTGTCGGAATGAAAACTGCAGCCGATCATGTACGACACACTGAACACAGAACCAGACCGAAATGGAGTCGCCACGCTGCTCCGTTTTACCGTTTAACGAGAGACCGTAAAACATGACATGTATAATGCATGGAGCGCGTTCGAAGCCATGTGTTTTAAAATGTTTTTTTTACAGCTCAGTTTGCGTGCGAGACAATAAATGCAGAAGCTGAGTGAGTGGCTGGGAGTCGCAGACAGAGTCGAGGCTTTTCAGCTTTTGTA
The DNA here is from genome assembly GCA_963678695.2 of Diplodus puntazzo. Classification (NCBI taxonomy): domain Eukaryota; kingdom Metazoa; phylum Chordata; class Actinopteri; order Spariformes; family Sparidae; genus Diplodus; species Diplodus puntazzo. Next base: position 25,740,367 of record OZ023164.1, read on the forward strand.
CACCTCTTTTCTTAGAGCGAGTACTCGATGTAATGAACATTTTCTTTTTTTTTTTGCAGACAAGGTGTTTCCAAGGGTGCTGATTGTCTCTGGGTGGTGTGATAGTCCTGTTTACCCACCGAATGTTTAACGGGATCCAATTAAAGAGGAAACAGTCTCACAGTTTGATCTCAGACTTCAGCCCGTTCAGACAGTCGAAGTGGGTGTACCACGTAAGTAAACATTAAAGCAACCATTACTGTCTATTGTCTGTCTTGAATCAGGCTGTCGGCTTCGGCCCATCTACTGTAGCATGGGCATCATTTTTCTCTCTGATACTCTTCACTGACGTGTTCCTGCGTGCTGTCAGAGACAGCGGCTTTGTCTTGCTGTTGTTCAATGAATTATAGCAATTCCTGCTTGGTGGGAAATCAAAAAAAAAAAAAAAAAGAGGCTGAAAGCTTTTAAGCTTTGCAAGACAAATGATAGCAATTCTTGCTCTTGAAAAGATGAGAAAGGCTTTCAAGCTTTCAAACTTGACAGGTAAAGAGAGGGTTTTGTGCTTTGTACGGGTGCGCAACTTATTTACAGAGTGGCGACCAGAAAGATTCCAGGAAGCGCCATGACGCAATGATGGAAAGGGCAGAGTTATGGTAATGCTCTTTTGACAACAAACCTTAAATGGCAAGGAACAGGCATGCAGGGAACTAGTCTGAGTGTGGAAAAAGCTAAACCTGTTTTTAGACATCCATTATCAGGTCAAATCTAACAAACTAAACAGAAAAAAATGATGCAAAACAACAGAGCAACGCTCGTTCCCCTCTCATCGTCTCCCTCGTCAGGATCACTTAAAGCTCGGCTGTCGGCGATGTCAAAATGCGAGCCACGGGTTGTTTCGCGGTTGCGTTTAGCTGGTAGCTGTTTTGTGAGGCTTGAATAGGGGCTGGCATCTTCCTATTCCTCCAAGACACTTGCTGCTATGCCAACGCAGCGCATGCCGGCGCAGCGGGGCGTTGGAAGGAGACATGAAACGGTCATTCAAAATCGAAAAATTAAAGTTGTTCAAAGTGACTCAGTTTCTTCGTTTCTTTTTTCCTTACAAAAGAATAAAAAGGAGACGAAGTGTGAGAACAGATGCATCCTCCCTCCGCGTGGGCGATGTTGCGTAAACAAGAGAGCGGTGATGTAATGTGGGGAGTTTCAAAGGACCACAGCTCCATATTAAATGGCTCAAGCACAATAACACCTTCTTCACTGAAGTCCCAAGGTGGCCTTATGTCAACACTTATGAGTTTATGCTTATATATATATATATATATTTTTTTTTTTTAAAAAGCTGTGGGAATGTTGCTTTGATAAAGACCTCATTAGGCACCAGATGTAAAAACCTGGTTACAGCTCGTAGGCTGACAGTCTCAATGATGGTGGCGTAATGAGCTGTCTGTAAGAAGAAAAAAGAAAAAAAAACCCCTACAGGTGATAAACACTCATGCAGTTAAGCTGTGACTCACTTTCACCAAACCCGCGTTTTTTTTTCCGTCTGCACAGGAAACAGGTGTGGCATCACCAGACTCAACACATGACTTCACTTAATTAATGACTTTCCACCGCTGGACTTCCCGAACCTGCAATGTAGCTGTGAGGCGGCTTCTTTTACAGCGATCCCGCAGAGACCTTCAATCGACCACCAGAAATAAATGGAAACATGAGAAAAACGAGAATGAATACTGAGCTGCTTTCTCGTGGATTTGAGATTGTTTCAGTTGAGTGTCGGGCGGTGTGGCTCCTTTCAAAGATGTCAGATAAATCATGACATTTTCAATTGGCCAAGTATGAACAAGTAAGAAGTAACAGAGCCATTTTCAAAAATGGTTAAAATGAAAAATGTCTCAGTCCTCAAGACAACTACTGATATTTGGGAGCCATCAAAAACTAAAAATAAAAAATGTACTGACTAAAAGAAGCAACCCTAAGATGCAGGGGTTTGTGGGTAAAAGAAGATTGATGTTGACAGCCAGAAATTCATCACGCTTAGAAGCCCAACTGCAACAAAATGAGAGCAAACATAGAAAGCAGCAGTAAGTCCAGCACACTGAGACCAGGGCCGTGTGAATGTAAAATGCGAATCTAATGCATTTTGGTAAGAAAATAAATCAGCGATAAACTGACAGATTTTAATTAAACTTAGCACTAGCATCAAGGTCTCTCTACGATTCACTTGTTTAAAATGAAATCTCGGTTCTGAAGCTGAAAATTGCAAAGGAGCGCTTTGCTTTCTCTCAAATCGTGCAGCACTGGTGCGAGAAAGGCTGCTCTTTCAAGGAAGCATGAAAGCTGCCTGTACACCTCGGCGCTGTGAGACCAGGGATCCGGGTCCCCTGGTGCCCCCATGTTTCGAAAAATAACACAGCAGAAGTGCTCTGTTGGATGCCCCTGAGGTAGATTTAAAAAAAAAAACAAGATGAAAGATCCCTGAACAGTGGTCCATTGTGCAAGAAAACTTGATAAAGTGCACTCAAGGCTGAATAGCTTCGTGTGTACTTTGATTACAGAGATTTAGGAGCTACATTCAGGACTGACATAATAAAACTATTTAAATCTTAACCAGGGTTTGAAATGTTTCAACGCAGTCGCCACCATACATGCTGCCAATTAAACCGTTTGTTACTGCAAACCACAGATTTGTTGAGACTTTACTATCTCTTGTGCTTGTTTTTTAGGGTCAGTGTTTTTTTATTATTCATCATATGTTGTGACAATGGTTTGATTTGGTTAGGCACATAAAATACTTTTAAAGAATTTTGTGTTTTGGCATAAAATGTAGGGCGGCTGTGGCTCTTGCGTCTTGTTATCAGAAGGTCGCTGGTTCGATTCTTATGGTCTGCATGTCGAAGTGTCCTTGGGCAAGATACTGAACCCCAAATTGCTCCTGATGTGCTGGTCGGCACCTTGCATGGCAGCCACCGCCATCAGTGTATGAATGCATGTATGAATTACTATAAGTCGCTTTGGACAAAAAACGTCTGCTAAATGTAAAAAAATAACCACTTTTGGATGCTGAAACACGACTGGAGATGTTCCCAGTTCTCATCGATAATATCTGATTTTTCATCGCCACACAAACACAGCTGGATTTGTCCGAAGGTCTCCTTAAACCTATCTAGTTACAAAAGCTGAAATGCAGTCTTGAACTGCGGTTACCGGCTAGTTAGTCCAGCACCGTCCTCTCCACCTCCAGATGTGACAGACAGGTCTTAAACATGTAAAATGAACATGACATGACACGGGTTGTCGAAAAGTCAATAGGGCACGTGGACATGTGTGAATGTGAATCGACTGTGCTGTTTCCCCGGTGCTGCATCACGTCTTCCTGGTGCCCCGATGCATGCAGCTGGTGCCCTCTTTATTTTTGCTTGCCATCGCCTCGAAAGGCAGCCCGAGTCGTCCGTTGCACCTGTGACATCAGGTCAGATGGATCCACCGGTTCATGCTGTTGATGCCAAACGGTGGCACCTCCCTCCGGCATGAACGGAGGCTTTGTTGGACACGTGTGACACAGTGAGAGCTCCCGGGGATGTGGAGGTGTGTATTTCATGGAGATTAGCTCATCCCTGTATGGGAGAATAACTGCGTATGTCATTTTGTACATGCAGCTAATGCCGATGCCGTCATTATGGTTTCAGGTTTCAAGTTAAACCACTGAAATAAGACACCTCTCAGATCAAGTCAGTATAAACATAGGTACCCAAAGTCATGGTAATTAGTAAGTAATAAGATGGCCGATTGATAAAGGACTGTGCATTTATTGGACCGTACGCACATGGTTCTTAACACCAGAAGGAAGATTTCACCACGATAGTCGGTCTGTATAGTCTTTCACAGAGCCTGTACATCACTGAGCTCTGACAGAGACATCTGCCTTCCCCGCTCTGATCTCACTGGCCCGGTCAATGCTGTGGTTTCGGGCTTTTCCTGCATTTGATATTTGTAGCTGTAAAACAATAAATCACAGAAAAACTCACAGCCGTCTCAGTAAAAGACACAATCATAGTATGGTCAATCCGAAGGAAAGTGAGCTTCCTCAGGCACCACAGCCTCTGCTCCTTCTTCTGAGGAATCAGTGTGGTGTGTGCTTCAGATGAGAAAATGTTGTCAGGTATGAGTCCAGAATACGTATTTACAGAGAAAACCTTCACTTGCCTTTGAATGGTTCTTGGCTGGCATGTAGATTCCCGTGGAACATGATACATGGTTGAAATGACATAATTTTTACTTGATATTTAGGACTTTAAAACCAAAAAGATGGTGTTCTTATGTCAACGAAAACCAAATATTCTAAACAAAAAGCCTGAACATCTCCAGACTGTTTGTGGCAACCAGAACAGGTATTTCCATCCAAATCACGATCTTTTCCTAACCCCAACCAAGTGGTTTTTGTGCCGAAACCTAACCGGTACATAAGCACAGTTATGTGACAACATAAAACAGGAAAGTGGACCTAAAGAAGCAAAGTAGCAAAGAAGTTCTAACCTGCCATTTGAGAATAGAGTTATACTTCCATCAGCATACACAAAAAAACTTGTCTTGCTATATTGTGACATTCACAACTTTGCTTCAATGCACTCACAAAGTTTGTTAGTTGTTAGTTCATGGTGGAGGTGAAGTGTCTGTATCCAAAATTATACAAAAGAAAAAGTCATGTTTGTGCGACTCTCTCCGGAAAATCCACGTAACATCGCACCGCAAGGACAGAGCTGTTACAAAGGTGTACTAATAGTGCAGCTGCAGTACACAGGGCCATGCAAACATTTACCATTAATTTATCTACTCTAACAACTAAAGGTTCAAAGGTCAATTTCTCTTTCGTCTTTGCAAAGTGATGAAATTACATAAGAGCTTGCTGAAGGTCAACCTATTCAAAATTTTACCGAAGAAAAACATGGTCATGAGGGTCCACCTATGCATTAAAAAAAAAGTTTTTTTTTCCTTTCAAAACGGATTACACAGATCATACTGCAGAGCTCGACAGACTTTAAAGTGCTTTTTCTTTTTTTCCGGGTGCGTTGGCGAGGTTGTACAGAGCACACCAAAATTTGAAAACTTAAAAAAACGCAGGCATTCATCATTGCAGTATTTGTCAGTACTTTAAGAGTTTTGAATTAATAACGTCCAGCCAACAGTGCAAGTAGAAAACGACACAGGCATATATAAATAAAGAAGCTGTCATCCTTTGACTGGAAATTAATTGACGAGAACATTCTTGGCGGGGTGACATCATGCAGAAAATAGGCAATGACAATCAGCCCCTGCTAGCATAACATTAGCTTGTTGGTTAATAGCTGTTGTGGGAATACGAGTGATTTAATGTTACCATTAGAGGGCCTCGGGTAAATAATTCAGTGCCATTGATTAACTTTTACTTGGTCCTCGCGAAAAATAAATTAACAGCTTGTTCTCACTTTAGCGATGCTTCAGATAAAGCAGCCCGGTCAGTGGCCCCACACTTCTAACTTTACTTTTGAAAGTCTAACCGGATGTTGTTTACAGGGACGCGGGAAGTCAGTCGCAGCTGTGTGAGCCGAGGGGTCAGCCTGTATGATGACGCCACAGTAAGTGTTGAGCGACATTCATTCAGGTCGAAGCAGCCACAGCAACTACAGTCATCAAGAGTAGGCCGTAAAGAGAGAGAAATTCCCCAGGCTCCCCTTGAAAATCACTCATTTATTGGAGTTACTCAGTCAGGAGAAACTTAATTAACTCTGTGAATTGCTGTTTCTCACAAATTCTTAATTATGTGGGCCTTCCTGTAAATTCGGCTTATGTTATAGTCGCGTTTTAGGGGGAACTGCAGCCCTATCAGCACCCCTAGTTCTCGCATCCATGCTTGTATATTCCGAAATTGTCATAGTCATAGTTTGAAGCTTAAGGCCGCTGACCGAGCTGCATTATTCGGTGAGCTGGGAGTGAAAACGTGTTGAAATTAACACAGTTAGTGGAAGCAAAAAAACCTTTTGAACCATTGATTTTCATGTACTGAAACTTAAAAGCTTTAATCTCTAGTCAGCTATCAAAATGGTCTGTACACATGACCCACTTGCATCAGATTCACTTCTGGATCAGTTATTAGCTATTTGGTCAAAATAATACTGGCCATGTGTGAGAAAATGTCCTCTCCTCATTATTCTTTATCTAATTTTGGACTTTAAGCAGAATTTATTAACTTAATTCCCTATTGTGTTCCAGGCGCTACATGTTCCAATTCCAGTTTCTACATGCACTGCAAATGTGCAAAGACAAAGAAAGGACAAAGGTGGGGGGGGAGGGTGAGAAGGGAAATGTCTAATACCTGATTGGATTTGTCTCCCATGCACATGACCACAGGCAGGAACATGCTGTAGTAATTTCACACCAGAGCGTGGCTGATGTTGTGGCACTTTGTCATTTGGGCGAGGGTTGGGGGAGAGTTCCAGTTCAGCGACACCCTGCTCGCGATGACCAAATCTGCCCTATTTTCTCCTGCCTGGCTGCACTGACCTCACATGATGAATGCTTTCCTCAAGAGAGAGAGAGAGACAAACAGGGCCTGTTGTTATTGATGCTCTCAATTAATAACCGCGCACCACACCACCGAAGGACTCGTTCGCGGCGTTCAACAAACAGCAGTCAGGTGTTGCGCGGGACCGCTCTTAAAAACTCTTCCTGAGGACCGGCTTATTATTATCTTTGGTCGTTATTTAAATCGATAAAACAAAAAACACTGCATCACACTGCAGCTGATGCGTCAACCGTGTCTCCTTTGTTCATCCTTCGGTTCACCACCTGAATTCCATCTGTTACAATGAGTCAAGAGTTAATCATCAGAACAGAACAGAAACCACTACTGCCACATAAGGCGTCAAATATCTCAAACACTCATCTGTAATTAAAAATCAGTCCAGTGAATGTCCTCCGCACAGAGCAGAAATATCCTGATAAGATCCTCGTGTTCATTAAACAGCGAAGCCAAAAAAAAAAGACGTCCCCGTTGGCAGCGTGTTCCTGCCACCTGCTCTGTGCACGGAGGCCGAAGCCTGCGAGCACCAGCAGTCAAAGTGTCTCTCCACCAATGGGCAAATGGCCCCTCTGAAGGTGATAGACTTGAGTGGCCTCGGGCCAGCGTGAGTCACTGACTCCATGTCCTCGGCACTGCCGCCGAGCGACTCCAGAAACTGCATAAGTTCGCCCCCCCCGGCAAGGTGACTCTCCTCCCGCCTAAAATGTTTTCCCACCTGGCGTCTTGACCTCTCATCACCTCCTCGCCGCACCCCGGGGAGCAGATGCCGGACTGCTGCTCGTCACAGTTACTCAGTGACCACAGCGCAGCGCATGAATAATGCAGTCGCCGAAGTGTTTATAGCAACAATTATGTAACTAATTTCCCTTATAATAACAGCTTTAAATCACGTTGATGGCTCAGTGTCTTGTAACAGGGCGAATGGTGTGAGAGGGAAGGATCACAAAGTCACATACATGTTTACTTTAACATGCAAGTTATGACTTCATGAGTTTTGTTTGTAGTCAGTGCCAACATTACGTCTGACAAACTGTTACAGAGCTGGGATTTGAATATACAGCAGTGTCGTTGCACAAAATGCCGATTTCTACACGGTGTTGCTTTGAATACACACACAGGACTGACAAACAGCGTGAGCTTACAGCCAACCATCCTCAGTTTAAGATTCTCTCCTCATGTGTTCCTGCCCTTTCATTAGTTAATCAGTCTGTGTTTGTCTAAGTCGGTATTTTCCCCTCACGCTTCTTCAGATCGACTGTGTTTGCTCCTTGCGTGTCCTCTGCGCTCTTTGTTACCTTTGTCACTTTCTGGTTTCTTATAAGTTTCATATTCTTAGTTTCCTTCTCTGATTCTCCTTTGCCTGCCCCCTTCGTCGCCTACATTTAGATTTTCGAATTCCAGCTTTATAAATTGTCTCGTAGAGACAGTGAGATAGTATTGAAAGCTCTAAAAACAGGTAAAAAGGCGAAGTGGACATTTGTTCTTAGACTACTTGGTTTAATATGTTTTAAAATGTCCCTAAAGTATCTATCATGAGTTAACTACCTCTATTATCTATTCGTTTGTGTTTTGAGTTTCTTCAAATGTAAAGAGTTGATGTATAGACTGAACTGGATATTTGGAAACCTATAGTATTGTATGTTAGTATGCTATTGTACAGTATTACCAGCAGTGGTTGGATGTATTCAGCCTCCCTCCTGCCAACTCCTCATTTCCTCATGTTCATTTCAAAAAGCCATCTTCTGTTTCGCTGCTCCTTCTGGAAACCAACTACAATTTTCTATTCCTGATGACCCTCAAAGGAAAACAAAGATCATCACAAACAGATTACTGACATTTCTCTCTGTTTGTTTGCCAGATTACTTTGTTTATTCACATGCTGTTTAATCACCGTGGCGTGGCGTTAATTGGTGACGAAAAAGCGAGGATGTACTTTACGCTGACGATGAGGAGGGGCGTGTGCCCCCCCCCCCAGGACTTTTTAAAAATTCGACTTCCTCTATAAACATTCCCCCTCTCTTACTGCCGCGACACCTCCGGATGAGAGACGCTCTCTCTGAGTTGATAAAAAAAAATCGTTGTGCTCATCTACTTTGTCTTCAGTCATTACCGTGTGCTCGCAGCAGAGAGTTTTACAAGCAGCAATGAGTGCTTTATGTGCTTTATCGCCCCATGTTTTTTTCGGCGCCCAGGCTACAGACAAAAAAACCTCTCCTCCGCCTCCTCCTCTGCATGTTTGACTTCCTCACAGTCAAAAGACGTTGAAATGTTAATTTCTTTGTGTTGTTCCAAGGCTGTAAATCAATAAACATGCTTCACTCTTTTTTCCACTTTGCCGGCCTCGATCCGATTCAGCTGCATGTTTGTGACGAAAACACATCTCTTCTCCTGTTTTAATTATCTCTTCATTTACAACTTTCAATCATAATGGTTTCCCCAAAAAGCAGTGAAGTAAAAAGCTCTTTTCAATTAATTAATTCATATGTGTCTCTGTTTCACATCTGAAAGGAAGAACTTGAGAGTGACAAAATGTACATTTAACTGAGAAACGAGCATTGCATTACTTAAATGCAAGAGCAAGAGCAGTGTGAATGCAGGGTGCTGTAATGTGTGATTACATATTAGCGGAGCCACTGTGGCTGAACGCCATTTTAAGAAATCACATTAATCAATCGCTGAAACTTCTTTCTCCCTGGAGGCTCTTGGGTTGAAAAGCACCAGCCCGAGGCCAACTCTTTGTTTGATTGTGTTAAAACAGACTCATTCGCAGATGCGCACTAATCTGGAACCTCTCAATTCATTTTTATTTCATTTCTAAAGTTATCAACAGGCAGACCATAATGCCTCTGGATGCAATTTAATAGACCTACAACAAATCAGAGCAACAACACTTATTATTTAGCCCTGAGCGACCATCCTAATCGCCAAAGTACCTTTCCTGCAAAGCCTCCGAAAAGTTTGTTATGCGTTTGTTTTCGTTGAATGTTCTTACTTCTCTCTTGCCACAACCCTGTTAGCTTATGCTCTGGTTGGACCACCACTTGGTTTGGGTTAGGAAAACCTCATAGTTTGGCTTAAAATGCCAGTTTTTGTCGCCCACAATCCCAGATGGCGACGGTCCCCGGGTCTCCTGAAGAAAACACCCACTTTTAACACCACAAAAAACAGCTCAAAACATCCACAGGTCTCCTGAAAAAGACACCTGGTTTTATCACAGATGGAAATATCCCCAGGTGTCCTTGATAATACGCACTGGTGTGAATGAACAACGATTTGAGAAAAGAAATAGGTGATGAGGCAGCAGAATCATGATTCATATTCAAGTTTTGCAAACTTGGACAGAACCTGCAGACTAGACACAACTGACTAGACCTGGTAATAAGTGAGCAAAACATCTGATCTGACTCTTCAGGACTGGGCTGGTCATGGTCACTGCATCAAACCCGCCCCGTATCACCGCATATTTAACAGTTTTGATTGGCCTGTCACAAACCAGGATCCGTCTGCACAAGATGGTGAGCGAATGAAACATGGGCTCGCAAAACCTTCCGGTAATGTATGTCTGGCTGATCATGCTCAATTAATAGATACCGATCATATTAAGGAGCGAATGCACACTTCTTAAAGTAACCCGCGTAAAGAAATTTGCTGCGAAACTCAAGCAGAATGTCGCAGACGTCGCTTCACCCGATATTCGCCGAGCACAGGAGCCAAAGCGATGTTTTCCTGCATTTCGAATATGACAAAATATCCAATTTCCTCTCCATACAAAGCTCCATTTGCCTTTCACTGCGCATACATCAGACGTACTCGAAAAAAAAATGTGCAGTGAAAAGGCGAGGCTGAGATGAAAGAAAAGCCCTCCAGTCTTAACAAGGAAAATGTAGCTTCAAGGGCAAATTAGCTGTGAGCATCCTCAGAGGGATGGATGGAAATGGAATGATAGAGGTCTAGAATTAATATATTCTGCATGTTTTAGTTAATCTCTCGCTGCGCCCCTCCTGTGAGGAAACTTAAAGTGCTGCAACTGAAGTGACAATGCGAGAGTAATTGTTTTGCTGCGTAACAAGAAATTAGTTTGAATGTTTTCGGGGCATAAAGGGACTCAGATTTGTGGCTAAATGACTCGTTTTGGACGTTTTTTTCACAGGGCGCAAAGCAACAGGGTTGGGATAGCGAGGCCCGTCGAATGGGAAGATGAAGTGGAGTGTTGAGACTGAACACACTGCCCAGTTTGGTAATCAGCCCCATCCACTCCGCACACACTTGATTAATGTTTCTAATCAAGCAGCGTCCCCCCCCACTAAAAGGGCTCCTCACAGACCTCACCCAATAACACCGACTGCAAACAACTCCAGACCGAATATCATACACTCAACATTCATCTCCGGTCTCTCTTGTTAGGTTGACAGCCATTATGAGACGAGTGAACTAAAAACCCACAGACTGTAATTCAGCCCAGTCGAAAGGATAAAATATTAGCAGGCAATGTTTTGACAAATATACGGATATGTGTTGTGAGGTGGAGGAAACAGTGGTGGACAATGTGTCCAGCATTGCGCTCCAGCATTTGTAAGCATGATATCTCGAAGGAGACCACGGGATCACTGCGGCAACAAAATGCTGATATTCATGGCGAGAGTTGGATCATCTGCAGACAAAAGCCGGTGTTTTTAACAAGACCTTGAGACATCTCCACACTTGTTCGTAGGGACAAATCCTGGTGTATTTAATGTGACCTTGGGTCATCTCAAACCAGGTTTCTGGCTACAAAAACCGGATGTTTTTAACAAGATCTTGGGCCATCTCCAGATGTGTTTGTAGCCACAAAAACTGGAGATTTTTGAGCAGAAGTCGGGCCATCTGCAGCCGTTTTTATGGCCACAGGGGTATTTATTTTGTAGTTTGAAGCGACATAAACATGTGTTTTAAGCCAAAACATGATGTTTTCCTAATCCTAGCCAAGTTTGTTTTTTTTTGTACCAAAACCTAAGTAGAGCTTGAACGCAGCACTGTGACAAGAGAAAAATTGACCCTAAAGAAACGTTTAAGTTAAGATAAGTTTTAACTTATCTGTTGTTATGCAGAAACCTGCTTTGCCAACATTTAATTCGGGCAATTTGGTTGTATAATTGTAACGTCAGACATGTTCACATATGAAAAAAACTGACCAAAATCAACTCCGTTTTCTTTCACCCATTTTACAACTGCTACACCAACAACAGTATGGCAGTACAGCTTCCAGACAATGTCATAAGACACCACAGTCAAGAGATCACAGTCACCTGTTTTTTTTTGTTTTTTTTTTTAACTTAGGCATGCAGATTACCTCCCACATGAGGAACTAGTCAGCCCATCTGTCACAAAACATCTGGAGCATCTGCAGAAGCTCATTCACTGCCGTTCCCTGATTCACAGCGGGTCCTTGAAGGCAATAGTTTAAAGGGGCGGAAAGAAAAAGTCAAACAACAACATAAAAATTTCACCAAATCTCGACAAAAGTAGAGCATAGAGCTCTGTAAATATTCTGCAGCTGCTTGGCTCAACCTGTAATGAAAGAATCCCTTCACATGTGTGACTACACCCTGCGTGTGCCTTTTCACGAGCACACACCATCTGGTGATACCTTTTTCCAGTTGGACCACTTGCCAACTGGGCAAATCAGTTGGTGGAGTTTTACTCTGAGTTAATGTGAAAGCTAATAAACACTAAGGCTGAGGATCTTGGAGAGTGAGTGCTGAACTTCAGCATCTAAAGAATCATGCGACATGTCGGTACACTCTGCTCATTTCTTCTCAATGCAGCTGCAAGGTTCAAATCAACATTCGGTGTCGGCGAGAACCCTTTTCTTCATATGCGCTGTGACAAAAAATATTATGAAAGCGCTCCTCTTCTGCCCTCATGCTCACGAGGAAATAGCATTGTATTGCTCTCCCTGCTTGCCTGCTTCTATTCAACAACTCTGTATGACAGAAACAGAGTGAAAGGAAATGGTGTTCGAATGATGAGATGGAAAACAGTGGTAAGAAAACTACACTGGATACAAGCAATTCTCCAATGTGTTTTATATGTTACCTTGGCCTGTCACACATACCATATTACTACAAATGAAGGCAGTAGAGCCACCAGGATACAGTGGCAGTATCTTAATAAGTGGAAAACAGGCTGGTCTGTTAGCGGTTAATCAAAAGGCTCAATATCAACTATAGTACAACAGCTGGTTCCAGGAGTGATCTGTGGAATGAACTCCTGTTTTGTTCAGACATTCAAAGAGGCCGACTGTTGTGCCCGTCGATGGCTGTTTCCGCTAGATTGACAAAGTGTCTACCAGCTAGAGCTTTGTTAACGGGGTTAATGATGGGAAAATCACTTTCCCACACAGTTAGCTAGATCCATTATATATGGACACACAAAACAGCCCAAAAAAATGGTATCAAGCCTCGATGGGATCAATGAAGCTGTACAGGCGGTTCTTAGTCAACTTACAGAATTAACAACTCTTTAATCAGCACATCGATTGTCGAGGAAAATATCTGCTGCTCATAGCTACCGCAGTGGAGATGATGTCGGGAGGCTGGATATATCACACACTTCTGATGGTTAGAGTGTCGGGCTGAATGGACTGCGAGAAGTGAAATGGCAATTCAGGCGACAAGTGAATTATTACGAATGACTTTTTTTAATGTCTAAATGTTTCATGTAATTTGACACCATCCTTGGATTGTATAAACTATTTCACACAATATGTTATTATATTCAGTATGTATTTGGTGGTATTGTGTGCATTGTAAGAAAGACACCGTGGTATAAAATATATAACTTAATAAAGACAGTTAAAAAAAAAGGACGTTTCCATATCGGTGCACATCAGACAACATATAAGTCAATACTGATATAGTCTGTGATAACATCGTTCGATCGATACATATGAGTCGGGCTCTACTGGGAGTGACACACACACACACACACACACACACACACACACACACACACACACACAGACTGCTATAATACTAACCTGCTATTTTGTCTGAAAACATAAAGACATTGACAGTTAAGTAAAGTAACATTTGTTAATCTTCCTTTCACATCTTACAAATTGCTCGAGGACATATATCCTTTCCTGCATGCGTCTTTGTTTGGACTAGGCAGCGTGAGAAACTTTTAAAAAGAAATGTTTAGAGGGACTATTTTTTCATCAAGACTGTTAGAAGAGTATTTGAGGACTCTGGGAACTCTTGCTGAATGACCTTTTGTGTTTTTCAAAGACGGCTGGGTACTTTTCTGAATATATGAAACTATTGCAAACTGAGGCTTGACACCATTAAGAAGTAAGTAAGGAAATATATTTATAATTTTTTTGCAATTGATGAGTCGACCCTTTGTCATTATAAAGCGCACATCGGATACGGGAGAAGATACATCCAGACTGGTTCGAATTAACATCATCAGGTAGTCTGAGCTCTGAAGTCCTGACAGGATGCTCTGTGGACGCACGTTAAAGCTCCAGACCACCCCGTCAGTTTGCAAAAATATCACCTTTGGATAATTAACAATGCTGAGAGGGTCCTCTCCGGTACAACCAATAGCCCATACTTCAAACTCTAATTAATGTTATCTAACTCATTACAACTTCTCACTCATGTGTGTGCTGATTAATGTTTATACTGCAGTATGGAGAGAGAGAAAAAAAAAAAAAGCACACATTGTTTACTCAGGTAGCCGAGTAATTAGCGACAGATGATTAGTATCACCTGAAGGTCAGCTGAGCTTATGAGACGACTAAAAGCAAAGAGGGGAATAATGAGAGCGGTATTTGTAAACAGACTGTTTTCTTTTTGTTCTCGGCGCACCTTGAAATGTGGAAAGTGTTTTGTTCTCGACGACGAGTTGCACTTGACGTTTTGCAGATCAGCCTAATTATACGCGGTGTCGTTTTGATAGGTAAAAACTTCAATGCGCCGTCACGACTTCACAATGCAGATGCATTATGGAGTGCACTTCTAAGAAAGTAATGAGAGGACTCTGTATCTGCGTAGGTGATGTTGGTTTGTTCTCGCCGTCCACAGATCCAGGGACACCCCACCGCGGTGCATTGGCAGAGCTCACCAGCTCGCTGCAAAAGTTAAGTGATGCAACAGATGCACCTTACGTGAAGGATAAATCCCATTAGACGTGGGAAGAAATGCAGGTCGGGTCTCAGTGTGTTAGCTCAAACAGCAGTTCTTAACAGTGCCCCCCCGGTGTGGAGAGCTCGGAAAGTTCTGTTTCCCGGCACGTTAGAAATTATCTCCCTCGGAAATCCGGTACCCACTGTTTGTAGCTGCTTTAATGAAACTCAATGTCACCCTTTTTTGAGCTGATGTAACAGCGCCTCATTAAAATAACTTCTTAAAACCCTTTTGTCACTTTTATTTCACGGTGTTACAGCGATAATTGGTCATACGACACTGAGGCAGCCTTTGACGGAAAAAAAATAGCTTTTTTATCTGCTGTAGCCAAGGTCAAGCTCATGTTATTTTTCTATTATATAGAATTATACGGTGGCACTGAGGTGCAACTTCATAGGAAATTAGAGTAAGAGAGTTAGAGAATGCAAGAACAAATCACAGCACACAGTGGTGCAGATGTGTTTTTCTACTTGCGGTTGCGTTTCTTTCCATTTTACTGTGTTGTTGTGTTTTCGTCTATGTACTGTTGTGTTTTTTTTCCTATTTGCGGCTGTGATTTGTACTTCAGGACCATCGTAGAAAACACAAATGTGAATCAAGACCGGGACATTTGTCTTTGCTAGTATTCTTCATAGAATCTGTCTTTCACCACTGTCAAACCAAAACACGAAGCCGAAAAGAGAGATAAAAAAAAGAAGACATTTAAATACTGTGTGCTGCTTGCATCCATCACGCAACATTTGCCATATAGGGACTCAGGCAATGAGGCGCATCTAACATCAAGAACGGCACCTGAAAGCCAAAAAAAAAAAATGCGGGTTCTTTTTTCTAGAACTGGAGTAATGTGCTGGTAATTTAGTCCGCTGTAATTCTGCCTTAGGTCTCAGTTGACACATTAAAAATGCACCCCGCGTCAAAAGGCATTTGCACAGCCCAGCGGGTCCATAGGAATCAGCAGAGCAGCAATCAATCCCTGCCGCAGGGTTCTGTTGTGGAGATGACAAAAAGAGTTACCCTGTGATGTTTGGACCAAGACAATAAACCTGCTTTTTAGTTCAGTTTCACCACTGTGGGATGTGAGAACGGGGGTTTGGTGAAAAGGACAGCCAGGAATTGCAGAACTATTATAAGCAAAATAGAGGGTCGAGGCGGTTAATCCTCGCCCATTTTGTTCGCAGTTTCCATGAGACTGAGCCGAAATATGGAAAATAACCCCCAGTTCATGAACTCAGCGGCTCCAATATCAATACTGTAAAGCGAGGTATTAGGTAGTTATGTCGTAACACGTTTCCTTAATGCACAGTCTTACTGCACTCGCTGTTGGCATAGGGTGTGATTAATGTTCAGACACAGGTAGTCATTGAAAAATATATCTCTCCATTACGGGATTGGATCATTTCATTTTAACGGAGACCAGCGGCTGCACACAAAGTCACACCGCGGCAGCATTTTTAGGAGAATGAAGTTGTCACACCCTTTAGCGAGTCCCCCGGGTATACTGAAAAGGAGTGCACTGGTGCCCCGAGGGTGTGGCTGCGGGCTAGCTGGATCTCGGAGGCTGCTGTGGGCATAAATGTTTGATCCTGGCCTCGGCTCCGTGCATCAGCATATGATATCATTTTGTCGCCAGAGTTGCTACCGCGCAATCTTGTTCGCCGCATTAAGAACAGCAACCTTTTTTTTTTTTTCTTGGAATCCGAGATGATAGCAGCAAAAAACTGTTTTTTAAGCACAGCTACAGGGATCACCAAATACCATTATCCTGTGACTCATCTGAATACAGAAATATCAAGTATCTCATATTGTTGCCATCTCAGAAAAAGGGCAACTGATCTCCATGTGAATATATATTTAGAGTGCAGCTTTTTGTCAGGCAGCCAGAAGTCTCTGAGACCTCTGATTGCTATATTTCAATGTTAAAGAGAGTGATGGACAAACAGTGTCACCACAATAGAGAGACCAAGTCGACTCTTGAGGGGACACTCAAAACCCCCAGCATAACATCGCCGCGTCTTCATTCAACTGTCAGAGTGGTAGATGGTGTTATTCTTACGAGGACTATTAGCAGCTCCTCTGTCTCTTTTTGTGTTACGGCTGTGGAAATAGTTCCAAGATCATCAGATGGCCTTCCCATCATGCATCACTTCAGAGGAGGGGTGGGGGGGTTTTGTCACAAGCAGGTGGGAAGGTAGCAACAGTTGCACCTTGGCACCACATCTTTCATCATGTCCACCGTTTATGCGGCACTTGGCAAGGTGGGCAGGCCATGTGTTAGCTTTTAAGAACACCCATTAGTACAGCGAGCATCGACGGAAGTTTGGTTCAGAGCCGTTCCTTCAGAGACACGCAGTCAAGGCGCAGTGAGACGACACTAATGTTAGCCATAACGGGACGACAACTTAGCTGCACGGCCAGATGAGTTTAATGCATTCTTTTTTTTAAATAAAGTATTTACAGTCTCATAATTGGGTGTAAGGGGAATAAAGTCATTTAGAGATGTTAGCTAAAAAAAGATAATATGATTTACAGCTCCATTAAACATCTAAACATCAGGATGTTATCAAAGCAATTACAGGCAGAGACACAGTAAAAGACATTTATGGAAAATGTGTGAAGTCTCCAGACAATTCGATAAATTGAACATGGATTATTTATTTGTTTTTAGACGAGGAAATAAGTAGACATACAAATATTGCTGCTGAAGACCTTAAAACAAAGGTCCTGCGGTTCAGCACCATGGACAGCGCTTTTCATCAGACTAGCCAACAGCTGACACGAGGATGATCTCTGTGTGCCGACCCGGGCTTCTTCTCACAGGCTGGACTTTGTTGTAAACAAATTTAATTTCAAAGAGAGCTTAAAGCTTCATAACAACATATAGTTTCATGTTAGAAAACGTCATGATGGAACCTAAAAAACTAAGGAAGGGTCATTACACCACCAAATCTTTCTTTGGTGCTAGATTTGTGGTGACAGCCTCCAGCAGATGAAAGAACACACTTCAGAGGGAAGGTTAATGACTGATCGTTTATATCACCAAATGACTGACAGGGCTGATAATATTGCAACCAAACGGTGCCAAATATCGCTGATAAGACTGCAATTACACCGCGGAAAAAAAGGAGCCTTTCCCAGACAAAATCGATCATGAATGTCCCATAGACTCCAATACAGCTGTCTCCACAGTCTGGCACCAAACGCTTCCTTCATTTTTATGGGTCCTTGGCAGAAACAAAATAGGTCGCTAAAGTTGTGTCAGAGAGTTCGGACTATCCATTCTAATCTTGACACTGGGCTGCACACGGGGACGCTGTCAAAAACGTAGATAAAACCAGAATGCAGTTATTTGCAAACAAACTGTGTTTACAGACATAGGTTTAAGGAAGTCTTCCCGAGCTTTTACAAAAGTGGCAAACCTCACCCCATCCTTACTTTTGAATGACTGAGCCTATTGAGGATGCTTCTTTAACACCACTTGATTTGTTCCAACGTGTTTGAAATGTTTCGCCGGCATCAAAATCCCACAGAAACATGTTCAGGTGATGAGGTAAAACTTTATATGTATATATATATATATATATAGTCTTTCTACTGTTGTCACACATGCATGTCAAAAAAGGATTAACGAGTTATCGCAGTGTGTTTGGTTTGTTGTACACAGTGTCGCAGCTTTATTTTTTTGGGAACCACGGTTGTAAGATGAAGTCCATGTAAACACCGGAGTCTGATTATGTTAATGTAATTATACTCCCTAGTTGGATTAAGCTTCAAGATAAGTGTACTCCCATTATAGCTGCATTACTGAAGGGCATTCTTAACCAGGCAAATAATTCAAGCATGACTCTTTATCTGAGTTCTCACTGTGTATAGTGACACGCCACGATCCAGCTTGAGGACACATGACAAAGATGTTCTTCCGCCTACACTCTGTTTTATTCTTTTTTTCTGTCCTTTATGGACACTCAAAGACTAACTTTCATTTTAAACACTCTACTCCGTTGGAGCTATTGTTAAAACTATACACTGAAAGTATAAAAGTCCACAGAGAGCTAAAGCAATTATTACACAATCAACAGAAGGATGTACCCTTGTAGAGCATCGTGACGGAAGGATCTGAGGTTTAAGTATCGGTGGGATGTTATAATCTAATGCAGAGGAGGCATCTTTGTCCATTTGTCTGACAGCGTTCTGCAGCACGGAGGCTGAAATATTAACAAAACAAAGCTCGCCATCATCTTTCTAATGGCTGCACCGATGCAAATGAAGGCAGTGGGACAGTTTCACGAAAAAAAGAAGTTGAGGATTTTCCTGTAAACAATTCTTGCACCACGTACAGCCACAGTGACTCAACGGATGCTTGAGGCTCTGCTAGCGTCCACAGATGTCGCAACTTCTGTTCCTTAAGTGTCTCAATTCATAGGCAGGCCGCAGATCCTCTCTCAGCAAATTGATGTACATGTTGAAAGCTGGCGGAGACAATTTTACTGGATTTTAAGCCAATCTTTCTGCCATTTAGCATCTGCGCTCACATGCACTCCCCATTATCACTCCATATATTGTTTTAAGTCTCTGTGCGGCTCAACTATGGCTAGCGCGACTGCGAGGCCTCTGATTTCGTTGCTTTGCAGTCGTAACAAGCGAATGCCAGGTCAATCTAACAACTCTGATTTTGAAAAAAAAAGTTGGGGCACTGAGTAAAATAAAAAAAAAACAGAATTAAAAGATCTATAATGAGCTGTGTTTACCTACAACAACTTAACAAGGTTTTATACAGTTATGACCAAGTCGTGAACCCCAACCCATCCCTGCTTGTGAATCACCTTTCAAGGATGCCCCTTTAATACCCAATCATAACAACAATGAACCTGTGGGATGTCCACTGTCCTATACGTGCTATACAGTAAATCAGTCAAGTTGAAAGAGCACTGAAAACTGTTCCTGTGGTAGTTCCCACTGCTATGGGTGAAAACATTACGAATTGGCGCTGCTGCGGCTGCTGACAACCTTTCAAGTTGTCAAAAATGAATGACCACTACAAGAAGTCATCTTTATGGCCACATTAGGTTCTGTAACTTATTTTAGTAGGGCACATACAAATCTATAAATGTGAGGAATGGCAATCAGTGGCAATCAGCCGCTAATTAGGTTTAAATTCAATGGTCAGTAACTCCTCCTTCATGACTTTCTCTTCGATAAATCGGGTTATCAGCTTCAATTAGACTTCGCACAACTTTACCAGACACAAGCTAATTTAGTCACGCCTTATCTAAAGAAACCTCTCTTGTTTCCTCACAATTCAATTAGCTCTGACTCTTTACAACCAAGAGGACTTAAAGGATGCATGCCTTGCTGCTTCCTTCAAACGTCTCTGCCTCTCACTGCCAACGTGACATTTTATAAACTTCTTCTGATGAAGTGTAACAGTACGGATTCACTTTACTAACGAAAATGCCACTATTTTCGGTTTTCTAGCTTCTTTCCAACTGTCATAAATATGGATGCACCACGGTGGCTGCTGCTGGACCACTATGCAATAGAGGAGCTAATGGATCGTTAGTGGTGGGAGAAGTCATTTTAATAGGTCTGATAATTGCCATTTATCGCAGCTGATGTTTTTACACATTAAAGAGCTTTTGCAATAGTTTGTAATGGCCCATTATAGTGATTTACTAAATCACAGGAATCAGATCTGCCACACTCCCAACCTTATTACAATTCTAAAAGTTTTTCGAAAAAAACACATACTCCAGTCCAGCGTTATCCAGCGAGGTTACTCATTTAAAACCAGTCATACAAAACTGCCTGTTTTTCGTCTGTCTTACACGATCTGTGTTGGTGAACATTCGGGTCAGTCTGCTACCTCCACACCTTCAGTAAGATGATGGATCTGCGTGTCTCTGCTCTGCCTACTTTTGAACTCTCGAATCAACTCCCTCTTCACATTAAGTCCGGCTGCAGCTCCCTGCAGTAGGTGGAAACGCGTGAGAAAACTGAAGCTACTATCAAATCCCTTCCTTTTGGATGAAAATCGCTAAGATCTCAGGTCTAACGATGCCAGCGTTCAGTCAGAAGCAGCTTGGCCTTTCCCATTAAAGTACTTGCAGGAGAACCAATTAAGGTCAAAAGCATGTCCTTTCTTTAAAACCTTCATTGTAAGGAGGGCGACTACATTAAGGCTATTTATACAGAAAGAGTATCAGAGCTGCATAGGCATGTGGTAAATGTCCCGCTTATTGGCCTGAGGGTAAACTGGCTGCTATCAGGAGACAGCGCAGGGTGAGCCGGGGCGGTGGTGGAGGTGTGTGTGTGTGTGTGTGTGTGTGTGTGTGGGGGGGGAGCGGCAGTACAGCAGGTGGCCGGCTCCCCGCTGTTTGGCCATGTGACCTCTGGAAGCCATCCAGCACTGCCTCCACAAGACACAACACAACTTCACCTTTCACGTCACACCTTCTCAGAAAGAAATCCCACAACCACCACCCACCAGCCAATTAAAAAGTTATGCATAATTTACCATGTCATATTCCCGCACAATCGAATCTAATATGATTTGCAGCTAATTCGCGGAAATGTTCCTTCTGCAAAGCAAGGACAACTACTGAGAAAAAAAAAATAAAGTCTATAACCTGATTCAATCATTCATCGTCTTAACCCTGCATTTTATCCTTGGCTCACCTAAAGCAGCATTATGTAAATATTTCATAGCTTAATAATCTGTCTCTTTTGGAGCGAGCTCACCTCTGTGAGACTGGTTGGGCCAGCTGTCCTGATAACACCGCCTCAGGTTCCAGGGCAACCAAGGCCAATGGATATGATGTACTGGGCCTCAGACTCTTACAGACCGACAGTCTGTCTTGTACTAGGGTGAAGGTACCTTTGTCTCAGCCACATTGTGCTCGAGTCAGCTTTTTTTCTATATAACCTGTATGGGTTGGGTCACAGCACTTAACATTTTACAGCACTCCGTCACACACACACACCACAAACTATCACGGCTGTTGGTGAAATCCTCCTGCTGCATGTGAAGTTTCTGATAGACAGACAGCTTTCCTTGTTGCCCAAGTAACCCGAACTGAACTTGACATCCCGCAAAACTGTTACAGAGATCCTTGGGGTTTGTAATAATGATATCCATGTGGCACTTAGAAAACTGTGAAGGCCCCAATTTGCACAAAATACATAAAATGAAAACTCACATGCGGCTGGTCGCAACTGTTTTTGGCTGATATGATAAATGCAACCCCTCCAGAAATGTGATGGCAATTTTTAACTACAGGCCCATTAATGACAAAGCTGAAATATCTCACATCCCCTATTGTGCAAGGCCAGCACAAAGAGGCATCATGCCTGTGAAATGAAAGTAACCTCAATGGGAGAGCTATCCCCGACTATTAAAATTGTGGCCTGCGGGTGAAATCACATTACAGAGGCGGCTCGAGATTCTTATTCTATTCCACTCTATTCTTAGCGAGCTGAAGGCAGGTAAAACACATCTCCTTCATCCTCGGTGTAGAATGTCTCCCACTGTTCCTTCAATTAAAAGATAGCGGTGAAATACGGCGGGCGCGGGGCCGCGATAGCGTAATTGCCCACTACAGTCGGCATTCAGGTGTGAGGAAAAGCTCGTCCGTTTTTAAAGCCTGGAGGGGGCACGGCGAGCGGAGGCAGGGCCGACACGCACAGGGACATTAGCGGACATCTC
This sequence comes from Diplodus puntazzo, assembly GCA_963678695.2. NCBI lineage: Eukaryota > Metazoa > Chordata > Actinopteri > Spariformes > Sparidae > Diplodus > Diplodus puntazzo. The sequence continues at coordinate 25,762,769 of OZ023164.1, forward strand.
TCATGATCCAAATCCTCTCTTTTTGCTTAACAGCTACAGTTTAATTGTCACTAGGTCTGCCAATCATCCCGGAGCACGTACCCCCCGCTCCTGCTCGTCCTTGCCGTTGAGATAAAACCTTGGGACGGAAGTCAGACACTTCAGTGCACCTGTGGCTAAATACTGGCTTATTATTTTCCCCCTTGCACGTAGACACAAATCGTACACAAACAAGCAGCGGCGAATGTTTCGCACATTAATACGACTTTAAAAATGTTGTTTTTGTTCAGCAGGGTTCTTTGATTGAAGTTTTTTTTTTTTTCCCGGGCAAATCAGACAGCGGACGGCGTTAACTAAAAGGAAAACGACAAATCCGAGGATACTGCGGATTGTTTACAGCTAAGCAACACACCCTCCTTTTAATCTCTGCAAGGGCAGACAGTGAAACATATCAGCTAACTCAGCAGCAGTTTCACTCAAAAGTCAATCTGACAGAGTCCAGCTCGGTCGGGGTGGAAGCACTGTTGTCGTGGGCTGGTGAAATCGAACGCCAGGAGCCACCCACTGCTTAATGATCAGCTAATCTCACAGGAAATCAGTTAGCCGGTTGCCTTGTCTCCTCCAAAAACGACCTTCCATACTCAGCTGTGTTGCACAGACGATGACATTTTGCTGCAGTTTTGTGCAATTTAGCCAAATCTGCTCAAATTGATACCACTTAGAAATCTCGCTTCCAACAGAGTCTATGAAATATTAGTGCAACGTTTGAAGTTTTGCAGCACAGTGCAACCTCCACTTTATCAAATCACGCCAGCGGTGCAATCGCAGATCACACCAAATGCACTTTGCAGACGAGACACTGTTGTCTCCAGCCCTCTTTAACATGCCGGCAAGCTCTCCCTATCAAAAGTCTGTCTCTCTAGCCAGTACTCTAGTGTCAGCCACGTCACTTTCAAAGCACTTCCCTCTACTTTAATAGAACATTGTCTCCTATTCTTTACACCTTTGTAGGATTTCTCAGTCAGCCCCTCAAAAAAAAGGGACGCGTAATCATCAATTCCTCTTCCCTTCATTTTTAATTATAAACTCTGGATGAAAATTATAGCCAAAAAGAAATTACAACTAAGTTCCGAATTCAATCAGGCACTTGTTCCATTGTCATACCGTGTTACACCGTATTCATGCCGTAATTGTTCCGTGAGTGGGGAGTAATTTAATTTGATCGCCCATAATGTACTTCCTTCATAAATGAGGCCCCATCAAGGTCCGCCGAGATTGGCAGCAGCCTTGTATCTCATCACACGTCATCTTATCGCTTTGGTATCATTACGAAGAAAAAGTAATTGGATTCCAGGCGAATGCGATCTATGCGTCGTTCTCCTTCTGAGTTTTAAACCTTGCATGTTTGTCACTTTTTTAAAATTATACATGTGCAAACGAGAGGGCTTCAGTCGTGTCAGAAAATCAGCACTGTCACCATTTGCGTCTCCACCCATTAACTGTGCACGGAACAGTAATGAGGGGGAAGCAGAGTTTTTTTCTCAGGAGAGATAATGAGCATGTGTTTCACTGCTGCAGTACGTTGGCAGAGACGCCCAGCCAGAGCAGTAATTGAGCTGACCGACTGACCACTGCAAGACAAACACTCACACTCGACCGCCTCCAGTCAATGAGGGGGAAAAAAAAAAAACGAAAGATGCAATTTGTCTTTGAGAAAAGTATAGAAATGAAGAGAGGCGTCTCAGTCTAATTAAGGTCTTCGGCACGAAAAACACATCACGACACCAACTAGGAAAAAGAGCGCGTCACTGACGCTGAAGTTAAAAAGTTCTATTCCCGCTGGGTCCATCTAAATTAAAAAAAAAAATGAAAGTGCTCTAGATCTGCAAGGTGCTTTTGATAAACACGTCCACCCGCAGGCATATGGCATGTTGTGAAAGCTTTTTTTAACCTGCTCCCGAGAACAATCAAAAAGTTACGTAACGCCAAGAAGCGAGTCATACAAGAACACACATGAAAACGCCCGTCGTGAATGAAAAATAACTATCTTCTGATCTTCTCCTTTTTGTTTGAACTTCCAAATTAGCAGGACAGAAAAGGTGAAGAGATCTTAAACGGCTGTAAATGATTTCCTCAAGTTCCTCCTTCACTCGCTGAAACCGACTGGGAGCAGTCCGCCCACATGTCCTCCGCTTTATGTATATGAATTTATGCACTGCTGCACCCAAACCATTTATATGCAAGACACAAAGCAATCTAGCCTCAGTCTTTATATCGCCGTGTCCCATGATGAAATCCCTCTCTCTCTCACACACACACACACACACACACACACACACACACACACACACATACACACACACTATTCCCCAGCGTAAAGGTACAGTCTAAAGCAGTTCAGCTGTTAAGATTACGTTCTGTTTGTGCCAGATACAATCCAGACATAGCACATCCCCGCTCTCTGAAATACGACTGTACCGCCGTGCTGCCCTAAAGCAAGACACTTATTGGATCTGCGACTGCTCCAGTGGAGCCGCTCGGTGCCCAAAAGTACAAGAGTGTGGTTTTATTGGACAGTGTGTGAATGTGTCTGATGGATTTAGTTTAACAGGGGGAAGAGGGGGAGCTAAATCACCTCGGCATGTCCGTGGTTTTTAATCTACAGCGCAGCACAACAGCACACTGTCTGGAAGAGTGGGAATATGCGGTGCACGCTAAAGCCTGCAATTAACTGTGCAAACCCAAAAAGTGCTTCAAGTGGCAATGATGTAACCAAAGTGAACTGATGATCACACTCTGCATAAGCCTGCTGGAGCTTAATGTAATGGGCTTTTATTTCTTAATACATATATTATTGATGATATCTATACATGTTTACCTGTTGCCTCCCATCTCTGGTTATAAAAGCGGTTATAAGTTGAATTTCTTTTTTTTTTACCACACTGTCAGAAGCTCTGTGAACGCTCCTGGCATTAATCTATAGGCATTTGAACACACTGAATTATGTATTTGTGTCTCTCGCCTACATTTTTAAATGCAAAAATAGGCCTGCAGATAAACTGTGGCTGCCCAACGTCACATGGTCCAAGTTTAAGTTAGATAACAATATCACTGAAGATGGACAGTCGAACACGTGTTTTTCCTGAGGAAATATCCAGGCAAAAAAATGCCATTTAGTGCCGTTAATATTTAAAATAGTCAAAAACAAGCACTTAGGTGAAGCAGCATATTCAAAGAGCTAAACACATACAGCCACATGAACTTGCATTATTCTCAAGTTTAGTGCTTTAAAAACTGATATAAACTATATATTGAATAGTATATAAGGAGCTCAGTAGAGAGGAAAAAGAACAGGGAATGGGTTACTTGTCTATGATCATTATTTTACTGGTATAGGTTCTAGAGCAGGCATAGAGGCTCGTGTCAGTCAAATGGCTGCCATCTCAGGATCTCTGGTGTGGAAGGATAATGGCGTCTGCTGTGAAATGAGTCGGTTTGTAAGTAAAAGGATGAAACATATCCACGATTGCCTTTTCATTGGTCATTTTGACACCTTTCAATGCATAGAGTACTGTGTTTTGGACCAAAGGTGTTACTGAAATGGATCGAGTGGACGTTCACATTTGTCTGAGTTTGATGCACTACTGAAACACCCGGACAACTCAGTAGTGATTTGGCAAAACGTCGTAAATGCTAGTTTGTTGGGTTGTTTGGTTGTTGATTGCGCCTTGCTGATGTAGTTTTATCTCTAAGTGGTTTACGAGAATCTAAGTTCTCTGAAGATGTGCAGAATGATTATACAGTAGACTTAAACTACTTACAATTTGAACAATAAGTAAACCCTTCTACTTAATGTTCATATTACAGGTGAGATGGCAGAAAAAGTTATATGATTCAAATGTTACATACTTAAAGTCAACATAATCAACATTACATTCTAGACAAAGAGATTATATATTGTAAAAAATAAGATGACAGCCTGACAGCCGGACAAATTGAATGTGACATTTCCACCTGCTGTTTACATGAAAATGTCAACAGAAACAAATCCTAAGGTTAAAGGAAGCTTTTGGTCATGCTGGAAGACGTAACCTTTGGTTGGAGATAAAAAAAAAAAAACTGACTTACAAATTGAACTTAAGTTGTCGACACTGAAGGTTAATAGCTGTGACCTCCACACCTCAATATTTCAGTTTCCAGCTACCTTCTAGTTCTGCTGAGTCACCTTCTGGATGAAAGATTTTTTTATAATCTAAATGTGAATTTGTTGAATTCTGATGGCTTAATAAAGGCTTTAGATGAAGGATGAATGTTAAATTCTCTTTTACTTTTACATTAATGTATATAGTATTATGTAGGTTATGTTGAATGTGTAGATGGCTGTGATTATCACTGATAGAAGTGTTGCTATGATAATTTGTATTTACTAGCTGTTGTTGTAGTTCAGTAATAGTACTATTACCAGGATCATAACAGTAAAACATGACTTCTTCTTCAGTGTGGCCACCTTGGCAATGCACAATTCTGCCTAAATTCAGGCTAATCCAAAAAATGGGCAATGACGGTGAACGTAGACCACAGCACTATAAACTTACAGTTACACATAATACACACAAAGTATCCCTAGACTACAAAGCACATCAAATAGTCATGGCCGTTGATACAAAAGTATCACACTATATCCTCAGATTCATAACTTCTTTAGAAACAGGACACTGATTTACACAAGAAGCCTTCATCTGCTTTGAAAAGGGAAATTAGCTATAGAGACCCACTAGAGTAGGACTTTTTATACAAGGCTATTTCGGCTGTAAAACTAGGCATTTCAGTACGGGTCTTCTCAGGATTCATTTGCCTTCGGAGCCAGTCTCAAGTGGCCATTCAATGAAGTGTGTAAATTTATTCACTTATTTTTGTCCCTTTCATGGCTTTACTCGACAGGAAGGCTTCGAAAGTTGACAGGAAATGGAGAAAAAAAAGAAACGGGCGACGACGTGCAGCAAACAGTTGGATTTGAACCCTTGGCTGGGACGCTTGACTCTACATACCGACCTGCAGCATTTGTGTGTATTTGTTTACTTTCTTTTGGCTGGCTCAACTCCGACTCATATGTATTTCTTCCCCACCCGACCGTGGAAAAAACAAACGCTCATGCGTACACCAACAACATTTTGTTATCGGGCCAAACTTTTGTAATGGTCCTGCATTCATTGTTTTGTTTTCCTCATGTCATCCTGTTCTGTCTTTTGTCTCGCAATAAAGGAGTGGAAAAAAATGCATTAAACAGCGATGATGTATGTAGGGGATTATGCTCTGAGGCTTATATTCTGCTGTATTTATCAAAGAGCGAGCTGCTGGTCGAGTGCAGCGAAAAATGGGAACTGTTCGGTGTGTGCTTACTGAAACTGTTTCTCAGCAGCGCGAATTGGCAACAATGAGGCAGATGGAATATCGGCGACGGGATGTTAATGCCGGGCCTACCTGATTCTCTTTCCCATCAGAGCCGCAATCTATCACACCGCCAGCCTCGCTAATGATCTCTGACAGATTGACAAGGCCTCTCTTTGGAGGAATCTCATAAAAAAACAGGCACGTGTATTGATCAGCGGGGGCTCCAAATAGCATCCAGTTGATGCATATTTTATTAGTCTGCGGAAAAACAAAACAGACACCGAGCAATCTCATTTCCGAGTGCTTACACACTTCGAAATTGAAATGCCTCTAAGCCCAATGACTGCAAAGGAAACGCGTGACAGAAAAGTGATACAGTACGAGAAGCCGTGTCCCTCTGAGGCTTTGTTTCGAAAGGGGGACAAAATACAAAGAGGCCGCCTGCTGTTGGACATGGATTTAATTGTCCTCGAAAACGCTTCACTCCCTCATTAGGAGCTCAAGTCCGAGGTCCGGCGGCAATAAAACACTGACAGTGACGAACCCATTTCCACATTCTAATGGAGTCCAGACAGCCCCCCGCCCCCAATACTCCAGCAGTAAATATGGAGGATTTCGCTTCATACGTGGCACCTCAATACCTGAGCAAAGTCACTTGAAGGTGATACCTGGGAGAATAGTATCCAGAGACCTATTGACTTTGTTCATTATTAATTCAGTCTTCAAGCTTACAGCAGCAGCAGCATCATTTCAGAAGCAGGGGATGAGAAATTGGAACAGCTGGAGGTGTAATACTGTGGCTTTTCTCTCCGGCCCACCTGTCAATACCTGCGCCGAAAAAAAAAAAAGATGGAGGTTGCAGCCCGCATGTAGGGTCAAGACAGAGCGCCACTGGAATCCCAATTTTTTTTTTCTCTCTCTCTCTCTTCCTTGTGTCCGTGAAAATAAACCACAAAAGTAGTTTGTGAAAGTTGTCCCGCAAGTAAACAGAGCTCAGGAGGGAATCCAACTTGACCGCTAACAACACGTTCTCTCTCTCTGTGGGACATCTTATTATTTATCGTCTCGCGCACAACAGAGCTGCGCTGCAATATGGCCCCGACACGTCGACGGCAGAGGAAGCCATTAGCATTGTGCAATTAGATATTTTCAGCCCCAAATTCATATCAAAGACTGGAGCAACAGCTGCCTCCAATGAAATATAAATATTCCATGCAAAGCCCAAAAACATTTGGAATTGAATCCTTGGACTGGCGGTACCGATTATGCAATTTATGAGGGAAAAACATGTCACCGAGAAAAAATCCGAACACACCAGCTTACTGCAACCTGTTGCCATCATGCTCGCTGGAACAGAAAGCAAACATTAATGTAATATCAGGTGGCTGTGATAAGAGAGGAGCGGTGTGTAATGACTGTCTTAGACGGCCCGTCAGCAGATCCATAAAATGTTATTACTGCTCGAGATAAAGCAGTGACGATGGGAAGGGGGATAGATGTGCTGCTGCAAGTACGTGTCAGCTTTGTTCCACTCCCCTGTTTTAGTGGCAGGCCTAACCTTTCACTGTAACACACCTGACAGCCTAAAACCTGTCTACTTTCCCTGGTTAGCATGATGCTGCTTCTCCTCCCATGAGAAACAGGGAAGTCACAAACAAGCTGAGCCGACAGGAGGTTCCAGAAAAAAAAAAAAACAAAACAAAAAAAACAATCAAACCATTTTACTAACGCACACAAACACATTCAGCACATGTGACATGACAATTAATTTGGCAATGATATCGCTTCCTGTGAGCACCCATTCCTATAGTGCTCTCCTAGTCTGCCGAACCGCTTTGCAACATTTGCCTGTTTACACACACACACATCCATTCAGTGAAACGATGGCAGAGGCTGCCGTGCAAGATGCCAACCTGCTCATCAGGAGCGATGCAGCGTTTCCTATCCAAGCGCCCCATGATATTTCTGTGCTCAGCCATTCACACGCAGGCGCTCACACGGCAATGGAAAAGCTGTCGGGAGCAATTTGGGGTTCGGTATTTTGCTCAAGGATGGTTCTGCACGCAGCTGGGTGATCCATATCGAACCGCTGACCTTCCGATTAGCACTTAGCCTCCTGAGCCTCAGCTCACCCATAAGCGGAGACTGGCGCATAAATATTTGATGAATCGCAATATAGTGAGACACAGCTGTAATGATATCTATTTTTCGTGAATACTGAACATGATACACGTAAAATGTCCTTATACCTTCTGTCATAACTTTATTATAATATCTATTGATTGAATGTTTATAAGCTGCGCACTAGGAGCATCAAGATTCAGATTCTAATCGAAAATCAACCTGTTTTTCTTTTTCTTTTCTCTACAGTACAAAAAAAACTGTACACAATGAAACCAGCTGCCAGCTCACAGTATACAGAAGCCTTGTCTTATTGAGAAATAATCCAGCGGATTTGTGTATTTCTCACTCAGTTTGTCCAGGAGTTATAGGTCTGGACTGACAGGCTGATCGACGGTCCCTCCGTATGTATTGTTTATTGTGTTAAATGCAGCTACTGAACTGCAAATACAGACGCTGATATTTCAATCTTGATTTCGGAATTTTGATTTTGTGGAGTAGAACACAAAGCAACCATTTTACTGAGTGGATTGCATGAAGCATGTGGAAAACACTTTTTTGCTTTATGAACTACACCTTTATAAGTAGCCACCTTTACCAGAGGAATTGAATTGTCTTGCAGTCTTTTGATGTATATTGCTACTTGTTATTTAAGTGACTGTTTTATGGCTTTGACGGAGCTGCTTTCTTTCCATGTTTATTACTTTACAGACGTGACAGGCCTCCCTCTTCCTATAAAAGTGTCAACCCTGCTCCACCCCCCACCCCCCCCAAAAGAAAAAAAAAATAATTGTGGCTGTTATATCGCTCTTAACAACCATGTGGCCTCTAGTTTTTATTTTATTTTTCAATGTCAATGACAGCTCACATTAAGGTCACAGAAACAATGATCTGTTCATCCTTACAAATCAGGATTTGATAGTATAACAATGTCTTACCCATCAGATGAAAAACGTACTGAAGCCCACAGGCAAATTGAATCATAGATTTGGAAAATCATGACACCCCTAATGCTTACATATGCTAAATAGCACTTCAAGTTAAGTTTTTTATTACCACAATTGGGATTACAAATGGCATATGCGCTCAGAGTATGTAATACAGCTGCAGCGTGGTCAGGAGTAAGGAAAGTAGCACAGCTGTCAGGATAATTATTCAGCGCTCCGTGAGGATGTTGCGCTGCGGAGGAACTCAGAAGTCATCAGCGATAGGAAGATTACACTCTTTGTACGAGGACGACATTTTTGACAACTCTGAAGTGACGCGTTTGTCAAAACACATCTCATAAATATTCATCGGGCGGCTAATCTCTTTTGAAAACACAGTACAAAGTCCAACAACGGCGAGGTTCACGGAACGAATTCATAACAAACAAATATAAAAAAGAGGAAGATGATGTTAAAAAGAGTTAAAATAATGGTTTTGATCAAATATTGGGGTGTTAAGCTTCTTTTTAAAATAGCCAATTAACACACTTATCCAATAAACAGTTAATACCACTATCATTGTTTTTTTAAATGACGTATCTTTGTTTTCCTCTTTACCATTTCTTTTTTTTTTAAATCAATGAATTGCAATTGTTCATGCTATGCATCCTTTTCTTCCATATATAACATTGTGAAAATGCACTATCTTTTTAATAATTTAATTGACTGAAACAAGATTTTAACTGACCACACTCAAATAACTTAAAAAGTGATGGGCACTGAATCAAATCTAACTACGGTTCAACAATATTAAGCACCTTTCAGTTTATCCTGTTAATATCAAGTAAAATGTCAATAACCTCTTAACACAGCTGATTGAATAAGGGCTCAATTCCGTCCCACAGCAGCATCGCCACCGCACGGGTTGAAACGACCCCTGTGCCATCTAGAAAATGGTGTGACATGAACACAATGTAACCCCAGAGAGGTACTCCATCACTATACGTCTGCAGATTAATGGCTGAAAATGTCACAGGGAATAAGGTCACGCGCCGAGAGACCTGGCTATGAAGAGACATCTGAGCACTTCCAAGTCTGAGTTGCAGCTCCATGGTCCAGTGAGAAGCCAAATGTGCCGCTGTCAAGCCCTGCCTTGCAAACACACACACGGGCGCGCACACACACTTAACACCGGCTATAGTGTGGCCTCAGTGATGAGGGAGGACAGAGACAGGGTAGACTTTTACATGGAACATTAGACATGATTAGAAACCATTCACCGAAATGCCTCGATGGCACAGGCATTGCAGCCGACCCACCGGAGATGGTGGGTTCATTCTTTAGCGCGACACGTGACAGGACACAAATGGAGACAATGGGTCAATGTCAAACTCAGGAATCGAGCTTATTTTAACACAATACTGTCACAACATCCAGGAGAAAACAAAAAACAATACGGTTACACTTTATTTAAAAAAGGCTTCTTCGTGAATGTTAATGACTGTTGTCGTTCAGTCACTTTCAATGCTAAGTTGACAATGTAACAAAAGACATCTCAAACAATGTCATCTTTGCAATAAAAGTGACCTGACTGACTGAACGACACTAAATGACAACAGTTATATCAATAGTGATATATATCTATATCTATATATATCTATATATATATATATATATATATATCTATATATATATATTATATATATATATATCTATATATCTATATATATATATATATATATATATATTATATATATATCTATATATATATATATATATATATATATATATATATATATATGTATATCTATATATATATATATATATATATATATATATATATATATATTATATATATATATATAGTATATATATATATAGTGATGTACATTATATTCTAAAGGGTATATGGACCAATCTGCACTTAAGACTTGAGCCGCAGGGTTAAAGACTTGTATTTTGTGACTGATGATTGTATTATCTTCTCACATATGTGCAAGCCAGTGTAGCCGGGTGAACATTATCATCTTATCCATCAAAGAAATTGCTATTATTTCCGCCCGTAATTAAGCCTATGAATACCCAATAGTCTCAATACAATGTGTCAAAGATTGAATTCAAAAGCGACATTAAAAAACTGTTCTAAAGGATCTCGCTCGTGTGGCACTCTTGATATTCACCCGGCAATGTCGTTGCCTTGAAACGGATAATGATGACCAAATACTGAGAACAAAATGTCCTTCCTGCTCTAATTATTGAAATGTGGGGCTTTATACTGCAGCACACACACACAACATGGTGACTGGTTTACTCTCCCGCAAGTGGTCTGAATAAGCTCCTTTCTATAAAATTGAGGGTTATAACATCTTGCTTGCGACCACTCCCCACTGAAATTAGCGTGTAGCTTTTTTCCCTGTGTAGGTGTGTGCCTGTGAGGCTTACAGCAAAGTAAAAGCAATACAAATAGCCAAGCTAATAAGGAAGTGTGTTTGCAGTGGAGCAGGAGCAGCAATATTCTGTGGTTTTCCTTTTGGCACGAAACTTGGGCCAAGGTATTGAGGAGAGGTTCGGAAAAAGAGGGAAAACGATTTCAGTCCAGTGTTAAAGTGGGAAAGTCAGCCGGAGGTCTCTCACGCCGATTAATATGCACGTTCCCTTAAGTCAATGTCGAAGACTCTACACCACCTGCTTCTGCCCTTATGGCATGCCACCTGGGACACCTTACAACAGGCTTCAATGTCAGCTGCTGCCTGTTCCCTTTAGAGAAGCAAAGGAACGAAGTGATGGACAGAGAGCAGGATTATTTAAAGATTCAGTCAATATCAGCAGTTTTTTTTTTTTTGCTAAAAGGAAAAGGATTTGCACGGTGTCGCGGCCCTTCGCTCTTGGCATGTCTGCTTCAGAATCACTTTCATTTACAAAAAACACAAATGTGTGTTTTATATTGATGCATTTTGTTAGTCATATCAAACACTGCAGCATAGTGCTTGAGAAAAAGAGCTATACAACAAGCTTTGAGCTGTGAGTGTGGATGAAGGGGCATGCTTCCAAAGAACCATCTCCTTTGTAAGCATGCCATTCCTTCTGTCCTTCCACAACTAGGGTTGAGTAGGTCTCCGACTCTGTCCGGTGTATAAGCTTGAACCGAATTGACTTTGTTTGTACCGACTGAAACCGGCATTTGCCAAATGCAACTGGAGAAAGCTGGCAGCACATGGCTAATCAGCTAGCAGGGGCACCAGGATAGTGGATCAGCACAAAGACACAGGGTTTTACTGTGTTTTTTAATTTCATTTTTAGCGCCACAATTCTTTAATATGAGTCTTGTTTCCATTAGCTCCCATTCAACCTGAAAACGTACACTGCACCACAGTGTGATTACAAACCCAACACGGTAAAAGTCCTGAGGCTTCTACTCTGAAACATTTCCAGCAGTGATGTGAAAAAATTACCATACAAACCAGAAAAGTAGCTCCTGCCGTCTTTTCTCAAGGTGCAATCTTCTTCTTTTTTTTTTTTTTTTATCATTTTGTTGTTAAACTATCGAAAAAGAAAAGTTAAGGTGGTTTAATGACACAGTTGTCCTGATGGATTGCAGTGCCACGTCACTCTCGTTCATTGGCTTTCATTATGTTCCCCTTCAGGGGTGACTGAGTCACGTGCGACTCGTGGTCAAATTCAGTGTTACCGGTCCAGTCTGGTGTTTGGCTTAATGTCAAACCACCTCTCCCTCTGTAGCAGAGAGTTTGCAGCTGTAGAGGGGTTGTTTAGATGAATATTTCAATCTTGCCTGAATCATTGATCCTTTATCTGACTAAAGTTTGTGCAAGTCAGAATCTATTGCCCCGAGCATCGGTCTGGAATATCAGTAGCCTAGCCATGCTGTGTATTGATAAAAGCATAGCATGGACTTCTGCCCATCTTTCAGTTTGGTCTTGGATCTGTAACATTCTCCAAACGATATTATGTATTTATATATCTACATATATATCTAACTATAGGGTTAGGTTTATCTCAACCCTGACGGGCAGAGATGGTTCTGCCATTGGGCCATCCTGCTATAGTCAAAGGTAAAGGTAATATGATGGTCAGACTGGGGGAGGCTGACTGGGAGTAAAATCTCTTTCTTTTCCCAAATAAAGATAGACACTCAAAGGTATTCGTTTTGTTATAATTACGCTGACGTTCTATTTCACCAATATCTTTTTGTCGAAACACTGTGAATTGCTGTTGGAGTGCAATTTTCTCAGAGCCAGAGCAATGGCTTCATCAATAGGTCCTCTTTGATTGAATTCCAGCTTCAACAACCTGCAACAAATCAGCATTTGCAGACACCCACTAAGCAACGCCATAATCATGTTTGGACAGAGAAAATCAAATTCTCAGTCAATTATCTTGGCCTCAAAGGAACTGATAATGGTTGCTCTTAAGCGGTAAATTGGCACCGTTTAAATGTAAACACAATGTTTCACTCTGCATGTGTTGGCTCAGTGGTTCAGGTTTCCTTTTTTCTGGTCCAAGGCCACTTTTTCATTGTCGGGCTCATGGTGGGGATGGGAGACAGGACTCGGGTGCACGCAGGGGTTTCTTGGACTGCATTAACACTATCAGTAAATCCCATCATAGTAACAGAGCAGTGAAACGAATGCTGTGGCGACGCCATATCCGGGCTCCTCGCTGGCATATTCGAGAGCCAAAAAATGAGGGGAAGAAAATCACAAAGGCTGTGTCACGGCACGACTGAAGACAATATGTTGCCTACCAGTCAGTCAGAATGACAATGGTATATAGTGTGACACCTACACAGTCTTAAAATACAGTGCCTCGCTGACAGGCGTATCAACAACCATCACTCCATGTCATGAGTTTCCTGAATGTAACAATGTTGTGGCTTTGCTCCACGGGAGGTAAATGCTGACAAGTCATCCACAGTAGCAGAATAGTTGAATTTAGAGGCTGAGGGTCTGTTTTTCAATAAAAAAAAGTAAAAAAAAACAGCTCCTCGCTTATTAACTCTAGCACCGCCAAGACTGTCTGACAGCTTGTTTGGGTTTTCATAATGCATAAAACTTTGCTTAAATAAAACCCAGAAGCCTCTCAGCTGTGACTTTTCCAAAATATGTGTTTTTGATGTTTTCTGAAGCCTGGATGGTTGTAAAATAAAACAAGCACCGTTTCTTGGCATTTATACCTCTGACATATAGACCGCAGTTGCCAGATGCGCCATTATGACCATACGGCAACTTATTCATATTTACAGGCTTGTTTTTTCCAGTTCGCGGGGATGTTTTTTAGACACCCAGAATTGTCTTTCATTGTTTATTGTTTCTATTCAATAATTTATTTTTTTTATACACAGGACCTATTTAAAGCAAGTGAGAGAAATTTAGAGAGAGAAGTCAACATTTTACACCAGAGATTTATCATACAAACTTGAATAACAATGATCGGAAGACTTAGAGAGGAAGAACGAAGGGAAAAAAACACTATTAAAGAGGCTTTAGCGGCGCTTCAAAAACTGAGTGATGTAGAATCTGACGGCGGAGAAGTTTTTTCGACTTTAGCGATGTGGATTGGCATGAGGAGCAGAGTTCAGACCCGGAGCCTGAGGAGATTATTGTCATTGAAATGTCTGAGGTATGCATCACGATGTCTTAGTTTGCTCCTTCCAAAGTCGATAAGATACACACTGTCAGAACAAGAACTGACGGTTTCTCCCATTGAATAAGTCAGAAACCACTGAACAAATATCAACAATATAGGTAACACAAGATAACAAGGGCCTGTTCATCCATTGCCTAACAACCTAACAGCCTATACCACTCATTTGATATCAATCTGGCCCAAAATGGGACTTGAATAGTTAACCACAGTACAATGAAAATACATAATATACCCACCAATGAAGTTGGCTGCTAGTTATATATGGGTGTAGTCAAGCACAGGAGCACAGCAGCAGTAAATACATCAATACGCATTATACATGTTTTAAATCTGACCTGCAGAAAAAAAAAAAAAAACATAAATTGGCAGGTGACTTTTTAAAAATGTTGCTTATTCGTCTTTTATTTATTTCCCATTATTTCAAGTAACTTGATCAAACAAATACATTAGTGATCTACTTGGGAACGTGAACAATGACATTATATACAGTATGGAGACAAAAACTTGAATTGTTTTAATTGTGTAATATGTATTGTTCAATAGGGACAGTGAGAAAACTAATAGTCTTTCTGTTTACTGTATAATGCAGGGCTGGTGCGATATACAAAAATCAGGTATACCAAGAGTAATAATACAATTTGATTGCAATTCGACTTAAACAAATAACCCTTTTTAAAGATTTTACAGCTAGACGTACTTTACATTCCAATTTGAACGGAAATAAATAAATAAAGAGGTCGTATTTGATTAAAAGCCCCACTGTAACATTTCTGCTGCAAAGAAAAGGCTTAACGGTGCAGATGAAATTGTTGCTTTAGGTTGGCAGCTCATCAGATACCTACGCTTTGTATTCGTGGTTGGTTTCTTCATCCAGAATTGATAATTGTGCCTTTCGATAAGACGCCACATAAATGGAACTTCAGTCAAACCGCAATGAACAAATAACCAACTTGAACCTGCAACCTGCACGTTCACTGAGCCGTGTATTCATGAACACTTCATATTTCTCCTTGACCATCTGATAGAGTCTTGCTCCTGCTGTTGCTCCGCTACCTCCATTTATATGTGAGACGCTCTCTAGAAAAAAAGTGAGCTCACTTTCCTGAACCAGCAAATAGCCCGAAGCAACAAACCACCTTCTTTGACATTCTCACTGTCAGTTTTTGCTTGAAATAATGAGGCTTATGTCAGCCAGGAAGATGACCGTTTGACTCGTCTGTCAATAGTGAAGCCTGAGGATCCGCCAGATGTTTTTCTTGCCATTCTATTCTATATATGAGGCACATTGATTCTCTCACATGACCTCCTTCTTCACAAAATGACCTGAAGAAGTTCACTGGAGAAATGGCCTAAACATGAAGGCAGGAAAATATCCAACAATCCATATGTACACTAGACCTTTTTTTGCTATTTCAGAGACTGAGTTCTTGATCCTCTCCTTAGCTTGAACTAGCGTTTTGTGCTTCTGCAGAAATGTTGCTCATGTTGAAAGCACAAAAGACTATCCTTATTCAAAGAGATGTGAAAAGTTCAGACTGTTCGTGCCAGCAGCAGGGTTTGGCACAATGTTGTTTGCTGTTATCGCTCCTGCACATATTGCACCGATCTATGACCGCGTTGGATGTGGAAGTCGCAGCCTCCTGCTGCTCATGCTGATTGAAACGGTTCACAATGTTTGAACACACTCCTTCCGCAAAAGCTTTTTCACCCTCTTGTTTCCTATTTTACAGCTTGATTCCAGCTGTTCTAATGCCGCTCGCCTGGTCCTCGGAGTATTCGGCGAGATTAACAGTTGATTGCACATCCTACGTAAATAATGGTACCTACAGGAGGAGAGGCTCTGCTGAGTTTATCCTACACCGATGCACAATCCACGCAAACACTCAGCGAAAGCACTAACACGCACACTTGTAAGGCCATATGGACTGGGCTCCATTTGGAACAGTGCACTCCAATAAATAAAATAATATAAAATCATCCTCATTTTAATGAACAGATGGTTACATTTCTAAATTTATGGTTTCTTTCTCTGGGCTCCACAGAAGAATCCAGTTAGATATCACTATCCAAGCAAACTGAAGCTATGAATAGTTATACAAAATTAAGTACTAATTGTTTGTTGACATGTCAGCCAAACAGCTGTTTGACTTGCAAACTAATGATTAAAAAAAAAAGCCCAATGAATACATGTAACTGCAAGTGACACATTAAGAATCTCTCTCCAAATGTAATTTCCTAATGCAGGATTAGTAAGGTGATTTCTTATTTTCTTATTTTTTCTTTCTTGAATCCTTTTGCTGCATTAACGTCATGTTGTCTTTACTGTTCCCACTGTCACTCCTCCCAAAGAGCAATGGAAGACCCGGTGTGCACTAACTTCCCAGCACTGTAGACGTTAGTTTGGCTGGATGTCTAGCAGTTTATGTTAAACATGTGTCTTTGTCAGGAGACCGAAGCAGATTTATTATGAGAGTAAATACTGGACTTACATTTCTGACTCTAGTGTCTGCAGGCAGTAGCGTGCTAATGTTGCTCCCCGTCAGCTGGATGTGTGAGTTAGCAATTTCTGCATGCTAAAATGTTAGCCATAGCAACTTCATGTTGTTGTGGCATGATGGGAGTTCATTTATAAATTCAGGGTCAACTACTACTATACACATATATATGTATCTAATCTCATTTATTCCAACAGGTAAAAGCTCAACTGAGATTCAAACCTCTTTTTCAAGAATGGCCTGGCCAAGAGGGCAGCGCAAAAAGTGGAATACAAACTCAGCAATTAAAGACAAGAGGAACTCCTATGGTGCATAAATGCAGAACCTACAATGAAATAATGTCAGGGGAGTTTTAATAACAAACACTCTTCTCAGTACTATTCTCATGGTCTTTTAAATTGTACTCAAATACCCTCATGGTAGGTAAGAAACTCCAACTATAGATTATTCCAGGGATTAGGAGCGGCATAATTATTTCAGATATTTTGCCTAATTCTGTTCTGCTTCAGGGAAACAAAGGTTTTCAATGTGTGACTGAGGTCCTGACGTCAGCTAAGTTAATGCACCGACGCTGCACCGAACAGATGCGACACGAGAGCCAAGACACAGCATGTACACACAGTCCTGAGGAGGTCTAATCATCAACGTGACTGATGTGCATATTGCAATCATAATCACAAAGAGACGAAATGCAATTACTGTCGTATTGTTCAGCTGAAGATGTGTGTTGGATAATGAGGTTTTATTAGCAGTAGTGCATTTTAAGAGAACAGGTTAAGTAGAAAAGTACAAATTTAAGATGCGTTTTGCTTTGCAGATCCTCATCTATGGCAGCTATTGAATGCATTATGTTCCCATTTTATCAAATGTGATTGCATGATGTTTACTAAACACAGAACATACCGCATACGCCTCACACGAGGCCGCGGTTGACTGACATTTTGATGTCAACATTTCCATGTACTCTTAGCTAAGAAAAAGGGTAGGAGTTCATTTTCCACGCTGTAAAACATGTCAAGTATGCCGCAGACATAAAATACATGTACATGGCCTGAGGCTCACTCCGACAACGTGGTATAGCTGACATTAAATATTGAAACAGAAAGCTTTAATATTGCTTCTCTCGCACACGTGATTTCATGCAAAGTCAACGCAGCGCGGCGCTAACAAAACCTTCCCTCAGCGTGACTCAATCAGATCATATATAACTGAACTTTTAGCCAAGGCTGTTGTTTTGAATAACAATTCTTGCTTTTCTTGAAGTGCCAATATAAAAGGCGAGCGCAGCGCACAAACACGAGCTCGACTAGACTATAAAGAGAATGTGATGACAAAGGGAAAGTTTTACAAATGCCATCAAAAAACTTCCGCGACTGAGGAAATTGTCAAAGGACAAAATATGAGTTGTTTGTCTTTGTGCATGACTGTAGAAGCCGGGTGAGACTTCCTCCTCCCCCGATTTACTCCCTGATGTGTTACTGTAAGATCACGCATGTTAGGAAACATATACAGTAATGTATTATGTGTCAGGAGACAAAGAGACAGAGGTATGTACTGTCCTGAGAGTAAAGAAAGAAAAATATTTTTAACAGATGCAAAACATGGTAATAAGAGGGATCTGCATACAAGTGCTGCATAAACAAAGATTATTTACTTAATAATGGGATGCTCAATCTTTGGGTACCTCTGTGCTGCATCTCCTCTCAGTAATAATTCTTCCCAGCCACAGTCACACAGCAGGATTTCCAAACAGCCCAGTCGCCAGGATATAACGTTAGCACTTAATGTTTCTGCAAACCACAGATACATCCAAGGTTGACATTTGTACCAATGGTGGCATATCAAGTTCACATTATATGCGTATTAGTCACCTTTCACAACAGGAGCTGGAGGTTGATGGCGACGGTGTCATTACAAGCCGGCAAGGCTGCCAAATCGCCGACCGCAGGCTGAGTCACAACGCTGGGGACACTTTCAGGTGTATTTGTAGAGTTTTAAACCGGCAATTTTTCACAGGAAGCCGGACCTTCTCCTTCAGGGATCGCGGCGCAAAAACAGGTCGTTTGAGCCAAATCATGATTGTTTTCACGAAACAGTACAAACACAGCAAAGCAAATGCCTCAATGTAATTGCATAGTCAAGCCATACGTCATTAGAAAGCTTAGATTCCCCCTATTCCATTCATGGAAATAGGGGGATAGGGGGAATTTCAAGATAGCACCAGACCAGCAAGGTACAATCAACAAAACAAACTAGCTAACAAACTAGCATGTCTGCCATTTTTTTTCCAGCTCAACATTAAAGTGTCCGGTATTTCATCAAACTCAAACAAAAATTGTGTTGTCTTACTCCCAAATGTCCACTAGATCCTTTTCAGTAACATACTTCATCCGGGACGCATAAACTGGTGATAATCTGTGGTTTCTCTAGATACTAGCTTAGCTAACATTTACACTGGTGATTGGGTGGTTTCCAGTCATAGTACTTCCCAATAGCAAATAATATATCAATAAAATAAGAAATAATGATGGTACAACACCAGCTGCTTTTCATCTGGACCCTATTTCTTTTTCCCAGTCTTTTGTGATTCAAATAAAACTCCCATCAGTCCTTTCGCTAAAAGATCTACTCTGCTTACATGGTGCTGGTGTGGCTGTGCAGGCAACACGAATACTCAGGGTATACTAAAAAAAAAAACAAGCAATGAAACTTAAAAATAAAAAAGGTTTTATTGATTACTTGCTGTGAAATTAGACAATTTTGCTCAAATGAATTGTACAAAATGAAAACGAGAGTGAACCATACCCCAACTTGTTGTAAATTGGTGCGGAATTACATGTAAAAAAAAAAAAAAACATAATGCAGACGTGGCTCATTACACAGCGATACATTTGCTTTCGGACAGCGACCATTACCTAGGTTTTTTGTGCGAAGCAACTGAAGCTGATGTGAATGGTGTTGTTGGATGTGAAATTTAAGCGAACCTGAAATGGAACACCGCAAATTGTGACTTTTTCGCTTTCACATCCACTTTTGGCTTCTTAAAAATCTTTTTTAAAAAGTATGTTATCAGAATATTTTTCATTTTTCATGGAATGAAGACTGATGTAGAAGGAATGCAACAAACGATGTATGTTGGCTATATCATTACTGTTAAGAGCCCATGCTGAGAGGGAACCTGTGTTGAGTACTTTCATGAAGACTGATAACTGAAAAGCATATTCAGTGTGTAATCTGTCAGCTTCTACTTAAAAAAAGTCTTTGATTCAACAATTAAATGAGGTTACTAAGAGAGAAACTTTGATCTAATATACTTGCCGCGTCTTTAATCTTCATTGCGCAGTTGCTAAAAAGACACATATATCCCTTCATATGTCTGGTTCAACTTTAGCTCTCCACAGTGTGTGTGAGAATACACATCAATATTTAATGCCACAAAAGGGCGATCCCATTTTCTCATCCTACCAATTGGTATAAAAACAAACATGCAGCGCTTTGGCTGCTGTTCCAGGAGGAGACAGAGAGAAAGCGAAGCAGGGATGAGCTTTAAGCTGTGGCTCGGCTCTCCGGAAAGTCATTAGGTCAGAGGAGTGTGGAGGATGGTCGGCGAGGGGCCTTTAATAATGAAGAGCTTGTGATCCTCAGGGAAACACCGCCTGAAGCAGGCGTTCACACTGCGGCGGCTATGGAAATGAAAGATTTTGAGGTGCAGGAAAGGTCCCACCACGCATCTAAAAAGAAACACGCTGGCTAACACTCCTTTAAAGTCATAGTTGTTTGATTTTTTGACGCCGTTATTCCCTGATAGAACCGCACCATACTCTGTTTCTCATTCCTATTAAGAGAGTATCCTGGTGGTGAAAGTTACAAACAAAACCCACTTAATACTGGGAAAGAACAAACAACATTCATGTCATAAATCATGCAGTAGAGGAGACTTCCTCCATTTGCAGACAACACAACAGTGAGGAATTGGGCACATCAGAATAACGGGCAGATGCAGATCCCCTCTCGCGTCTCCCGGGCTTTGAGCGAACATCCAAATTTTCCAGCTTCGGTGGCAATCTAGTGGCGACAACTAGCAGCTGCACGCATGGCACGTTCTATATTCTCATGCAGCTCTCCAGCGGGGCGCCATTCACATCACAGTATGAGCAACGGCGGCTTAACTATCAGATGTCACATTCATAAGCTCCTATCGCACTCGAAATGACCTGTGCAATGTGATTCTTTTCCCCAGCAATGAGAAAAACAACATCATTCTTATTCCTTTCACTTTCATATCTTCAACAACAAAAAACAGACACTTATCAAAGCGTGCAGAGCCGCAAAAGGGGGGGATGTTGTGTTAACATTACACGTTTTGTCACAGAGGATGAACCGATCCCACTTCCTCTCTCTCCCACGACGTACTCTCCGGTTATCTGTATACCTCACAGGGTGGAACTGATTGGGATCGTTTATTTCTCTGTGCGAGGTAGCAAGCGGCTGGAAATGTGCATGACTTCTCGCACCTATAAAAATCTGAGGAAACAGTATTTAAGGGATTAGCTCCTTTGGGAAATATCCTTATTCTTCGCCGAGAGTGAGATGAGAAGATTGACAGCACTCTTGAGTCTGTCTGGTGTATGAAGCTACATCCCGGAGCTTAGTTTAGCATAGAGAGAGAGAGGTGGCTTTTTTTTTTTAGTTTGGTGAAAAACTAGAGTATAACAGAGAAAAGCTTGTGGTTTCACAGGGGTCGGGCGCTGTAACTTCCTGGAGTGATGTGAGAACTCAAAGAAGTTGCTCTGGTACATAGCCCCTTCTCAGAGTCTGTATGAGCGGTTGGGGGATTGGTTGGGGATTGGTTTAGGGTTCAAACCTGACTTAGAATGAATCAGGTAGCCGGCACAGATCGAGTACTGACACTGGGAATGCAGCAATGAATCAATTTCAAATCAATTTCACTATTAACCACAGTTTAGACGTAACTATCTTGTAACTGTAAAGGCTCAGATACACCAAGTGCCTGTCCTCATCAGAAACACGATCATGTTGTTAGACAGCGACCTCTAATGGTTGTGGTAATTATTGCAGCTGCAAAGGAGAAAGTCAGGTTGTATCAAGAGCGGTGGAGGAGGGGATGGATGTTGGGGTTAAACAAGCATAAGAGCGTTCAGGAGGCCGCCGTTTATGTCCAGAGTGAAGCCAGCAGTCAACGCTGAGTACTTTGAATTTACTATCAAACTGAAGTTACATATCGAACATGTAAAGTAAGTTACTTCATTAATGAAGGTACGTTAAACGATTAATGTAGTGATTTTAGCCCAAACCACAATGTCTTCCTAAACCTAACCACTGAGTTTTACCATCTATATCCAACCAAAGTCCAACGGTCATCTGGTTATATAAAAACAGTGACACGTGTTGTTTACGGAGATGCTATTAATCCGTTCATTAGCTCTCGAGGTGCCTGCAGTTGTTGCTTTGTTTCTTTATCTAGAGAGCTAAACCAGATGTCGACCCCCGCTTTCAGTCGTTGTGCTAAGCTAAGCTAACTGTCTTATGGCTGCAGCTTCGGGTTTACTGCACTGTGCTGATCATCTCATCTGTTTCGTGGCGAGACAAGCGAGTGTTTTAATTCCCCCCCCAAAAAGTGAAACAATTTCACCCTTCACAACCGATTGATACCCGATCCCTTTAATGGGGTTATTATCGCCGCCAACAGTGACTGGTTTTTAATCAGTACCTCTCCATTTGTCACCACTGTAAAGTTCAAGTTCAGGTCCTGGCAAAGACATCTCCCCGTGAACTCCTTAGGGACACTGTAACTGCGGAGATAAGCGACACGTCCTGTGTGAGGAGTGTCTCGGGGTAGACAGATGCTGGAGCCTGACCTCTGATAACTGTGTCAGGGAGCTCGGCGTGATGGCAGAGGAATCGAGAAAAAAAAAAAAAACTAGTGCACACAGGCTGCCTGGAAAATATATCACCACAGACTTAATTTTCTGGATTGAAGCCGCTGCATCAAAGACATCCGGGAGCCAATGTTGCCTTTTCCTGACCGACTGTTATGAATGATGAATCAGAGCACTGAGGTAAATTTGAGTCAGACATGAATATGTTGGTTAGCTGAACACGACTAAGGTCAAGAAGAAGAGCATCTAAAAATGAGAACTGTCATGTCACGCTTGCCACCACTGGTGATGACAGCCCCTTGAAGACACTCTTTTTGCAATACTGCTTATTTTTAGAATTGATTCTCTTCTTCTTCTTTTTTTTGTATGCACTGTAGTCACTTTTAAGGAGCTTCACAGGGAAAAAAAAAAAAGGCCTGACACGCCTGACAAGACGACGTAGTTGTCAACATAGTTAATAGGCCGCTTTGGTGAGCCATATCTCAGGAGAGGTCGCTTCAGTTATAGAAGCCACTTGTCAGGTAATTTTCTACCTCTTGCATAAGAGATTAGGCTAAGAGTCACACAGCCAATTAGTGTCATTACAATGTCTCACAACATTAATGCACAGAAGACAGATCCATCTTGATTGTTGTACGATCTCAGAGGTTAATAACCGAGGGTGTAATGTAATCGCCGCGCGTTTGATTGAGCCAAACTCGTGAGCCACGAGATGAAGCACTTTAAAAACAATCACCAGTAAATCAACACTTTGTCATATTAGTCACCTTCATCATTAGGCACAGCTTTCGGATTTACGGCTCCGAGTAAAAGTCAGGATGTAAATGTGGAGAGACTTCTATTG
This sequence comes from Diplodus puntazzo, assembly GCA_963678695.2. Classification (NCBI taxonomy): domain Eukaryota; kingdom Metazoa; phylum Chordata; class Actinopteri; order Spariformes; family Sparidae; genus Diplodus; species Diplodus puntazzo. The sequence goes on from OZ023164.1 coordinate 25,786,089, forward strand.
ATTTTGGAGTGTTTGTGATTTAGTAAACCGGGACATTGATTAGAAAAGCTTCTGTTTTTTCTTTTTTTTTTTTTTAAATGCACGAGGGGAGCTGGCTTGATTGATAGAAAGAACATAATTCAAAAAATGCCAGCTGCAACAGTTTGTCACATAGTTGATTAGCTGATCGACAGGAAACTAATCTGCAACTATTCTCATGAGCCATTAATCATTTCAGTCATTTATTTTTTTTCAAGCATTAAAAAAAAAAAAAAAAGCCAAAAGGACAGACACAGCTTCCAAATGTGTTGCTTTTATCCGCGTGTGTGATCAGACAGTGAACGTAATTGGATTTGGGACTTCTGGTTGGGCAAACAATTAAGCGATGTAACAAGGTGATTCACAAAATATAATGCCATATAATACAGGTGCAAAGCCAGCAAATGAAAGAGAACTAAGATGAAGTTAAATTAAATAAAACCAGGGATTTCAAAAGCAATGAGCAAGAAACATAAAACACAGAGAGATTAAACGTACTTGCCAACCTCGAAATCTCAGAAATAGTGAGGATTTCAAAACCAAAGTGTGGATCCAGGGGTCCTAACTCCCGAAACATTTGAGACACAAGCACTTTGTTTCCTGCATTCTGACATTTGATATTCAAAGAATGAGAACAACAAAAACTGATTAAAATTTTGTGTCAAGTAATTCTAATTTTACTTTTCATCTCAGAAAGCAACACAAAATAATTGGCCCTTGGTTTAATTTATCACTTTTCATTCATCAATTCCTTCTTCTTTTTTTTTTTGCCCCTCTGCCCTTTGGAGAGTCTGTTCACACCACTGCCCTGTGTTTGTCGGCCTGTTGATGGAGGTCAAACCCGCAACAGCCCTCTCCTTTAAAACCTCTCTCCAGGGCATCTCGAGTTTGTTTTAAATAATTCTTTCTCCTCTCCCATCTGTCACTCTCGGAGGGGGATGGCTGACTAAACGCCATGCAGTTCCAGAGACAGGTGATGATAATTAAAAGGGGAAAAGTGTCAAAAACTCACAGGACAAATTGTGGACCGCGGGAGGAAACCCGGGAGAGGGTGATGAAAACTGCGATTCTACAGAGAAAGTCACATTGGCAAAGTATGGAGGTAAAACAAAATATTACAGAGCAACATTAAAACCTTTGAATTTACATTAAACAAATGTTCATCATGGGGCCAAAAAAAGCATGATCCCCCTTTGTGTTGAGCCTGGACCGTGGTACTGTAAACAAGATTTGGTTCTCTGATCTTACATGTCTAGGAGCGATTACAATAATTTGGATCATAGCAAATTTTGGTGGCCACATTTGTCTGCTTTCTTACATTTTATGGACCAAACCATTTATTTATTAATAAAGAAAACACAGTTAATTAAATTTAAAGAGTCTTGTGCGGAATCATTCAATGAACATTTCGTATGTCGTATGTTGTTCTGTTTGAGGTCTGTTTAGTCACCTCTCTAGCTTGCTCCGCTATAATATATGTTGTTCATTTTAATTATTAATGTTATTAATACCCACGTGGCCCTTCAAACTGTATAAAGACTGTGCCCTTCAACTTGAGCTTGACCTCGCTCATGTTGTGATGCGTGATTCATGAGCCCATATATACGTCAGCGAAGCTTTTACTTCAGCCAGTCAAGGCTGTCTTCTGTGGCTCTGATTCAAAGGCAGTTATTCGAACTCCAAAGTATTTCTATGTTCAAGTTCAAGCTTGTATGCTCAATTCTAAGCCAAGTAGATCATTTAGTTTTGTTACATCTAATCAAAATGCAGCAGGTGCAATATTCATAGGACCTCTGCCGTCCTTGTCTCTGCTTAAGCCTTTGAGGAATAAAACACGTGATACAACACAAGACCAACAGTTAAGGACAATGACTGAAAATAATGACTAAGAACAGGCAAAAAAACGAGATAAAGGTAAATGTAAGTCTCTACTTTGTTATGATGAAGTCGCTTCACTGTAAATACTTACCAGCTACAGTAAATCACTGAGCCACAAAGGGAAAGTGACCCAGTTTAGTCAAAGTGTGCTGTCTAATTATGAAGCTTATCACTTTTCTGTCGAGTAAACGCTGCCTATTTTCTCGATTGACAGTTCCTGGTTAATGAGGACAAAGTGATTCATGATCAGAACAGATGTGAAGGCTCCGCGGGGACATATGCGACACCGTCTTTGGCTCCGAGGGCTGGAGCAATCAGAGATGACAGCGATTCATCAAACATCAGACTTTTTTCTTCAGACGGACCCACTCTGCTCTAAAGTGCTGTTTGTACATCAATATGTTACCCGTTTCAAACCGTTCCTTCAAAAGCAAGCAAACAAACAAACATGGAACGACACCCATTACAACTGTGATGACACCTATGTTGCCAGGCAAACTGTTGCTCCAAGAAGCACCCATTTTGCACCTAAAAACATAAATGCCTCCCTCGGACGGAGAAATGGACCATGAAGGCTTCCGTCTCTGTGACAGTGATTAGACATTTCCCGAGATGCACTTCTTCCATCACTTTCCTTCACCCCTAAAACACCTTTACTAGTGCTGTCTGCGCCGCCGTCTGTTCAGCTGGTCCCATCAAACTGTAAAACTTTCTTTCCTAGAATTATGCGTCTGATTTTTTATGCACTAAGGTCTATTAATTGCTTGCACAGGGTTGAAAAGAGGAGCAGGACATTAAAGAGAGAACGGACAGATAAAAGGAGAACGCGTATTAGAACAACAACAACGTACAAACTAGTTTGCACTTCATTATTTTGTTTGGTCGCTGTTCTCTACATACAAATGCTGTCTCTCGATGCACACAAAGCATGCTCGAAAATAGAAACCATCCGCATAATTGCAGACATTACTGACTGGATAGATAACTGCCATGCTTACTTATACTCGTGCCTGTCGCTTCCCTTGAAAAGCCTCAGGAAAGGAAGGAAGTATCGCCAGGTACAGTGTGTTCCTCAGTTCTAAAATGGTACAAATAATTTGATTCCAATGAATTTGTATGCTCGGCAGCACTTAAGATAAGGGAACACATATTCATTAGTTGCTTATTAGTATGGCATAATGGCTCTTATTCTGCATGCCCACATTCTACAACTACTGGACCGTAAATACAGATTTGCCTCAATAGTCATTACTAATTGTTACTGATAGTTTCTCAAGTAATTTGGAACTTAAAGGGGAACTCAGGTGTTTTTAAAGGTCCAGTGTGTGAGAACGTTGATTTTTGTGTCTCATTTCCATCAAATACTGGTGCTTTTGAGATGGCAACAGACCCTACCTACAATCCAGTGTTAGTATTATATAAGTTGGCAGTGTGACTCAAAAATCTACCTTTTTACATATTGGATCTCCAAAACATGTCAATATAAGACCCAGGATTAGTTTGTAAATGATTCATACTTGACACAAGTTTTGGTACCGGTGCTGTAGATCGCTTCAGCTGGATGCAATAGCTGCAACGTAATCCTTTTGGGCAACTGTGACTATCAAAGTTACGTCCCCGGAAAAGGCTTGTTTGTGCAACTGACTGGCTGAGGTTGTTATTCTAAGTGTCTAAGTGACAACATTGCGGATATGATTCCCATGGAGATTGCCCTTCTCGTTATTTGTCTCGTTCAAGGACACGTCTCGTTGAAATGTTACATGAGTCAGAGTTGGAGAGAGTAGTTTGGCATTTGCGTAGAGGAACTGCCAGCAAGAATTCAATTCAAAAACCACGGCTGAATATTTTTAACCGAGTTTGACCATCCAGATGAGCCAATGATGGTTAAAAACTCTGCGGGATTTCAAGAGCGAGGCTTCTCCTTGACAGATGTGCCATTTTGGAAATAGGTCCATCTCCATAGAAATCAGTTCTGTGATGTTGTCACAGACTTAAAATTACAACCTCAGCCTGTGAGTTGGCAAAAACAAGCACTTTTAGAGGGACACAGCTTTGACAGTCGGAGTTGCCCCAAAGGATTACAACACATTGCAGACGAGTCGCGGCTGCCAGATGTGGCGATCTACTGGACCAAAACTTTTGGTAAGTATGAATCAATTAAACACCCAGAATATAGAGCCCTGGTTTAAAAAAGACCAGAATCTCCCTTTAATAACCCCCACTTTATAATGGGGAACATATTCTGAGTTAGAAAGACTTCATTCAAAGTTATTCGGACAATATTAACACTTGCAGTTTTGTGGAATAGACTTTGTTTATGAAGTGTTATTAAGGGAGAATGTCTAGTCTTGTGGCGCATGACCTTATAAATAAACTACCACCTTAAATAATAAATAAGCAGCAAATTAGGAGGTAACTAAGGGACTCTTCTGACAAACTTCAAGTCCTTCTACTTAAAGGGTACATTTGGCACTCTGGGCCTGATGCAACTTTACACAACACACTGACGATGTGACAGAAATAAAACACCAAAGCACACCAATCATCTGATACAAAACAACAGCAGGGAGTGTCATGAAGATGTCCTCGGCCAACAACCTCCTCCCTGTAACAAAGCTCGGGTTTATTAAATCTCGTCACGACCTCGGGTATTTACTCCACATTTTTCAGCCATCATCTCATGATGACTGTGACTGTGGGCTAATGCGTTTCCAATACCTGAACACCGTCCTGGTGTGACCTTTACTTGATAATTGTGTACCATTGATTGGGCCACCTCCTACTGCATGAGGTTCAGTTTACACCTAATTACTGCCATATTCCTCACCTCAAACAGCAGATTTTCACACACATAGCTGCACCCATCCATAGCTACCTGACACACACACACGCACACACAGATGCTTGTGGACATATTTTACAGAGACATCTATTTTGGATCTCTTCTCATTGGAGTTACGCCTTACTTGCCTCAACGCACACAAAACATTTTCGGACAGATTTCTAAATGCAAAACCTGACTGAGCGACTGAATGGCCAGCACTGTCATCCCGCAGAGGAAGACGGCTCCAGTCTGTTTTGTGTGAATTTTGAATGCTTTTCATATTTTTCAATGGGTTTCGGGTTTCCTGCCAAATCGAAATATTATCGAGCCTGGCGAAGTGGGGACCCAAATTTGCCCCTAGGTGTGAATGAGTGTGTGAATGTGATTGTCTGCGTGTTAGCCTGAGACAGACCGGAACTATCTCCATGTGTTTCCCTGTCTTCTGCTCGATGCATGCTGGTACAGTCTGTTAGACTAAAAGAAAAAAATAAATGCTGGGCTGTCTGCAAAGCTGTTTTATGAACATCGATGCGATGAACCCATTAGACACCAATTTGTGAAACATTTAAAACTACATAGTATGAAATATATTGATATGATCATGAAGCAATAGAGGTAGCTATGGTGTCACTATGTGGTTACAGAGGCAGCATGTCTATTATTTGCACATTTGAACTTATGCATTGATGTCAGTACTTGTATTAAGACATATACGTAATGTCAATGAATCAGTGGAGAGCATCGACAATGCAGGCAAACAGAAATGAGTTAAAAGCAGCTACAATCCCCGCAACATCGTCGTGAATCTTCCAACCCATGTGCCAAAATAAATGTTGGCAGTGTACGTTTCTGCAAACCGCGAATATGTTGAAACTTTCCATTTCTTTACGTTCAATTTTCTATTTTATGCCATGGCAGCGTTTGAGCTCTGGTTAGGGTTAGGAAAACATCATGTTTTGGTTTCAAATACCTGCTGATTATGCTGGAGCTCGACACGACCTACAAGGCCTCAGTGTGTGATGAGTTTGAAATGAGATTGGAAATTCAACTTTCTTTCTAGACCTTGAGAACTTAAAATGCTTATTTTTCTTGTGCTTTCTTCTTTGGCCTTAAATGAGTCCCGGGGGAAAGTTTTGCGACTGGAATGCGACAGGAATAAATCAGGTATGGCACCGTTAAATTAAAAGTATGGGCAATCAAACGGACGTGTATGTAAAAGTAGGCAAAATCTCATTTAAAAAAAAAAAATCTAATCATTCTTCAAAGAAAGAAAGAAAGAAATGTGGCCAATACTCTCCAATTGTTGATGTGTCTAAGGCCACAAAAGCAATCATAGGAATGTTCTCTCTAAGAGAAACATATTAAATCCTTCGGTGTCCAGAGGGGGTTTTATTTCTCGAGGGTTTACTTCTCAGCGAGGGCTGTTTCAGGAACAACTGGCCCTTATCAGGCATTGAGTGGTGAGAGATACCTGTGACAGCGGACATGTTTGAGGCCCAAGTGCTTAATCTCTGGTCTCGGCTACGGAGCACTGAGGCACATCGCTAAAGCAAGAGGGGAGCGACTGCACGCATTCCAAATCAGCCGACACGAGAAACGAAATAGAACAGCAGACAGAAGGAACCACGTAGCGTACGACTGCGAGAGCGCCGCTCTAATCGTATCAAAGACTTCTACAAACAAACATGGGTGAACTGTGATTGATGGCAACGCAGTTAATAGGACTCCCAATCCAACACAGTGTGTGTGTGTGTGTGTGTGTGTGTGTGTGTGTGTGTGTGTGTGTGTGTGTGTGTGTGTGTGTTGGGGGGGGGGGGGGACCAGAGATCAATAGCAGCTCGGAAGCATGTTAGGGAATCATACTGAATCAGATTGATGACAGCTGGTGGTGATGTACTTGGCAATCTAATTTTAACACAAAGTAACTCAGTGATGGTGCCGCCACAAGACTGAACTCAATACTCGTGGGCCAACAGTATCACAGCTGTTGAGAGTGAATTGTGAGCTTGCTGCAGGTGTAAGTAGGGGCAGCAGTGCGGTTATATCTACGATTTTCAATTCATGCACTATGGCACGAAAGTGTATTAAATTATTCATCTTTAGTGGCCATCTCACAAATATTTTAGGCCCCAAAAAAACCTCTTTTAGTGCACTTGCCGGGCCTGGACACAGATCGGCTCTTCCAAAGTGATACTGAAAGAGTCAGACTGGTTGAAATTCTCGGTGCAGCACAGAAAATTCAGAGCAGTTGACAAAAAAAAGCGTCTGCACATATGAGGATAGCCACTCGTTGTTTTGCACACAGCTATGAAAACGATGCCAGTAATTTCCCCTTTCTATCTTCTCATCTAACTGGAGCGGACTGCGGGGAAGCTCTGCCAGGGACGACAGCCACAACACAGACAGGGCGCAGACGTTCATTTCAGAGCAGCTTATTTTGCTCATGTGCATGTGTTGTTCTCCGTGTCTGCACGCTTGCAGCCTGTTGTGAGACAGAAGTTTTTGACTTGGTATCTTGATAACTGAGAGACCCTTACAGCTGTGTGCCTTATGTAAATACTATAAACAGCTCTGCATATCCACTCAAGATCATCTCAGTCCGTGTATTCATCTTCTGGGTAATGGCTGAAAATATACTGCAGCTCTTTAAAAGGCAATGGCTTGTGAGAATGACTGAAAAACAAATCAGGCAAAAAAAATATATATCTTCACTTCTGTGTTAAGCCGTTACTGCATAGCGTTTTAATGTTTAAATCCATAAAGTAAGAATTACGGATTATTACAGAGTTGTGCATTAAATGACACACCTCGATGGCTCGATATTTCTTAATTGCTTAAGTGCACCGATTTTTCTTTTTTAAAAAGGGACACGGCGCGGCATCACCAACGGGCCTTAGGTTTGTCTGCTGAATGAAGCTTGTTGGGGGATGGATGAATCCCTCCCCTGTTCTGGTTTTCTGGGCCAAGTCTGCATGATGGGGCCCTGAGCCCTCGGTCTGTGCCAGGTGGCAGCTGGGAAAGAGAGTCCCCAGCCAGGCTTCAGCAGCCCTCACTCTGGTCCTCTGGCCACCGCCGTTGTCACTCGGGGCTCGACACCAGCACTTCTGACCTACACGTTGGTCATGGTCTGCCTGCATAACCAGTTTGTCTTTGTCCACAGTTTGGTCAACCAACAATTCCCCATTTTGAAGCTATTGTAGACAGTAAGAAATATACTTGGTGTTAGCCATGTGTTTAAAATGCTACAATATCCGCATTTAATAGTAGTGAAAGTACTGAAGCTGTGAAAACAAACAGGTCTACACTCAGATTTTAATCTGAAGGCTGCACAGAAGTGTGTTCACTGACTTTTTCTGGGGCACTTCTGTGCGCAGGTTTTTAATTAAAAAAGGAAAACAAATATCCTATTTTGTGTGCCCAGGATTTTTTTTTTCTTTGGCACTGAAAAAGGTGTCCAGTACCAGGTTTTTTACACTAGTATTATATCAAAGTTACTGATCAACCAATTATCCGCCAGGCCAATTATCAAGGCCAACATCCAGCATTTTTACGATAGGAGTCTTTTATCCGGATTTTTATGTCAGATTGCTGATAAAATGAATTAACAAATGTTCTAATATGGCTCTGATGCCACATCATCTCACACAACAATATCTGATGGGTTATATGTCGCAATTAATCACCTGTAAACACCGAATAATGTGAACTGGCAATGTGAGTTGCAACTACATTTATCATATGGTCGTATAAAGTTTCCAAAAATGGAAATAATCAAGCACCTCAAAATTGTACTTAAAGGGGCACAATGTAGTTTTGGATAAACATTTTAATATTTACAACATTAATGAGGTAATAATAGAAACTCAGTAATGCAATTGTTCTCCATAACTGAATAAACAAGCTGTTCTCAGAGGAAAGTAAGGTCGCCAGAACTCTGAGGCTAGAAAGGTGGCAGGGTCCGCCACCTGTAAACAAAGTAAAACCGTATAAAAATTGTGTTGTCCATTAGAGAGAGATAGTTTGTTTATTTAGGAACAAATTTCTTTGTCTTCTGATTACAATGTCTACCCCAAAACTGTTCTTACTGCATCAGTAACAACATTACTTTGAATAAATTACATTTGAATTGTTCTCAGGTTCATTCCGATCTTAAATTTTGAACACTGAGATTGACATTTTTACTGCAAATGTATATCAGTTCCAAATATTGGTTATCACCTAATTACCTAACCCTAACCCCTAACCCTTTATTTCATGGCCGGTATCAGTATCAGCCCTAAAAAGACATATCAGTCGATCCATATTCAAGGTTTTAAACTATTTTATCATTACAACCTCATGAAGCAAGATATCTTTTCTTCTGCAGAACTTCAGTGAGATAAACACTGTAAATCAAAAAAAAAAAAAACTACCTCTTCAGCAGAGCACAGCATCCGTCACAGATATTTTTCACCTAAATTAAATCCTGCTATGTCTGGTCCCGACACAAGCAGGAAATGCTCTCTGCCCACACAGAGTGATGAATCAAATCTTAAAAGTATTAATCAGTGAGATGCTTGTTGTTGGTGCCGGGCCACAGACTCGGCTCACACATGCTCCTACATTAACCAGAGAATCTCCATATTGCCAGTTTAATATTTGGACTCGAGTGTGCCAAGTACTATAACTGCTTTTCTACTTCAAACAACAACGAGCAAACTCTCTGTGTGGGGTGAAGCGCTCCCACTGAAGACGGCTGCCTCTTCACCACCTCGCATGTGGGAAAAAAAAAGAAAACAAACACTTTTTAATTGAACAGCGTGATTCATCGTGGTAACTTTGACAGCTTATAACGCTAATATAGCTTCTGTGTCTGCGTCTGTGTCATCCTGTCAGTCTGGGAACGCCGATGAAGTAGAGAACAATAGGAGAACACCTCCGCGAAAAACGATTTAGGTCAGCCAACTCCGTGCCAACCACTCAGCTAATCAATCAAAGGAGCTCCGTCCTTCTTGCAAAAGATAGACAACAGATGCCAGTGATTTAAAACAGACTTGCATGAGGTTAACCTATAAAATACTGAAGTTCTCTATATATGAATTTGAACAGCGCTATACACCAACTATTCCCATGGTAACACAACCTCTGCAGGAACGGTCCCTGCTACCTTGCAATTGAATTCAAGTGAATTTTTGAGGCGTACTCCACATAGGACACATTACTAACTGGTCAAAAACTAATTAACACATCACAGGCCACAGCTGAAGTTCCTATGGGCCCACCTAGACAGATGGAGGAACTAATAATAAAGAATAGTGTCTCTCAAAGCCCAAGATTATGTCTTCAAATGTCACGTTTTTTCCACAAAATCGAAAGAAAATTAGTTTACTGTCACTTAGGAGTAAAAGAAATTGGAAATGATTCACATTAAAGATGCAGGAATCAGAAAATGTAACATTTTCTTGAATTTCTCAATTCAGACCAATCGATCGATCCTCAAAGTGGTTGGCAATTCGTTGAATAGTCGCAGTTCTACGTGAGAGCAACAGCGGTCCACAAGGATCAGCTGCTACCGCATTGACTTTGACACACAACGTTATGCAGGAAGCATCTCCTCGGGATGCTACCTCCATCCACCTTACAGGTCAACCTTTCAAACTGGCAGCCAGACTTTTAGCCCGAGATGGAGACACTTTCCCCCTTTTGAGACCCTTCCAGAATATTTTTTTTCCCCAACTCACGTCTCACTTCTCAGAACCCAGCAGCATACCAACTTTAACCTTTATTATCCAGCCACCACTGTGCATAGAAGATATATAGGCTCAAATTTAAGGCAGTAAAACATATTGGAAAAAAGTATATTTCTGTAAGCCCACTGGTAAGTTGAAACTTTACGCTTCTTTGTCCAGCAACTTAAGCTTCAATTTTCAGTTTCTCTCTTGTAAGAATGAAGGGTTTAGGCACAAAACCACTTGGTTAAGGTTAGGAAAAAATAATGTCTTGGCTTAAAGACTTTTGGTAACAACAAACACAGCTGCAGATGTCTTGAGGCCTCATTAAAAACATTCCATTTTGTCGCCACAAAAACAGCTGGACATGCCCCGATGTTTAAAGATATCCAGCAGTGTCACACTTACAAATGATGAAACCGTGACTTGAACCCCAGTCACTATCTTGATAGCCTCATCTCTTCTAACTCCACCTTTGTTCCCTCCACCATCAGATATGAAAGTCAGTTAATAAAGATGTAATGTGAATGTGATATGACACGATTTGTAGCCATATTAGCATAGTACGTAGCCTATGACACATACAAAATTGAATTCATCGATGGTCTGCATAAATGTAGCCTGCTAACCCTTAATCCTGGTATCCGGACTGTGTAGCCTACAGGGGACACATGTCCTCACCCCATTCTAAGAAAAATACGATTTGTCCCCCAAAATATATCACTGAAAACACAACTATTTAAATCATTTTGACATGCAACAAAAGCTCTTGGGCCCCCTAGGCTTTTACAGTGGTGTATGATGCAAGTACAGTATGGTTGTGAGGTTCTGGATGTGTCCTTAGTTGTTGTCACGGCACTACCTTGGCGTTGCTCTTGAGAAAGTGCATGCCCCGTTTAAAGATGACATCTGATTTCGGCCGTGACTACAAGACTACTTCACAAGTTGTTCTGTTGAATTTGTGTTTGAGCAGATGGTGCTGCATGTGCATATGCATGGGTTTTTTTCCCCTTTTGACAAGGCATATTACATCACCCTTACATTTCATTTTATGACGCCTTCTATCTTATCCATCACCCGCTAATGACCTCATACCCAACTTGACTGGAGCGAGAGAGAGCGGTTTATCTCACCGCTGCCCTTACGAGCCCCATTTTCATTAGCATATTTGGCAATAAAACAGCTATGCTTTCCTCCATTAATAATTTATCCACACTTCTTTATCAAGCAGCCATTTCAGTACACAGTGGGGCCCCAGCTATTTGGATTATACTCCCGCATGATGGGGCTCCTCCGAACGAAAAGGCTTATCGATTCGTTACTCGCATTTTTTGATTATGCTACATTTCAGGAAAATCTAATATGAAACGTCGAGCACACCACATAATTAAGTCATCCCAGTATAGCAACACAAACATATCATGTGGGTCAAACATGTAGCTCCTCCATCCATCGGTAATCAATTCCACGAGTCAATTTACAGCCAATGGCTTTTGCAAGGCGAGCCAATCCATTACTGATTCAATTGTAACCCATTAAGGCTGTGAGAGGTGATATTAAAGGTGACACAATCAAAATCCGATGGCTTCATTCAATAACTTTGTTCTCCAGGAGTCAGCTCCGGCCCTGCCATCATACTGTACGGCGTAATGAGACTTGTGTGGGCTGGTGCACTGCTGCCTCTCGTAGCTCGAGGCCATACTTCACCTCTGCCCTGAGATGGATGTAAGAGCTCAATGACAGCAACACTTAGCTGACATCACCGGATAGATGTGTCAGCTGTTTTAATGTCTTTTCATAGCTCGTAAAAGGCTGAATGCAATCCCGCTAAAAAATGCTGCCTAAGCACTTCGCTCAGACAAACCCTAGAAAAACCAGTAATGATGTTTGAAGTACTTTTGGGGGGAAGAAATCTAAACATTGATGTTCTGTAGAAGCGCTTAATCTGCTAATGTACAAACCGAGGCTGACCTTCTCAACGTTACCAACGTTACCAGCTGACAAGCTGTTCTGACGACTCGTCTGAATCTCCAGCCAAAACAAACTTGTGAAGCAATAGTCAATAAAAAGCACCTGAAGTGCAGCGCACGGGCACTTGGATGCCAATAACAACATCGGCCAGCGCCCGCTCCACAAGTTTCCATTCGCTGACTTCCACTTGCACAAGGAGAAACACATCACCTCCTCCATTCAGACCACCCCGTCCCTTCATCCCCCTCCTCTGCCTCCACTTTATTTACTCGTTCCAAACCGGCTTCGACTGGAAACCACATGTGGTTTTCCTCCCATCACCGGGGTGAAGACAGAATAGCCGGCCACGTTCCGTCCTGAGGATCACTTATTGCTGAGGTGAACACTTTCGAACAGGATGCGGACCGAAAATCGAGCCTCAAAGGAGGCCTCGCAGTTAGCGGGCTCATTTTGTGTTAATGCCTTCCAGAAAAAAGACGCAAAGCAGCTATGAAAACAGAAAACCGGTCCGGCCTTTGAAGGTCAACCTTTAGTCACTGCCCTGCTGTTCACGTGTAAAAACGCCACACTGATCATATAACACCAGCCAAGTGCTACAGAAAGGCCTCAGGGCTGTCACAAACAGTATGATTTTTTTGGTTTCGTGTAGCTAAAGGCGGGTTGATTTACATAATCTCCATTTTGTTGCAATTTATCATGTCCAACTGCAATTTACTAACCAATTTCCTGCTTGCAGAACATCTATTAAATCAGTAAGGATACAATGGTGACATTAAGTAGAGTGAACATTTATTTAACTCAGCAGCACTAAGGATGCAGAGTTATAGATCATTGTGCACATGTCAGAGATTATTAATGCCAAAATCCCTGAATTGTTGCACGTTGCCCCATGCCAAGAGTCTGGGTTTGATTAAAAAGTGATTCAATGGAATTAGGCCAATTTTAACTCTCAAAGTTAAGGAGTGAATATTTGATGTGATCATGACACACGACAAACAGCTATGGCGGAAAGAAATTGCCATTGCAGCCATCAAAATTAGGTGAGAATTAGTCGTGTTTGTAGTTGTAGTGACCGTTTTTCCTTCCCATGACGTGCCAGATGTTTACTTTACACACCCATTTATAACACATCTTCTGTTAAGAAATGTACAAAATCCAAAGAAAGACAACACTTATAACATTACGTGTACATAATTCCAAATAACACATATTTATCTGCCAAAGTTGTACACCGAAGACAATAAATGCTACAGCCTAAAGTTTGTCCCGAGGCTTTCTTCTTCCTCTCCCAGGCGCTTTTCCCCCCAAGTAACGGCCTGACTGTAAATGGTACTCCAGTAGTGTTGCACTTCCATAAAAAGTTAAGAGGACTCACAAGAGACCCATTTTTCAAAAGGACTGGTCAAAATCGAAGCAGCACATAGACTTATATCTTGACTTCTAGTCCCCGTTATGGATCAAGTTCAAGTTTCCAAGAGCGCCGAATCCAACAATGCAGAGTATCTGAAAAAATGTTTAGACTCAGGCTCCGGCAGAGATGGTGACATCATTATTTTTTTTTTTTCAGACTTTATAGAGAGACACTGAAGGCATTATACATCTACTGTTTACAGGTTGGATTACACTACACTAGCGGAGTGCCCCGTCTTTTATATCTTGTGGATGTGAGAAGCCAACTTAGTCACCAGAATGAAACGATGGCAGTTTACCTTTCCGCAAACCACTCTGTTCGACATTACATGACTACGATCCGACTTCAGATCGGGTTGTAAAAGCCAACTCAGCCTTCGTGCTTGGTGCGATTTGTAAAATGATCATTGCATGTTTGTGTTTTATCTTACTTAACAAAATATTGCTTGGTTTCTGATTTCAACCGGGCGCATTTAGATCTATGCTTCTTGGATTAAATAAGGACTGGTGAAGTCAAAAGTATCGAAATATCGACGCGCATCGATGCCGAAGATTTAAAATGCTTTCAGTACTCTTTTTCTTGCAGTATTGACTCCAGTGCCGGCTGGGTTTATTTCGCTCTCCCCTCCGACAGCGAGTTGACACATGCACCTCTACAGTGCCTACGGAGTCCCACCTCCTCCACAAAGAAATGAACTTAGGTGCTGTTGTGCTGAACAAACAGTACACAAGCCTTCTTATATATATATCAACTTTTTAACCTTCAATGTTGGAGCAAGTTTTCCCTGTGGTATCGGATATCAGTTGTTTTTTCGAGACATTGTGTTGAAGTTAGAAATTCCAGTATCATAATAACGCTATTATGTACGACACTATTCTCCGTATTATTCGTGTTATTTGATCCTTAACACATTCAGTCTTGCTTCAGTCCATATGTAGAGCTGCAACTTTCAGTGGATTAACCAGTAATTCGATCAGAAGAAAATGAATTGCCAATACTTGCAGAGATGGATAGTTTCATTCAATTCTCAAGCTCAAATGTCAAACAATTGCTGCTTCCCATTGTCAGTTATGATGTTAAAATGAAGAGTCTATGGATTTTAGACCATTAGTTGGACAAAAGAAGCAATTTGAAGATGTCACTCTGGGTTCTGGGAGAGCTTTTTTTCAAATGCATTTGACATTTTATAGCCAACAATGAACTCATTGTTGAAAAAAAAACAATCAGCAGATTAACTGATTAGTAAAATAACTGCTATATGCAGCCATACTCATTAGTAGTTCTGTCAGCTGATCCCTATATGTACCTTACCACACTGTCCTTACCAGCTGGTGACTGTTTTTTGTGAGCGTGAAGGGAGCCACGTTTAAGAAGAAACCTCTGGACTGCTGTCATGCTAATCACCGGTCAACAAACTGCACACAGACACCGACCGACTCCTCCACCGTCCGCACTCTGTGCAGGCCACTTGCACACATGCACACACTAACGAACACGGCCAATCTCATGCACGCCCCGCGATACCATCTTGCTATCTCACCTAATTAGCTCCTAAAGGAAGCCTCCCCTGAATTAGTGCGCGGACCTATCTGTGTCTTCCTCCATACTATCATCTTTTCTTAAACGGGGTATACATTTCAAACAACCTTGAGCTTTTTGTGCGGGATGATGCTTATCTGGCACTGAGGTCACCGGCCGAGATCAAGAGTGTTTGGGATTCTTCTTTTTTTTTAAAAATTATAACAAGCAGGCAGCGTCCCGGTGTGTCAAAAAACAATGCTCAAGCCACGTCGTTCTGTCACATCAGCAAGTGTGCCGCCGGCCAGGTCGGCCCCGCTGCTCAATGTTAGATGGACACAAATGATAAGGAAGTGGAACAACAGTGGAGGCACTTGAATGAATGAGCCCTGGAAAGGCTTCAAATTCATGTAGAAAACCACGGGCTCACTACTTGGCATTCGACGCAACAACACCGCCACAAAGCAAATTCATTTTTGACTAATTAGGCTAACAACCAGCTTTGGTGTTGGAAGGAATAAGAAATACTATTATCATTACTGTCCATTAAGACACAGCTACAAGTGCTTTTTCATTTAACCTGGATGTGAATGCGGAGGAGAAGGATGGAGTCTGCTTGCGGACAAAGACGCAGGTCCCAACACAGGATCTGTGTGTGTGTGTGTGTGTGTGTGTGACTCTGAATGTGTCTCAGCTCAACTGTATTGTTGGAGCAGCCCAGGCGAGGCGATCCAAAAGGCGCGTAGTTCTTCACTTTGATTCATGCCACACCGATAGAGCTCACTGCTGCTGCAATGCTGACGAACACAAAAACAAAACTCCAACAGCCCTTTTTTTGAAAATGTTCAGGTGGGTGTGTTCTCGTCTTTCACCCCTCGCTCGGAGCGTCCTCGGGGTTGGGGTGGGTGGGGCGTGGGGGTTGGGGTTGTTCAGGAGCCAAATTCATCTTTTCATTTCATGCACACAGAGAGGTAAACAGTGTTCTCTCTTGCCTACTGTGATCGCCGAGGAAAGAAGTCTAAGTCGGTGCTTCTCCACGCGGCGTTGGGGGGCGATTTGGTGAAATTTGGGACGGTCTCGCAGAGAGCCAAGTCTCGACCCTGATTGCTATGCAGGAGAATGAAGAAGTGATGGAAAATGTGGCCTGAGGGAAGCAATAAACACCCTTTTCTGTGCTTTTTTTTTTTTTTTAAACTAAGCACATATCCAATGCCCATCATTCAGAATGCATCTAGTCAGACAGGAGCCCTGAATAATTGAAAGGCAGGACAAAAAAAGTTGAGCTCTAACTAGCTTACTAAGCAAAACATTCTGATTATCAGCGTGGTAATCCTGATATTTTCCTGCAGTGAGGATCTTACAACTCAATGAGAACCCCTCCAATGAATGCAGTTGCTGAAGACACAGGACACACAGGCTGAAAGACACTCCAGCATGATGGAGAGGTGAATCTAGCCTCATCTTTCCATCCAAAAGGGGGACCAACGGCTGATCGTGAGGACAGCGCTCAGCGTGGACGCAGACATGCTGTAATTTCGTGACAAGACGTCTGTCATAATCAGACGGGCAACAGTCAAAATGCTGCTTGACACGAGTTCCCCCAACACACACACACATCACCGTGGATTGCACTCTAAGGCTGACCGTGCGGAACTAGTCCTATCAATCGCGTCTCCGTCTCCATCTCCATCCGACCTGCACCCCCACCTCTCCCCGGCTGAGGCACCAGGCTCCAGCTCGGGGGGAGAGACAGCACACACTTCGGCACGGGGATGTTTTCACCTGCTGCACTGTCGGATAGCGCTGCAAAAAAAATTAATAAATAAATAATCATAAGAGCTCCGCTAAAAGCGCAAGGGGGCAAGTTCAACGTGTTGGTATAAAGGTGGCACCGTCTTGTGTGTGTGTGTGTGTGTGTGTGTGTGTGTGTGTGTGTGTGAGCAAGCCGGGACGCGGCACAATGCAACATTTTTTTCAACAAGAGAGAAAAGAAAAAAAAAAAAGATGCAGACTTCCAAGCGTGGCACTCCAACACACTGGAGGGGCGAAATGAATGAATGACGAGCATTTTTTTTTTCATGATCAACTCTCCATCGTTCATCAATTGAAAGCAAAAAAAAAAAAAAAAATTGGAAGATCCAGCATCTGCACAACATTTGTGACCAGCACCAGACTGCACTACGACGGCCTGTGGTGCCAAGTTTCGCGCGGACTGCGCATCTCCCCCTCTCCGACATCGGCCCCGGGGGTTTCTTTCCTTACCTTTCTCCTCGTCCGGCACTCTCGAGGGCTCGGCGCGCGGAAATAATCCCGACAGTAGGGCTAGGAAGGCGAGCAGAAACAACTCGGACATGTTTCCGGAGAGCGGGCTTGCAGAGAGCCGCGGTGCTTCTCCCGGTCCTGCTCCTGGTCCGGGTCCACTCTTCCCCCCTCCACCACCGCTGCTACCACCACCACCCCGGTTGCCGAGCGCCGTTATTCGGTGAACCAGTGCGCAGAACAGTGCAGCGCTCCCCCTCCGCTCCGCGACACATGCACACCGCTCCGCTCCGTGCAGCAAACAGACGCACCGGAGAGACCGCAGGAGAGACGAGAGTCAGAGGGACGGAGGGGAGAGGAAAGGCGGGGTAGGGGAGTGTAGGAGGATAAAGAATGAGTACGTTTCCTGGCTTCTTCTCTTTTTTTTTTCTCAATGATTAAATGCCGTCAAGGTGGCGCAGCTCGCCTGAAATTCATCATGTTGGTTGGCTGCGCGGTCGGCGGAGTGAGGTGTCAGAGGGGGGTCCTCCGACAAAAAAAAAGAGAGGAGAAAAAAAGGGAGGAAAAAGTCGGAGGATGTAGGATGAGGTGTGAGTAATGTCAGCTCTCTCCCTCACCAGCAGAGTTCAATAGTCTGTGTACTCCTACAGAAGCCTGCATCCCACAGAACGAGCCTGTAATGTATCACCTCATAGAAGAGATCAGGGTACAGCCATGACTGCTGAGCTGTTGGACTCCGTAACAGTCACAGCCAAGGACACCCCCCCAAAACTGTCAACTAACTGGACCACACAGAGAGCACTGCAGTCTGGAACAGCATAGATCTGAACCCCTCCAGTTACATGAGTGAAATTCAAGACCGTTCTCCCAAATATTGTCATGTGAGTCATTTCTGTGCGGTTCTTGCGTTTTATTTCGTACCAGCAGTTCACCAGGGGCCTTGATTTGTCCGCCTAAACAGGTCGAGGTGGACTTGCCGGACCCTTTCGAATAAAGCTTCCGTCGTTTCAGGCCGCCGTCGCTCGCTTTACGTCGCTGTCCTAGCAGACGGCCGTGTCTGACGGGAGTCAAACAATAATGATGGAAGCAAAAGCGAGAAGAAGTCAGCCGAAAGCCTTCTTACACAATGGACCGTGTGCCGCGTGGATAACCCCCCCCCTCGGTCAACCACTTCCACGCTGCTCTCTGATAAAAGAAGCAACAAAGAAACAAGATAATGGGAAAGTTCCAATGGCTCACTGGAGTCTCAAAGGACCAATGATCACAAATATGGATTTAGAGATCCCAACAGTCAAACAATATTAAAGCAACATTACATAGAAATTGGCATTTTGTGTGATTTAGCCTCCCCCCAACTTTTATAACAAAAGTGTTGTATGTTGAAGACTTGTCTCTCGAACATGTATGAGACGCCGCGATGCAGAAACAAGTGACAGAAACACACCGTCCACCCGTGTCACAACACACTGCTCCGTCAAAATGACTTTGAAGCCGGTTGTTTTTAAGGTTAACAAGTTACATAACACTAACTTGATTGCGTTCAAGTTCAAGTGTCCTCACCGGAGTCTCAGAGGAACAGAGATTACACATTTGAAGAAAGAACTCCTCTATTTCAGGGCTGTTGAACTCAAAACTTTTTTTTCTCTTTTCTTCAGCAACAAACCTCCGTGAGCTAGTTTAAAAAGACGTGTTTCTACCTAGAATGTGCGTTTTCTTGCAATACCTCATCACATTAAAAGGCTTTCTGGAGAGTCTTTGACCGCAATTGCCGTTGGGGTCACCAAAGTGTCTATTATGCCAGCAGGAACATTGACTTCTCCTGCATTGCACTCCGTTCCTCACATGTCTCTCATTTCACCTGTGTGATTCACTTCCTGGGGGTCTTTTGTGAAATTTCCAAGGCCATGAAATGAAAATCTCCTTCACTGTCACAATGTTGTTTTATTTAAGGGTTAAGATGTAGCTGTATACTGGAGATTGCTCAGGGCGGATATAGTCAGGGTGGTACTGACAATGCTAGGCTCTACTGTCACACTGTGGCTGGCATATGAGGAGGTAGCAGGAGGTTTTTTGTTGTTTGGTGTGGAATCTACGTTGGAGCTGAGTGTGGGAGAACTTCAGACAAACAGGATGTCCAACTCGGTCCAATCAATCTGTGTGCAAATAACATAAATGCACACTTTGTAGTTGCGTGCAGTGCGCATGCCACAGTCCAATATTGCGTGCAGGTGTGTCGCCAGTCCTTCCCATTGAATTCTCTTGAGAGCAGATCTAAAGTCAGGTGACCTTCGTCATCATGTTTAAGGTCCAGTTTGTAAGAAACTTGCTTTTTGAGCCTCATTTCCAACTTGCAAATTACTGGTTTGCTACAGGTCTTCAAGCTATAAAATGTAAGTACCTGGAGAGATGGTTGATTGTCAAGTCTCAGCCCCGTGTCATCAAATACTAACCTGAGATGCCAACCCTACCCAAATATCTGGGGATGAATTGCTTTAAATGGCGCTCCAGATGATTGCTGATGCTTTGAGTTTCCCAAGCCGCCAAATACTAATGCTTTGGGATTTTAGGTCGAGTTGGCCATCATCCAAAAGCGTCAACATCTGACGGTTCGGATAAACCCAAAGCACCAGCATTTGACGAGTTGGGAATGAGTGTTTATCGAAGTCTACAGTCGTGTTATATGGGATGTAACAGCATGGCACAGATGTGGCGCAAGAAAGTGAGAGCATGATTGAAGCATTCGTAAGGATCTTTCTTGGCAAAACAGAAGTCCAATGCAAAGGTGGTACTGTCTTTATGAGGAGTATATCAATTTATTTTCTCCTTTGTATGTTTGTATACTTAAGTAGTTTTGCAGGTAGTTAGCCTGAAAGTCAGGGAAGGCAATTCTGGAGCAAGATGAATGAAGTTGAATGTTGAGTCCCATTCCCAGGTTGTCACATAACTTTGGGTCAGTATTCGGACAGAAATTCTTACCCAAGGCGTTGATATTTAACGACCTGGGAATGTGACTAATAATCAACTATCTTTTTGCAGATTTGCTTTCCCTACCTTTAAAAGGTCCAATTTGTATGAAAGAAGATTTTTCAGTCTCATTCCAAATGCATCAAATACTGACATTTTCGGTTCACCAACTCATCAAATACTGACGTCTTGGGATTGTAGGTCAGGTTGGATTCTGACAAATTGGGACTTTAACACAAAAAACACCAGCTGGCCTAACAATCTCACCTCAAGATCTGTTTAGTAGCAAGTCTGAAGGTTTTCATCATATCACAGGGAGCTCTGGATGTCTAATAAAGAGACCTTGAGGCTAGATTCTTTTGTTAACTGCTGTTTTTAACAATGAATCTGAACGTTAAAGGTGGGGACCTTTGAATGAGACTCAGCCACCAACAAAAGTAGCCCTGACTGAGCTGCCAACCCATAAGTGGCCGCATTGGACTCAATCAGCTAACCTTTACCAGAATCTCTCACCCCACTATTGAAGCTTTTGTGATAAAAATGTAATTTTGACCTTCTGCAATTCTGAGAACTATACAAAACCTCCTCTCCCCTCAAAAGTCATAGTGTTATGATATACATTTCCAGAGAAGCTATTAGACAGGGGGCTTGAGATGAGACTGTTTAGCTTGTTCATTAAAGCTTCAGGGAGTGTCTGTTCAACATGACAGTTCTACGGTGTGGTTTTCATATCTATCTGATGCTAGCTTTTATTTCATCAGAAATAAGACCTGCATGGCCCATCAGTCGGTGAGGTTTTCAACCTCAGTGTTTACACCATCAATCAACTGTAGCAAAGACAAGAAGAAAAACATTTTTTTTGTGCTCTCTCGCCTGGACTGGTCAAGTAGCATCTCAGCAGTAAAAGGTAAAGTAAATCACAGAGTGCAGGCTTGTGAGGACTACCCACACAAAAGACTGCCAACAGCTAGGGGCCACAGGATACTACAGTTCAACAAAAATCTTTCAACAGGCAGTCTCTTTATTAGTTTACTATATGTTGTGTAGTGGTTTAAGCCAGAGAAATAGAGTGTTTGCAAATAATAGATCTAATACTAATAGGTGAGGATGGATGCTAATGAAGTTACAACGCACAGCCTCTGTTATTAACTATCCCTTGACCTAATGGCAAGAAGAAACTAAGAGCTACATCGCTGATGAACCGAGCTGTTAGTGCTGCTCGCATATAAGCAGCCGTGTCCTGTCACGGCGTTATAAATTCATTAAGCGAAACACTGTTTAAGGTGACAAAGAAATGTATCTTAGATGAGATTGCGACATGCTGAACTTTCATGCGGAACGATCTGTCATGTTTTATTATTGAGTTGTCACAAAGAATGAGGAAGTCCAATTCTTCAAGGACACATCAACTTCGAGTCTGTGCTGTTTCTCGCTGCTAGTACTGCACGCTTTCTCTGCTTTTGAGAGGGAAAAAAAAAACAAAAAAAAAAACAGATGAATAATTTCATGAGGCTTTCAAATTTTTTTTTTCCTTGAATGCTGAGAGCTGACTGCATTCCCCCCCCCTCGCAATCATAGTGGCTACATTTTGATTGAACCGCCTCAGCTTTTTCTGACCGCTTTAAGTGCTCTACTTATCTTCCGAATGATTCACATGGGCTAGCACTAGAGCCATGTCGGTGTTAATATTTTGCACTCATCTGCCTCTTCTTTTCACCTTTTCGCCCTAATTAGCGAGAGTCATCCACGAATGCACGATCGCATCAACTTAGATTTAACGCCCTTTTGGTCAGTTTGAGTGTTGCCGTGCGCAAAGAGGGCACGTGCCTGTCAATATGAGTAATGCCCGGTCGGCTTCGGTGCACATGTGTCAGAGAGAGACTCAAGAGCTAGTGGCAGCCCCACTACAGAATGGCAATGGTAGGGCAGCCTAATAGCCACTCATGCATTGTGTATCACTCACTTGTGGTACAGGTCCTGACATACAGGACTGGATGGGGCCTGTCACGAGTTACAGACTGAAACGCAGCTATACACGCACCCCGCAAGACCTCAGTGTCAAACATCTGTTTGAGGTGACGCTCGGCAGGTCGTTTGCTAGCACCATGCCCTTGGAGCCCTTCTCGCTGACTGACGTGAGTGATGGTGGGCTTAGATACCATACCAGCTCCCGCACTGTATTGACTTTTTTTGCACGACTCCTGCTTTGGATGGCGATGCCGTAGTCCAAAATTAGCAGCAGCCATTGACCCTGCTTGACCCTGTCATAGTTGCGGGCTCATTATCAGGCTAATAACTCCGCCGCTGCGTTTTTTTTTTTCCTTTTCTTCCCCTCAGCTTATAGGCTCAGCATTCTTCCCAGCTGGGTTACCACAAGATATCCCCTCAGAAGTCAAAAGCAATTTTATAAAAACGAGGAATGAGCAGGGATCGGCCGGCAAATCTCGCCCGACGTGTGTTTTGTTGCTTTTGACAGTTATTAGTCAGAAAGGCAGGAAATGCACTGAGTGGAGGTGGGTTCCGTCTCGGAGTCGTAAGTGATGAGGATCCACGGGTGTTCCCCTGGGTCCCGGTGCTTGTTAATCAAGCAGTCGTATGACAAGCCATTTGCTGCGTGAGTCACTGCACTCTCATCATGCTGAAAATGACTTGCAATTTTTGAAGAGGTGAATGCAAACTGCACCTCTGTCGCGCTGTGTCAGGATAATGTGAGGGCGAAGCTGTGTCGTGTGTGTGTGTGTTTCAGCTGGATGTGCAGCCATCAAATTGATTTAGGTGTTTTCACCCACATCAGTTGGCCATAACTGAGACAATTCTACCAAAAAATGATGTTTTTTGGCCTAGATATGACTCATTTGTCTTGGCACGGAAGTCATCAACAGCTACTGTCAGCGTAAACATACATATGGTATTGTATGAGTTAATTGTTCCTCAATGCAATTTCATGCGCATCTCAGAGGAGATGAGCATCATACATTTAATTCTCACAAAGACAGAGCAGCTCCGATGCCATTTCCTGTGCTCGTAATAAGCTCTTCGGTCTGATGTGCGTTTTGTTACTTTTGACAGTTATTGGTTGGAAAATGCACTGAATGGAGGTTAGTCCTGTCTTGGCTTTCTTCTGCCCGGGCCATGAAGTGATGAGGATCCACGGGTGTTCCCCAGGGCCCCGGTGCTTGTTAATCAAGCGGTCGTATGACAAGCCATTTGCTGCATAAATCACCGCACTCTCATCATGCTGAAAATGACGTGCGATTTGGGAAAAGGTGAATGCAAACTGCACCTCTGTTGCAGTGTTTCAGGGTAATGTGAGGGCAGAGCTGTCTCCTGTCTGTGCGTGTGTGTTACAGCGCAATATACAGCCATCAAATTGATTTAAGAGCTTTCACTCACGCCAGTTGGCCATAACTGAAACAACAGTACCACGCGTGGACATTTTTATTTTTTTCCAGCTAGATGACTTGTCAGAGACGCCGTCAACAGCCACTGTCAATGTCAACAAACACATGTCATTGTATGAGTTAATTGTTCCTCGATGCACTCTCGCGCACATCTCAGGGGAGATGAGCGTCATGCATTTAATTCTCACAAATACGGCGCAGCTCCGATGCCATTTCCCGTGCTTGTAGTAAGCTGTTTGAGCAGCAATTTCAACAAGCAATTTCAAGTTAATTGCCTTTGTGTGGAAACTGGAAAAAAAAAAAGAGAAAGAAGCTTCTACAATCTGTATTTATCTTTTTGCGAGGGAGATACCCCGATTCTGTAAGTGAAGAGCAGCGCGGCACCGAGACTACTCTGACAATATTGTAGCTCATTTTTGCCTTCTTTTGTTGTTACTCGTTGTTTAAATGTATTTTTTTTTATCAAATTACGCTGAGACACTTTATCAATCTCGAGGGAGAGCAAACAAGCACACAATGAGCTCATGCACACATTCAAAGACACACTCTCTGTGGCGGGCGATGCACTGACTTACTACTGCCATCTAGGGACACATAGGATTTTAAGTGCTGCTCCATGTGTACATCACAGTCACATCGGGGGCACTGCATACTCTTTATTACCGTGGAACTATTGAATTACGGAGCAAGAAAGACACATAAATAAGTGCACAGTGTGTTCTCGTGTTCAAAAGACACAGAAGGAGAGCCATCGTTCACTATTAGACGGAAAAAGGCACAAAAAAAATTACCGTCTGTCCATATGTGTGTGTGACAGTTCAAGTCTTTGTCCTTTGCAATATTTTGTGCTTCGTTCCCCAGTGGACGCCAGGACCGAAGGAGCCACAACACAGACAGTGTAGCTCGCCATCTCTCTCCTCTCACAGCTGGAACGGCGCTCCCACTGAATAATGAACTCAATCTCGACTCTGCCTCAGGGGGGGACCTTGGAGCCGCCCTCAGCTTAGTGCAAGGCTTTGTTGCCCGTATGCACGTGCTTGCCGGGCGCATGCACGCACGCACACAACCCCTGCGACGCTGTCACTCCTTCCTGCCACAAGTAGTTGTGGGAGAAATGTGCCACTGATTGGCAGTGGAGGAGAAAGAGATAAAGCAGCAGAGCCGGGAGACATCGAAGGATCATGATGGTTTCGGCGTGGAGGAGGTGGATGTGTTGGCAGCGAGGGAGCGAGGCGGGGCGGTTGGTGTGTGTCTGTGTGTGCTGGAGGGGTTCAAATGCAGTTTCCCTGTAGTTCGACCCCCACGTACCTTTGGGGGGGGTCCAAGGAAAGTGGAAGGAGGGGGGAAGGAATCGGAAAAGAAGGGGCGGCAGGCTGCACGGCGGTGGTCACGTGAGGAATGAGATGAAAGAGACAGCCGCTGGATACCGAGCTAATGAATGGCCACACTTCCCATCCGTGATTGAGATTTAAGAGGTGTGGGTGGCTGGAGCTGAAGGGGGTAAGCAGCAGTGGTGAGTCAGCTGACCTTTCAGAAAGCCCTTCACCTCGGCAGCCTCCACGAGGAGCCCATTAACCGCAGAAATATGACAGCCTTCGATTAGATCCGCCGTAATTACCGGAGACACTGATGAAATTTGCGGGCCGCCGTGTGGAGAAACTCCACGATGTAAAGAAAAAAAAAAAGAAGCAACGTCAGAGCGAGAACCTTTGAATGTACGGAGTGTGTTTCCGCGGCTTTGATGGCTCCGTTTACTGTCCTGTGCCTTTTTTTTTTCTCTTGGTGGGCAGCCATCCTGCGTCTCTTAACTCATAGCGACAGATCCACTTCATGGTGCTTCTTTTCACAAGCCGTGGCAGCAGGCCAACACACGCGCAAGGGCACACACACGCACGCACACACACATCTCCTCAGCAACATCTAAATAGGTAATTATCTGACTTGTAAGAGAGGGGAGGTGGCAGCCAGTACTCTCCACGTGATCAGCCTAAAACTAAAGCCTCTACTCAGCAAAGGAATATTAATTGCCTTTTTCCAAGTCGACAGGCGGCAAAGGGGGAAAGAGGGACAGAGAGAGACTTGCCTATCAACAAGCAGTGGCGACCAACTTCCCAGCAAGGTTACTGAATGGCGTAATTGTTGTCGTCTCCTTGTTGGAGGGAACAGCGCGCCAATAACGTCGGCGGTTATGTCTGCCTCAGTATTGCTTTCGTGTCCGCCGGTACCTGTAAGGACATGGAGGGGGGGATATTTGTTCAGCAACTGAATGGAAAGAGAGAGAGAGAGAAAGACAGAGAGGAGTTGCAGGTTTTCAGAGGGCAATAGGAGAGGAAATAATCCGTTCTACTGCAGGTTTTTATCATGCCGGTGAGAAGGGTCAGAATTCGGTTTCCCTCTGATCAGCGGAGGAAATCAAATACAGCAGTGATCTGGAAACGTCCTCCCACAGAGCTCCCAGGTACTGACATCAAAACAGCCTCGCAGTGTTGAATATTAGCAACGTGCCGCAGGAACAGATTTGTGCTTTTTTTTTTTCCTTCACTCGCCTGGGCTCATTGATATGCACCGTGGTTCCACCCTGATAATTGCCTGCTGAGCTCCAGATCAATTCTGTAATTTGCTATCAAAACTCAATGATGTCATGTGTGTGCAGGCCTTATCAGAATTAAAAGAAGAAAAAAAAAACAGAGAGAGAGAGAGAGAAAAGCTACAATAGACAGGGACGGTGGAGAAGGTGAAAAGCAAAAGGTTGCTGCTTTTTTTTCAACGATCGTGTTAACTTATCACGTACCGTGGCTGTGCAGTTTGGGGTTGTCATTGTTATACACACAGTGAAGCCACAATGGCTCCAGTAACGGAAATAATGTGTGGGCAGAGCTGAAGTCTGACAGGTCCCAACATACTGTAACATCAGACGCAGGTTGCTATAGGTCATGTACAGTCTCACGCCTGTTACAGGTTTGGTTATTTTTGAATGTAGGTAATTTAGACGGAGTCACAGACATTATTCGACAGGCAAAAATACAGTAATCAATGGTATAAAGGTTTCATTAATTATAGTGTGGGTGGGTGGGTGTGACCCATGGATGTGCCGTTCTTGCAGTAGCTCCGTTTTGATGTGTATGGCGTGTTTACAGGTATATGACTGCATGTGTGAAAAAAGTAGAAGAAAAAGCCTTTTGTGGCTCCAGAGGAAGCTGCATGTAATCGGACAAATTACCTCCAGTGAAGTCACTCAGTGGCTCAGTTGCACCAGGATGGAAAAGAGTGTAATAAAAGAGGCGATATCTCTGCTTCTGCCTTATCGATTTTGACAGTCCATAATGACACCAACAGTGTTAAAGGTGCGTAATGCCAGACCAGTGGACTGCTTCTAAGTTCTCCCCCACATGACATGTAAACCCAGTAGTGGTAAACATGAATGTGAGGACATGGAGTTATTACGGTTGCGTTGTTGATCATTGTTAGCACTGTTTAGTGTAACCTGATGTCTAAGGAGGTTTGGCCGCACAAGAGAGGACTTAGTCAGGTAGCTTCCGTCGTAATAGTTAGCCGACCTTTGCTGTCATAGTTACAGGACTAAACGCTGTGAAACAATCACATTTGGTTGGGTTTAGGCGGCAAAACTACACGATTTAAGAAAAGGTAACAGTTTAGGTAAAAGTAAGCATGTGGTGTAAGTTCAATAGAGTTAAAGGCGGGGTCAGCGATTCTGTATAAGGATATACTGTTGAGTCTCATTCCCAGGTTGTCAAAAACAGACTTGCTCAGTGAAAGCAACGATTGTTGTTGTCCAGTCTCATTTTCACCCATCCACCGCATCCACCTCCCTGCTTGAACGTTAGTGCTCTTCATACTACTTCACCTGGCATTTTTTTCCTCTATAGCACTTGTGGGTAAAATGTCACTGTGAAAACTTCAAACTGAATGTGTTAAAAGACATTGGCATGTTAATTATTCAGGAGTATCTGCTACTGAACTGGACATTAACGGTAGCATCCGATCAGTTTTTTCCAAAATGAAACAATGCTTATTTTCCTAGGATACAACAATTAGGGTTCTGACGAGTCTTAAAGCCTTAACGGTTAATAGAACTTTATCAGAACTTGCAAAAGAAAGTTATGCATGCAGGTCTAAACTTTACCATTAGACTTATGGTAACCTGATTTGCACGCTCAAGCCAGGAGGATCTTTACTGTATGTGAAATTGCCTGACCTAGTTTGAAATGTAGGCAACTGATTAGACCGAAAAGTCATGTTTTTTTTTTTCATAGTCGACATTTTGACTTGCCACAGTAAAAAAAGGAAAAGAAAAAAAAGGCACAGGTTTTACTTAAAACATTAGCTCTGTCATAGTGATGGATCTGTTCTATTCAGGTCTCCCCAGTAAGCCATGAAAGTGACAGTGAGCCAGCATGCGTAATACCACGTCCCTGAAAAACCAAATTAAATTTCAGCCACTATATCAATGTATTATTTTCATCTGGGACATGTCAAAATGTCTTACCAACATAGGTGTTTTCACTTTTCTATCTGCCTCTAGTCAGAATTGTTATGGGGGTTGACTAAGGTTACCAAACTGCATTCACCAAAAATACGATCAATAAAGGTTAAAGTCATAGAAAGAAGATGATAAACATGTCAGTCACGTCTGTACACGCCCACACAGTTCTGACACCTCGAGTCAAATCAAGCGGAATAGGAGTGAACACCTGTGTGGGTGTAGCCAAGGCTGTGCAAGTCCTTCGAGGTGCCACGGGCTGGTATGAAGGTGAAAGTAGTTTACTGAAGTTGCCCCAAAAGTATTTATTTTCACGGTGCATTCATGTGGCATCAGAGTAATCTGAATAATGAATTGCTGATAGGGAAGTTTAAGGTGAATGCCCCCTCAATGACTCTGAAAGTCAGTGAAAATGTTGGTAGACCTTGCTGAGCTTTACCAGAAACATGGCGGGCACAAGTACATGTTTGGCTGACGGTAAGAAACGTTTTATTAATTCACATATTGCATTTTCCTTTTTTTCCCTGACATGCTATTTGTAATACAGTATTAGCTTGTAACTGTTAGTTGCTGTCCACGTAGAGTGACCTAGATTAGTGAGAAATGTTATTTGTTATTGTCTAGACTGATAACAAGCGATATTTAAGGCTTAACTGGGCTTAGGGCTTAACTGGTGCAGCAGGAAGTCGGGGACAAAGCCAGCCATCACGATGGCGTCTAAATGATCTGAGCAACATCACATTACGACTTGAATGCTTGTGAACACTGGACCTAAGTCAGAAGAACAACATCCCAACACAGGAAATGGGACCACTGGTGGAACAAGTGAACGCAGAGAAGAGGACCAAAGAAAGAAGACAGTTTTGTGTAGTGTTGTCATAATTTCTGTGGTTACTGACTAGAACAAGGCAAAACTCGTAAGAACACTTTTTGAGTTAACGTTGATAAATTGCATCAGTGAAATTTGAATGTGACTAAAACTGCTTTGGACTTCTGCCACCCGTTAATCACTTAGGTTTGCTGTATTGCCTCACGTTGACATTCAGTTTCTTCATAGATCGTTTCAACCTCTACAGAAGTTCTGCCTCCTGGAAATATCTGTCAAAACAAAACTACAATCATGAGTTGGATTGCACGGTCGCTATATCAGCCAGGATGCATCTCGAGACAGGCGCCATCTGTTTCTTGAAATCCGTGCCAAGCTTAAACGCCATGTAAAAAGAACCCTCGAGATAACGAACATGATCTCTATGTTGCATCAGCAGCGGCGTACACTGCTGATAGTTCTTTGACATTTTATCTCTGGATGACCACTCACGCTGTCACATCCAGCTTGGCCGTTAAGACCCTCCCAAGCTGTCTTCGCTCTGTCATCTCCCTTTTAGCTCTCTCTGTTGTTTATCTTGCATGAGTTGTGTTGATTGCATTTCATGGAAGATGGCAGTTTGTGGTTGTGGCTTGCCGCCTCACGTAATGGCCTACAACCGTTGATTGATGGACAGTTGGAGAGAAGGTCGGCCACGTCTGGAGTTTCCTCTCCCCGGCCTGTCTCTTGTCTTAATGTTCACCCTTTACGCAACATTTACTCTGAACAAGGTTGATCAATCAAAAACAGTATTGGATGAATAATTGATTCTTTCTTTAAAGAATCAAACAGTTTGGAATGAGTGTTTGAGAACGTGTTTTCACAGCACAGTGCAGCGCCATTATGCGCAGATCAGACGAGCCCTCATTGTGCTCGCTGCGAGTTCGCTACGTGACCTGAGGAAAAGCATAGCTGGCCTGTACATGTGTCTTTCCTTTTTTATTCCCCTTTTCCTCTTTTGGACTCAGGTCAGACAAATCAGTTTCGACAAGGGCCGTTGAGACTTAACAACTGCTCCTGAGAAAATGCTTGTCATGCTGTGGTGAAGCTGCACCCGAAAGAAAACAAGGAAAAAGGCGAAGAAGAGGACACAAGGTCGCCATCAAGTGCCTTTTTTTTCACTCTAGACACACAGCCATTCAAATGAGAACAAAAAACCCCCTCGAACAGTAATCTCACTTGAATGTCTTTATAAACATCAAATGAGAGGAAGCCACAAAGCCGCTCACTTCTAAAAGAAAATATAAAGTAGCTGTGTAGGTTTGCAAGCTTCCTCCTTTTCATTCCACATGCCAGCTCCTATATTGGTCCATTAACATTACAGACAGCCACAACTTCAGTTGCATGGCTTGAGTGGGCAGAGGTGTGTAGCCACATGAAGAAAGACCTCTCCAAAAAACCTTTTTATATGGGTTCAGCCTCTTTCTCTTTGTTCTACAACTTTGCAGTCTGCTACATGTTCGATCGAAAAAACACCTCCGTTCACATCACTGAACAATTGGCACAGATGTTCTGTGTGTTGCCCGCAACTGTTTGTTGGCTCAAGACCATTGCAACCATCTGAGACACACAACTCACAAAGGGAATTTACGTAACGAAGCTTCCTCTCGGAGTGAATCAGGGTTACTTTAGATTTCTCTGGATGATCATTATCTCAGATTGCAACGAACCATCCATAAATCCATTCAGAAATCCTAACAAAAAAGACATACTGCTTTTAACTAGCATCAAAGTAATCCATTGATGGTTTTGAGTACATTCATGGCTACACATTCAGCATATGTGGAATGAGATTTCCAGACATTTAGTTTTATTAATACATGTGATTGTTTTGCTTGAACACATTGGCAGTTTTCAATTGACAGGAGGTGATGTATAGTTCAGTTTCTTTTTTTGTTCCTCCTATACTTAGTTCTGTTCTTCAGAATGTGACAGCCCTTGTCATCACACCCGTTTTTCGGCAGAAGAGGATATTCGCTGACAGAGACCCTGAATGTCTCAGTGACTTCTGAATCATTAAAAGTGAACCAGCAGTCGGCAGGGTCATCCGGCACCGCATGAGGATACAACCCGTCACTCATGTAGTGTCCTAACAGGAGAGTTAGATCGGGTGTCATTACATGTGGAGTTTATGAAGGTTAACTCACTTCTGTTGAGGAAGTCTCTCAGTCATCCAGGTCATGGAAGCGCTGTCTCATAGGCAACAGGACTTGTTTCAGTGTCTTGAAGACATTTCACCTCTCAGACAAGAGGCTTCTTCAGTTCTAACCAACTGGACTGGACTTGCAGCTTTTTAAATTCCGTGTGGGAGTGTCCTTTCAGAGTCGCTCGGGCCACACGTGGGTCGTTGACCCAACCGGCCATCATGTGGGTTGTTAAGGCCAGGTGAGCCCAGGTGTGAATGGTTGTTAAGCTGTCTTGGGAGGGAACTGCATTCTAGGTGGGTGATAAGAAACGGTGTAGGCCAACTCCTCTGTTCAAAGATGGTCGTTCCAGTTTGACGTAGATGGATTCTTTTACTCCTCTTTCAAACAACCTGTCTTCTCTGGCCAAGACGTTTATATTGTCCATCCTAAGGACAAAACACTCAGGCATAAGAAGAGCACTGTAGTTTATGCTGTTCAATGTATTGGGAAGGTTATGATTCCCCCAGGACACTATGTCTCCAAACAGGAGGTCATTCTTGTCTTGTGCAGACGTTAAAGTCTGGATACTGATAGTGACGATACTCAGAGCTACTGTAGATATGTCTACAGAACAGATGATGAACCAAGCCAAGGCTAAGCTAACTGTTTGCGTAAACCTCGTAAGGAGGCCTTTAATACATCTGTGTTTACACACTAAATCTCTCTGACCTATTTTACCTCTTAGTCCTCTGGCCAAAGGGGAGAGATTCTGCATCACCCCCTTTACTATGGTATTAAACAAATGACCATGTATGGAAGCACTATCTCCTAAAGTTGTAAGATATAATTTGGACACTTGGGGAAGACAGGATAGGACTGTCATGGCAGCACTCTGTGAAGACAGGCGTGATGCTATGTTGCTCCTCCAAGATCTCAGCGTGAGCTGTTCCGTTCCTTTGGGGAGAATGTCAGCGATGCTCCTCTTAAAGCATCTTCGTTATTTAGTCGATAAAACGAAAAGAATTCAATAAAAGTTGGAATCACACAAAGAATTTATGGAGCATTTCTTTTCAGTGAAACAAGTGTACTGCTTATAAATACCGTACATTTACAAGGTCTTGTACCATTAGCAGCGGGGGAAATATATATCATGATTAGTTGTAATCTTTAATGTTACCAATACCTGTCCAGCAGAAAGCAGGACACACTCAATCTGCAAACATTATCAACAGCGATCTCATTTGGCATCTTGGGAGTTTTTCATTTCTTCAACAACGGTTCAAGCTGCTGTGATTTTTGTTGTACAAACTGAGTATGATCCGCCATCCTCCACTTCTCTCAATACATATTGTTTGGCAGGAAACAGCAGCCACTCGCTCTTCTTCTTGTTCCAACCCGGTACATTTCTGGCAGCAACACAAAAAGGCCCTCACTAGTGCCAAGTTTGTCCATTCTGGTCTACTGTAGACATGGTGGTGCGACAGGGTGACCCTGATGATGGGGACCCGCTCCCTGTGTACATATACGGCTCATTCCAAGGTAATGAAAACACAGCTACTCTTATTTTCGGGGGATTATACAATAATTGTCACAATAATGAATATTATACTAAATTTGCCAAGTCTGTTCTGCTAGATACCCCTACATATTATACACTGTACCTTTAGTTATGATGGGTTAGTAATTTGATATTTTTTGCACCTATTTTTTGTGGCCCCCTGTCAATCATGGGCCCTTAGAATCGTCCTAACATTAGTGCTGCAGAGGCATTACTGACAGTAAAATAAGGAATTTCAATACCTACAACAAATCTTTTTTTTTTTCTTTTTTTTTGTGGTTTTGAAAAAGAGCAGTTGTGAACTGACCTCTTTTTGAGGACGAGTGCTATTTGGACAGCGTCTGGCACTCTGCCTGGACAACTAAGGAGGTATGAATGGGCAGCTCGTCCTTCTTCTCCTCTGCTGTCTTCTTCGCTGCTGCCTTCTCTTCGTCAGCGGGAGCTTTGAACTCCACCTCTTTATTGACCTCATCTGCACTCCCATCTGTAGCTTTGACAGGGCTCCAGCCCAGAGCCCAGCTATTCTTTTGCTGATTTTGTTTTTGGTAGACTGTCTTTTCTCTTGTTAAACACCGTCGGCGAGGAGGTTTTTGTGCCGTCCCTCTTCGTTAACAATCGGAGCAACTCTCAAGGCTCAATACTGTAACACACTGACACGGTGTTTTTTTTTTCATTATTATTATGTGCAAAAATATGTGGTTTAGGGAAACTTTGTGTGAAAGTTTCTCTGCAGCAAAGATTATTCACCTCCAGCAAGTCTTCTTCGTCTCTGCTGGTTATTCTGCTGTGAACTTAGCTTTGGATAAATGACCTGAAGTGATGAATCCACCGCGAACAACACGGAGTTATCAGCTGCACAGAGACTTTGACTCACAATGAGGCTGCTTACATCAACACTGTTCGTAGGGGTTGAAGGAGCCAATTTCATTTTCACTTTCCACCGGTTTTTCTGGGCTCGCATCTTTTCTCTGCAGAGTAAAAACAAACATAAGCATAAACCACGTCAAGCATATGTAAATTGAAATTCGAAGCGGTGGCACTTCCTGTGAAATACACCACGGGTCAACCAAACAGTCTGTACCGCCAAGGAGTCCTCCCTGTATGGGCTTTCTGCTGAGGTCCTGGCAGCAGGTGCGTCTGAGACAGAGACTCTCATGTTTGGAATAAATCAGACTTCATTAAAGGGGATTGTTTGAAATGATGAATCACTCTCTACAGTGAATGCAGCGTGTTGCAGCAGGGTAGGGCTGACATGATTAATCAGCTAATTGTTTGTCAACAAAATGACCCATCAGTTTCAGTAAATGATGAAACATTTAAGTTGCTCACCGAGCAAAGATGCCAAACATGTTCCAGTTCAAGCTCCCCCTAGAGAATTGACTGCTTTTTCTCTGTTTTATGAAATTGTTCAGGCAAAACAAGACACATGAACAAGTCATCACCAGATCAATGTTTGGCCCTTCCCATAAAGTAATTATATGTAGAAATAAATAAATATCAATTGTGAGTATTTTTGTATTTTATTCATTACAGGGCTGTTGTATCAGTGCAAGTCTGTGTTTTTAGTAGCCTGAAACAAAAGTTGGTCCAAAGGCCAAGTCAAGACTGCAGTCTTTAAAAGGAAATTGCAAGTCATGCAAAGAAATCTAATTGGGCCCTTGTATAGGACGGCGAACATTTTTTATGCCATTTTATATGAAACTATGCATTTTAAATTATATTTTTGACTATCATTTGCCATATTTGTGAAAAGAACAACATGACAGTTACGTGGTCACTGCTCACCGTCTCCCTTGTAGTCCTGTATGCAGGTCTAGTTTGTCACCACAACTGTAGACTCACAGGTGGTGGCTTTGGATTTCAGGTGAAAAAATACATATATGAGGCTATATGGTCGTTGCGATTTAATCTTCTGATTTCTAGAAAATATAAACATTTCTCTGATTGTACTGAGAGTTGTATTGAGTCACACAGTCTGCATGCACCAGAAATGTTCTCTTCTGTTCCTACTGCAGAGTAGGAAGGTGAGAGTCCCAAACTTCTGACCAAACATCCTATTTTAGTGATAGCTGAATTTGAACTGTATTATATATACAGATACATATGCTCTTTTTATTTCAGAACTGTTTTTAATACATGAAAATCATTCTGAAATAAATATGGATTATAGGCTATTTTTATTTTATAGGGGGTTGACAGACAGCTGATGCTGTTTATTTTAATTATACTCTGCCTCATTGATGATTATGTGAGAAAACAATTTGTGTTTGAATTTCTGTCGTTAATAAATATTTCATTTTCTTGTTTGTAATGGTAAAAAGAGCAAGAGACTTAGACTTAGACAACTTTATTCATCCTTTTGGGAGGGTCCCTCAAGGAAATTGAAGCTCCATGTCACACACAGCACTGTTACATATAGAGGATCAAGAAAGAAGAGACACCAAGGTACCCGACACCCATATAAAGATAGACAACAAATTACAATATATTATGAATAAGAGAGACAGAGAAATCCCCACAGACTGCCTGCAGTGATGCTAACTGGCATGTCACTGAACACAATGTTGCTCAGCTTCTTCACTGGGACAGGTATGGGGAGACTGGGCGGCTGCTGACTCATCTGTTGTTAAGTCTGCTAAAAGGAGCAGGGACAATGATTTAATATGAATATCTTGCTAAACGTTTCCCTGCACTGATTAAATGTTGATGAAATGTAGGCTAACACTCGTCTGTAGCTAGCTAGCTTAGTTCACTATGGACATTAAGCCAACAGGTTAATACCACTCACAGACTGAAGGCTACACACCTTTCTTGGTGAAAAACTGGGTCACAGATTGACACTCTTTCCTTTGTCTTTCCTCTATCTCTCTTTCTTCTCTCTCCTTTTTTGAAAACCAGATTTTGATTTAGGCAACACTGTGATCAATGTAGTTCTGGCGCATCTACTGACTGCAATTAAACAAGTGCAAACAAAGAGATCGTTAATTTTAATTATTATATTTGAAATACATACTCAATGATGATGGTTTAATAATTTCATATTAGTTTTTTTTTTTTTACCTATTTCTGGGGCCCTTGGAATTGTCCTAACTTTTCCCCCCTATATGGGCCCCTGCTTGAGGCTGTAATCACCATTATGTCAACAAAACATCCAAAGCGACTGTCAGTATGTCTTTGTCTAATATAACAGAACTGCAAATTGCATTACATTGTACAGGTGTTTCTATTTTCCATTTTCTGTCTTTTATGAGAAATTTTTCTTGCCTCCGGCTTGAAATGGAGCGCAGTCCTCTCTATTTTTCAAAGTTGTTTCAGCAGCAGCTGGGTCTTTCTGTTAAGGAAAGAGAACTAAACACATTTGACAGCTCATCCGTGCCGCCCAGGGTCTGCTTGTGAGCACGTCCAATATCCAGTTGCAGAGTGTGGTAGTCGAGTCCCTGTTAAGTCAGGGTTACCGGCTCCATGGGTGAGAATGCTTTGAACGCAGGGCTGAAGTCAACAAACAACATTGTGACATAGCTGTTCTGAAGACTGAGTGGGGGGCAGTAGACATGGCATCCTCTGTGGATCTGTTGGTTTCGAAAGAAGACTGGTGAGGGTCCAGGCTGGCAGGCATGCTGTCTTATGATGTGCTCGTGCAAGCTTGGAAGTTCCTATCTTGTTCCTTCATGGAAGACAGCAGTTGTTGTCCACTTGGATGCTAATGTATAGGCTGTACCAGGAAATATATCGCCGTTCAGTGCTACTATAAGTCAGCTGGATACATTAAAAAGTCAGCTGGAGATGGGTTTTTTTTATGTATCTCATGAAGCTAATTTTATCTTAAAAAGCTTGCCAGCTAAAGCTAATAAAATCTGTAAGGATAGTGGTCATCGACAGCGGTCACTGCGTATGCAATTACAATGCTCTTCTCTACTTCTATCTGAAATCGTGAACCACCTGTTTCAGAACTGTCTATAAATTTTGAAGTGTAGTAGAAGAATGTAAAGCTTTGCAGACATACAGACAGCAGTCTCAGTAAAAAGTGAGTGGCTTACTGAAAGGTCTGGTCTGACATCTGCAATCTCACACTATAAAATATTCTGACTGATTGTCAGACTTTAATGCCCTGCTGGACCAGACACACCCTTTTTTTTGATAACACGCCGTTGGACTTTGAAGTGGTCTAAAAATGATCTTATGTGACCTCTCCCGGATAATTTCATTCGCTCTCTCTTGCCTTTTAGCCTCCCCATCTCTGCACCATATTCATCTCCTGCTTTTCAGTCTAAATTATCAGTGTCATGTCAGAAAAACTGTTGACAAAGTGCTCTCTGCAGTCGGCCGAAATAGCCACAGTGGCTGGTTTGCTGCTCCAATATCAGCCTAGGTAACACTTTAGATTATGCCCTGCATCGTACAGTGTAATCCCTCCTAATTACAAGTACAAGTACGTATATGTAGGTACAATGGGACAAGATGCAATTACGTAATGTAATTATGGGGAAACAATGTGGGAATCTGAGTCCAGTATGATCATTATTGAGGAAGTTTGTGGTTATGAATTCTTTGTTAATATCATATAATACCAACACCGTAGGGGTTACAGACAAAACAAAATGAGAACAGGCAAACCGCATAGCTCCTAAATAACTTCAGGTTATGCTGCTTTGGAGCAAACAGTGTCCCTGTGAGAAGCGTACTTTAAAGAAGTTATTCTGTAACTCAGTAATTGGTAAGTAAGGAATCTGCTGCAGCTGTAAATAACAAAAATAGGCTGAGCTTTTCTCTCTCCTGTACAATTTGAATGGAAAACATTTCTCAAGGCAAAATTACTATTGCAAACTCACTGAAAGAATTTAATAGAGCGATTTCCGGAGACGGTACAGCCTGTAGTTGTACAGTACTTGTGGGTTGCACAGAGATATATCTTCATCTAAAACGCTCTCAGTGGAACAGATGCCTGCTGTTATTTCATCTTTATTTTCATTTGGTTTAATTATGTCCTGCCAGTATTGTTCATCTGATTTTCAAAACCACAATGCAAATTCAGTGGAATTAATTCCTGATAATATGCTGAACAGTTTTTAAGTATTTTCTCTCACCCATACCTGACATCCACAGATATTAAAACCACATAACAGCCATGGCCAAGACCCCTTTCTTACCAAAGTGATATTGTTTGTGCAAGTTTGCTGCTCAAATTAGGATACAAGTTATTAAAATGAATAACTCAACTGAAGATATAAACATGTCAAAGATGATTTGCCCGTTGTCCATTCTCAACCTGCTGCATTTAAAACCTGTCGCCAGAATAAATGTTGGCGATGTACATTTCTGCAAAACAGATGTGTTGCAATTTTACATTTCCGCTGAAAACAAGTCGAAATTGTACCAATGCCCTGGATGCTTGAATTGTGGTCACTTGGCACGCTTCTGGTCTGTAACTCCACCACCATGCCCTCTTCTTCCTGACCAAAAAGTCAGGTCGTAATCATGTCATGTGAACATGATATGACACGTTTTTTAGAAATGTCAGTATGGTTTGTAGCCTATGACACAAACAAATGTGAACAAATCAGTGGTTTTGAGGAACATTAACTGCCAATATCAAACCCCCCCGGCTGGGCTGAGCATCACATTTCTGTTTTGTGCCGCACAGCACATATCCCACATATGCCAAGCCCCCTCCTGGAGCCATGTTTTATTCCTCGTATAACTGTGCAACAAATGTTGTCATGCGAGTGGTTGCACAACAACATCTGTCACTAAAATTGGCCTTAAATGTTGTGTCCGCTGTGCATATGATAGGTGAGCCCCACACACGCTTTTCAGATAAGAGGTGAGCGTGCAACAATGAGGGAAATAACAGAAAAGTGGGACCCTCATGAGTAAGAGCTGTCTCTCTCTGGAGGCAGCGTTGTCTCTGGAGACACATCAGCTTCCTGATTGGTTGGCTGAGCTTCGGCCCTGCAACAGACGACAGAGAGAGACTCCCCCCTCCCATTGTCTGCCTTTGTTACGTGGATGGATAGATGTGTTTCATTTATCCTAATGTACTGCATGCATGAATTCATTAGTCTCTACTGTTTTTACAGACGTGAATGTGTTTCAGCAGTCATCCAGGAGGGCTCATTAGCCCCTCTGATTGGTGGGCAGTCGTAAGCATTTTCATTTTTGCAGGTCATTGACACCATGTTGCCAAGCTAATTTATGAAACCACTTCAGACAAGAGACACCAAGATGATGTTGTTGACGACGTATCGAGGAGGCATGTTGATGTAAGGAAGCATTACTGGGATAAATAATTACATTTAAAACAGAAATCCTTACAGTACTTTGTCAGTAATTTGCCACTGGCCAACACTACTAATGTGTTTTATGAAAATGTGTGGCAATAAACTTCTACAATAGGATGCACCTGAAAGCGTGTGAGATGTATCAGAGAGCACAAAACAAAACTGCAGAAATAATGAATCGGGCGAATCGTACGTGTAGCCATCAATGTCCTTCATGTCAAAGAGCGAGAGCAACACCGGCAATTACTGTCAAAACTACGAAGAGCCTTCAAAATTCTGGATTTTTACCCTTCAAAATTTTTGTTAAATGTGTACAACTTCCATGCGCATCACTCCAAAAGGAGAGAGATGAATCACTTTGCTTGACTGCTTTCCTGAGCCAGGAGTTCCACAGAGATGGAGTAACTGAAAAAGGGGAGGAAGGGACCATAGTGAGAAGTCCAACTGGGAAGAAGAAGTGAGTGAGGAGAAGCTTAACCAGCTTGATACTGACATCCTGGCCAAAACATTCAAATGTGCCTCTCTAAGAACTGATCGCTGCCAACCCCTGCCACCACAGAAAAACAATTCAAAAGGCGATATTTTT
The DNA here is from genome assembly GCA_963678695.2 of Diplodus puntazzo. Classification (NCBI taxonomy): domain Eukaryota; kingdom Metazoa; phylum Chordata; class Actinopteri; order Spariformes; family Sparidae; genus Diplodus; species Diplodus puntazzo. The sequence continues at coordinate 25,825,955 of OZ023164.1, forward strand.
CGGAATAATCCCTTCCAACTAGTTTATCAAACCTTACAGCACAGGGGGGAGGGAGGGCCTCGGCCTGCCACATGGGGACCTGATTATTACCAGCCTGCCAGTAGACAAGTGAAGATTAACCACAATGTTGATTACAGAAGCCCACTACCACGGCTGGGTCAGACTATTCCAATGTAGTCAGTGATTTAATACGGATTACCCATGATGATTTTTTTAAAGTAGTAATTACTTTTGGATCACTTCAAAGCCAACATTGATGTTACTGCACCTTATTCTTTAAAATAAAATGGACACAGCCACAAAAAAATGTAAATATTTTATTTCAGCACACTTGAGGTTGACGACAGCAACTTGTTTTTTTGATGCCACAAACCGCACTGGACATAGATGTTATTGTGTAGCACATTTTTCAGTGTGATGGTAATGTGGCCAGGAATGGACGGCAGTTTTGGAGGGACGACTACTGCTTGAACCTTCCATCTTGACTCATCACCGTTCTGTTTTGTCCTGCCCGGTCCACCACAGAGTGGAGCACTTGTTTAAGAAAAGTTCATCTTATATTGCCACATTGGTATCGTTCCCAGAACAATATAATTAATGTTGTTCCGTGACCATCATTGAAACTTTGAAAGCCTGGTGTTCTGATGTCATAGTTTTGCATCTCGTGTTGGTTTTTGTCCTGGGACACCACAATTAATGTTGCTCCAGATCCATTATTTCAACTTATGAAACAGCGTTGCCAAACTGCAGCAAGCTGTCATGGTAAAGTGGGTTGTGTACAGGACTTTTATTCAGGCAACTGTTGGCTGTATCCCATGTGGAAGTTAATTTATTTATTTTTCCAGTTTTCTTACTGTCAATTGTTCGCTGTTTGGTTAAGTTTAGGGAACTAAAATACTCAATTATGGAGCTAAAATATTTGGTTAGGTCTAGGGAACTAAAAAAACATGGGTTAGGTTTAGGAAAATGAAATTCTTGATAACGGTTAGGGAACTAAAATGCATGATCCAGTTTTGGGAATTAAGTACCGTACTTTCCAGACTATAAGCCGCTACTTTTTCCCCATGCTTTGAACCCTGCGGCCTATACAACGGTGCGGCTAATTTATGGATTTTTACAGCTAACGGCCACTAGGGGACCTCCTCAATCTATGGATTGTACAGGTTACGTCCCTCACCTTTAACGCCTGGTTTATTATTATGCTTCTGCGTCGCGGCGACAGCGTAGCTACGTCGTCGACCCTACACCGTCATTGAGCATTCGGAGTTCTGCGTCGAGGGAATGCGTTGTTCTGTCGGTGGACGTCATCAATGTCAGTGATTCAGGTTTGTTATGCTAACAACACATAGTCAGACAGGTGGCGGTGCTAACGGAGCTAACAGCTGTCTGTCAGTCTGACCGAGAAGTTTCTCACTTTACTTCGCTGTTAGTTGAATTAAATGACATTCATGTTGTCTTTAACTGTCCGTGCGAACCAGTCCGCAGCTTTGTGCGTCTGTTTGTGCGTCTCTGACTCTTGCGTGTTGACGTTTGCGTGGTCATAGGTTATGCAAATATGCAACTTGTTTGTTGAAATGTTAATAAAATGGAAGCTTCCCCAAACAGCAGTCTCTTTCCCGACAATCTCCTCTGTGCACGAGCCTTTACATATGGTAATTAAACGCTAAAACACCTGCGGCTTATAATCGGGTGCGGCTTGTATATGTACACATTTGTGTTTTTCCCTAAAATTGGCTGGTGCGGCTTATATTCAGGTGCGCCTTATAGTCCGGAAATTACGGTACATGGTTAGGTTTAGGGAGATAAAATGTTTGGTTAGGTTCAGGCAACTAAAATGTATGGTTAAGTTTATGGAATTAAAATACTTAATTAGGGTCAAGGAACTAAAATACTTGGTCAGGTTTAGGGAACTAAAACATGATTAGGTTTGGAAAGATAAAATATTTGGTAAAATTTACATCAAAATACTTGGTTATGTTTAGGGAACAAAAATATAAGGTTAGTTCTAATGATGTAATTATAACCTGATTGATTTTTTCATATTTCATCTGGGCTGATTATAGCTACAGTATATATTATAGTATACTTACTTTTATAATCGATTTTGTAATCTGGATGACATGTAACCTGTTTCTACCTAACTCTGCCTCCCACAGTACGGCGAAGAATCCCCTTAACTGAACGAAGCACTGAGGCAAGAACTACCTCCCAAAACACCAGACACTTTTATATTAACCCACACAAATGCACTTTGAGTTGTAAGTGCTCTTTCATTTTTATATGTTGGCATCACAAGCGGGAACTACAAATGTATTTTTTTTTTCTCTCCTCAGAGTTCTGTCAATTCTTTCTCACTCGGGAGGTTATATAGATCAGGTGTGAAAAGTTCAGCGCTGTTAATGGATACAGAAAGCACAAGTTTACAGCATCTAACTTGTCTCTCACACACAAACTGATTTTAACCGCGGAGCCAAACATATCTCGGTCTCAGGTGACTCACCTGTGTATCGTTTTATAATTAATGAAGATTAAAAGTCTGCATTGTATTTCATGTTCAGTCATAAAATGTTGATGCGTCCCTCGGCACCTTTCTTGGCCTTTGGTTAATGCGCATGACATCGCTGTCAGCACAAGTTACCATTGTATAAATACAGGGGTATTTTCATTCATAAGAGGGTGCTGCTTTCAGGTTCACACCAAGCCTGAAAGGAATGTCAGGGGTTACACTGATTTCCATACATTTTTCATCACCCTTCTCCCTGTTTCATTACAGTTAAGGTGACGGGTCTGCTGTGGAGATAACACAGCCATTCAACTGCAAAATAAGTTTAAAATTCCACCGCTTAGGCAGCGCGAGTGAGATCCAGGAGCGCTCTTCTTCAATGGTGTCGTGATTTCTCCAACTCGCAGCTGCTCTCCTGCCGTGCTGCTGGCATGATGAGTGGAGGAATAGTAATCTATCCAGAATGGTCACGTAGCGAGTGAACGGTCACAATATGGAATTTCTTTTCCACGTGGGAGACCTGGTGGTGAATGTAAGAAGCCATCGGTGCAGTGAATATTTAAAACCCTGCGGTGCTTCAAGTTCCAAGTGTGGAAAACACTTCAAAAACCTCCACAAGCCGACAAAAGGCATCACACAGGCTTTCTTCGTATTTCTATATAGGTACAGCACGCTGAAGCACTCTCTTTACCAGTTAAAGTGAAATAAAAATCGTCACATTAGAGTCGCAGGTCCTAATTGGCGTCTTCTTGGAAATCCACTGCTCCTTCAACTTCTTTACCTCAAATTGCTCTGCCTGTTCCGATTGCTCCGTTAAAAATCTCCCTGTACATTATGTATTGAGTTATGCGCACCTCGCTGACATATGATAAAGAGCCTTTCCCCCTCGCTGCTGTGTACATGTGAAAGGAAGAAGAAAGGTTTAAACATTTCCTGCTCTCAGATGAATCACCTGTGCATTGTTTCATAATTAATTAGCCCATAAAGAGACTGAACAAAGGAAAAGGAAGAGGCAGCATCTTGCGAATCCACCAAGGTAATTAACATGCCTCCCTCAACCTGTAACATTTGCAACTCTTTCCCAATAATTGCCTCCCGCACCCAGCGGGGGCCCCGGTGGTCCTGTGTTTGCCTGTTTACACACAGTGAGGTAAGACTGAGTGCGTTATATTTAGACTGGGATTTGATTTCAAAGACTCGGCTGTATTTAACCAACTTGTGAAAAAAAACAGGTGAGAAAGTACTACAGTGAGTAAATTTTCCTTCTCTGAGTGGCTTTTCTTTAAATAGTGAACATTATGGAAATGAGAGCGCTGGATGTCCTCATCATATATACACTTCAACAACACAATGAAGTGTATGGAATAAAGTACCATGGATGAAATATCACGGGGGGCTGCCTTGTCCAAAATGTTCCTGTACGCAACTATCTAGCCTCAGAAAACTTGTATCCGTCAGCAGCCCAGGGAGAGTTGTCAGACCGAAATGGTTTAATGCAAAATAGATGCATCCCCCACGGTTTGTTTAAAATAGCTGCAGCCATTACCACGCAGGACGCAGCTGTAAAGCCAAGCCAAGCAAAGATCAAGGGAGTTAGCGAGTTATCATCCTTGCGCCGCATTCTCCATTTGGATACACATGGGGCACCACCCACTGAAATATGGCATAACAAATTTGATCTAAAAATATGAGCTCCAGTGGCAAATTTGATGTGGACAAATTAAATATTAATGGGTCATTGAAAAAGCTTTGCTTTCAAATTTCTAAGTTTAATGTCTCAGGGTGTGATTTCTGCATGAATGATGGGACACATAAAGCGATAAATAATGTACTTATTTTTTGATGGGGAGCTTCATGAATGTGAAGGGATTTGAAAAAAAAAAAACTAAAAAAAAAAAAAAACAGTGTGAATGATTCAGCATCTGCATCTTCGGAGGAACACATATCTAAGAAAAGAGATCACACTTTGCTGCCAGACACAGGCGGGCTCTTGAAGCAGGCCTTAAAGGAATAGTAAGATATTTGGGAAATATGTCTTGGTGACAGTTAGAGATGATTTCTGTCTGTCTGTAAGTCAACCATGTCTTATTAATCTGCTTATAAATAGCACAACTTCCTGCCCATTCTCACTCCCAGCATGTCAAGTACAGCAGCCTGGTCAGTGGCCGTATGCTTCTATATCAGGCACTGTTGGTGCAACTCTATGGTGAAAAGAGCAAGAACAGTCTGAGTTAAGATGTGGTTGGCTGTTCATTCACAGGACTTTTCCTCTTTGTGTCCCATTTGTGTCCAAGAATCTGAGAAAGTTGTTTAATTTATGTAACCTAAGTAATTTAACTATTGAAATTATGTAACGTTGCGCAAATGACATCACATAAGTTCGTTACCTCACCTGTCCTTTTCCCTCCTCACTCACCTCACCTGTCCGTCTCACCGCCATGTTCTCTAGTGTCTCCTTATGTGTCTTCCACTTTCTTCCACCATTTCTTATCTTTTGATTTGATTTGAACTTTTGCTTTTCTATCACACTTTGTTTAAGCTGTTTTATTGCTACTTTTTCAACTAGTTTTTGTAAATTACAGCTCGCTTTCCCCCCCCCCATCCTGTCTCTCGTGTGTCTGCATTTGGGTCCTCTTCTAGTTTTCCCTCTCGGTGTAACGGAGTGGTTCTGGAGTCTAAACCTGACCTTCACAAGGTTCGTAACTGTCCAAAAGTCATATAATGTCTGGATATGAGAAATGTTCATCAGCAAGCTCTATGTTGAAAACAGGATGATGCATATTATCTGTTACTGCTGGCATGACTGTGGAACCTTTGTTTTGAAAGTCTAGCCAGATGTTGCATATTCCGTATTATTGCTTACTTGATTGCGGAGCGTCATAAGTTGAAGCTCATGGCCACTGAACAAGATGCTGTATTTGTTTAGCTGGGAGTGAGAATGTGTTGCACGGTGATATGCCAGTTATTCCCATTAACCTCTGTATTGTCAGGTGATGTGCTGGTTGTCAAAACAGAAGTAAGCATGGTAGAAGTTGTGAACCAGTCCGAGTTTGGTTTAGGTTTCGGCCTCAAAACTACTAGGAAAAATTTTTTTTTTTAAAACTCATGCCATGTAACTTGAGTATGTTACTTGACATATGCAACTGAAGTTTAATACATTACGTCTGCTGAACTATGGTGGTTTGAATCTTAAATCTTGAAGTTAAAACAAGTCATTGTTGACTTTGGTTTCACAATGACCCTAACCCTACTAGGGCAGCTGACCTTTATTTATGAATGCATATACATTGGACATGTCTCTTTTCCACGCAACCTTACGGTAAGGACTGGCATTTCACCCCAACACTGTACTTGATTTTGTACTGTACTGTGCTTTGGAATATATACTGCATGCTATTTGAAAAAGTGTAAACTCGTGTTAATAATACTTAAATTGAAATGACTGGGCTGGGTAAATATGAAGCTACTGACAGAAACTGTTTAGCTAAGCTGAGTGTGAAGACTGGAAACAGAGAAAACACCTATTTTTGGCCTGTGTAATGGTGTCAAAAATCTACCTGCCAGCATCTATAGAGGTCAAGGTGTTACTTAATTTGTAGAAAGCAAAGTGTAAAGCTAACCTAGGATATGCTAACCTAGCTTCATACATGTGTACATATCTGACATATCTTCATGGTTGCTGTCGTACTGAGTAGTATCCATCAAGTCAAACTCCTGCTTTGATATTGCAGGAAATGGCTAAAATCTACAGATTCTGCTTACCCAAACACTTATCTCATATCTTGATCAGACTTTTTAATGGGCATTCAATGTTTCTTGCCTCAATCCCCTGCCACCCCTTGCCGCGTGCAAGTGAGAGTGAACAGTCAAGGTCAATAGCTGATAACACTCTTAACCTAATGGTGACCTCGTGGCGGCTTGTTTCACTTGAGGGACCTCGCCGTGGTGGAGGCAATTTGTCATGTTCGCAATGTAACCGGCAATTACCCAGAATCCTTATAGGCATCATGTATCATTGACTCTCGGCAACTATCTGTGGACCTCACGAATCCCAGCTGATCCAAACAGGCCAAACATAGCCACCAAATTAGAATTTGACCTCAAATATGAAGAGTTTTTTTCTCTCTCTCTCTCTCTCTCTGAATGGAAAAATGATGAAGACGCGGGACTGAAGAGAGTGTATTAAGCAGCAAACCCCAAACGGGATTGTCAGAGAGTATAATATTGAGCCTTTGTTATTTGGACCCACAGGGCTCAGTATTTGGTCAATAATTCATTGCTCTTTATTCATTACATTTTTAATATTTTATCACTATCATTAAACCCCATCATTCACTCTTCCTTGATGTGCTTATAATCCTGAGAAGAAGGGCAACCATCTGTTTATTGAGCCGCTGCTGATGAAGAAGCGGAGAAGATGATGTGACCAACATGATGATTATCTGCTAGCGAACTTTATTTTATTTTTTTTGTTTTAAATAATAGATGTAGGAAAGATATAGAAACTCCTGACAGCTTTCTCCCTTTTTCCCACCCTCGCCGCACTGCCTCATTCCTTTCCTCCCTCCCGTACATCCTCCATACATCACAATCACATATGGGTCTAAAGTGGGTCAGCACCATACTTTCCTTTGCTCAGTGAAAAAAGAGCATCCACATTCATCATTGTGGTCTAAGGTCTTTGTTTCTAGACACAATTATCCCTAAACAATGGCACTTGCACAAAGATTTCTTTTCTTTCTCTGGCTTTGGAGCGTTTACAGATTGCAGGATATAGTATGAATGCCTGGCTCGGAGTGAACTACTTTTGGCTTTACTTCAAAGATGTAAAAGTCCATTGGCGAGTTTTATGATCTTTAAAATTCCACATTTCTTTATCTTCCTGCTGTAGTATTTGGTTGCTGTACTGAAGCACGCAGGCATTTGACACAATAAAGACATACCTTGTAATAACATTCTTCCTGAAATAACTTATTCACAGACTGTGGTGAGTTGAATTTAAACCTTTAACACACATTTTCAACACAAAGCGAGCATTATAAACTCACTTTAAGCTGTCAGACGTGACGTTTACGAAAACCACTGATAGATTCACATCTGTACATATCACAGGCTACGTACCATCTTGACATGTTATGTCACATTCACGATCTCACATTTCCGTCCGGCCAGTGACCATATTTAAAGATTGTGTTTCAACATTTGTAAATGTGACATGCCTTTTGCCGTGACAAAATATATATTTGACTGCAAGTCTGGACATCTCTAGCCAGGTTTGGGGCGACAAAAACAGGTTTTTATAACGAGACCTTTGGACAATTACCAGCAGTGTTTGCGGTGAAAGAACTGGGCGTTCTTAATGAGACCTCAGGACAATTACCAGCAGTGTTTGTGTGTTGATGAAGGTTCTCAGCCATCCAGGTCATGGAAATTCTAAGTGCTATAACTGGACTTGTTTCAGTTTCTTGAAGATGTTTCACTGCTCATCTAAGAGGCTCATTCAGTTCTAACTACCTGGAGGGGAGTTGCAGGCTTTTGAACCCTCTAAAGAAGAACCAGAACTGAAGAAGCCTCTTGGATGAGAGTTGAAACACCTTCAAGAAACCAGTTGTCCAGTTGTCTGTGATACAGCACTTTGAAGCGTTCAGACTTCACCTCGACCCCGCATAGCACGACTGTGTTGTCACAAGACAAAATCTAAAATTGAACCTAAAGATGGAAAAACTTGCAAAATGATGAAATGTTGAGTTTTGACATATACGTTCTTTTGCAGAGGCGCACATTGCCAACGCGTTGCAAACTCCCTCAAGGCAGCATCTTTTATTGGTTTCAGTCAGTCTTTCCTTCATGGCCACCCAACCCTGAAAGATGCCAGAGTTTATTATTAGTTTCTTTTGACATGTCATCTACTATGCCTTGGACGTCAATGGTTGGATCTGAAAGGGACCTGCAGCCATGATGCCTTTCACGACTGTGTACAATAGAAGCACTGCAGTTGTAGGTGGAAAGATAAAAGGGAAATTAAATGCAGAGCATGAGTCAGTCAGTGAATATCTTGTCTATTTCTACATAATAAACGGCAATGTTTGCTGAGCGGGGATCCGGACTGACACACTATATTACACCAAACAAATTGAGCCTTCAAAATCCCGACCTGACCATGACTTCGCCTGTGTCTCAGGGACACATCTCCAGCCAAACCCAAGAGACATGAATAACGAAAGGAAATACACTTGTCTCCTCAGTTACATCAGAGCTGAGCCAGCAGGCTGCCTCACTGTGTCGCTCTGGGGGGGTCGAGTCTTCACCATGTTGTCGTCATGCCTGGCTGTGAGGGAACATTTCTTCCCAGACAGAGATCCAATCTGAACCGCGGGGGGAGAGTCCCCTCAAGGCTACAACGCCACAGACGACACACAAGATGGAGAATGTGCAGAGTGCAGAGACAGCGTTCTCCGTTTTTTTTTTTCTAACAAATGAGAAGTATGACCAGCGGACTTTGTTCGGTTTCCTGCTCTCACCGTGGCCTCCCTGATTTTGCATTGTGCTCTTCAGTCGTGCTCTTCTGATTTTTGATTCTGATTTCCTCTGCGGCCTGTGAGCAGGTCCTGCCGGTGACAAGGGCAGAAGTGTTTTTTTTTCAATAAGATTTCTGACACATGCTGAGGGGGTGTTGATAAGTAAAAAAGTGTGAAAACGAGGGACTCCGATAGCTTCCATTTGTGACCTTCACATGGCCCTTCTAATCAGTGTCATCCAGTCAAAGGTAACCTTTCTGAGTAAAGACACAACGTTATTCTTAGTATCGAACTTAATTATACTGTTCGAATGTGATGTAGAAATCAGCCCGTGCCTGAACCTAACCAGACCATAAGCACAGTGTTGGCATGAGAATAAAGTGAACCTAAAAAATGTAAAAAAAAAAAAAAAAGTACATTGCCAACTTTTATTCTGGCAACTGGGTTGCAGGATTACAAAGGCTTAGCAAATCCCTGAAATGAGTTGAATGATGACTATAGGATACACTGTGGTACATAACATGCCGTGTTTTTGCGAACAAATGTCAGTAAGTGTTACCTAACATGACTTTGATGTTCCATTCTGTATCATCAGATACAGCGCTTACCCTCCCACATCTCAAATAAGTCTGTTTGAATTTGTTGTGGAGTTTTCCAGCAGATTTTTATCAACAGAGGTCAACAGGGAATTATGCCTCTCTGGGGTCCGACTGACTGCAAACATAAGTGGCTTCACTATGTACTACTGATTTTGTCAAACAGAAGGAATATTTGTATGTATTTTTCATGAGAACATAATATATAAAACATGCCTTATGGTCATTTGTGTACTCAGTAAATGGGTAAGTCCAGTTTGTGACAAAGTATTTTCAAGGTTGAAAGAAAGAAAAGAAACATATTTAAAGAAGAACATGGTTGAATATTATAATAATTTTTATACGAACAGAAGTGAGGTGTGTGAGATCCCACAAACAACGAGGCCAAACATCAACAGAGCATAAATCAATGTTCCTCTTTGATGCACTGTTTCTATTTTAAGGTGGGGTCATAAGCATTGAACCACTGGCTTTATCCCTTCAATCAATACTTTCGGAGTCTTCAAATCTGTCCTTTTATGTACAGTAGCAGCATCTCAGTGAATGAATCAGCTGTGGCTATAAAAACACCTCTGGCGTACCTGAAAATAAATACCGACAGTGGAAAGCACTGTCAGAAAAGAGGAACCCCCCCGTAAATTACACGGAATGCCGTTTCTGTCGCACGGACAACTAAAATCCTACATAAAACAAAACGGAGGTAAGGTGATCAAAACAGTCGAGTGTCTCAGGAAGTCAGGAGTAAAGTGCAAACTGAGGACTGACTCTTCCCATGGTGAAGAAAATATAAACAGGAGAGTATCACCAACAGCCTATAAAGTCAGATTTTAATTGTTTAGGCAACGATGAGAAAAAAAAAATTAAAGCCCACCTTAAGGCATTCTTATGCAAACCGGGTACAATAATGAGGCCTGACAGTCATTTAAAGCAACTTACTCATACAGAACCACGAGAAGTTCAGAAGAAAATAGATTTAAAGGCACCTTCTAATAATTCATATTTGCACAATGTTGCGTCAGACCTTGAGTGACACAGTAGACTTCTAAAACACTCTGACGCATTGCATTTATTCCAAGAAGTCACCCATCTAAAGTATGCAGTGCAGCTTGGGAGGTATTTTCAAAGGTGTGTTAAGGTAGATTTTGGTGACAATGATTGTTTGCAGGCACAGCTCAGTCGGCTTCTAGGGTTCAAGTTTAGAAACAAAACCGTCTGTAAACTGGAAAATAAGTTCTTAATAGAGTCATACTTTATTGCGAATGATTCCAGTTCCTCATCCCGTACGACTGAGAATGAAATTTATTCAAACAGTCTCATTCAGTGCACATCAATTTGATGCAACACTGCAGCAATCACCCCTCATTGACATTCAGACGGTCTCACGTTTCCATCTCTAACATCATTGGCTCTGACAGTTCAAGCATATTTCTCTAACAGATGACATCATGTGACACAGATGACTTCAGTCCCCAACCCTGGGGAGTTCGGTGCGCCGCTGAACTGGTACGCTAACACATTTATACCTGCAATATTGGCTTATTTCTGTCCATTTGCTCCGACGCGACTGTAAGTGAAAACCCATCCTAATGGGGTTTTATGACACGTCAGTCTGAGTCTGACAAAGCCAGGAAGTCTCACGGGAACCTAATGTGTTTAATCTAAATGATTTAAGTTGTCATCAGTGCTGACCGCGGCAGACAGAAATGCCTTGAAATATAATTACAGGGTTGATGATTGAATGACATCCCAACTATGACCATTAACTACATTCGAAATGACACACATGAACATTTAGCATCATTTGCACAAAAGTTTTTTCCTTCGAATCCAGTTTTATACTCAACGATGCTTCATTTATGTTTAACATCTTCTGCACAAAAAAAAATAAGAAAAACACATTTGAGATGACCAGCTTATCATTAAGACAAGCCTGAACTGTACCCAGCAGCCTGTTCACACTCCCAGAGCATCAAATACAACAGCGGTCAGTGGCCCAGGCCTCTAAGTTTGACACTGTTGTCACCCTGTTGCATCACTTCCTGTAACACCTCTTCAGTATAAATGGTAAATTGACTTGTATTTCTGAAGCGTTTTTCCGGTCTAGTGACCGCTTAAGGCGCTTTATAACACTTCATGTCTTCGTCATGTTCACCCATTCACACACACGTTCAGACACTGATGGCGGAGGCTGCCATGCAAGGTGCCAACTGCTCATCAGGAGCCATTTGGTGTTCAGAATCTTGCTCAAAGACACTTTGACATGAAACAGGGGATTTGAACCAGCAACCTTACGATTGCTAGACGACCCGCTCTACCTTCTGAGCTACAGCTGGCCATATATTCATAGTAGTATAAAGAGCAGGAAAAGTCCAATTTGGGGATGGTTGGAGTGGTTTTATGGGTCATACACTGGACTTCCCCCAAGTGACTGGAGTTTGTACCGCATGTGTGGCCAAGAACCAGATGTGATATTTGTAATATATGACATGACTGAATGTAGTTATTTCACCCAAAGTATGATCTTTTCCAAAACCCTGACCAAACCACACCGTCATACTGTGCCATAATGTGTGAACTTTTTTTCTGCGAGCTTTATTTTGAAAGTCTAACCGGACATTGGTTGTTACTCAGGATTGCTAACTGCACCAAAGAGCCATTCACATGCACAGCTGGCGTTACTGGGGTAGGTGAGGCCTCAAAGTTTGAAGCGTAAAGCAACATTATGTAACTTTTTGACCTTACAATAACAGCTTCAAAATCATTTTGATGGTACAGGGTCTAGTAAGAAAAAAGTGTTGAATACATGTTTACTTCAACATAAGAGGTTTCAGCACCTAGCATTGTTACGACGAGTTTTGTTTGCAGTCAGCACCGACATTACATCTGACAAATTGTCACAGAGTTTGGGGTGAGAACGCGTTGCAGCCACCGTAGCCATGCTGTGTCAATACACAGTTAGAATATAAAAAGGGAAAACTCTACAGACAGAATGTCACCTTGAACAGCGTGTTCGCTGGCAGCAGCAGGTGTGCCATCACTGTGAGATGTTTTTTTTTCTCTTTTGATAAACTTCGACAGAAATGTGTCACATGGGATGCTACAGCGTCTCAGTCAGCGTTAAGAAATACTTTGAGTGATAATTTTTTAGGTGGTCTCGACGAATTATTCTCAATTTACCTCCTGGTGCTCAACTGTATCACCTCTGTAAACACGATACGGACCAAGACATCAGACGTACTGCTGATCATCAGGATTAAAAATGCTTACTTTGTTTTTTAATGTGCTGACGAATGATAACAATATTTAAAACTGACGTATGTGACGATGTTGTGCTCACGATAGATGACATGTTGAATGTCAGTTGTCAGTAATCCAAATAATGCGATCACATGACACTCGTGTTATATTCTGCATTCAGGTGTCTCGTGCTGTTATGTGTTTACATCACAGAGGAGATATTCTCAAAGTCATTTGCCTCAGGACATGGGATCTGTCGATATCAGGCATTTCAGCAGGGATACAAAGTGGCACATCAGGTATGATGTATTGCGGAGCTGGTTTTATCTTTTCATGAGAGATCTGAGAGGAATCCACCGGTTTGGTCGATGCCTTTAATGACGGATGTGATGCAGTTCGATCCGCGCGTTTTTCTGCATGATGTGACGAGCAGATGACAGACAAAATTCATTGCGAGTCTTCACTGCATAGTGAGAAGATACAAAATATGACTAAAAGCAGAGGCTTGTGCTAAGTGCACATCAACAGGGGAATAGCTTGTCAAAGAGCCTCCTCTGTTCTCACACCAGAAATCTAAGAACATCAGGCACTTTAATCTTTATTCTCATAGCCCCTCAGGCCAACTCTGCGGGTTATCTGAATAACCTACGGGGGGCTTCCTTCCATACTGGTAACGTGCAGAATGCCCTTCCTTTGAAAAACAAACAAACACAGATTTGCAGGAATTCGATCACTTGCACAGAACTGTGAACAAAAATGGAGTTTCGGAAGTGTGATGTTTAGATTTTTTTGCAAATTCTACATTTTACTCGCAAAACTGCACCCCCCCAACCAGTGTGAAGTTACAGTACTGATTTCAAAATGCTTATTAATTTTGAACTAATATCCCAAAATTCTAAAAACAGTGTAGTAACAATATGGTGCTCAACAGAGACAAGAAAGAAATACTGGCAAAACAAATGTAACATTAAAATGAAGGCAGAATAACAAATTTGGCATTGACACAAATCAATTATGACTTTTAAATTAATTCCTTGAACAAAGGCGGTTATCACCAGTCCTAAAAGATTAGCTGCTGTTTTACACGGCTCCTGAAGAAAGAATTTCGTTAGTTTGGGTAAATTGAAACACGTCAGCCCCCAAAGTACACTCACCTAACACCCAACCCATCCACAGACACTTTCAATATTCAATTATTGCTGGTGCCTATCTTTAACTAAGGGCTGTTTTTAAAAAAATAGCCATTAACAACGGTCCCCCGACTCAGTAATTTCCTGTTAAAAAACAAGGTTGCGTATCTGCGTCCGTCCTCCTGTCTGTCTAATCTAACCTCTATCCACAGAATCTAGGCGCTCGTACGCAGAAAAAAAAACAAAAAAACAGTCAACATCCCTGAGCAGTTTGGAAATGGCAAAATGGAGGCATAACGGTATCAAGCCAGCCTGACTGTGGCTGCAGACTCGCACAGCAATCTCCCCTCCACCAAATCCCTGCAGCACAATTCAATTCCATATCACTGCAGGCCAGGGCACCCAGCACGTAATCTGACAGCCATAAAAGGTTGGCAGGGCGGCGAGCGTGAGGACACTCGTTCAGGTCCATGAAATAAAGGCCACCCCTCGCATGTACACTGGTGTTTTGCACTCATAATGATGATAATTCACATGTTAATTGAGCATTGTTGCACGTGATTGGCCATATTCACACTAAAATTCAGACATTTTTCACATGTATATTTTCGATCTCCCCATGTGAAATCACAGGTCTAATTCATAGTAATTCTGTATCTCATACAATTACATTTGTACCAAACATGGTGCACAAAATCATGTGAAAATCGCTTCTTTACATGTGAATTCCACATTTTTGTTGTCGTCTTTAAACGTAATTGCAAGTTAAGTGGACAGCGTGCGGGAGTCTCTCTCGGTCTTCTCTTACGAACCTGTCGCTCTTAAGGTGTGCAAAAGCTGCACTGTGAACATTTAAACAATTTTTTTTTAAAAAAACATCACGTCAACTATACCATTAAACAAGTACAATAATTCCCACATAAGATATTTAAAGATTCACACATTAATTTCATCCATTCATATGTGATTTTGTGTTTTTAGGTCAAAATTGTGTCTTAAAGTGGCAAATAAAGGCAAATAAAAAGTAGCAGTAGTAATATATATTTTAAAAAAGGCAACCCTGAAAGTGATTTATGAGCAGTGAGATAACACGGACGTCTCTGGTCGGATGTCCTCAGGCAGGACTTTCCCAGATGCTCTGACTCTTAACGGCTCAGTCACCTCTGGTGTTTCCCCTGGACTGTCCTCGCCACGAGCCACCCTGAGGACACCAGCCTGCGTGCTGTTCAGTGTGAGCCGCAATATGCGCGGCCCTAAAACCTTAAAATCCTTCTTCGAATCAAATAGAAAATGCACAGATATCCAGCGGGGATGTAAGTGTTCAAAACACCTCTGTTAATGTTTAATTAAAGTTTGCAGAAGTTCAGACAAACTTGATCTCAAAATAGTTAGATAATAAATAAAAGTTGCATTGAAGCATTTTGGCATCGGTGAAAGAGAGCTTTGCTTGAGAATGGAGGAGAGGGAGTAACCTTAATAAGAGGAGGTAAGGTCATTCATAGCTGCCTGATAACATGATGATGAGCTGTAATGTGTCTGGAGGGCGCTTTCTCTGTTCTCAGCTGCAGTAATGAAAGCACCGACACACTTTGACTTGAAATGTTTAAATGAAAGGCTGACATTAAGCTGCCAGGATCTAAGCCATATTTGACAAAATAAAAAAACAAAAACATGATTTTTTGTTTCAGATATAACTTCACAGAATAAACCTTCATCTGCTTAAAAATCAATCACGGCTGCAGAAAACAATCCTGCACACTGCTGTTACGTCTTAACTCATGTTTATGCACAAACAGCCGCTGATAAGAAAAGGTCTTGTTATGTGGCATGCTTATCGTGCATACAGAGCTTTTGAGATTATATTTATGATTTTAATAAGATTCATTTTAAGTGGGTAAATTATGTTTTACGAGTTTTACCCACCACTTAATCCCTGACATCACAGAATTAATACATATTAATTGTACTCACAATGCAAAAAAAAAGGAAAAAACTAGCATACACAGTCTAATTAGTTATCACATACACTGCATGTAGTCAGTATATTCATGAAACCCCTATATAGTTCACCTGGGAGTCTCCAAATAATTGCAAATCCTGCTAATAAATGGTGGTAATTAAAATATAACGCCCCGAAAGGAAATTGCTTTCTTTACAGTCTGCGAGCATGCGGCTATATCCCCCTCCCCCCCGCAGTGGCTCAAATGTGTGGTGAGTTTTTGAGAAAATCAGGAATATTTCAAGCATTAACGTATCCCCGGTACCACTGCCCGACCGGAGGCTTCCCCTGAGGAAGCTGCCGAAAGCCCTAATAAGACAAGGAGCGAGTCTGAGATTAAAGAATGAATATTTAACATCTAAAGTGCCTTCAAACTTTAAATTCTGGTCCGACCTCACATTCCCTATGATGTCATGATCAAGCCGCCCCAGGAACGGCACCCGGCTTTGAGGCCGAATGGTCAAAGAGTGTTATAATAACGTCACTTGACGCACACTGGCCCAAAAAGACCTTCTTCCCATAAACTTAAGACGTGGTTGTAAAACAGTGGGTAACATCTTTCTGAGCAACTCCCCTGTGAAATGACTAGTTTCACAATTTGAGACATTCAGTCCGATAACAATTGGAAAGCCTAGAAGAGCCGAACAGTTAAATTGTTTAATTCCAATTCGAGTTAGAAGCAGGCTAAACCGGAAGATAGCCACTTGGCGGATGTGTCACCACTGTCGTAAAATACAAATCCCAGGTGTCTGTAAGAGGATTTTTAGACATTTTGTGAATGCTAGCTACAAACACACCTCATGGCATCATATTATTTCTTGGAAACGTACATCTAGAAGTAAACATGCACACTCAGACATGTTTTGCTGTGTGGAAAATATGCTACGGTCGCCTGGCTATGTGCTAACGGCTAAACCTCTGTCAAAATGGGCTGACTTGGCTTATGATGAAAACAAACTAGCGAGTCGACAACTTTGTTAACGCAACCAAAGTGCGTCAACACAAAACAGTACATGTAACTCCAACTTGCTGCCTTTCGTTTCACCATGCTCTCGAAGTTAGAGCCAATCCGAGACCAAGCCTTGTCCAGTTTGTGTGTCACGGTGTGTGCCTTGTCAATTGGTGCTACTTTGTACTGCTGCTTTGCTTCACTCCCCAGCGTTATCTCAAGCATTGTGTCTCGGGTTTTTATTTTCCACGTCTTTGTTTGAAGCTACATTCTGCTTGGCTGTCGCACTGTCTCTCTGCTCAGCAAATCTGCTCCACTGCCTTCACCTGCTCACCCGTGTGTCCTGCGAGAGCCTTCAACCCTGGCTCTTGTCTGTACCGGCTCACCTGCCTGCCCCTCGTCTTTGTCATTCTACTGATTGTGAGAAAATAAACGTCTTTACTAAACACGAAACCTCGTGTCTCTGCTTCCTGGTTATCAGTAAGCAAACCTAACATTGTGCTTGGTTACTCATTATAACTGTGGTTACATAATTCTGCTTTAAGTTCTCATAGAATTGTGTCAAAGTTTTACAATCATGCTCTGCGGAGCTGTACATGGGTGCAGGGGTGTTTTTCATCTTCTTTTACAATGTTCTTCATCTAAGAGACGTTAGCATGCCAATCAGCTCTAAACGCAAAGGGAAGCTGATGCTGATGGGACTGCCATTAACTGTTCTGGCATTTGAATAAACGTTATGTCGTGCCAAGGCAATTCACTCAACAAAACGTCGGGGGATCACCAGCAGTCAGGGGTGCAGATCCGATATCAGGATCACAAAAGTGATTTTTTTTTTCTTTTGCCCGTACGCAACTCATACCATGCCACCATAAATCACAACTTCGTAGAGGCTCGCCATTTCGTTTCGTTTTCTTCCGCTTTTTCCGTGAGGGTTGCGGGGGATATTACCGCTTTTATCCCCCTTTTTCAATAGGTTGCGGGGGTTACTGGGGCCAAATCCAGTTATCTCTATGGACGAAGGCCAGGGTACACTCTGGATGAGTCGCCAGCTCATCGCAGGACCCTTACTGATGGTGCCAACTGCACATCTGGAGCAATTTTGAGGTTCAGTATCTTGCTCAAGGAGACTCACCATATCATTCAAAAAGTACTGCACAGGGAATCATTTATTGTGCTTACCTTTCTTGTTTATTTGTCCTAAACAGCGCGTATCACTGCTTACGTAACTGTTTTTTTTTTTTACATTTTTTAACTCAAAATGACAGGGCTTCTCTTACTGTAACTGTGAAACCTCGCCGGAGACTCCTCTCTACATCCTGTCAACTGCTGCAGCGTGAACCTGAACCCTGTGCTTGACACTCCACCACGTTGCTCTCCCTGATGCCCTCTTCTGCCTCTCAATTCAAAATAAATAATCACCATACTATGAAACCTTACCTGAGACTCCCTTTCCCCATCATCTTGTCTGGTAATGTTATTTAAGCTTCTCACCACCTCTTCAGCTGTCTTCCTAACTTTCCTTGGCCCAAGGAAGAAATCTCTCATGTCCCCTCTCCTTTGTTCTGCCATGCTTTGGGAAACAGCGACCTGGACCACACGTACAAACAGGACAGACACTGGTTAATTATGGAATGATTCAAAATACTTCAACTTAACTTCACTTCAAAATGTGAAGAATGTAAGTCTGAAAATACATTAGTTCAATTTTGAATAATTTAGGGTATTTTTATTGTAGGGGAACAATTCATGTTTTTTCAGAAATTGGGGTCCCCCCTGTCCCCCCCGGGATCTGCACCCATGCCAGCAGTACATCATCAGGGGGACGATCGATATCTGCACCCAATGTAGCACCAGTTGTTGAGATATTTAACAGGAAAAAGTGAAGACTGGCTTTGATTGGCTTGTGGCACGTCACTAAGAGTGAAGATGGCCAAAGTGGGAATCATCCTCTGTGGACAGCTGACTGACTGACAGGTCAACACTGCCATCATTAAAGTCACACCTCTAACATGGCTAATGAAAATACACTATCGACTGGTGAATCTTCTCCATAGAGTCACCCAAACATGAAAACAATAACCTTAACAACGATAGCATCACATCTGTAATGTTGCTTTTCCACAATGCTTTGTTCAAGTTAACCAAGTAGCTTAGGTTTCATAACCAAATTAATAAATACTTCATCGACTTTACTTTTCTGGACACTGTTGGATATATTCTCGGAAACAGTGGGTTTGGCAGAATCTTCCGGGATGCTGCTGAAACATATTCCCTGATGATTTTCTCAAATCACATCCTCCCAGCTCACTGTTGATTAGAAATTCAACACCGCTCAATTCCGCTGGAATCCAGGGGTTGTTACAACATAACCGGGGGAGTGTATCCGACTGTCGATCCTTCATTAATTATAGTTTTACCCAGACGAAACTACAGACAGACAGAACTGTTCTACAAACTTTAAGAAGCAGCAGGCCAGCAGTGGATTCAGTCAGCGGAGACTCGTGCTGTGCTGCCAAGTGTTGTCCTAAAGTTTCCAAATATATCATATATTGGGTTGAATTGTGGCAAAAATGCACAGGATTTCTCAAGAGTGTTTGAAGGTTGCAGAACCTGAACCCCCCCCCCCCCCAGATTGGGATTCTATGCAACACTTGCCAGCATCTGCACCTCCAGGTAGCTCTGGCTTTTTTTCTTGGCAAACCACCACCAACCTTTCCCCTCTGTCTCTTTCAGCTAAGTCAGTCTCCATCGCCAAAGGTTAGTTTCTTTATACTCTGGTTTATAAATCTTATAAATTATAAATCTATTCTCCATCTATCATCTTCTTTATGTCGCAACTTTGTGTTGGTTTTGGTTAATTTCCATCTCTCTTCGGTCACGATGCTGTGCTTACGCTCTGCTGAGGTTTCCGCACAAAAATACTCTTTGGTTTTACCATGATTTGGCTCAAAATACCTCTTTTGACCGCCACAGAATTGGCTGGAAATATCCCCAGGTGTCCTCCAAAATATTCAGTAGTGTAATCTGAACTGTGGTCAGCTGTTTGGCAGCCTTGTTGGCTTGTGTAAACACATCCACCGCCCCCTCCACCACCTCCTGCTGCGACAGGTGGCTAATAATAAGAATGTAATGTGCCATGTTTGGTATAAATGTCACCCTGGGACGTATCTGTGGTTTGAAGAATATTAAAAACCTGGTGACTCATTGTTATTTTCTTGTATTTGTTGTCTCTTCCATGAAATCAAGTTTACACTTGAGAAAATGTGATGCCAGTGACAGGGCTGCTCAATGCCAAGGCACGGCTTTGACAAATATTCTTAATATAATGTAAAATTCAATTGAAATAGATTTTTTTTTAAGGTGGATAAAACGTATTTTGCTGCCTCCCCCGTCCATAGCAGCACATTTTGCTTTCCTACAGCGGTGCCTCCTCCTGCTTCACCTAACTGTGGGCATGACAACAACCATACCCTCATATGACCCCAACAAATCTGAACTATTCCTTTTTAAAATTATGGACACTTTTGTTTGAATATTTCTTTTAAAGAGCTGATACACACATTATCATAATAACCACATGGCTAAAAGTGGGAGTATCAACATAGTATATATATTATTCGTTAGTAGCATATTCAGGATTATGTAATCATGTCAAATAAAGTCAACACTGATGCTTTAAATAGAGATAACCTGCCTTACAGTGATTTACATATTTACAGGTTTGAGGTTTCGGAGACATATTCCGCTCGTGTTCGACTGGAGGACTGCTGATACAAGCAGGATCCCCAACTGTCAAAAGTTTCCTCTAAAACAGAAAGCTGATCCATTTCAACTCAGCACATTCCAATTTATATTTCTCCCTCACACCATGTCCTGTCCTCCCCCCGCTGTCACTCCGCTGTCCGTCTTACAGTGCTTTTCGAGCCGCTCATCCCTATCGTAATGACCTCCTCGGGGACCTGGAGGCGCTGTCTGCAATGCTCCGGCTGTTTGGTGAAGGACTTCGCCACTTCGTGTGAAACAATAAAGAGCGGTGACAGAGCGTGGTGCCAACTGTCCTCCACTTTTTTTTTTAAAAAGCTCCGGTGGCAGAGTTTGCGTGGAGAAAAAAACCTTCACGACCAG
This sequence comes from Diplodus puntazzo, assembly GCA_963678695.2. Lineage (NCBI taxonomy): Eukaryota > Metazoa > Chordata > Actinopteri > Spariformes > Sparidae > Diplodus > Diplodus puntazzo. The sequence goes on from OZ023164.1 coordinate 25,847,012, forward strand.
ATGAAAAGGACAGTAAGTTGCCGGGTGAAGCCCTCTCTCTTGGTGCGATGATGGGGTGGGATAGGGAACAAAAAGTCTCTTTGATAGCGAACTCTCTTTGACAGCTCCTCATGCTGGCTGGTGAAATGTATTTCCTCTGGAAACAAATGTGAGAAAGTGGAGGAAGCTAAGATGCATGCTTGGAAGTGTCAATAAGGGTAAGTTAGGTATCCAGTTAAAGGGGCACTTTGTAGTTTTGGAGAAGAAATCCAAACTCCGAATTTGAATATTCACAATATTAACGAATAATACAAACTCAGGAATATTTATTTTATTCCATGACTGAGTAAACAATCTGTTCTCAGGGGAAAATAAGGTTCCCAAAACAATGTTTGAAGCTAGAAAGGCTGGCAGGGTCCGCAACATACTGTACAAACAAAGTAAAACAGTATGGAATTTATTATTAAGTCATGAAAACAGACAGCTTGCTTTCGCATAAAAATCAGTCAATGAACAGTCCAAAACTATGTAGCGCTCCTTTAATGATTCTGTCAATGACTGAATTTCTGCAAAGGAAGGAGTCTATTTCCAAATGTTAATTTGCAGTTAGAGGCATTATTTGACTGAATATATAGGAGAGGAATCGATGTTTATGGCTCCGGGGTAGAGCCAGCGTCTTGTTTTTGGAAGGTCGATGGTTCGATTCCCCTGGTCTGCATGTCAAAGTGTTCTTGGGCAAGATACTGAGCCCCAAACTGCTCGTGATGTGCTGGTTGGCACCTTGCATGGCAGCCACCGCCATCAGTGTATGAGTGTATATATGAATTGCTGTAAGTCGCTTTGGACAAAAGCGTCTGCTTAAAATGCCCTTTATGTAAATGTATATATGTCTAGCTGTATATCAAGCTATAAATATCACAGCAATAAATAAATGTTTTGTGTTTACGGACAACAAGCTAGAAGATATGAAGGCAATATCAATGATTTAAAGCAGACGCGTATGCATCTGTTGGATGAGGCTGTGCTTAAAGTTCTTCTCTGCAGAACCGTTTTATTCCAAAACTAAAGTTTCAGTGCTGCAGGCCGCACACTCTGTGGGGAACACTAAAACATCGCATGCCTGCTGAAGTGGAGTCTGTGCAAGAGCGGTGTGTTGAAGTTTTCCTCAATTTATGATATGTGGCCTCGACTCCAGTGCACTTAGATAACCACTTTGGGTGTGCAAATATTTCCTCAAGTCTTGAGTCTTTGTCCCACAAGCAGAAGGCCCCCGACTTTTCCAAAAGTAGCAACTCCAGCGAGGAAGCGCACGCCTGTTTTCCACCTTCGCGCAGTCACTTCTGCGGCGATTAAAATCCAACAGAATCATTGAAAACAATTAGAATCACGTCCAGGCTGTCATCTGCCTGACATGTGGCAGCCCCCCTCTGGCTTCAGCTCCACAACTACTGGTCTCTCTTATGGTAATAAAACTGTCTATTTTTGGGATGAGGTTGTGACAGTAGCTCCGCGTGCGACTCTGCCATCAGTCTGTAACGATGGCATTAATTGGTTTGGAAAACAACAGTGGTTGTTCAGGTGTCTTTTTTTTTTAAAAGCATTGCTGGTGATAGCTGCCCCTGTGGATGTGCTTATTTGTGTTTGTGTGTGACATGTTTCAGGGAGATGTCGGAACAGGGGACGACGTAAGAGAGCACTTGAGATTCTGCTCTGATTTGACACAGACAACACCTAAATGCTGTTGGAAGATATACTTAGAAAAAGTAGCAGTTCGACAGTGTAAAAATAACCTATTAGAAGTAGAAGTCTACAGGAAGGTACGGAGGTATTATGAATGTATTAAAAGTAAAAGTTTGGAGTAGCGATACAAAGTATGGTATAAAAAGGTAAAGCTCAAGTAACTCAAAGTTGTAAATAAAGATGGAGTTGGTCACATTTTTCTTGAACTTGTTTGTATTTTGTAACTTTTAGTACTTACATTGTCCCGCGTTACAACGTTTACAGCAATGTTTCCTTGCAGAGAAATCGTAATTTAAATGTTGGTTTGATGGCTGTGAAAGCAACTTTTTATTTATTTTTTTTATAGTGTGTTAGGGGTAGGTGCCTTGTTCAAGGGCACCTCAGCAATGCCTAGGATGTGAATTAACATTCCCCACATCATACTTTTTTTGGTCCGAGTGGAAACTTGAACCAGTGACCTTCGAGTCTATTGCCGCCCCGTTCACACTAATCAAACGAGCTGGACTTGGGGGGGTCAAGTGTACTAGGATCCAGGGCCGGAAGTTGTCAAGGAAGACACCTCCCATGATCCCACAGTACTTCAGGACGTCATCCAACGACGACTTTCCATTTCAGGTACAGTACAAGCTCTTTTTACAACTCAAAAAAAATGAGCTCATGAACAGGGGTAATGCTAAAAAAAAAGGGTGAACAATATACATCTATATATGGAGTAAAATAAGTAGAATTGTTTTTGGTGTCTTCATATTGTTCGTTTGTGTTTTCCTCATAGATGCTGCGACTAATCAGAGATGTACCTCGAAGCAGGGAACTCATTTCTGCAAACCTCAGAGACCCCGACATTCCTTTTTTTGGCCGTTCGAACACAAACAGGAATCATATTCTGAGAGAGGAGGAGGTGAGCAGCCCCTCCAGGCCTCATAAAAAGCAGCATTAAGCTCCCCTAATTAAAGTGAACTCTCCCCCCTTCTGAACAGTGAGCGTGACTTCTGGGACGTAATAGAGCCTCCTCAGGTCCTCTCTCAGCCTCATATCGGGCTCCCGCACAAGCTCCACTGCCGGAGCACTGCAGGCTACGACAATCAATAAAGAGCAACTTCATGAATAGAGAATATCTTCTCCACCATAAACAGCTACTATTTTCAACAGGCTGGCCGCGGCAGAATGGCTTGATTTAAATGCATTGGATGCTGAATGACACGACACCGTACAGCTGTAGAAGGTAATCTGTAATCCTCCCTAATAGCCTGGAGAGAGGAGCAGCACACACAGATCAAACGAATCACGCAAACGTCCGGAGCATTAAAATAAGGAGCATTATTCAAGTCCGGTAATGTGGCATATCACGTTATAATGTTTACCATCTCCCCCAGAATGCTCCTTGTTTTCCTGTTCACCTTGTGGGCCACTGCGCCGCGGTGAGGAAGACATCAACCCGAATGACAAACAACAAACACGAAGCTCAGCAAAACACAATCATACCGCAGGCTTCATAATCACCTCCGAGATGTTTTTTCTTACAAACTTTTTTTTTGTAAGATACTGTTTTGTTTCCGTCCCATTTGGATTCATAAAGTTGTGAATCCTTGTGTGAGCGTCAAGTTGAGGCCAAAGTGCACAATGGCTGACTAATGAGGCTCAAATACAAGACGGGGAAACTGATTACACCGCGAGACACTGCTCGAGACATAATCACTCCTCCGATTACGGTCGAGTAACTTCTTTCTTCTTAGTTACTGAATCAAACTTTTTTTTCCCCCAAATTAACTGTCCAGTCTTTTCAAGAGGCGCGTTGAGTTTTGTGTGTTTTCGGGGAACATAAATCAGTTCAGAGCAGACACTGTAGTCACACATGGATACATGCTTCAGCTATCAGCTAATTAAGGGGCAAATCTAACCATCAAATAAATTAATTTAAATACATTTTTGATCAAATAATGAAAAGCTGCAGCGCAGGCTTTATTACAAGATAAATATTTTAAAGCAGCTGCAAGGAGCTTTGATTTTGTTTCATTCTGGCGCCCCCTGTGGACAAAGGCGGTTTGATCTGACCTGAAGTGAGCTGGTATCCTTGATATGCTTCATTTGTGTGTGGGAAACTTGCTTTCGATAGATGAACACTTAGTTTTCCATCCTCATGGAACTTAACGTACCTGCTCTCCTTGGTTAGACTCACCAAGTGCACTCTGATGTACAGATGTCTGGCCTTCAGCTGAAATACATCAACTCTGTTGTGCTATATTTTTCTGTTTCATCTTCCCTTTCGTTGATCCACCCTTTCTTTGCTCGGTTCTTTGCAAGGATATACAATAACGTCCACTACAAGCATCCCAATCATGACGTGTCTCAAAGATCTTGTCCTCGCTAGTGTGTGCATGTGTTGTGAAAGCAACTGAATGAATCAGCAAGCACATGTGTGTGGCATGAAAGACGTCCTACCTGCCTCCCAGTGTCTACAGGAGCTGCTTCTCCTGCTGAGCAGCGCCTGGTGGGTGAGCCGCTTCGACTGAATAAGAGCTCAGAACAATTTTCCTGTACTGTTCCACATTATGTAGTTAGCAGACAATAGGTGTAGTGCTGCCAGAACAGTGGCCCCCGCCAAGTTTTTTTTCATCCAGGCAAAAGAAATTTCACAGTTTGCATAATCCCACTGCAATTGGTTGAACATCCAGTCTCGTAAAAAGACATAATAAACCTGTCGGGTATTTGGCCCATCCTTCTAATTTAGACACCTCTTAAGAATCCTTTCTTGAAGCACCCCGCAGATGCACTTCTATAAAAGATGAAGACAAGTCAGAGTCAGCCCTAAATTCCTCCAGATCCATGCTCGGCCCGGATCTGCCGCGGCAGCAGAGCTTATAGGTTTCACTCTAGTCATGTGTTTACTTCCACTGGCTCCACTGTGCTGCGTATCTGCTCCATTGCAGCTCCAAATCCAAGCACTTCTAATCCTTCGGTTGGGATTTATAACACATACCTATTACTGGGGTCGCGTGTTAAATGGAGGCCTAGTGCTACATGTTCTTTATAACTTGACCAACCGACCTGCAAGCGCACCTTAATGGGTCTTGGTTGGACGGCATAACAAAGGATGAAACAGAGTAGCTAATAACAACACAGAATTTCAGGCTACGCGTAGGTGCAAAAGCATTTTTAAGGTTTCCAATGGTAAATGTGTTCATGTGGCTCTTCCTGGTGGGGGAGTTTGAGTGTGCACGGCGTGAAACCACATGTGTGCTGCACTCACTCACGTAATACAGATTAAGAAATCCCAGTCCAAACCTTTCTGAAAACGATGATGGAAGGGTTTTTTTCTCTTTGCGTGAGCGCTGAACACATTGTCGCTAGGCAACGGCTGATGTTCCAAAGCTTGCCCAGGTGTATAAGAGAGGTTACAGATATTATTCAAGTTCTGCTGAAGCATGAAGCCGATGCTTCTTACTGCTTCAGCAACTACTTGACGTGTTGAAAATGACATCATTTTCTATTCTGCTCTCGTACCACAAAAAGAAAAAAAAAGAAAACCTAATGATATCCAGTATTTAATTCAGGGCAGACAGGCATTGACTACAGTAGTCACGAATAAAGGCAAAGACAGGAAAGCACATTACTCCCCACTGCCATTTTCATAGATATTATTCCGTCAAAACCAGTGAGTCCTTTGGTCATTTGTCCAACAGGATCTAATTGCCTGCTGTGATTGTGTGTGTTGCCTCAACGACTTGGAGCAGATAATAAAGAATGCAGATGAGATGTTTGATAAATACTCAGAGGTGATGTTTACACTATCGCGGGGATGGCATTCATTTCTTCAGTTCTTATGCCTAATTATTCAATTTCATGTATGGCCATCCGTCTCCCAACTTCTGAGGGGTTAATAACACGTAGAGCCGCTGATTTGGTGAATGCTCTTTAAAACACATTTATTTATCCATGAAGGGTTTTTCTTTTGACTGTCTCTTATCTGTGTTCAAGGTGGTTGTTTTGTTTTTGTTGCTAGTTTTTTCATTTGATTTGAATTGAAATGGAATTGTAACTAAATCAGAATGAAAGAAATTAGCAAAAAAGAAAACCAGATCAATCCAGTCGCTAGAATAAATGTGGCAATGTCTATGTCAATGCAGACCGTGGATACCTTTCTTCATGTTGCAAATGTTGACTCCTTCAGCTTCAATTCGATGTTGTGACAACGCCGTGCTTATGGCCTGATAATGTTTAGGGGCAAAAATCACTTGGTTAGCGTTTGGGAAACGATCATGTTTCTGCTTAACTGGTTAAGTCGGCATGTAAACAACTGGAAACAGAATCAACATCCAGTTTTGTTGCCACTAACGTGTCCCGACCGTCCTGAAAACGAGCCACTGGTTTTATGCTTATAATCAAAATCAAATCAAATCTATTTATATAGCCCAAAATCACAATCACAACCCTCGATTCAAGCGAGGAAAAAAAACAACTTTTAACAGGGGAAAAAAGACGTTGAAAGAAACCCCAGTGAGAGCCACAGAGGAGGGTTCCCTCTCCCAGGATGGACAGACATGCGATAGATGTCACATGTACATGAAAAAATTTGAATAATCACAGTTTATGAGTTGCATTGACAGAATATCTGATATAGCAGGGGTCATTACTTTTATCTTCCAGTAGTTCAATGATAGAACTGTTGTTCTCATTCATTCACTTTTAGGCTGCTTCCACAGACTGATGCAAAACTAACTCATTGTTTCATTTTTCAGCTCTATTTTGTGTTTACACACGTTTGTTTTTTCTCTGCTCCAAACCATGGATGGGTAAACGCGCACCACCGCTGTGGCGCACACCGAGCAGCTGGAGCAGCTCGAGGATTGGCCACGTTCATATAAACGGACCGCGAGCTTGACTATAGCCGCACCGAGACCCAGCGCGTGCTCTACTGAAAAAAAGGGTCTTATCGGTTCGAGTGACGACCTTCAATCAGCAGCAGTGAGCGAGCGGCAAACGTTCAGCAGGAGCGAGCGAGCTGTGCGCTCTGCAGTTGCTTGCAGGTGGTTTGCTGACGTCACAGGGCAAAGCGCTCGCTGCGCACAGAAAGTAGATGTCTCTGTCTATGATCAGGTCGGGATCTCGTAACACTATTAGCGGTAATTAGCTACCGAGACAATTTCACAGAAATCATTTCAAACCACAGGGAATTAACTGAAAATAGATTTATTACATTTTTTACTTGTTATCTTTGTTCAAGGCATTACTTTTCACTGGCCCCACCGGGCCAGTGCTTGGAGCGTTCTGGTGGCCCTGACAGTTTTAAAATTACATCCGGGCCACCGGGCCATTTATATTGTCGACCCCTGTATAGTGTGTGGATAGTGTGTGGATCCAGAAGGACGATTTAGCAGGCCTAGGCCTCACCAAGCGATGCCCGAGCTTACACAACCTCCTCTCCACTGTGGTGACCAGGAAGAGGGCAGGCCACACAAGATAATAAGCAAGAGGTAGACAGGCATCAAAGAATTAGCGGTGACAAAGGCAGACGTTTCATCACCTCGGGTTGCCTGTGTCTCGGCCAACAAACAGCACTTGAATTACCGTGTTCCAATTAGCTCCGGAGCAGCATCTGTTTCACTCTTTTAAATGAGTTTTTGATACTGAAATGTTTTGACGGAACTTTGACCACTTTTTGTACGTTGTACTCTAAAAAGAAAAAAAGCTCAGTGGGTCACAGGAACAAACGTGCGTACCTTAAATCCAGTGGCCCTTAGAGGTAAGAACCGACCTGCTTATCTCACCCTGCTGCCCTGAACGCCCGCATCAGCTGCCAACATCGCTTCACTCTGAAAAGTGGATTTCAAACTACTCCCTTCGCTAATTACATTACCGGATGTTTATCGGGAAAAAAATTGTTAATTATTTTAGGAGTGTGGTGCATAACAACAGATTATTAATTCTCACCTCTGATTGTTTCTACATGTGGAAACGCAGGTTCCCTCCTAATTAGGGCAAAATAATTACTTTGAAAACTTATTTAAGTGTCTGTCTGATCTGTCTGCTCTGCTCAGGCTTCATTAAGGGCTCTGCCTCTGTGTGTGAACAGGTGATGATAGCACGCCTTGTGTCCGCTGTCATCAAAACAAAGCAGGTCCGTCAACAGTCGAACTTTTCCAAAAAGTTTCGTCACGGCTGAGTTCAAAGAGGGTGGTTTCTATAGTGTTCACATTAATTGCCCTGTGAATATTGTATGCCGTGCTCTTTGCCACTCTTTCATCCTATCTACCTACAACTGTCGACTGCAGCTAAATTGCACGGAAAATGTTAACATGCACACATTTACATACTCGTACTTTTACACCGAATGTTCTGACTGCAGAAGACCCCGTCTCTTCACTTCTTACAAGTCTCAAAAAGTAATTAAATCTGCACAAAACAACCTTTTTATATATACAATTGCTCCAAAACATTATTAATTCAACCAGTAACAACAGGTGGGTTCCCCTGGTCAGGACGGCACACCCGGTCCAGTTTTAACACAAGGCAATATAAAGCAGCTCTAGCAGGCTGGACGGCACTGGAGATGGAAGTTTTAATGTGTACTGTGTAAAGTTGTTGCTTGGACTGATGAAGCCAGAGATTAATATCATAGACTCAGTTCCACAGAGCAATTCAGAACACTTAACTTAGGTTTCCTGTGGTCTGACAGATCTTATAAGCCTGCTTTTCACTCCATCAGGCAGGCCAAAGAAAAAGTGTTTTATCTTGAAAACTGACTATGCTCCGTGCTGTTCCGATGTCTGACTTCCTGTCTCGATGATCATGTTTTAAAGAATAAATTGCATGCACTCATGAACATAAAATAAAGGGGCAACAAGTAAATCTCAACAGCATGTCGGCTGCCTAATGGTGAATATGAAGCCTCACACATAGAACGCCGGCGCCTCTGCACCACTTCGATAGACGACAGTAGTCAGCTTTCAGTCGTTTTGTTCATCACCTAACAAATCAGCAGAAAGTATTTGCTTTGCAATTGTTCCATGAAATCAAAATCGTTTGTCAATATCCAGCTCTTTGGATGGTTAATTACCTCTCGTGCCTGTTAGTCTCTGATAACTCCCCCTTGATTCCAGCACTGGGTTAGCACTTTCTACGGTCTGTACAGCAAAACTATTTAATCTCGCCGTCAGAAGAAAGCAAACCAGTCTCAAAAGCCCATTCACCTTAATGGAAGATTCGCATTTCGGTGCCTTAAAATTTTTTCAGAAGTCTTTTTCCAGTCTTTTCTCATCTCTGAAGGACGGGATGGGCATCAACAAAGAAGTCTCACTGAAAATGAATCCGAGCGTGGCATCTTTTTCACGACACTTTGACGGCGCTGTTTGCATCCACGGATGAATACGTTCATTGGAGGATTTTGCCTGAACCGAACACGGTCCTCCAGGTTGTCACGAACGTTTAACTTAAATCCCATTTAAAGTTGCATCACAGACAAGCACTTAACTTAAACTCTGACAATTTTTCTTTCATACGCACAATTTCTTTTGCATGATGGAGGTCAGACAGAAATGTGATGGATATCTTAATGCAGCAAAAACACAACGCCAGGACTCTGAGTCCATCTGCAAGGACACCTGATATATATATAATTTGAATGTGTATTCATCAGAATCCATCATGAATCCAACATCACTTTAAAGAGAAAAGGAGGCCGTGATGCAGAAGAGTGATGCGCCCCCAGAAATGTGTCGTATCTATCACATGCTGGCAGAAGGTAAAAACAGTGTACAACCTTTTTGTAATGGCGGTTCAGCAATCCACAAACTGGAGGTCAATCACACATACCTGTCTTGCGGAAGGAATTTAATAAACTGAAGGAAAAGCCTGTTAATTGACGAAATTCCGCTGCAGATAACAGAAAAATAAGTCACCCATTCACTTATCAGTCAACTTATCCCTCACATTCCTGCCTCGACCTTACCACAACAATACACTTTCATTTGTTGATGTTTCAAAGCTTTTTCTCCAAGTTTCTGTTTTGTCCTTGATGGCAGAGTCACCAGTGAAGTGAGAGCGAGAGACTCAGATGGAGTCCTGAGATGTCTTTCTTAAAAATCCTTTTTAAGGAAGTTTTTTTTTTTTTTTTTTAAATCCTCGTTCTACAATTGTAACAGAGTCAGAAATTGCGTCTCATCGCGAGAGTAACGTGAACCACCGCACCTCGAATCATCAAGTAAATCGTTTTCTGAGTATAGAAGTTTCATCAGAGATACTTTAACCGATGCAAACAGAGGAAACATTCCCCCTGGTATGATCCTTTCAGTCTGCAGTCACGAAGCCTTACAGACCTTTCACACGGCATGAACAACCTCAGCTCTGTGAGAGTGGATCGCTATAATGGAATGCAGTTATTTATTTTTTTCTGTAAAAGCATCAGTGAATAAGGTCTTCTGTCAAACCCTTCAGGCTAGTTTTCGACCAATCAGCCGTACAGTATTTTACCTTATTGACGTTTTTCAAAGCAAACACGGCCATTTAAATGGATTTTTTTTCATAGACCGGACCCAGTTTTTTTTTTATTGCCTCTGCCCTGAAATAGACATTTTCATTGATCGGACCATGCAAGACACTGTCTCAGGCCATGAGGAAAACTTAGAGACCGAAAGAAGGCTATAGTACAATAAGGTGCCGTCGGAAAAAAAAATGATCCACTGTGAAGGACTTAAGACTGTAATTGAACATTCAAAATAATGTTTCTTTAGTGCTTAATCACCTTAAAATAAGAATCTTTGTGGCTCTCGTTAACCTTAGAATGAGCCTTGTATATTGACAGAGTCTGCCATGTTCCTACAGCAGACCACGATGGACAAACTGAACACTGACTCTAGAAAAGGCCCCTCCAGGCATTTTCTCAGTTTGCACGTCCTCTGCTCCTTTTTCTTCACCTCCTCTTGCGTGCGAGTCCCTCCTACATGAGATACGGAGCGTAGGTGTGGAAGAGACGCGAGGAGAGAGAGGAGACGAGGCAACAGGCATTTAACATAATGAGACGTCCGTGCTTTAGACACGTTTTTTTGAAACAACATCAATTAATGCATTGCTTTCATTATGTTCTTATCCCTGTCAGCTGTGTCCATGGCACGTTATATATGTACTTTAAATTCACTTCACAGACGTGGAAAGGTGATTATAAATAACATGGAGGTGAAAAGTCACAATGGAACGCATCAGAACAACTTCTGGAGGAGGCGCTAGACAAACAGTGAAGGACGGAAAGTTTTATCACACGTTTGATACAGACGCAGTGTTGCCAACTTATATTTAGCGAGTTCTCGGACCCATCTAACGACTCTTTTTCAAAAACGTGATTAGCGGCGAATCTAGTGACTTTTTCTGGCGTTATTGCAGACTTTTGGAGACTCTGACATGAAAGCACGTATCGTTTTTGCTCTTCTCAACGAGCGGCAGATGCTGCCGTGGGCCCCTCCCCCGTCCCAAAGTACTCAGAGGCGACCCAGTCTGATGAAGGGAGCACGGATACAGGCGATGACATCATTTAGCGGCTTTTAGCGGCTTTTATGACAGCCAATAGCAACTTTCCTTACTGAGGAGCTCCACTCCCATTATGGTTTTGCATTTTCCAGTTGTGCATCGAGCCCTTTGTCACGTCACGGGCGCCAGAGAGAACTGCCAAAGAGGATACACATTCGGCAAGCCTCTGCCGTCTTGCATCCCCCTGCTCGAGGAGGATTTTGGGAACCCTTCAAAATGGCCGGCTGAGATCGGTTTCCAGGTCACAGGCAGGAGGACGGAGGAGAGAGGAGACACAAAATCTAGAAATTAGATTGTGTATGTAGTCGCCACTGTAGGGGAGGGCGAGGTTAAAGGTATTCCGTTGAATATAATGTGTTAGATGCCACCAAATCCTGCACACTGGACCTTTATGCAGTTCGGCAATTTGCTAATTTAAGTTTGCTGATCAGTGATGAATTCATCACTGTTCTGACTGCCGTTGAAGAACAGCCGTCAGGCCGTGAGTTCAGAACAAGAATCTGCAAGACGAATTTCCGAGATGAACGATGTATTCGTATCATCGAGCCATGTCATCCCTTTGCTTCGTATTGAGAAGAAACACACATATTAAAACTGGAAGGAAATGTAGCACGTCGCCGTTGGCCCTCGTCCCTCATCGCTCTTCTAACGGTCGCTCTTCTGACGGCCGCTCGTGCGAATTAAACAAAAGCATTTAAGTTTAAGTTTTGGGCAAGTTAAGTTAATTTCCCGAAAGCTGAAACTTTTCGACTTCATACTATCCATTTTCCTAAAGTTTTATTGCTGAGGCAGCCCAGATAAGGCGAAAAGTTTTGTAGATTAAAACCTGGATTTAAATGGCATATAATGACGATACTTTCAACATATAACTGCTTCCACTAGATCTGCTGGACATATTTCTCTGCAAAAGTCAAATACTTTGCGGTGTGGGTTTCTCCGAGGAAGGTACCACCGGCAAAGCGCAAGCCTATGAATCATATCCTTATCCAAAAAACTAATATCGCTCGCAAGTAATTCAAAAGCGTCTGCCTGTGCCTTGTATCGAGCACCTGCGTGGGTTTTTCAAAATCAAAGCATTTACTGTATATTAGATTTTCCCTGTCTGAAAGTTTATAGATGAGCAGCCATTTTTTTTTCTGCAGAGGGTTTATGATGTATGTTTCATTGTACTGTGAACCTAAATCATCACGACTGTCCACGTACTGCCTTCACGTGCCTTGAACTGCTTTATTCAAGGTTTGGTCTATAAAAAATTTAAAATTCCTCAAATGATCGATCCTTTTAATTTTGCAGCCTCTCCACAGTGAATTACCTGCAATATGTCGTCTTGTCATTATTGCAAAGGTAGCCAGCCATTATGGGAACTCAGTGCCTCTTTTTTACATTACTCCACTGACATTCCTCTCTGTGGTCACTCTGCTTTGTCTACTTGAAGCCTGCAGGAAATTCATATAAGTAGCTGAAGGTCAAAGTCATTTTTTTAGAATCTACATTTTTCCCAACACTGATTTATTTTGTAAAGGATGTGCACATACAAGTACTTAGTTTTTACGTTCTTTTTATTTGACACATTGAAAAAATCATTAAGGTATGAAGGCGCTTGTTCTCTTGACGATTGCACTAAAATCCCTGAGCTCTCAGCAGAGGTCTTCTCCTTCCCTGACTGTGTTTTTGCAGAACGTGTTTCTGCGTCCACAACAAAATTCACCAGGGAGAGAAAACAGTCAAAAATAAATCAATTTTAATCTTAAATAATAAAAAAAAGCAGTAAATCCTTTCACCTCTTCTTGATTTTACAGGTGAAATGGAATCAAACTGAATTTATGGAGCATTAGTGATGTGGACCCAGGTCATTTTGACTTGGCTTGAATGACTGCTTTGACAGAAAACACATAACTCAAGACTCGACTTGGACTTGTCCGTTAAAGACTTGAGACTTGATTTGACTTGAGACCTGATGACTCTCAAGCTGTCAGTACTTCTCAAGAAATCAAGATAAGCTCTTATAATGCTCAGCCCAGTCGTCCAGACGTTATCGGTTTACGTTTCTGCAAACCACGGATATGCTTATTAGCTGACTTTCAGACCGCGTCTGCAGACATTTCAAGCTGCTTTTAATGGCGACCAAAACCGGCTGTTTGTCACGGAAAGTTGGACTGTCTCCATTCGTGATCGTGGTCAAACCATGATGTTGTCCTCACCCTATCCAAGTGGCTTCAGGTTCAAGTTGCAACATAAAGATGCGTTCAGCTTTACCTTAACTGTGGTTTTGCAGAAACGTATCCAACTAACGTTTATTCCATAGATTATGGCTTATAATGTGATTCAGTTTATTTCAATGAATACCAACGATTATAATACTTTTTGACCATTTTAAATAAATTGAGAAATAATATTTGACAGGTACTGATACCTTGTCTCCTTGACTCCTCTCCGTATAAAGACCACGTGCTGCAGCTATAAGACTGCAGTCTTCCTGGGTGGGGACAAAGTGACCTGATTTGGGACCTGACTTGGCTTCAGTGGTGTCTCTACATGACTTTCCTCAGGAAAAATGACTTTGGACTTGGACCAAACGACTTGTGTCACATGTTTGGCTCAGACACAAGAACATATCACATCCATACTCTTTCGCCGTCTGCTTGTGAGTTTTACAATATTGTCATTTTTACTGACAACTCACATTTAGGTTTTTTCCAACCATCCCCGATCTCAGAACAAGAGTTGTGACACAATCCTGCGACAACGATCAATATTAATTACAGCTTTTACTGCGTATCGATAAATACTGCGTGTGCTATGTTATGTAGACAGATAACTGCAATTTCTTAGCTTGGACGAGGGTAATGAGCGTCCGCTGATGAGCACAAAACACACAAAACATTTACCAGAAGCGGTCAGCTGTTAAATATTCTCCTCCTGTCCTGCAAACTGACAGCGAGAGTGATGCAGTCAAACGTCCCTGCAGTTCTTGGTTCCATATAAAAATATGAAAATTGCTGCGGCGTCATCAGAAGCACCTCCACAGCGAAGTCGGAGCTCCTCTAGTCTCACATCAACATTCACGTAAAATTAAAACTGTTAATGGGACATAAACGTGAGATGAACTCGGCTCTTTATAGAGGGCTGGGTGTGCTCAGTGAGATCCCACATAATAAAAAGTTTATTCTCCTGAATCATCATCAGACGGACCAATAATGATCTTCACTCACTGATAAAGCACCGGAGCAGCGCTGCCTGCAAACTCTGCAAACCCCGCAAGTGTGTCTCCGTCTTGCTGCATTGTTTGGTGGTGCGTCAAAGCTAAAATGAACGAGACCTCTTTTCCCCTGGTGATCATCGCCACGTCTTCACTTCTACTTTAGATGTAAAGCTCCGGGGAACTCGTTTATACGTGCAGAAATGTCATCCGTTTAGTAGTTGTTGCACTTTGGATTCAGGACACTTTTTTTGCAGTGAAAAATAAATGCCACATCTCGTCTCCAAAGACTAGAGGGGGAGGGCGTGCCTTTAATGTGGAAGTATAACTCTAAAGCCTGCCGCTAATCCAACTTAATTCCACATTATAATCAATAGTTTGCAACCGGTTTGTTTCCATGCAAATCCGCCCCCATTGTAAGATAATCTTTTAATGCGGTTTTTAGTATCTCACCAGTGTACCTCCTTCTTCTCCTCTCCCGTGTTGACAAAGTGAGTCACAAACTTTCACATTTTTTTCCACATTCGCAGCCTTAAACAGCGATAACCACTTAAAGCTAAAGAAATAAGTCGCAAGCTTACTCTAATCACATCCTGTGAAAAGAAAAAAAAGGTGGGCTTTAATCTGTTCCACAGTTGTCAAATTTGAAAAAAAAAAAAAAAAAAAAAAAAACTCACAGGTGCTCACAGGAAACGCACATGAATAAAACTCAGAGCACAATTGTGATGAATAGCCTAAAAAACTGAGAGGGAAGCGGTCCCTCCGAGGACATGAATGTCTGGTCGGCCCTGTAAAGAGAATACACGAGGTGCGCAGGGCTCCACGGTCCCCTTATAAAAAGTGACACAGTATGACAGCACGGAACCCGCCAGCAAATTCCCTCAGCTATAAACAGAAAACAAAAGGGGGCGGGGGGGAATTAGCAGCAAGCAGGTCAGGCTGTTTATTTCAAGAAGTTATGGACTCAGCTTACAGAGAGCTGTGCTTGAAAGGTTGTGCACACAGGTGATTTAACTCTTTTTGTTGTTTAGAGAGCTTGTAAAGAGTGACTGCGATCTTTATCTTTAACCTAGTGTACAGAGAGTGTACAGAGTCCAGAGATCGCACGTAATTCTCATCTTAGCTCCACCCAGCGTCAACCTGAGCAGCTGATTAGACAGCCAACTTCTGTACGGAAGCCCTGAGGGACACATGAGGAATGGGAAAAAAAATTAAAAAATCTGGTGATCCATCTTGGGCGTGTGATCCAAACTGTTTTCTCTCCCGTGTTGATGACTTGAGAACTGGTGAAAAAAAAAGGGTTTTGCTAGGATATTTTGTCTAAGTTCATTAATTTTTGCATTTTTTTTCCATCTGTGAAAAGAAATAATTTTTTCAAGAGATTTCTTTTTCAAAGTGTGAAACTTAATGAAAATTGATATTGAATAATTTTTCCTCGCTTGCTTCTCAGGGCTTCTTGCTGTGGCTGTGAAGAGTCATTAAATCATATTTAGAGACTTTTTTTCACTGTTTTTACTGCGTTAGGCTTACATATAAATTGAAATTAATCTATTTGCATGAACAGTTTTTACTCCGTAGTAACAGCTTCTTATTTTAGCCACTGTTTATTTATGTGCATCCTGTATTCATCCTCTCTGTTTAGGTTTGGGCATAAAAACTACATTTTATGGGTTTGGAAAAGATCATTATTTGGCTTAGGGTTAAGGGTTAGGGTTAGTTTACATTCAGTAACAAAAGTGGACATAACTACTCTTCCACAAAAAACCTTACGGGGTGTCTACACAGGATGCCATTGTTTTTTTCAGTCATCTCTCTCCCTGCCGAATGGCAGAACTTCTATTTAATAAATCAAGCCACCGCCGCAGGCGACGTCACGTATCAATGAACGCCAACCAAAAGCCCATTTCTCCACATCCTGTCTTCTTTTTTTGTAGACACAAATGGGGCACCGAAGCTGCCGATGCTGCTCCTGTTATGGCACCTGCGTAGACCGGACATTACAATCCGTCTTCACAGGCATTAACACAATATAATTTATACATTAAATGTACAATATATAACTTCTGCCAGTCGGGGGCCTTCTATCAAAACAAAACAAAAGACATCTGTGGAGGTGAACTCTGATATGGTGACTGCCGGCTGGAGCTGAAGGGGAAATGTACTTTACTTCATGAAGACTTGACAGAGAGGAGAGGAGAAAAGAAAGAGAGGGAACCAGAGTCCGTAGGGACCGCAGGGTTCGCCAAACCTGGTGCTGTGCCGATGCTCAGTGATGTTAGCTTACAGCTAGTGTACAATAATAAAAAAAAAAACCTTCACTTTCGATGTATACGCCATTAAACAACTCACAAAGTGGTGTGACTCAGGTACAAAAGTTTAAGGATGAGTTAATGTTTAAATCTGTATCTGTAAGTTTCGTCTCGTTTGACGACCTTCCTTTTGCAGGAGTAGCGACAGGCGACCACATGGAACGTTAAACTTGTAGGTTTCTCTGGGTTTCAACACTTGAGGATAATGTAACTGATGATGTAACTACACAACTCAAAGGTCAAGGCCTTTTTTAGACGTTTTAATGCAGAACTCAGACACGTTATCTGGGTCATTCCATGCCAACTCACCCTGACCCAGATGATGTCCAAAAAAATCATGTTGAAAAATGATTGAGACCTTGTAAATTCATACAGCTATACTTGCAAATACTTTTTAAAGTTGTGATTTTGTCTTTTAAAGTTTTGCCCTCAAGGCTACATTTCAGCATTTTCTGTGACTCTGTGTATTCTCAGCCTCACCAACAGATCCTTTCTCACTGCTTCCGGTCGAAACTTCGAACTAGAATTATTATTAAACCAAATATTCGAGAAACACTGAGAAAAACTTGTGTACATGTATTCATTTAAATACGGTAGTTGTTGCTGAATGGTTACAGTAATCACATGAATAACTGGACATCATTTTCACAAATTCATATCCCAACAAGTTTTAATTTTCTTGCAATGACATCTTGATTCTGTGCAGTATTAATCTAGCTCAATAACATCTAAAAAGTATCCGTTCCCGCATAAAACTAGGTGCCACAGATATTGTAAAATATAGCTCTCTGTTTTCCCAATGATTATTACATACTTTCACATAGAAAAGTTTTAAGGAAATTTCCTTGAAACTGTTCTATGTGAAAGTATTCATATTCATTGCATAGATGTATACAAAATTCAAAGAGGTTATATTACCCATTCATCAATTATCATCTTTTTTTAAATTAGCTAAATTCATACGTTTCACTGGGAGTTGTCTCATATTCAGTGGTTTTATTTCATCAGTAGATATTTGCACCGTGTCGACTTCAAGGTCTTTCTATCTGTCTGATACCTATTGAGCCTGTTTTTCATACATCGCACGACTCTGGCTGCAAAACTAAAACAACGAGTTGGAAGAAAACGCTGATGGGAACTCCAAAAATCATCTGCTTTCAGTCAGATGAACAAGGCGTTCACAAACCTACTGCGTGCTGCCACACAGCACCAAACAGTCGACTCCACCAAAACGCAAAAATAGACAACAGAGGAGCTGAAAGTTTCTGAATGTAGTCTAACAGACACTGTTCCTTGACGGATAAATACTTGAATAGGTGGAGCCTTGGTGTATGCCTCGCTGTTGCTCACAGCAAATTGTTTTGCCGTGAGCTGTCTAGTTTTGGAGGTATCACTTTAAAAGATGTCTGCCTTCTCTCAAGTACAAGTGAAGGCCAGTGTCGCTTGGTAGAAAGAAAATCGCTCCTACATAGAACTGCTTGGAACAGAGTCTGTGGATTATCTTGAGTAACCGGGTGATTGTTGAGTTGTTTTTAAATATAATATTTTCCATTATATTTCAGAGAAATCAGACATCTTGCTTGTCAACTTACTGTACATCAAGAAGATCTTGAAGGATACAGATGAGGAGGGAGAAAATGTATATTTAAGATTTTGGTTTGAACTGCCCCTTTAAATTAAGCATTATGCAGTCTGTATTGAATCATGGATCTCAGATCAGCACTGGGGCTAGGAGTGTGGCTGTTGATGAATGGTTTGCACTGCATGCTGGGGCCTCAATGGCAAAAATTTAGCTGAAGGCCTCCACAGAGAACAGATACCCAGGGTGCATCACTCATTCAGTTCCTCTGCCGTCCCTTTTTTTCCCCCCCGCCCAGTTCACTTGTCCACATCCTTTTATGGACCGAAATCCTTGTATTAGAATACAACAGAGTTGTTACAGCGCGGCTCAGGAGTGAGCTGCATACTAAAGAGGCGACCAGCAGAGTACAGTGACTGTCATCCAGGTAGCTTGTTCTGTTCTGCACTCGTTCCCCCTTCTTTCATTTGCATTCACAGCGGAGCGCGAGCCGAGCAGCTCACACAGCGAGGGCCAAGGTCAGGTTTGTCTTGCTCACACGCGTCAGACTTCCCGGGTCCAACCCCTCACGCCGGACTGCCCCCACGGCTGAAAAGTCTTTGAACAACAGCCGGTGCGTCGGCCATGACAGATCAACAAGTCTCTGGTGGGACTCAAACCTTATCAGCACGAGAGGAAGAACAGAGTCGGAGTCGCCGTGCCGAGGATGAGTGAAAACATCAATTCGGTCTAATTTCCGCAGCCCGCTTGCGACGCAAACCTCTGTGAGACGCCGGCAAATTACAGAAGCGGATGCCTGCGGGCGGAATGGAGCTTGCCCACATAAATAACAATAAACTCAGACGTTTTATTGTTCTGACGACATAGAAGCGGTAGCCGCACAAATGAAGCCATCAGCTCGCAGTGTGTCGCAATCAGACTCCATCATGTCTCCGATCAAATACTAAAATGGGTTCTTTTCCCCAAAAATGACACTGCGCCCCCCCCGCTGTGTTGTCTGCTGTCAACACTTTAACAAAGTTTCTAACGGTGTCGGGAAACTTCCAAATGACCTTTGCTCGAAGCTTTACACGGAATATATTGTCAGGTAAGCTTTCTGCGGCATATAAATGGCACATTTAGAGTGAATTAACGTCTTGAGCTGTTTTTAATGTCACACTTGCTTCGCTGTGACCTTGCATGAAACATTTCCTTCTCATCTCGCTTTGATGATAGACTGCCGCATTTTGGTTTATGAGGATTTCATGCTCATCTCCTCCCTCGTATGTTACACCAGGTGGCAATCTGACAACTCAACGATTTTATCCCCATTTCTCAGACGTGCCACCGTCGCAGCGCTCGGCGATACACTTGCCAACATCTTTTCCCCATCCGCCATAAAAACTGCAATTGTTGTACTTCCCGTTTCTCAGATAACCTTTGAC
Source organism: Diplodus puntazzo (assembly GCA_963678695.2). Lineage (NCBI taxonomy): Eukaryota > Metazoa > Chordata > Actinopteri > Spariformes > Sparidae > Diplodus > Diplodus puntazzo. The sequence continues at coordinate 25,866,758 of OZ023164.1, forward strand.
GATAACTTTGACCAGTGTATGAAGTCGGAGCTTACGATGCAGCAGAATGCATGAATGTGTCAGCGTAGCGGATATAACGCGGCGGTGTTTTGCATATATTATAGCGGCTTTTGTGCCAGCATATGCCACCCATTTTGAATTAAATGAGCAAGTGATCCAGATGACTTACAAAGTAAAATGGGAACAGAGGGATTGTCAAAGGCTGGTATGCACATAATTCTGAATGCAGTATGCCTCTCACTTGCCTGTTATGCCATCTGGAATTGTTTGGGGGGAGAATGCTGCAAGGCACATATTTTCTAAGCAGCAAGTGAAAATGAAAACGTTCTGTGTTACGTCCTGATCTTTTGCAGTCGTGTTGTGTGCGGCACATGGAGCCGAGCACCGACACACGGCACAACAACATTTGTGCTCTTTCACTATTGACACTTTCTGTAAAAAGATGCAACGAGGCAAATACGAATATTCAATGTAGTAGATTACACAGATTATTTTTTTTTAAAAAAATGTAATTGCCATTTAAATCACTACAAACGCAATAAATGAAAACAAAGCGAAAACAAAACTGAATGACGCATGTCGACTTTTAAATCTGCACCTGAAACACGCTCCTGTCAGCAAGATAAAATAACAAGGAGGTTTTGGTGAGATTTTTCAGTCGTGACTCATCGGTTACAAAGCACAACAACACTGGAGATGCTTTCTGCATACCAATGTTATTAATATTACTATTATTATTATTATTATTATTACTATTATTATTATTATTATCATTATTATAACTGTCAATGCAACTGCAATTGAATGGTGATATAAAAAAGGCACTCAAGGATAGTTTCATCTGAAACATAATCTTACAGACAGACCTCAGATAAATATCTTTCTGTGTACTGGCCTCAGGCTTTTTATACAGTTTGGGTAAGACTCCTTATTTTTGATTAAGAAAAATGTGAATACTTTGATATTTCTTTAATGATATTTGGTCTAAAAGTCGCGGCTGTTATAGCAGCAGATTAAAGCTTGCTTTTGGAATGATAACATAGGTGTTATTGGAAAGTGTGGTCACATTTAATTCAAAGCATTGCCATGAACTTCAGAGTATCCTGATTGGCTCGGTAGCGGCCAAAAGAAACACATTGGGACCCCTCAGAGAGTGTAACCATAGCAACAATACAACGTTTGAGCAGGTACAGGCATTCTGGACCTTTGACAACACCTGTGAAGTATTGTCAAATCAATGTTCACTCACCAAGGTGAGTGAAAGAAATTCTAAAAAGATTCCGAGCGTATCTCAGTGCTTGCTTCAGATAGTCCGGTGCTGGAGTCATGTGGTGACAAACTCCATTCACTGAATAAAGAGAAGTGTTGGGGTAGTTGGGGTAAAAAAGTACTCCATTACACATTTCTAACTACTTTTTAAAAAAAGTAATGCCTTACTTTACTTTGCTACTCGCTGCTTAAAGTAATTAGTTACACTACTAGTTACATTACTTTTGGATTACTCCATGACATTACCTGAGATGCACCATACCTTAATTGCCCATTAACACTGGTCCAGGTGGCTTGTAAAGGTTTTCCTGTCTGATGGCGGGCATCCGTTCCGCTTTATGTGCATTTTGCCGGCGATTCCACCGTGGAAACAGGCAACATTTCCTCCACAATATATGCGGCTACAAGCCTATCTATCTCCGCTTTTGTTGCCAATTTTTGCTCAAAGTCAAGCCTTGCCTGTTTTGTTGGTGTCGGACTTGGCAGCATCTTCTCTTCTCTCCACTCTCGGTCCGATATTTAGCAGCCACTAGCTTTATGCTAGCATGTTGCCGCTGCAGGTGCTTGGTCAGGTGACAGGTTGTGTTGACAGCGGTGGATAGCTGTTGCTGCCCCGGGCTCAGCTTACATGTCACAGTCAGATTTTTCTTCTTTTCTTTCTACAAGTTCGAAGTAGTGGCCGAATTTCCATCTCTCAAATGATGACGTTTCCATTCTGTCGCCTCCACGTTCCTTCCTATTTCGCTCGTCTTCCGTCCTTGCTCGAGTCACGTCCATACTATGATCGCGTCTACATGTCATGTGACGTGACGTGAGGTCAGGGTCAAACGTGCGTTGCGTCAGCACGCATAGAAAGGATGTTTGATTTGTGTTTTCGGTCCTCCCGTAAAGAAGCGCAAGTGACGAGATCATTTTTGATCGCAACTGTTTTTTCGTAACTGTAATGTGATTACCGACGTTATCAACAGTAACGCGTTTCATCACTGCGTTACAGACAAATGTAATCTGATTACAGTAACGCGTTACAAAGTTACAAAGTAACGCGTTACCTACTGATAAAGAGCAAGATGCCTGAGAAAAGAAAGAGCTGCGGCCTTAAGCAACCAAACGCCACATGAGTTAAACTGATTGCAAACAAACACTTACAGAAGATGGCAGAAGATGGTTTCGCCTCCGTCTTAGATGCTACATGAAAATGAGGACACGTCTCTGTTTATTAGTGCTTTCTTTCCCTTTGCACAGATACAACTGATGTTACACCTCCTGATATGCAATGCATGGACTACTTTTGGACCATCTGATTATGCTGTATGAAATTCAAATCATCTGCGAGACCTTTAAAAAAAAATAATAATAATAATACTCTTGAACAACCTCCACGTGCAACGACTGCCCCACATCTCAACAACCTGACTCCCCAAAAAATTAGACTGCTCTCCTCGACCCCCAGGTTAAAATATGCCGTGCCTTTGATTGACTGATCCTCCATTTGCGAGCTCAAATTGCTTTCCATTTATGACGGTCACGACGGCGCGCGAACCACAGTTGCACAGTTGGAAAAGGACTTTGTTATAATGACGTCTCTTGCGGATCTTTCCCCACACGGTATCGTGCATTCACAATCATATTTGGTGCCTCGGTAATCTGCTCGGCTACATTCGACTGCATTATTCAGTTATGCCCTTGGTCTGCAGTTTCGGGAGCGGCGGGGAGCCACATGGCGGGGAGGAAAGTCTATTCGTTCACGGTCGCGAGTGGAGCGTTGAAGACGCAGGAGCATGATGACAAACAAGGCTTTTTGTCGTTGGAGTTGGGTCGAGAATATCTGGTCATGTGCCGGTTCAGCGTGATAGTCAGTGCCTTGGCGAGTTAACATGTTAAATACTCGAGCGAGGTCCTTCGCGAATACAGAGCACCGACATTAGGTTGAAATTGTTGACATGCTTGAACATAATTTGCGCCCATAAGCCACAAAGCAGATCCATCAGAAAGTCTCACCCTCCAGTGGAAAATCATTTCTCATGTGCCAAGGCTACTGGCATGATAATGACATAGTCCACGTGGATATAACTGACAGGCGTAATCAATGGAAAGTTATTACTTTGTAAAAGTAATAACAGAAATACATGCAATATTTGACCTTCGTTCAGCGTCTGTGAGAGGATAATCCCTCTTTCTGAATCAAGTCGTCAGCAAATGATGGACTCTCCTTCATCTGAGGGCATCAACGTACCTGTGCGGCCGACAAAATTGACTGCCACGGGGAGCGCGCGGTGTAATGTGCGGCTTGCTTTAATTATGAGTTAATTTCTGTTGGTCTCAAGGGCTGCCCCCTTTAAGAGCACAGAAAATGACTGCATGATAAAAGGTCAGCATGTTTGAGGCTTCCTGGTTTTGTTCGTGCGTGGCTTGAGGCCCCTTATTAAAATGAGCGGCTATCGTTCTCCCACTACAAATACGGGTTTGCACAGTGCAGTCCTGGCAACAGAGCGCTCATCCAGTGGAGAAATCACCCCATGTCCAGGCATAAAGGAATTCATGTTTGAATTCACAGACTGAGAAAAGTATAACATTGGGGCAGGATAAGGTGTCTAAACATGGCAGCTCATTCATTCAGATGAATTCTGCTTACCAAGAAAGATGTTATCACCTTCCATTTCTCTGCCCCAGTACCATTCTTGGTCCTTTTTAATTTAAAGCAGCTGTAAGGAACGTTCCATTTGTGTTGACTCTGGCGGCCCCTGTGGACGAAAGCAGTATGAGCACCACCTCCTGTGGTAGCTGTCTCATTCTTTTTGGGATTAAAAATGTGGATTTATCTTCACTCCTGTTTATCAGCCTGACTGCAGAAGTGATCCACGGAGCTCCATTGGGCAATGTATGTCGTGAACGTAGCTTTACAGAGAGGAGAGGGAGAAGAAGAGCATTGTACTGCTAAGTGATACCAACAACAAGACGGATTTTAGGCACCTGAAATAAAGCCCACGTAAAAAATGTACATGTATTTTGCCGTACAAGATATTTTGAACATTTCTGGCGCTTTACATTGCCGTCAGACAGCCATACAACATCCACATTCCTACGCACAGGTGCAGGTGTGCCAGCAATGTAAAGCGGCAAAAATGTCCACAGTACAGATATATTTTTCTTTAGGTGTGTCTATTTTTTGAGTGTCTGACGGTGCTCTGCTTCTCACACACTCCTCATACAACCCCACATCATCTAAAGACCTGAACTATCCCTTTAAGAATGAATATAATAAAAATATAGAAATTGTGAGTCTTTCCACTGATGGTCTTGTTTGTTTATGTAGGTCATATAGAGGCATCAGTATCAAATTGATACTGTTTGATAACAAGCTGAATTTAAATGATTAAAATGCTCACAAAACTGTTGTTGCAGTATTGCCGCCATTTCTTTGTAATAAACAATCACAAAAAAGCTAAGACTGTTGTAGCTGTTCATGCACAAGTACAACATACAGTCTACTGTATACAGTACAATGAAAGAAAGGAAATGATTCCAGATAGAACTGTGCCTTTTCAAGACGCTGTCAGCGCCTCAGATGTCAGAGGAGCTCGGCTTTCATCACCGTAAATGAAACCGAACAGCGATAACAACGGTCCCCGGCAGATCAAAAACAGGGCTGAGCTCAAGGAAGTGTCCTGCACACTTCCCCGCAGTATCTCACCTCTGCTGTAGCTGCCTCGCGCTGCAGCCAGGAGGGAAAGTCGTCGCTAATTACCATGTCAGAGCTGGCTGCCACCATATGAGCTGCAAGACGCTGATTGACTCATGGCCTCAGGCCTCTGGCATGAACTATTCAGAATGCACTCCAACACGTCTCGAGGCCGAGACAACAATGCCACCAGGGTTTTGCTTTATTTATGCAACTTAAGATGTCGCCCTTTTTCTGTTGTGCAGCCGCAGCTGAATAAGGATCAGACAAAGAGCGGAGTACAGCACATAAGCAGAGAGGTGATCCCGGTGGAAATATGGCTCATGTGCATCCAATCCTTCACCTGCATATTCGCTTGCACCGCTCATCTCCAGGTCATTTCCATTTAAATGGGCAGAGTTTGTGATGGTGAACTTTTCGGGGGGGGGGGGGGGGGGACAGAAGACACGAGTGGATTAGTGTGGTTCCCTCGCTCTCACTGACATCCGCTAACTTGAAGGACACGTGCGATGAATCTCATCAATCTGCAAACCCCCACCCACCCACCCGCCCCTCCGTCACAAATAAATCATCTGTGCGCTTTGGGTTTTTTTTTAACAGAGCCCTGATTAACCCCCGACATGTGACAGTTTGACACCGGCGCCGCTTGTGTATGCGACGCCATTTGCTGTGTGAGCAAGCACGAGTCCTCTCGCCTCCCCGAGAGCAAAGCTGAATCAACAATGAGCGTAAGTGCAGCTGTTGCGTTTGATCGTATATAAAGATAAGTGGCGCTCTCACAGAAAACTCAATGGGAAAGATTTGAACGCTGAATTTGGACGAGAGGAGGCACTCGGTGTGAGGCAGCGTTGGGTGCAACATGTGGTCTATTTCTGCTGCAGACATCCAGAGTTATCCGTCTGCTGGTGTTCTACGCAGAGCCCTGCAGGGGTTTTCATTACTATACTTATAAATTGTGCAGGTTTATTACAGAAATTACTAATATATATGCTCTTATTAATATTTCTTGTGGATGATTAATGCCTTCATGCTATATAGGTACTAGCACCTTGCTGTTTCAATTCAAGCATTGACATACAGTACTTACGTCGACATGTGTTGCTGTAGCCAGATCATTGTAATACACAAGGGACTGTATTTTTTTTTCCAATGAGCTGGTAGAGAACAACAAAACAAACACATAATTATTCTGCCCATAGATATAAGTATTCATATTTCTTTACTCTCAAGATCATTAAAAATATTTTTTATATACAACCAACATTTTCAGCCCGAGGCCCACATGAAAGTCATTTGCAATCAATACCATGCAAATGAATACACATAAATCCAGCACCATTATGGAGAAAAAAAAAACCTTAGCAACCGGGGCGGCGCTGGACAGTAGGCACCGTGCCTGACAGCAATAAAACCGCAACAATTCATGCTTTAATCGAATCCCGAGCGGTGCCAGCAACAAGCGCAGCATATAAAAACTCAAACTGAGCAAACAGCCGGCAGCAACAGCAGCCTCAGCATTAGCTCGCCGACACCAAGGAAGCTAAATCAAAGGCGTCACCGACAATGCACGAGAGCATAAACAGCATAATGTTAATATTGTGTAATCGGCCACTAATCTAATCCACCGTTCACAGTCAAGATGACCACGTTTATTGCATCTTTCTGTATAGCGTTGTCACTTTCTGCTACATGTGCTGTGTGATCTTAAACCAAATCAGAAATGTGAGCTACACATACGAATGCAGCCGCGTGGCGCATTTTCATTGTTTTGTCAAGAATTTATATAGAACATATTTCGATGTGTGGCCTGCACAAATCCCAGGCAAGCTGTACGTATAGAATATTAATGTCAGGGCAACCCATAAATATGCGATACATACAGACAACTGCTGTACATTTTACATGTCCCAGTCATTGATAAATAATAATCCAGAGCTGAAGCAGAAAAGCAAGGACACACTGTAGGGACACTGAACCAGCTGAAAAGAAAGAGTTTCAAAGCAAAAGTGGATTAAAATCAAGATCATGCAACTATTTAACCTTAAAATAAGCTTCAGAATCATTTGTTGAAATGCTGTCTTGTTATACAGTGATGCTGTCTGCTGATTTACAGAAAGTTTTGTTAAGGTAACCGCTAACTGCTAACAACTGTAGTTGCAAGTCAGAGTTACCCATGCAAAGGTGCCGAGTGATATCAACTTTTAACAATATATAAATGGTTCATTTATTATAATTCTACAGAGCCCCCCTGGTGACATTGAATTAATTACATGAAAATTCTAGTCTAGCCAGTAAAATCTATATAAAAAATAAAAATATATATATATGTATATATGTATGCTGTTTAAGGTAATGTTAGCTTGGTATGCTACTATGTTGACTCATGCAAACTTTGACAGCTGCTCGCCGAAGACTGACCGAGCATGTATATTTACTTCAAGACACACGTTTCGAGACATGACATTGTTATAAAACTGCCGTGTTTTAATTATAGTTTATGTACATCACATATGACAGTATTGTACCACAAACCTTAGATTTGTCTTAACAACAGCGGTGTCGCAGTCAGAAACAGTCGCACAAAATACCATTTGGTACTTTAGCCTCAAATTGAATTCCAGTAACACATACCACATTTATTTAAAGGTTATTTTAGGATAATTTTACAAATGGTCAAGGGTTGCTTTTAGTCTTTCCTTGTTTTTTTTTAAGTGCCTTGTTTTTCCATCTCCAGGACCTATTGTGCTGCCACTCAGTAACTACCTTGACTAACAAAAAAATCAGTAAGGGCCAAAAAACACAAACAAGCAAAGAAAAAAAAAATGGATAGAGCTCATACTACGGTTCAACCCAACAACATCACCTCAGACATGTTTTGTTTTTTCCCAGTTACACTGTTAGAATTCAATGTCGAGACCTTATCAGATGCTAAAAGACTAATTGCATTTGCCCGTAAGCAAAGATGTTTTTTCTTTTTTTTTTCATCCATCCTATTCAATCTGATCCAACTGGAACAAAAAACATCAGTGATTGTGAAGGTCACTCGCAGCTGCCGTGTACATATTAATGAGCTACAGTCATCGCTAATGGAGCTACGGTAATAAATATTGACACTCTCTGCATCATTACAATGAATCCCGGGGTCTCGTGGCGGCCGTGCACTTGGTCAAGTTCATTTTTCCTCATCTGTTACTTTTCATCCTCTCCACTTTCACACTCCATTACTGCGTGTCTGTGTCTGGCACACAGGCAATTGCGGATCAATGAGGATACTGTGTCTGCAATCCCCACCGCTGTTCCTCATCCTTCACACCCCTGCAATCAATCAACCATGGATACGAGTTAGCCATCAATAAATATGCCGCGATTAAAAAGTTTAGAAGGCACTTACAGGGAAACAATGTGAAGAACAATACTATTGACCTACGGTGACTAAACACACGCACTGCAGCCATCTCGACATTGTTTTGGTATCATTTCAATAACGGTATCCCTCGAAAACAGTTTTTTTTATTTTTTCTAAAGGCCTAGTTTATCTTATGTGACCTTTTTCATCAAGGTAAATCTATACATCAGTACAGCCTATAATTACTTCCAGCCTATATTTCAAGGGATGCGTACGATTTATAATAGAATAATAAATGGTGTGTTTTCAATTAATCCACAGATGCTTTTTTTTTTTTTACCAGCTGTAGTCTCCATGTGGCTGACCCATATACTGTGGTAACATTTATAGCTCATAACATCAGTGAAGGGACTTCTTTGATTAAGCCTGGGTAATGGACAAGACAGAAATGCATTGTAAAGCACTATCGTGCCGGCTCCTAATTGCCTGATGACTTTAATTAAACTTCAGGCTCTTAGTCTTGACTAATCACACAGCCCTCGCTGTGTCCCAACCCTCCTATAAATGGTACTCGCGCGCCTTTTTTGCTGCCGTCAGCGTTGCGTTAATAGGGAGCTGGTTCAAAAAGTACCACTTAACAGGTCTCATGCACTGTACACAGATGGAGCCCGAGCGTAGTCAAGCGTGACGATTTGTTGGTGGTACAATTTGTCACCGAGCAGTTACCAAGAGGTGTAAATCAATACGCCCTCAAACAGCCACCGATTGCATTTCATTTCTCACATTAAGTGTCAATTTATTGCACATTACTGTCACTCCATAATATCTCCTTAACACGTGCAGAATGCAATAAAAAGACTTCAACTCCAGCAACGTGCCGCCAATTGGGCTACCTGTGTTTCACTACGAACCACTTGTATAGAAACTAGAGCCGGTCTACATACTCTGATGAGTCAAAAAATTGCCCCCCTGCAGTAGCAAAAAGGCACTGTGAGGAGAAGCTTTTATTTCTAGGGGTCCTGGAGTTAATGCCTTACTTATATATTTTCTAACCTTTAAAATGATGCCAGCTTTGTCACAATTCTGCACACAAATGCATCTGCACCGCATATAACCTTTAGAAAATTGCAGACTATGAGCTCAAGTAATTCAAATTCCTCATCAAGTCCAGTGCGGATATGATAATAAGTTTAGTACAGGACAAAAATACAGGAGGCGCACCGGGGTGCACGAGAGGACAATCAGCAGCGCATTCATTTGCTTTTTCAATTTCAGTCTATTTTCTGCCTCATGTAAGTCCACGTGTTTGTACCCTTTGGTTACTGCGATATCCAGAAAATGGGAACAAACAAATAAATGGTGGCTCTGAGGTTATTTTGACTCCCATTTATAATGCCACTGAGGAAAATGTATTTATTTAACATGGAAATCCATTCAAATGAACCAGCGGGCGACGGCTTTGCAGACAGAGGACTGCAGCAAATTGAAATCTGTACGGAAGATTGTCCGCCCGCCGCTTAACATCCATCCATTTCAATCTTAAAGTAACCGGAGAGCTGTTGAAGTTACATTCAGGGAGATATAAACAAGTGAACGGACCTGGCAGTGTTTGTAGGACGATCGAAAGTGATGACACTGTTATCACAAATGTATCTCAGTTCTTGACACAGGACACAATGGAGCATGATGTTTACAGGTCAGTACATTTTTAATTTGTGCAGAAGGCAGTCCCGTTGTTCTCTCATTTGTAATTTCATTAGCGATTCCTAACAACTCGGGCTCGAAAAGCTCCAGCGTGCACCCTCGTGAACCCAAGTGCTTCGGCACCGTTATGTGGTGGATGAGTTTGACACCATTAAATCTCGAGAGATCAAGCTTGAGATGAACGGCGATATTTATCGCGAGTTTAAAAAACTGTCAAACAGATGCTTCTTCACAGGCTTCGGGATCTACCTCGGGAGAAGAGACGCCGATGTAGGTGAAGAAAAGTATTTGGAAGGGATATGGTTCTCCCGACTGGGAACATAGAGAAGATCAGTGTGGTGAGGGAGACAGCGTCGGGAAATGCTGAATCTGAAAGCAAGAAATGAGCCGTGACATTTAAAAGATCATTGAACACTCAAGAACACTCAAGAACATTTAAATAAGGTGATGAGTTTTTTTTGTGATTTGACAGTGTGGGGAATTGGAAATCACACCCTTGTGAATGAATCTCATGCAGCTGGAGAGAGAAACAGTTAGAGGCTCACCGACAGATACGGGGTGAAACGTGAGGAGAGTTTTTTTTGTTGCTAAAGCTACATGACAACACAGAACTACACACTCCAAATTGCACCAGTCTCTCCAGAAATACTGTTGGATATCAACAGAAGAGATCAGCGGTCTGTGAGCGTGCGACAGAGAGATTGGAGATAGTCAGCGGCGGGGCATCGCTGCACCTTATCTCTGCAATAAGACGTGGACTCCCAACACTGAAAATTAATTGGATGATTTATTTTGGCGTAACGTCGGCTGCTTTGTCTCTGTGTTTTTTGTAGGTTGTGCAACACTGTGCAACGTAGCAGGAGCCGTGGCGGATATCTTACTTGAACTGCATGAATCAGGTGTACAGTAGTCGCCCTGGTGCAGTATTATACTGCTGCTGTAGCCCGAGTACAAGGATACAAATAAATAAATAAATGTTTTCTGCATTAGATTCATTCTGTCTGATTGTTTCTTTTTGATTTTAGGAAGTTATTGTTTTAGCACCATTCTCGGAAGAAAGCCCAAATCATAACCAAGCCTTGTCAGCACATCTGTGGCTGACCACACCTTGATTTTGCAATTTTTAATCGACTTGTCTTGTGATTAATCGACAATCACAAGACAAGAATTGTTGTGCTTCCTTTTTGTCTGAATGTCTTTTACATCGTGTTGTTTTATTTTTTGAATGTGCCCTGTGTAATGTATTTTTTTGGAGATGTTTTCTGAGCTGGAACTGTGTTTTCTGAAAAAAAAAAGTTGTCTCTCTTCTCGTGCTTTTCTATTTTGTGAGTGCATTCTGTCAACTGCTGCCGTGTCGCCCTCGGGGGCCTCCATCATTCTAGGTGAACATGTTTCTGGCACATCTTGCCCCACGCATTCATTAAAAACCCTGCTCTGTTTTTGTATTGAGGAAAAAATAAAAGCTAATAATAATAATCCAGGTGGTTTTAAGCATTCACCATCGCCGTACTCATCATTTCACTGTCCAATGATGTCACTCTTTGTTAGACCAGGTGCTGTGCTGTCAATGCACATTCTCGTAGGATCATTTTGTCATACTGGTGTGAGAAGCCAGTTCGTTCTCTCCAACACTGCTTTACTATTTCAGTGTGAACTGATCAAAAAAAAAAAGGATCATTTATATCAGAACTCCAGATCGCTCGTGAGGTACTGCAGTCAAGACGTATGATTAATGAACCGCTGCTGTGTTTCTCCCCTCGCACAGCCAGCAGTTGGAAGGGTTGAAAGTCAGGTTCGAAATCATGTAAAATAAAAAAAAAAACCTTTCAACTCGGCTCCACAGAAGTCTCCGTGATTCCTCCGAGCTGTTGGGCCCCTGGAGGCACGCGGCGGCACATCAGAATAGAAGATTGAGCTTTTTTCTAAAGCCGGGTGATTATTCTGAGCTAGCCAGTCATTACCAGAAAAAACCTAAAGAAGAATGAAAGCTCAGTCATTATTCGAAGCCGTTGCACAGCTCTTAACTTGTCAGAGTGACATGTCACACGCCGGATGTAAAATCCTGCCGCTTGATTGTACACTCTGGCACACTGGACACACAATACGGAGGCTCGGTGGGCGATAACTACGGCCACCATCAAAGATCAAAGAATCTCCCACTGCGTTTTTTATTCCATTATTATTGGATGAAAAATCAGTGAAAAACCGCATTGAGGATTGAAAAACTTCAATTATGACGGAATAGTCAATAAGTGAACTCAATGAGCAGTTTGATAAATTACTGACATCTGATTCCTGGTGTTCCAGGCTTTATTGGGAACGCTTAAAATAGAAATCTAACGGCAATATGTTCAGGTTGAAGCAAGGTGAGGAAGTAGAAACTAAAGGTTTAAACATGGTGCAATAAAAGCTAAGTACAAATCAAATGAGAACTCAAGGAACCAAAATCAGAACACTGGAGGAGATGCAGGAGGAGACACTGGAGGAGACACAGGAGGAGACAGTGGAGGAGACGCAGGAGGAGACACTGGAGGAGACGCAAGAGGAGACACTGGAGGAGACGCAGGAGGAGACACTGGAAGAGACACTGGAGGAGACGCAGGAGGAGACAGTGGAGAAGACGCAGGAGGAGACACTGGAAGAGACGCAGGAGGAAACACAGGAGGAGACGCAGGAGGAGACGCAGGAGGAGACGCAGGAAAAGCCCCCCCTCCCTCACAAATACAAAGTCAGCTATGATTGGTCAGCTCACACATGCCTGAGCGAGCCCCGCTAACAACAACGGAGCAGCTGTGCTCAGTCAATACTTCCGTGACATGGTGATGTAGGGTGATGTGCACTGATGAGGCGTTTCACGAGCAGTGTTTTCTGTGGGAGAGATGAGCTTCTCTTGGATTTTTAACTTTTTTAACTTTAAGAGAAGTTTACATGCACAAGAACATATATTATATATATATTAGGAAGGAAAAAAACAAAATGCATAATAGTTCTCCTTTAACTATTTTTCACGCCACATATTTTTTTACTACTTTAATTTCAATGTATTCTCTGAAGGACCTGCACCATTATCATCGTCACCAACAGCTGCGCGGGCAACACATTCTTTGTAATACATGTTTGTGAGACTCTTACCTCGGGCGGCTTCAGTCCATCTAAATCTAGACTATAAATAAATGTACGACCGCAACTCCGCTGTCATGCTTCATAACGTTTATACGTGGTCTATTTTCCTTTCCATGTCCGCAGGGAATTTGCAGGTGAGAACCTCATTCCAGAGTGCCTTTGAGCTATATATGCATGTATAGTGGACACAGTATATCAGCTCTTCTTTATGTTTCCCTCTCCTGTATCTTTAAATCTTGTTCTTGGTGCAATCATTTAGAATTGTAAAATATTAAACTATGCATTTAAAGGTCTCTTAAACAAATCACCTTGAGATTAAAATGTATATCACATAGTTTTGCTCAGCCGTTGGTTTCAGTCGGGTTCATTAGAGATGCTTTTGATTCTGAACTGGACATACAGCAGGGTCCACTGGACTGCAAACCCCCAAAAATGCAGCCAGGTATATATCAATTATTTATGCGTTTTCAGAGTGCTATTAAAGTGATGAAGACTGAATCTGACAACCAAAGCGTTACCTTAAACTGTCAGCAACAGCTGTTTTTAACATGGGTGTGCGTTGATACACGCGGACATCAAAAGATCATTACGGGTAATTATTTGACAAGGCAGACAGTTCCTATATGTCTTCAAAACAATGGGCTGCAGTAGCAGATGAGGTCTCGCAAGCCTGCTGTCAATCAAGATGGAAGGGATTGCAGTGAATTTAGATTATGTTTTGATTTCCATGCAGCAGCTGGGGATGTACTGTTGTTGTATCGCGCTTTTCCTTCACAATTTGCTTAATGAAGAATGACTCACAGGCGGCTTCAACTGGATTCAGGTAAAAGTATCGGTTTGTATAAGGCGGCTATGAATTATTATTAGTATTAGTAGTGGGAGTAGTTGTAGTAGTTGTGTTTTTGGCCGTGTCAGGCATATTAAGGTGTGTGGTTTCTACAGGTCTCAATGTGTTATATTTGATATTGGATTGGGTTCAAATTAAAAGCGACTACTCGGCCTTGAGGTATGCGTAATACTGAGCGCCATTCTAGTTGTTGTTGTTACTGTTCCACCAACTTAGAATACTAAGAATGAGATGGTGATAAATGATGATATGTAACATCTCATTTACATTTTAGGGCACTTAGCAAAAGCTTTTGTCCAAAGTGACTTAGATTAATTCATACATATATAAATACACTGATGGCGGAGGCTGCCATGCAAGGTGCTCACCGGCACATCAGGAGCAGTTTGGGATTCACTTGCCCAAGGGCACTTCCACATGCAGACAAGGGGAATCAACCAGTTTTCAACAATGTTCAAACAGAGAAATCTGCAGTTTCACTCTGCAGGTGTTCCTAGGTTGGTGAATCAAAATGGCAGCATGAATGAAGTGAAGGCAGGAGACAGTCGTATTTAAAACCACAGCAGCAGGACAATGAGGCTAAGAGTGAAAGAGCGTCGCTGTGCTAACGGATAGATAATGTGAGCAGCTGATATCAACTGACAGCCCCAGATAACGACAGGCAACTATGAGTCAGCATGAGGGAGAGGACTGAATGACAGGCTGGCATGAAATATTAACTAAAAAGTTAGCGTGCAAAAGAGTCGTCCTCTTGACTGAACTTCCACTAGAGGACAACAACTCCCACTCTGCTTCGCAATGGCATCAAACAATCTCATTTGTTTTCATTATTTTGATTGAGGGCAGTATTTATTCCTCAAGATTTAAACAACTAAACCAGTTTTCTGTGGCAGCACTTGAGGTGCAGAAAAAGCTGAAGTCATCCATGAAAACTCCAGGTGAATGAGTTTCATCTACAGTGCAGTGGCATTTTCATCACCTCTATTTTTATACTTAAATTATTTTTCTACTCTGTACTTTTTGCAGTCCAACCTCAGAGGAAAAAAACATTGGCTAACTTGATGGTGGTCAGCTTGTGGGCTTGATGTCACTGGCTGCTGTTATAAACAATCAAATGTTTGGCTGCACGGTGCACTGTGGCTTCCCGGCCGGAGTACCAGAATGTGTCCTGAAAGTAGTGACAGAGCAATATTCGGGGAAAAAATATAAACAGGACTTGTGACAGCCCGCCTGAATTTATAAGCCAGAGCTTTTAGCAGCGGGGGGCTTGGAGATGCCCTGCTGCTCGCACTATTGGGGAACTTTGCACTAAGTGGTTTAAAAATATTATAAAATCAAACCATAATGCTGTCACCTACGGGGATGTGGACAAAATAACAACTTAATAGAAAAGGAAACGTAATGGAATAAATCAAAAAAAGCATAGCTAGCTGCAGTGTTTCGAAACCACTCTGACCAGTTTATACATGTGACTCCTTTCTTTTTTTTTCTTTTTCCTAAAAAGCTCCATCAGTTGTCTTAAACACATACACTGATAATCCATGCTTAAATCCCATGTTTCAGTGGTTTCCCAAATATTCAGTATTTTAGTAATTTCAGTAATTCATACATTCATACACCGATGACGGTGGCTGACACACAAGGTGCTGACAAGCACATCAGAGGCAGTTTGGGGTTCACTATCTTGCCCAAGGACGCTACGACATGCAGACCAGGGGAATCAAAAACAGCGATCCTTCCGATGACAAGACGCTGGCTCTACCCCTGAGCCACAACCGCCCTTTTTTAATTGTTTTCCCAATGGAGGAAGTCTTCAGAGGTAGGTTGGTGACAAAACACCCAGAAAGGAGTCAAATTGTGAAGGTCATCATCATTTTTTTATCAGAACATTTACAAAATATGTACCCCTATTTCAAATACAGTAACCAATCCAAGCAAACACACTTGCACATTCTGAAATAGACCATATTAACATGGCGTCCATTTTCGCCTGACGTCACGCTCGAGGTTGGTTGCTCGAATGCTGGGAGAATGTCATGCTGTCATGTTCCAAGGTGCAAGTTGTGAAAACATAGGACATTTTACAGCTTTCAGCAACTGAGAAGACAATAGATAGTGAAAATATGGAGGAACACGTGCTGCACTTCAATGCTAAACAACATATTAGCTAACGATTAGCTAACGTTAGCATGTGATTACATCCAGTCTGTTTTGTGTCCAGGTTTAAATAAATGTATCCAAGATGTCTGTTGATATTTAGAATTAATGTATGCCTCATCTATTGCATGATGTTATGTGTATCAAACAGTAAAGTTAGCTAGGAGGTGGGTGAATGCTAATGTTAGCTGTTGGCTAGGGTTAGCAAATATGCTGCGTTAGTGAGAAATATAGCCTCATGTCCTGCTGTCTTTTCACTCGGTAATCAATCAGAAAGATGTTAAATCATAACAACTATTCCGATTTCCTTTGGTTGTAGGACCCTGGTGGTGATGTCAGATGAAAATGGCGGCCCTATGAATCTGCTCCACGGGGCCTTAGAGTGACAGGAGTGCCATCCAACAGACCAGAAATATCAGGGAAAACAGAAGTAAGTAGTCGTAAGTAGTGCTCAGACCACAGCTAATGGTCTACTCTTATTCCTACGAAGACACTTCAGCGGTACTCCTCTGCACTCTCAGCAACGGCTTTTCAGCAGTCACCCGTCACTCTGCAAGTTCTTTCAAAGAAAAGTACATTATATAGTTTGACTTGTCCCTGTAGGGAAAGAACACATGCTAAAACAAACAAATCCGTTCCGTTGTACCTCAGTGTGATCCAGCCAGCGTGTACAATACCAAGACTCTGAACCTCAGGCAGCTTAATGGAATCTAGCCAATAGTCATTTTAAGAATTGATACGGCCATTGACAGGTGTCTATCCAGAGGGAGGTGTTGATAGTGGAAAGTCTGACGAACACTGTTAGCAGAGGTGAATATAACATAGCAACTACTGGCTAAGGCAGATATTTCCCCTCAGGAATTGTTGGATACCAAACCAGAGCCCCAAGTGTTCAAAAAAAAAGTTCATTAATACACTTTAAATTCATTTGTTTTTTTGTTTTTTTTGTTTGTTTTTTTTGTCAAACCCAGACCAGTTGTCATTAAATTTACAAGAGATTCAGAAATGTAATAACCAGGTGAAGAGTTTCCTTTTTATTTTATTTTTCAGAGAGTGAGACAAAAAGGCTGACCACCACGACACGTAATTACAAAGTACGCAATTTTTTGATATTTAACATATTGGATCGATAAAGATGCAATATGAGAATTGGCCACTTGTCTTCATGCATACTAACAAACAGGAGCCAGCATACCACCAGAGTAACCGCTAACTGCTGCTAACCTTAGCTGCTAATTGTAGCTAAGGTTAGCTTAGCTTAGCTTATTTAGCTGTGCTTGGTGTTCACATAGCTAGCACAGGAATGTTGGATTGGAGCAGACTGGTGCTATCTGCTTAGCGTGCTAACTCCAGTACATAACTTCTGCTGACTATTTTGGTTATTCTTGAATGTTTTCAACTACATTTCCTACATATTGCATCTTTAATGTACAGACCAAAGATTGATGTCAGTCCTTTAGTCTCACTAGAAAGCTTTTCTCTTAAGCTTAAAATCACTGAGCAATCATATCTGTACATGCTCACTCTCCTGTAGTAGACCATCTTTTAATTATTAAGGCCGATTACTGCCTGTCTGGATAGAGGAGCTGTCTGTGCTGCTACAATCTCTCAGTTTAAAATCCAGTATTTCCTTCCAGCTGGAGATTTGCTCAAAAAACTTGAACCGCAGAAACGGACAGTAGTTAAAGGTCAGATGCCAACGATTATCATTCAGACTCTCCTTCCACATGAAGGACTTTACACCAAGCTGCACAACATGGTCAGCTTGTGTATTCGCTCCAACCTGCCCCCTTCTCTTTGTTGTCGCAGCTTGACTCCCTCACCCCGGCTCCTCCAGTCGGTGTCTTAATTATTTCAACCACGGGGTAAAAATGTATTTTCCTTTTCCCTCAGATCAGAATCCCACAGCGGACTGCACGGGTGTATACATTTTAAAACTTTTGGCCAAGCCTAATGTATTCATTGATGCTGGTCCAAGTACACTCTTTGGAAAGAGAATGTTTTATTCAAAGAGATGGAAGTTTCACCTTTATAGTCATGGAGACCGGCTGATGAGGCCATGCACTACATGTTTTATATTTCCATCTCATTCTTCATCGAAGGCAGGATATTTCCTCTTCTATTCATACCGTTCAGCAGCCATGCTCTCAAGAAGCCTCTAAAGAAGACAGCTGCCGTTTCCATACATTCATATTGTGTGTCTTTAGAAAGGTCCCGCAATTTGCTTTTTCTATGTTCCCTGGGTACCATCGTGATTATGGAACAGAGTTCATTTTTTTCATTCATTACTCCATTTGGATCCATCCAACATTGTATCCAAAAGACCTACACAGGGTTGTACAGTGAAAGGTAAGCTGATATATAGTATGAAATGAAATACATATCTACAGTTAATTATAACTATTCAACCCAGTATGCATTTTGTGAAATAGAAACATATTTTAACTTGTATATTGATATATAACTAAAATAAGGATCTTTCTCTAAACGTATTCAAAGTTTAAGTTCAACATCACGTGATCATCTTCCTAGGCTTCTAGCTATAGGCTCAGCTAAACCCACAGGTGTTGAACCAGTCCTTTGAGGACCTACTGGCAGTTAAAGACGGCAGCTGTGACTGTTTGAATCGACGATGGTAGCTCCTCAAGAGGTTGTGTGGATGCTGCTAGAGCATCGGTTACATCAGTGCTGGAGAGTATTTTTCTTGGTTAAAAAAATTTGCTTTTGCTCTTCTCTCGACTGGCTTCCTGAAGGGTTTGATTTACCAGAGACTCCACTGGTATTGTTTATCCTATCTTTTGAAGTTTTTCCGTGATAGACGGGGACGGACGGATGGTTCGTCCAATCATTTGCAAAGTATTTTTTCTTGCCCGTTTTTATGGAAACAATTTCGAGGGATGACTTCGTAGAAAAGTATGAAACCACCTGGCACATCAGGTTAAAGTGCATCTTATACATTAAAATTTGTGTTTCACAAACCAAAAAGATATTTTTTCCTAATCTTTCCCCCAAATTTTGTTGCCTAAATCAAACCATTTACAGAATGCAAAGACTGGATTCTGGTGTGACCGGCCATGGACTTGTACACCTGCCATCCCCCCTGACAGCAACTCTGGTGCTGTTAATAAATCCAGATTAAACACATACGTCATATGCAAATGGGAAGACGATGGCGAGACGTTGACCAAATGCAGACCTTTCGCCTCGTCCGAATCCCATTCTTGTTGGGCCCAATGTCTGCAATATTTCAACACCAGTGTCGATATATGTAGTTTGGTCTTTTTGCTATAAAAGAAGTCGCTATTCCCCTTCGTCTCCCCTCAAATCGTGATATTATGTTGTGCCTATCGGCTACACAAAGTATGCACTTCATACTTTCAAAGTCTTACGAATGTAAAGCAAAGAAAATACTCCACGCTTATGAAAGCATTTCTATAAAAAAAATGTCCATAATCCTCAGCGGCTTTCAGAGAGCGTGTTTCAACTGAACATTACACATTCACTACAGTCGCGTTCTAGTGTAATTCAAGAGAATAAAGATGACAAATGTGTGTTTTACAGCAAACTTTCCACGGTTAAATGCCGGTAAACTGATCCTGTAAATGAACGGCTTTTGCTGTCGAGTGTGTTGCTGCCTGCACATCAGTGCCCGTGTCAGTGTGTGTTGCAGTTCCGCAGCTGCTTTTCTTGTGGTTTATGGAGTTATAGTGCTGCTGTTTTAATACACACCGTCTGGATGACTTAGTCCCACTGTCTTCTATCAGCCAGCAGAGATAAATCAGGGCTTGTTGGGTGCTCGCTGAGGCACTAACCGTGCTGCTTATTCTGATTCTCAATACATTTGCCCATGCAGCGTACAAGCCGCAACAGTTATTCTAATTCAAATCCCCAGTCCTGTGGATGAAGAGACACGCAAGATTTTTTAGACATCTTTGTTTGGCTGAGTCAAGCCCTCTGTGGTGCAGCTGATATGGAAAAATAGCTGTTGGGGTACTGTGTTTTGCTAAAATGCTCCAGTGAATAAAGGAGGATTTTGAGAAAAACATACTTTCAAGCTTCGTGTTGTCAAAAATGACTTTAAAAAGCAAAAAAATACAAATAAACACCATGCACCATGATAAAGGTGGACTGCTGTTTTTCATACAATCAATGCTTTCACACACGCGATACAATCAGTCATATTTTACTGCCTAATTACACGGGAAGAACAATAATTCATCAGCAGGGGTTTGCAGGTGTTATTAATCATGCAAGTCACTGTTACCTCAGCGACTGCCGAGATGTAAAGGCTGAAATAAGCAGTCTGGTCCGCGCGGCTTTGTTTTGGTCGCAAACCCAGAGCGTGGTGAAGACTGGATAACGAGCTCGGAGAAGTTTCCGAGACGCTCAATATGCGGAAGATTGTGTCGCTGTAATCGCTGCACCCTCCTATTGATTCCCATATTTACATCCGTATATCAGCTTCATGATCTGGTAAGTATTCTTGGTGCGAGTGCAGCTGAATTTAGCATCAATTCACATTACAATTAAGCATCTCGCCTTAAAAGTTTGCAGTAATCTAGGAGGAGATAATAGATTAGTATTAATATATGACATTTTGTTCCTGGTTAAGTTGATGTTGTGTCACTAAATGATGAATGCAGTTTTAAATTTGAGGCCTCTTTTACTAATAAACAGCCACTACTGTCGGTATCTGTTAAGAGCCGTCCACACCGAGAACAATACATATAACTATATATACTCATGGTTTTGAAGATTGTAACATCTCTACACAAATTACTGGGCCATCGAGTGCTTATAATTTCCAACTGTAGCCAACCTCTTTCATGTAAGATAATCAGTGGCATTTAGGAGACAATGTTAAGATGGCGTACTCTGATAACTTGGTCTTGGATATCTATCCAACTTCATAAATACTGCAGACATACTGCTTAACAATCTTTGTTGCAGACGAAGTTTGTTTTGCTGTCTCTTATAGCATCAGGCAGGCTAAGTGATGATGTCTCAGCCAAAAGTATCAGTTAAATTTGTCTTCAAGAGATGACAACTCTCCTAACAGAGTGCCGGATTCTCCTCACTCCTCATCTGTGAAAAGTTTCATGAAAACCATATCCTTCTGTGGGTTTGCTCCGCACAATGCACAGCAGTAACAAGTCATCAATATCGATTTCTTATGCTGCAGACACAGTCGGAGCGAGCAGCGCGTGCTTGGCACTACTCTCTATCTACAGAAAGTTGTCCTTCATCACCGTGGATGTTCACATCATTATCTTTGCCTCTTTGTCATATACTGCATGTTGTGTATAAGGTTGACAAACACATTCAGCTCTCAATACTCAGCAGCCTTATTTAGTTCTACCTGAATAAAGTATGTGATTAACACAAGCTTAAGATATTTTCATGTTTTGTTCTACAACACAAAATATTTCAGGATGTAAATACCGCATGTTTGATTCATAAAGCGTCCTCGTGTCCTAAAATTGGTGGTCGCTCGTGGTCATGTGATCTTGTCATTTCCTGTTTTATTTTGAAATTCTGCCCTCCACGTGTCATGTTTCGCAAAACGCGGGTGGACACAAAACTGAGAAAGGGCGGGAAACCACAAAAAGGGGAGGAAAGGAAAAACTAAACATGACATACGAGGGCAGAACTTCAAAATAAAACAGGAAATCACAAGTTAAACCACAACTGAAAACATGACACTAACAACTGGCTGAATGAGACTACAGAGGTTGTTGGGGACATTAAATGTCCTCAGGCCGAACACAGAGACTCGAATACTCCCTAGTCTGTGTTTATAGCGAAGTATGATAGTCCAGTCATGTCATGCGACCGCGATGTAATTAGTTTGTAGCCTAACGCTTATCTCTTCTGCTGATTACATTCAAGCTTCAAAAACCATTAAAAGTTCTTCTTTGATTATTTTAAGTATCATAAACGTGTGTTTGCCAAAGAGTTTATTTTCTACACAATCCCAAAATCCAATTGAAAAACCCTACAAGCTTTTTGTCGAGTGAACCAGGGTGACGTAAACTTCCGGTTTAGCCTACAAATATACGTCCTCCCTGCAGCACTCTATTAAAATCTGCAAAAACAGAAAGCACTGGTCCACGTTGCAGTGTGTTTTGCTGCAGTATTCCTCATGATTAATTACTTTCTTAGTTATAAAAACACGCCCGACATACGAGATGTCAGCATGACGCTGGTTTAATTGGGATGCTTTTGACCCGGTGCCCACTGGTGTGCAATGGCGCATGGATAAGTATGTATGGTGTGTATCACGTGTAGTGCATGAAAATGCCCGTGCAAACATGCTACAATCACATTATGTGCTGCACACAGAACCTCGTGTGCTCAAACACACCGCATGCACGAGACATTGTGGGCGAGGCTCCTGCTATTGAGCCGCAGCCCCGCAATCTGCCGCGTCTCTTAAAAATCTCTCTGTGCCTAGTTTATTCCTCTTCATCTCCTGCTTTGAAAAGCGAAATCAATAAGTCATGATGGCCCCCGCCTCTTTCATCTCGTCAGTGACAAAGACAAAATGTCCTTATTGTTTGTGTTGGGTGCACTGTCTAACAATAACACAATCCCGAGAATCAGCTGATTATCCCAGATCTTAGCAGATGGATGAAAATTGACATCTCTACATACACAATGTGTGCAAAATCAGAGTTGATTCAGCAATCAGTTTAATACACTTCTCTGCCTCTAAGTGAAGTGGTTTTGGGGTTCTAATTCGAAACACGTGTTTTCTTCCGCCGTGCCTTTCAAGCTTTAGAATTACTTGGATTATGAAAGTGGTGCGGATCGTGACAAGCGTGGCCATAGAATGATGAGAGCAAACTGAGCGTGTCCGTTTCTCCAGGTAGAGAGTAAAGATGTTGGGTAAGAAAACATTAAAGAATAATCTCTGTACGGAAGCTGAAATGTTCAATAACAGCGTGAGGAATGTTTTTGAACATGATGGAGACCGTACTGGCCTTCAGCCTGGTCCGCCTCCGAAAAATTATGAAGCGGCTGCAGCTCAAAAGAAACTGGAGCCGGAGTTTTAACAGGGACTATAAAAAACAGTCTGTAAAGCGCTTAATGCCCTCGGTCCACAATATATCCTTAAGAGCTACAGATTTCTCAGTTCGTGCCACTGATATTCTTGACGTGCGAGAGTCCATTTTAAAAACTGGTGAAGCTGCCTTTAGCCTTCTTGAGGGGCTCGAGGGGGGTGACTCTCTTTTTTTCTCAATTTACAAGGATCTTCCTGAAGAGGGTATATGCTTGAGTGTGTGTCTGCTTGTTGTGTCAGAATGGTTGTTAGTGGATCTTTTTATTGGGCCTCATCCTTCCTTTTGAGTTTTTGCGAGCGTGTCCCTTTAAATGAAATGTAAAAATGTTCGTTTTTTTCCCTTTGCTGATGTCAAACAGGCCAATGAAGCCTGAAAGTGGATTATTTCTCAGACTTGCACATCTTATACCACACACGTTTGTATAATATTTACAATGTATTGATTAAAAGGCATCACGGTTGCCACTTTGGCTGGAGGAGACTGACGGTGCAAAAGAGGTGTGAAGGAATCCATTACAGTCAGGCTGCAATAACCATCCCTCAGTAGGCGGAGAAGGCTGCGACTTCACCCCTCCGTTTAGTTTTTTTTTTTTTTAAAGCTTCGTAATAATATCCTTGCCCTCGGATTTCACAGCAATTCATACTCTTACATAACTCAGGCAACACTCTCACAAGGGTGTGACTCTGCCACAGAGGTTTAAGTGCTGGATAATTCCTCACATCCACGGAACTGATATCAAGCCTCAGATGTCGGAGATCGCAGAAAAATCCAGTTAATAAGGTTTGGTGTTAATTGATTATGTGATCTCACGTATTTATTTATTTTTAATTTAGTTCCTACACACAAATCTTTGGAGACATCATGAGACAGAACCTTTGTTTATTTGGTAGGCTAATTCAGGTCTAGGTAGTCGAGCTATACTTCACTAAAATACAAATAAAGTAGCTGATCCGTCTGCGTTAGCCAATCAAGTCACAGTGATGCTCTAACCATCTGCTCTCTGCCTAATATAGCTATGTATATGCTATAAAACACCAACCTGTTTGGTTAAATTTGAGTATTCTAGGCTAAAGACTGAATAAAGATTTACATTCTCGCTACAAAACTGAGCTGAATACCAAGCTTAGCTAAAGTACGATTGGTAATCTGTGGGTCACCATCACATTTACGCTCAGTGTCTGTTTAACCAACCAGGAGACAGTTAACTTGACAGCTAGAGCTAACACTAGCTAGATCAAGTGAAAGCTGGCTAGCCAATTATAACCATGGCTAGCCTTTGCAAAAGTGGAAAAGAAAACAGCCTACCTGGTGGCTAGCTTTGTCGTATAACAGTAACTTTCATGCGATGTGGTATAATATTGTATTTTAAATTGTATAGTTCTGAGAACGTAGGTATAGTATTGTAGACAGACTGTCCTGGTTTTGTACCAAGCATCTTATCAACATGTCCGTATACTGAAGAATCAGCTTATTGTGAATTCCTGTTTGGGATCCTGACGAAAGGTCGTTGAAACAAACCCTTGTCTTGATTTGATTGCCGTTCATCTAAACACATCCGTCTCATGTCCATGTTCTGACCCGATTGTAATGGACGTATTAATCAAAGTAGTAAATGTTGGTACTTGTGCTTCCACTGTCCTTATTTTAATTATTATAATCAATGCATCCACAACAGAGAAATCACATCCTCACAAGGGGTTGGCTGTTCCGCATGTGTTAAAAAACCCAGACTGAATTCAGAATCTACTTTTTTAAGCTTTCTTCCATCCAGCATTGATTCTTCCTCACTTTGTGTGGTAAAAAGAAAAAAAGAAGTCCTTTATGCTTTAGAAAATGGCAGTCTTGAAAAGTAGCAATTATCAAGTAATGTGAGATTCATTGTCATTGCTTCAGCATCAGCTTTTCTTCCATTGCAGAAACCATTGATCTCATTCCACATTTTGTATAGAGGGAAAAAATGTAGCCTACTGCCGGAATGTTGAATGTATACAATTGAGATGACACGAGGGTCATCCTCTACACATCTGAGATGCAAAAGACTCAGAACCTTGAAAGTACTCCTTTCAAAAGCCCGTCTCTTTCAACTTTGTCAAGTCATCTCTCCTTGACAAAGTTTCGCGCATAACATTTTTAGATTTTTTTGATTTTTTACATATTTGGTGGGGTTCTACTTAATATTTGCTGTGTAACTGGGGGGAGAAAAAAATTGTAGTTATTTAATATTAAGCGGATTCCTCCTCCCTACTTTGCCATTCCTTACAAAAACAAACAGTTTTGTAGAGGCTTTTTCATGTCTTTTCGCTGCCTGTCTGAGTCCCCAGAGCCGCTGGTGCATAAACGGGCAGAAAGAAAAAGCTGAGAGCTGCATGCAGACCGAAACACTCCCGACTCTCTCTCCATTCCGGCTCCACAGTCATTATGCCATACTCAAGGGAGACTCGTTAAAAACATTCTGGAGATGCAAACTTTCATTCCATTTGCAAGTTATCAGTGCGGTTTGTCGCAGCCAAAGTGTTGTGATGTAGCTTTGGTGTTCCCGCGAGGGCTCCGTCAAAGTGCCCGCCCCGTCCCTTTTCCCCGCTTCTGTCGCAGCTCCAGCTGTGCCCGGTCACAGCGGCCCGTATGATTACAATGATTAAATGTATGAACAGGGTTGGGTCAGAAGGCTTTGAAATGATGTGGTCTGTTCCTAAATCTACAATTCAAGTGTTGGGATTAGAGATCTAATCCAATCGTATCTGAATACTTTTGGACTATATTAAAACATTGGAAATAAAAATAATCAAAGCAGCCACAACAATTTCAGTTTCATAAATATTATTCGTTTCTCTTTAAAAGGTGCAGAGTGTAAGATATGGCCACCTCTCGAATTCATGCTGCAAGCATACAGGGAACAGCATTTTACTGCTAAACTAAAGCTGCTGTTAGCTAGTTAGCTCAATTAGCCGTGCAGTTAGCAAGACAGACTGGAAGCCTGGAGTCATATTAGGAGAAAGGGCTGACTGGGACTAGCTTGTTAGCTTGCTAACTTCAGTAGCAAATATCAGCAACACAACACAAACCATCAAAACTGATATTTCTTCACATTCTGTTGATTATTTTAGTTTATTTTTGAACATTTAGAGCTAAAAATTGCAATACAGTCCAAAAAATGTTCAATACAAATTCAGAACATTTCATATATTCAGCATTTGCAGTTGGGCCAATCAAATGACAAAAGCTATTCCGTAGGTGTACTGTGTGCATGCTGCAACATGTGGGATCTTTTGTGTAAGTGCTTCAACTTTATTTTTGTCACACCGGACACAGAAGTGTGTGGTGTTTGACATTTTTGAAGTCGAAGTGATGGCGACATTGCCGGTAATGGAGGGCTGTTGTGGAGCAACGACTGCTGCTGCTGCTGCTGCTTCAGCCTTCCATCCTGACTGAACACGGTTTCATTTTCCTCCCTCCAGGTCCGCCACAAAGCAGAGCAGTGGTCGGACGTGCTTCTCATGAGATTATAGAGCATTGTTGGGTTTTTTTTATTTCAAAAATTGGCATATTTTAAAATGATTAATTTTTTCGTATCTGATTGCATCATCCTGGGTACAGGTGACCCGTTACCACTCGACCCCTGTGTATTAATAATTAGTGGAAACTCTTGAATAAGCAACAAGAGGGGCATCAGGTGAGATGATAATAAGGTCTGCTCTTCAAGATGTCTGAAGAGCCTTTTTTTTCCTTTTTTTTTCCTGTGGATATGGAGCCAGAGACGAGCACATACCCAGTAAATAACAGACCTTAAGTCGATCATTCTTTATCAAACCAGGCCATCCATCCCTTTGCTCCCAGTCGTTTGTACACAGCTATCAGACCTGGGCCACTGAAGGAGGGAAAAGGACAAGCCAAGAGAAAGTAATGATGTTTGTGATGAGCCTCGGTGTTGACTCAAGTCTAGCTGTTAAATCCCCGGACTCTCACAGCCAGGCCATTACACACACTCGGTGTGGTCCCCATAAGCCTGGCAGAGAGGCTTTTAAGGAGTGGAAGATTCTCTTATATTTGAGGCTGTGGTGACCACCTGATCACTGCCATCCCCCCCTCGTCTCCACAACCTGCACGTTTATAAAAAAAAACCTTTCACCCAATTTTGCAGCGCTCACCTTTATGATTCGACTGTTTGCTTAGCTGTCTTGTTCGATATATTAAGGATGAGGACGGCCGACCCATTTTTTTCTCGCAGCATCTCTGCCATTCATCTGTCGGCGTTGGATAGCAGGCGCATGAGCCGTCGTAGGAGCACAATAGCCGCACTTTGGTCATTTGAAGTAATCCTTCGCTCACGGTTCAGATTGCTTTTGATTTCCTATAAAAATAAAAAACAAAGTCAGTGGTAAAAGATTTAGAGTGATAGCTCCCCTTTTATGTCTCTGAGATTACTGGCACCGGCAGACCGTTTATTTGGGGAGGGGAGAAGGGTAGAAAAGTGAAGCACAAATAAAATTTGAAAAAAGCAGTGTTAAAGTCAGGACTGTCTCAGCGGAGGTGTAGTAGCCTTTGCAGTCACACCCTTAACATTGCAGCAAAATGCTGTCTCTACCCGCACTAAATCTGTTGCTAACGTGTTGCTGCATTCAGTTCGACTCAAACAGAGTGAGCCTCGCTCACACAGAAAGGTTTAATGGGATTTTATCTACCAGCCAAATCAACAGATGTGAACGCCAACTGGGTCTAAAGACATTATTTATCTGCAAGACTTCGACACTAATGGAAACCAATTCACTCATGTCACATTTGTCACTGTATCGCCTTTACATCAGATAGATTCATTTGGATATTTTATGATTATTATTATCATTAGTAGTAGTAGAAGGAGCAGCATTACACTTAAGGTTAGGCAGTACATCAGTACTACATGATTATTGTGATGTGGTGATGTTGTTGTCTACTGTTGTGTTGTCGTTTCCTGGTTTTAAAAGCTGCATTACAGTCAAGTGATGTTATTTTCTAAACTTGTTCTTATACTTGCTGTTACTCACTTACTCATTATATACACATTACTGATGATTTTTGATTTAGTTTTTAAATCCCATTGTGTCAGTATTTGGTGAAAGTACTTACAATATTGTCACAATATCAACATTGAGGTATTTGGTTTTGTGCATTGCGATATAACCTTAAAATATTGCGATTATTTGTAGGCTGTAAATTATCTACTTGCTTATTAGCTTTCATATTTATAGCATATTGGCAATGTATAAGTCATTATGAAGCACTCATTCATGCCTTCTTCTGCATGACTGTACTCTACGGCTACTAGTTGACCTAGTCGACCGAGTGGGGTTAATTAGTTTCAAACTACACTTGTGAGTAAGTTATGAGTGCAAGACCTCGCATTTGAATGGGAAACACATCTCGAGTGTGGAAGACTATTTATTTTCTTACGTATTTCTAACGAGGCTGGTTGGTCCTCCCTGACTTATATAGCTATAAAGTCCTAATTAGTGCAGCCGTCTCATGGAATCTATGCAAAAACACTTGAAACTCTTGGACACTTTAATGTTGAATGTTCTTAATAAGCGTCCATTACCTGCCTGTAAGTGCGTCATTTATTCTGCTGGTTGATCTGTAATTGTTGTAACTATTTGAGCTGATCTGGGTTGCTGATTTGCATATTCTACTGTGTAATCTTAGCAGAGAATCTTAAATAGAGGTTGAAATTAAATGAAATGCGAACAGGCTGTAATGCTCGCTGATAAGCAGCTCATTAGCGGTGAATATCGCTATTATTACCTAAATAGTTATACCGTGTGACAACAAACGTATAAACAGAGACGAAGCCCTGCATACAGTGCAGCTCTCTCAGTCAGGCGGCAGCCAGGGTCTAAAAAGGCTCACACCTATAGTTCTCATCTTTAATTAATCGGCCTCTGTAACGGGAGTGTTATACATGATGAATAACCTTCAGAATAATAGCTCCAGGCCACAGCATTAAAGAGGCAGCTATGTGCCGGCTGTCTGGTGGAGGATGGCAGCGTTACCTCCAGGGACAGAGCCCCAGCCTGAGCCGGGCGGGGGGACAGCTGACAGACAACAGCGGCTCTCAAGCCTGTAACCCAAAAAAACCCCCCTAAACTTTTCAGCCCTCTTGGTTTTAAGAGCTTAGCTGCTATTTCCAGTCACAGAGGTACTCAGTTGTCCATAATGTGACTGCATTGAGGTTGGAGAGGCTGCACAGATTTAGGTTGTTTGGCGAGAGTTGATCCGGGGACAAATTGGCAGCATTTAGTGAGTCAACACGTTGATCCTCATTTCCATATTTCACCTGGGTGCTAAGCCCAGCATTAGAGTGGTCTTCTGCACATACAAAAAAAAAAAAAAAGGCAGCTGAGCAGAAAATACTGGCCTGCGACACAATGCTGCTAGATTTACAAAAAAAAAGCAAACCGGTGTCGCTTACAATTTGACCAAAACAAAACAAAAAGACATCACCATCATTGGTGCCCAGCAAACCAGAGAGATTGTGGGATTTTTTTTCCGTTCTTTCGAGAAATGAAATGAGCTCGAGTCTCTCCTCTTGTCATTCTTCTGTCTCCCTCTGTTTTTCTGACATTATTCAGATGAGCTTCTGCATTGCAGTCTGGAGTTGTGTTTACTGACCAAAGCTGCAGTGTGAAATCCAGAATAATTGCTCCCCTCGACTCCCCTGGCATTCCCTGGCACATTGTACTGGTCTGCTCTCTCTTCAAGCATGGAAGTCTAACTGAGACAGGATTTTCCAAAAATAAATTAAGTCGCTGTTCTGTTCCTCTTCACATTTTTTTTTCCCCTCCACGTCAGTGAAGAGAAAAAAAAAAACAACACAGAATTTCCACGTAACTTTTGGCTGTGAACGCCGCAGGAGGACAAGATGAAACCAGTCAGTGGGGGAATGCAGACACCTCCGTCCTCCCCGTCGCTGAGAGACAAGAGTTAAATCTGCCTTGTACAGTATGTTCATCGACACCATGCCATCGACATACACCTGCGCAAGCAAAACAGGTAGGCCTTGGGAAACCTACTGTATATGCAGCAGCAGCAGCAGCAGCATATGCAATCGCCTAAAAAAAAGGCAAATGAGCAAAACAAACAGATGTGTCAGGTCACAGTGTGCACAGCTCGTGACACCACGGGCCTCCCTCTATACGCAGCTACGCTCGGCGCCTGTACACGCAGGGAGGAGCGCTGTGTGCGGTGTGAAGTGAGGCAGCGCTGGTAACAAGCAGATAACAGTCCCACCAAGATGGTAATGCTCAAGGCTTTGCAACAGGAAGGGGGTGGGAAGGGGCGGCATCATTGCCATTCAGCGCCGCACACAAGTCGCACATGTACACGCTCTCCCTCTCTCTTTCTCACACACACACACTCTCTCTCTCTCTCTCTCTCTCTCACACACTCACACACACACACACACACACACACACACGCACACAAATCTCAAAAGCGGCCGTGTTTCCCCCTGCCGGCATGTCACTCTCCCAAATTGTTTCATGTTCTTTAGAGCGACTAAATAAAACCAAAAGGCAAACAAATCCTCCCGGGACAGAGAGGCAGAGAAAATACTCGTCGGATACTTTGTAGTTCTGGCTGTGTCTAATACTTTCTAGTCAGCCTTCTTCAAAAATTGGCATTTTCTATTTGAGCTCCACTCTATAAGCTGTGGAAGGCTTCAATAGTGGGAGGGAGCATCTCTCAGGGATTTACTGCCATCTGTTGGTGCCGAGCGAAACTGATTATCAATCGATGATGTTCTTTGTGCTCTGCTGTACTGTACAGTGAATTCCTTTGCGTCATGCGAACTGCCTCGGCTGACTGTGTTACCTACTGCGCACCTCAAGGTCATTGTATGACAACAATACAGACGCAGGTACTGTAATTCTAACCAATAACCACTCCAGTGCTCTTGAGGCAGAGGGCAGGGGTGAAAGTAACTGATTACAACTACTCAAATTACTGTAATCAAGTCTTTTCTGGGAGGGCTTCTTACTTTTGTGAGTATTTTTTTAAAATCTGTTATTTCATTTGTACTTAATTATGCATTGAGGGTTTAGAGAGGTGACCACAACCACTGAGCAGAACAGCAGAGGAGATGGGAGTATTGATTGAATACATACTGATAATGCATGAACATCAACGATTAGAAAGGAACTAATACTCTGAGCTGAGTTCAAGAAGAATACTTTGTAATTTTACTTAAATATTATCATTTTAATACCACTAGTTCAACCTGTAACTGAGTAACATTTTAGTAATGTAACTGTATTCCTAACTAACTGCATAATAACTGAACAATAGCTGGGGCTGAACTGAACGTTGACTATGGAAGATAGACAGAAATGCCCAATCATGCATGAAAGGGCCTTTTCCAGACAGAGGTAATTTTGCTTTAACACTTAATAATAAGTAAAAAGTATCAAGTGTAGTAAACTTTGGCCAGCTGGGGAAATCACAACTTAGTTTCCTGACACTTGAACATCACCAGCCAGAGGCGAGGTTAAACATGCACTCAAAATTCTGAGTTCGTCGCGCACTTTGTAAAATGACTTGTCATAATGAATGTGCGACGTGGACCTCCGTTTTCATAACATCTTGAATCACCATCTCTCCCTCGTTTTTGCATGCTTGACTGAGCCATAATTACCATTTAAAGTGGGATAGAAGTGAGTTGAATGAGATGGTTGTTTGCACCTCAGGTCACGCCGCCTTCCTTGATTACTTGATTAGGTGAGGCTTGAGGAGATCAACCGATGGGAAAAAAAAAAAAAATTGCGAGGGAACGCGAGGTGCTCTGTGACACAACAGATGGATTTGGCTCGATTTCTATAAGAGCTTTTGGCGTATGATTGGCTGCGTGTGTGTATGTATGACTGAAACGTCCTGCTAATATATTCTAACTGCTCATATTATTTCTCATTAGCATGTTCACACAATAATAGAAACGATGTGACCATGTGCGAAAGTAAACAGAGCGGCAATGAAAACCATTAATTTCCATTTATTTTAAAAAGTCAATTTGTATGGTAAAGGAAAAAAAAAAAAGGCTAACATGGTTCTGTTACATGAGATGTGTAGAACAACTGAAGTTTGTTATAAGGGGCTTTTGAAACCATCACAATTCAGTGTCGGAAAATGGCACATCTCCATCACCGATTACAGAGATCTAAATACTGGCAAAAAAAAAATTAAATAAAAAAATCCAAAGTTGTCACGTAATTGGCAGAAATGTGAAATGAGTTTAAAAAAAACAGTTTGCCTTTCAGGGGACCAAGATATCATGGCTACACAGATGGACCTCTGGTGAAGAAAGAGTTCCATGACTAATCCAACAGCTGTGAAATATGCCTCCAAACTGGCTAATTTTTAAAGGGACCCATCTATCCAAACAAAATGCCCCCCTTTTGTTACAGGAAAAGGGGGTTGTCGATTTATTTAGCTAAATGTGGCACTGTGACCGCCTCCTGAAGGAGTATGACGAAGACTAACAAGTACTTCATTCAGATTCAATTCAGACAGAAAACGGGTTGAAAAGAAAAGCAATATTAAAGCCCTTACATTACAGTTGATCTAGATATGAGGAGGTAGGGAATAGAAAAAAGGAAAAAAACTAATTATAGACAGACTTCTGTAACAAATCTCTCTACTGCATCTGGTGCTATGTTAATGTAAAAATACAAATCAACATGGTAGTTCAGTTTGAGGTCCTCAGTCTGCCTCCTCTTCCTCGGACTCGGACTCTGGAAAGGGAAAAAAAAACACAAAAGAGAGCACAACAGTGAGAACTGCGCTCAACATCGATGCACTATGCATCACCACCAATGTCATCCAAACTTAGAAGTGGGACAAAAGAGAAGCCAAATACAGTTACTCAGCACAGAGATACAGCATAAACCCATCCCATTGATTTTTACAGCAATCTGTGTCCAAGGTTTCTGTTATCTCAACTCATATCAAAAAGGTGGAGTGATTGAATTTAGATTAAATGAATTGATTGAGTTTCACCAACAGGTAGTCAAATACTGACACTTTGGGTTAGTTGTGCACTCCGTCACTAGACTTGGTGAATTTTTTATTTTTTTTTAAATGGGACACTTCAATCCAAAAGCAAAGATACATTTTTAGTTTAGTTGCGAGTTGCAGCGTTTTGGAGTGATTGGCCATGGAGATGTCCACCTTGCCTCTCACATAATGGAACTAGAAAGTGGCAGAAAGTACATTTGGAGGTCTGTGGGTTATCTTGAGAAAACCGGGGTCATGGTTTCAGGAAAGAGACATGCCTGTTGAGTTCTTTTCAATATTTTTTTGCAGCTTTGAGCACCTAAGCTGAGTTCCATTATATTAGAGAGAAGGCAGACAATGTTAGAGCCGACATGCCGACACTCGGCAACTCACTCCAAAACAATCAAGATGTGTGAAAAGCACTACAGATTCAGTCATTATCTATTCACCAGCATTCAGATGGACAGCTGGATGAAGTCATGTAGTCCACTTGACATTTCTGGAGTTGGTGCACGGTGAAGCTACCGCACCGATTACAGATGGGGTGTGCACTGATGCTTTTAGTTTTGCAGCTTCTGTTAAGATTTTGGCTTTAAAAACAAAAAAGGTATAAATAACGTCTCTTGAAATCAATTTGGGATCTCAGGGCTTCAGGAGCCTTGAATTACATCGAACAGCTGTATGAAGCCTTCTTTATTTTGTTTATTCCTTTTTATTCTAGTTCCAAAACAAGTCCCACTCTACTTTAGTTGTTTAGGAGAATACTGCAACTCTATTTTGCTGTGACACTCCAGAAATGTTTTGTGGACTACATAATACAAACCCGAATTTAAAAGACACTTGAAACTGCTGTGGAAAGGAGAACCAAGATCATCGACTGACAAAGACGGAACAAAAGGAGACCCTGAGGTGTTTACCTTCCTCTGCGTTCTTGAGCCATTCAACAAACTTTTTCATCTGCTCAAGGAAAACGCTCTTTCCCTTGGCGACGTGTCCTTCGTTGTACCACTTCAGAATTGCCTCCTCACTCAAGACATCCGCTTAAAAAAAAAAAGAAAAAAAAAAAAGAGTAAATTAATAAATTAATAAATATAAATACAACTCAACATGCCGCCAACTGCACAAATGACTCTGCGGGTGCTCAAAAAACAGATGTCTTCAAGCAGGTTGGCGACATCAAGCAAGACAAACTTTTGGCTATAATCTCTGGCCATCTGGCATCATTCACAAAAAAAAGCCTCCCACTATAAAGCAAACACTTTTTCCACAAGAAAAAAAAGAAGCACAGATAAACTACCTTTGTAGAGCAGAACAACAATTTTCTGGAAGGCCTTCATGAAGTGGATGTTGTCGTAGCAGTACTCTTGGATCTTCAGCAGGAGAGTGAGTTCAGAGAGGCCCTGGGAGGTAAAAGCCTTCAACAGTGGGCTGTATTGCTGAGAATGTAAAACAGGGAACATTAAAAGTTATGAGTTGTAAAAAAAAAAATAATAAAAAAATTCATTAATATTCACACAAAGGCGGGGTGGGAAGTTTCTGGACCTCACAGGGGATAGAAAAAAGATTCAGGGTATTTTTTTTCTAACATTAGTTTTACTTTGAAAAGCTCTGGGTTGGTAAATCAATTATCTTCAAAGCCCAGAGCAGCCTGGATTTGAAAAAAAATCTTTAAGGCACAATTTAAGAGTGACATCCGCAAGTTTCTTTAGATCTCTCATTTCCGTGCGTGTTGCTGTGGCTGCCGCAGAATCAATGAACAACGGAGCCATAATAACAGAGGAGTCACCTTTAAAAGTTTGATGGCTTGTTCTGTGACCAGCTCCTCCTTCTTGTTCCACTCCACAGAGCTCATTACACTCAACCAGATTAGTCCAATCATCGTTTGCTCAGAGATGTTGTTCTTCTTCATTTCCTCACGGAGGTAGGCAATGATCTGTTAGACACGAGGCACAGAGATGTAACACACGTTATTGGCAAATTTAAACAGAACCATGGCCAGCAGATGCAGAAGCTCATTGCTTATCAAATCCTGCCGAAGATCGAGGTACAGGAATGCTGGCAGGAGCTGGGAATATGTTCAGGCTGAATGGATACTAGGGCTGCTTTCATTGTCGACTAATCTGTTGGTATTATTTTGATTAATTGATTGGTTGTTTGGTCTATAAAATGTCAGAAAATAGTGAAAATGTTCAGTGTTTCCCAAAGCTCACAGCCTCAAATGTCTTGTTTCATTCTACAAGCATAAAGATATTCAGTTAACTGTCTCAGAGGAGTAAAGAAACCAGAAAATATTCACATTTATGAAGATGAAACCAGATATTTGACGTTCTAGCTTTAAAACAATTACTCCACCAGTTTCATTCATTATCAAAAAAGGTAGGGATTAATTAACTACTTGTTCAATCGTTTCGTTTTATCAAGTGTCTGCAACTTCCCAGTAATTTACAGCATCCTTTTATCCACCTCTCAAGCCAAAACTGGGGGCACAAGTTAAGAAAAAAGCAATCTGAAGTGTGACCCTCACGCAAAATGGGTTTCCATTCATGTAAAAGGGGGTGACAAGCTGACAACGCTTACATCTTTGAGAGGGTCCCCACGTGCCATCTGCTCCTGAAGCTCTTTCTGCAGTTCTTTGCGAGCACCGATGGACTGCTGGTTTCTGGCAAAGTCCGAAATCTCCTTGAGCCCGGCGTCTGTGAAGTACTTCGAGAAGTGCTCACAACTGCGCTTGTTGGCAGGGAACAGCTCCTGAAAAAGCACACAGTGAAATATTGAAGCAGACTCTTTCGGTCAAACAAGCTTTCATCGGCCATTAGGAAGCCTCTGTTCATAAGCTGCCTGCAGATCAGATGCCACAATAATTTCGAGCTAAATTAAGGCATGGAACCCTCTGGACTTGTTTTCATCAAACAATGTCATTTAGAGAGCACAGTGAGGCTGTTGACCCTTAGTGCATCTTAGCCTTGTAAAGACTTTGGATTTGAGCTGTCATTCTCACCATGAGCCTGTTGTCCATGCCAACCTTTCGGAGACTGGTGGCAACAGAGCTGATGTCCTTTTCAGAAAGCCAGGATTTGAAGAGTTTTACCGCAAAGCATGCTGAAACACCTGAACAAATGCATAGAGACGTGTCAGCTGCTGCTAGCAGACCTGCCAGGATAAAGCTAGGCCTGAGTAATACATCTGTAAACAACTCCTTAGGATGCAATTAGACAGGTTTGAAAGAGGACAATGCCTAAAAAAAGAATGATGCAGCTGTCAAAATCAGTTTGGACTGCAGGTGTATTAAATTTGCATCTACACCTTAAAAATATACAATAATGATCTAAGTGAGCCTCAGTTTAGTGACGTGGTTTGCGGACCTGAAATAAAGAACAGATGTCTTCCAGCTGTTGGGAGGGTTTATGTGTGCTGTTAGATTAAGTCAAATGGCAAAACTGGGCTGAAGCCGTCTATCAGTCCCAGTTTTTGTGCCCCATTCCTGGCTGACAGCGCCAGGTTGAAGCAGAGCAAAGCTCACCAAAACTGTCATCTGCATCTTTTCTTTAGACATTGTCAATTCACAAGTACAGCAAGTACACATTGAAAACACATTCACACAAAGGTCTTTGTCTCTCCACAATATGGACTCATGGAAATTGTATATGTAACTCTTTGTGCTGGGTTCAAATGCAACTTTTGTCTTAAAGTGATATTGGGCAAAGCATGAAAGTTTTACCTTTGCCACAGAGGTTATGAGCTCACTCATGTCTGTTTGTTTGATCGACTGATGGTGGGTGGTTGATTTATCAGCAGGATTACACAAAAACTAATAAGAGAATTCCATGAAACTTGGGTGGACGATGGGTCTCGGCCCAGAATAGACCCCATTAACTTGTGATGAGAATCCGGATAAAGGGGATGGATCCAGAATATTTTGTTTTTCTTGCGCATTCTTTCACATTTCAAGATAAGGTGTTTTTTCTACATTTTCTCAGGGATTAAAATACAGTCCTTATGAGAAAATTAGGCAGATTTACATCGATGAGTGAATACAAAAAGGGACTGTTGTGGTGTGGTCGAGTTTAGCGCTCTACTTACATGTTTAGAAACAACAAGTTTATTTTTTTTAAATTGTAAAAAGGTCCCATTCAGTGTATATATTTACCTATAGCTCTATGTACATCTATATCTCATGATTCTTGGTTCACCATTTTCAGCGACCAAAAGTTCTTCAGCTATATTTTAGTTAATTATATTAAGTTAATAAGTATTTATGTTTGTCAGCGGATTGATAGCACTTTTTTTTTTTTAGAACTCATTGGCTGCAAAAATTCAGCATTGGTTTGATCAGTTACATTCTGTTCGCACTACTTCTCTGAGTGTAGCTTGCTGTGTCACATCACGTCTGTCTATGGATTAGAGTTGTGTGCATGTGTGACTGCCAAAGCACTTTCCCAACAATGGTTTCTAAAATATTTCCCCAAAAGTTTAGTTAGCGTAGTCAGAAGTTCCAAATGCTCTAGTCACTGGATTTGCGAATGGTAATGCTTACAATACCACTGTTTCAGAAAAGAGACAATAATGCCAGCACTTGTTTTGATTTTGAGGAGAGCAATTAACAAGAGCAAAAACAAACAGCCATAAGAAAAACAAACAAAACACAAAAGCCATTATGGATGCACAGCATGGCTAATTTAGTCTGCAAGTGGCATCATTAGTCAACGCTCACATTTACCATTTATCAACTCACATGAAAGAAAAAGACACTAAATTGAATGATAACAATATTCTGAGTGTTAGACAGCATTTGATGTATCTTTTTCAGATGCCTCTAATATCAAACGTGGCTGTAGAAATCTGCTTTTCCATTATATACAGCTCAGAGACAGAAACTGGTTTGTTTCATTGCAAAGTCTGATTTGGGATGGGAAATTGTGGGCTCTCCAGTTGGCTGCTTTTTAAACAATAGAGTAAACCAGTATTTCACGTAGTTAAGGATTGATTATTAATTGTTTGGACAATTATTAGAAAACCATCAAGAAAACAATGAGCTACACGTCTTAAAAAGAAAGATTTTGAAAGGAGGCAAGAAAGGATACACCTCTTAACAAAAAAACAACCACAGGTAATTAAGAGGTTAGGAAAATATAAATATATATATACATTTTTTTTAAAAACAGGTTTATATTGTTTTCAAGACGAGTTTGCAGGTAAGAGATGAGTCTTCTCCCTTTTTCAGATCTAATTATTTCTTCTCAGTCCAACTGCTTCTACCTGCAGATCTGCAAAACAACAAAAAACAAGACTAGGCAAGCCTAAGAGGCAGAGAGGAACGCACCTTCTTTGACTAGGTTCTCATTGAAGAGGCTGCTGAGAATGGATGCAGAGAGATTGCCGTTGGCCAGCAGAATCCCTGTTAGCATGGCCAGCTTGTTGCGTTCAGACTCTGTGAAGCCCTTGAGGAACAGCAGCAGCTGCCAAAGAGCAAACACAGAAACTCAATCCTGTAGGCTGAATTGAACTGAGTCAGTTCCATATACTGAAATTATAGAAAATCTGAGTTGGAATAGAATGGACATGAACTTAGAAGTTTTACTATTGTGGTACTCTGTGTTCCTGAAAAGACACATCTGGCAAAAGACACACCTTTTTAATCTCCTCCTCAAATCCTTTCTCCAAGTATTTGTAGCGCCTGATGAGCTTGTTAAAGACCTAAAAAGGAAACAGAACATGTTGTACCATCCGAAAAAAATTGATTCATGACTTCCATGGGATAACAAAGCAGAACTTAATGGTATTCACCTGTGC
Organism: Diplodus puntazzo; assembly: GCA_963678695.2. Lineage (NCBI taxonomy): Eukaryota > Metazoa > Chordata > Actinopteri > Spariformes > Sparidae > Diplodus > Diplodus puntazzo. The sequence goes on from OZ023164.1 coordinate 25,905,754, forward strand.
ATATGCCTGCATGGTCTCCATGTCTTCTTGCGCTTTGAAGAGACAGAACTCGGTGGGTGTCACGTCCTCTGACAGCGTCCCTCCTGGGGCTGAAAAAAACATAATTCCTTCATTTTGTTGCCTTATGCTTCATACATCCAGTGAGTTTCACTTTATATGTTTAAGTGTATATAGTTGCATTGAACTAACAAAGAATAAACATTTTCCAGGGTACTATTCTCTCTCCAACAGAAAACACTGCTCCTGCACTACGTGAAACGCCTGGTTTGGAGTCTAGCCTTCATTTCCGTAAATTGAAGTAAGATGCATTATATCAATATAGATATTTTTTATAAAATATATACAGCTGTACCGCAGCCATAGTGAGTAACTGTAGCTGTGTTATTATCAATCACACTACCTTGCACGGCATGATCCGCCCTTCTCTGCCTCTGATTAGCTACATCCTGCCCACTAAGTAATGAGCATGTGCAACTCATCAAATATTGAACAGAGGCGAGATGTTCACTCTGTAGCTAAAACGGAGCATCAACACACAGTGCGAAAAGGAATGCTGCAGCAATGCACCGTATAAGAAAAAAGTATGGAGTTTTTGAAAATTAAAGTATGTAAACCGCTTCTACTAGGACCCCAAAATAAAAGAATGAACCCGAAAATGTTGTAATATATGACCCCTTTAATGTAAAGGTAAAACACATATGAAGAGCCACGCCTCTTACCCAGCATTCCACCAGCCACCAGGATGTCGAATAGTGTCTCAGCATAGCGGCGGTAGTCAAGCTTGGCACCAGAGGCATCAAGGAATTTTGCAACAGCTTCCAAATCAGTGCCAGTTTGATTCAGACCTTGTATGATGCTTTCCTGAAACTGGGAAGGGTCAAACCTCTCCTTTTCATCTGTTGAGAAGACAGAGTTTATCAATGCCAATAACTTACGACCTTCTTCTAGGACATATCGAAACCCATACGCAGGTCAAGAACATTTGTAGATCGTCATATTCTCTTCCTTGAAAAGGCATTTGGTTATGATCACTGACATCCCTTAATAACACTTAATCACAGTTTGGACCCCAGACACATGTTTTTAGTATTTTTAATGCTGAATATCTGGTCAGTGAACAAACAGGCGTGATCACCACTGATCAAACCTTACAACCGTGTTCCTGCGTCCATGATTGTAAGCAGATAAGTGGCTGGATAGAAAGGTCAGTACACTGAAAAGCCGGAAGACAATCAAGCAGGTGTTCTTCACGGAAACCTGATGGAGAAAAACAACCAACAAACACTGCTGCCTTCAAGTTTGTCACCTCTTTTTCGGGTTTTGAAACGCTGGCCTGTTAGCGTAGGCTTCTGCTGCCTTTGATTACTCATAAAAGACACTCTGGAAGAAAAGGGGAAAGGGAAATAAGATCAGCATTAGGACATATATATAAAACAAATACATTTCTACACCTATTTATCTATGATACATTGCAAAAAGGACACTGTTGGACTAAGCAAATGGCTGAAAACTGCAATTCCAGCCATCACCTACTAAGTTTATTCACCTGAAGACAAAATGCGACACATTATAAGATAAGGGCCATTTTGAAATTGGCATTAATCAATTGTAATGGAAATAGACGAGGGAACAGCAGTGTAGTTGGCACAATGGATATAATGCTATGTAAGGGTGTAGTGCACTCTCATGCAGTGCAAGGTACAACATGCCAGACATTAGCCACATCCCCTACTTCTCTGCTATAACTCGTTCATCTTCCGGTGTTCACTGTCACGATATACATCTAGCAAACAACATGACATTTGTTGACTATGACTAAACATATTTTCTTTACAAAAATAGCAACTCATGAACGATGACTGTTATTTTTTTTATTTTATTTTAAAGCCAGACAAGAGACAACCTGCACGTCTGACTACACCGGCTAACGGTCGTGTTAGCTTACTACAGCTAGCTTGGGCATCCTTTTTTCCTGACGCAGTGCATCAATGCGTTAAATATGTGACCATAGTTCGATCACATTACAACTATAGGAAAAACAACAGAAAAAAATAACTCACCGAAATCCTCTTTATGAGCAAAAACAGTCCGAAAAAATAAAAACTAATATCACTGGATATCAACACTATCAGTTCCAGGGAAGAGGAAATTGTTAACGCGCATGCGCAGTAAAACAAGATTTATCTGGGTCATTACATCTATGCGGGGAGAGTCAGGTTCACTAACTGTAACAAAATGGAGAAAAACATGTCCGAGTGAAATAACTGTGGTATCATTACCAGCAAATCAACACCCAAGTGCAACATAGTAGTAGTTACTTTCTGCTTAGGAAGCAAAATTGAGGAATTTAACGACAGCGTTTGTACATGAACCCCCCTTTGGACAGTTAGAAGTCATTTTCTTTAGTTAACGGGTAAACGAACGGTAGAAATGTTCCTCAACCCCCCCAAAATCTGGAACAGGAGCTTTATTTCTAAACTTCTCTTTAAACACCCCAAACTGATCCAGGGTTGGTGTAATTATACGACGGGTCAACATGTCGGTGCTATCTAGCATTAAGACACAGGAGGGGGGTGTTGTGCTGTCGGGTGGCTGCAGTATCCGTCCATGGGATGAAGGGAAAACTTTAATGTTGCGTTAATATTAACCTCGGAAATCTTAGATCTCATTCCAGGAACGGCTGTAAACCAAATCAACTCATTTGTCTGAGCCAAAAAAAATAAATGTATTCACATTCCCCAACACCTTTTTAAAAATCATGGCTGTACCGTAAGTTATATGTCCATATTAATTATTCATCAATCCGTTTTGCACTAAATCTTTGTCATTTATTAGAAAAAAAAACACCCTTTTGCCTATGGAAGATGCTGTTTAGTCAGTGATGAGATGTAACTGGCACATTTACTCAAGTCCTGTAATACATTATTTAGACACTCTAAAATTACTTGGATATTTCCATATTTATTTTCCATAACTGAATAAACAAGGCTTTTCTCAGTGGAGAATAAGGTCCCCAGAACTGTTTTTTTTTTGTGCAACACTGGGGGTTAGTCACAACATTTGTAATATTTAGTCGGGCTTGCTTGAACTCCTAGATTATTATCAAATTTGATGCATTTCGTGTAAGTGCTGGTGCTCCATGTGGACCAAAAAAATTATAATAGTTTTCTTTTCCGACAACCCGTGAAGGCATCACAGCCCCACCTCCTCCCCCCGGCGCTGGAGGTGATTAGGGGACGCTGGACTCGCCCAGAGACGCCGCTCCAGCCACTCCCTGCGCCCGGCGGACCCTGCACTCTCTCAGTCCATCCAGCAGCAGCTCCATTCAAAAAAGTGCCGAGATCCGGATGAGAGCCACGTTCAGCCTCATCCAGCGCAGCAGAACTCAACTCCCAGGCAGCGGGGCAAGGGGCTTCAGGAGTCCACTCCACACTTTGGGAGAAGCGCCTCTGGGATCCTACTTTTTTTTTTTTTTTTTGTCCGCAGAGGGGATTTTTTTTTAAGGACGAGAGGGAGCAACTTCTGCGGAGATAAAAGAGGCAAGTTGAGTGCATGTTGTGTTACTTTGACTCCGGTGCTGGAGAACAACTTGCGAGTCCCTTTGTGTTCGTCTTGTGTTCCACTGTTGCTGCAACTTCTCTGAAAAAGTTCACTTTGTGGACAGTCTTGTAGTCTCGTCTGCTCCCCGGCTCATTCATTCCTCCTCTCTTCCTGCAGAACAGAAGGGGGTTGGGATTTTACATTTTTTGTTGTGTGTTTATCTTTTCTTTTGTCTTTGTGAATGAATTGGAAACCGATCGGAATATAAAACTTTTAAAGACCGAGTTTGTCCGAGCTCACCCCCCCTTCGTTGTCCACTGTCTTCAGTCCAAACCGAGACTCATTTAGAGATGTTAATGAAAAGTGTGGTCGCTAATTGCCTACATCTGCCGGTTAGAGCACCACCTTTTGTAATTCAAACGCAGGGAGGACAGCAAGCAAGCAAGCAGCCAGATGTGTCAAATCTCAGCACCCATTCAAAGTTTTGTAAGAGAAGTATCCTCATCACCACACACACACACGCACACGCACACACACACATAGCTGTCTGTGAAATGGAGGGCTAAATGAATACAACCTCCACCTCTGACCTCCACTTTGGGGACCACTCGGAGCATATTTTATTCCATTTAAAAATCACATCCTTTACATTATGTCGGCTGTAATCTTTGGATCTGTGGCAAACAGAAGAAAAGATCAGTGTCAGGCTTTTTGAAGGCGGACGAGCAGACCGAAAGGTGGGTTTACCCTCCAGTGCGCCCCCAGGTTTTTCTTTTTAAAGAGATCTCAGTGCTGCTGACTGGAATAAATTACTTGCTCAGCGTTGGGCTGCATGAATAAAAACTATTCACCTCTCTGAGCAACAGAAAGAAAAAAAAAAGTTCCCCTGCTTGTCAGAGTTGACCTGCTTCCTCTCTGCTGGGATATCCACCTCCTCCACCTCCTCCTCCTCCTCCTCCTCCTCCTCCTCCCAGAGGCATCCAGCCCCAGAGATATAAAAATCATACAAGGAAGATGAGAGACATAGATGGAGGGGAAAAGTTGCATCACGCTGCAATGTTAAAACACACCGTTGTTGAATTATATGGAAAACTGACTCAGAACGGGTACAGTACGCTGCCACAGAAGCAGCACTGTGCATGTACTTTTAGAAGTGAGTTTTAAAGCATTTTATACTTCAATTTATTACCCCGACTTCAGCTCTGTTGCATGAATCAGTTTAGCCTAACTATGAGTGTTTTTATTCATTCACAGTGTCGGACGTACAGTTTTCCCAACCTTTGCCAGATCTGATGGTTGTAGTTGCTGTTTGACGTCTTTACCAACTTTTCTCATAGTGCTTTTTTGAGTCTTGTCCATCCGCTATTTGCTCTGTCTTTTCCTATCCTTGTAGAATAGTAGAGCGCATACCTCCGCCAAGGCCCAACAGTCCCCTTTAATTCAATCAAGACTAAACCAATGTCAAATAAAACATGTTTAAAATCTGCTAGATCCAGATTCTTATTTGGATCAGCGTCCAGTTGTACTCACTCAAAGATACCAGTCACTTAAATATGCTCATTTTTTAGAAACATGATCCGTGCGTAATTCAATGTCATGAAGGAGAGTGAGTCAAGAGAGGTTTTACCAGATCCCCGCCAAAAGTTAAAGGGGTCTATTCTGGGCCAAGTCCCATCCTCCGTCCAAGTTTTGTGGACATCCGTCCAGTAGTTTTTTTGTGTTCCTGCCTACAAACCAACAAACAAGTGGACGCAGGTGCAGACATAACCTCCTTGGCGGAGTTCAAATGTTCCAGATTTATGTCTAGCTGCACATTTTTATAAATTGAGAAACTTGCATGCACCAAGTCTTCCACAAACTCAGGAAAAACCCCGGTAAATATTCATGCTTCTGAAGTATTCCGCACAAAACATGAATTCAGTGGAAATGTTACAAACTCCCCCTCTTGTTGAGCTGTAAATGTTTCTGTGCTTGGCTCTGCTTTTTCTCCCTCCTGCACTTTTTCAGCTCCTAATTCCATTTGTGAACTTGTGGAAATCCCGAGCGGATCAGATAAGACTCTCTTTTTTTTTTTTCTAAAGGTTTTGTCTCTTTTTTTTTCTCTCTCTCTCTTTGTGGTTTTCCACAAAAATGTCCCGCCCCTTGTTGGCCAGAGTCTCAGATGGGAAACCAGATGGGAACTTTATTACCCGCGCTGATCAAACAAACAGTGATGTAAGAGGGCTGTGAAAAGGTAGTGTGTGGTGAGCCGTCAGAGCTGCTCGATGGACTCCTGGAAAAAGTAACAACCGTTTAGCTCAGACTTGGAAGACGAGCGGTGCGTGTGGGACTGCTGGCTCGCCGAAGGGAGCTCTCTCGTCGGTGGCGCGGGCTTAGGTTGGCCGCCTCGCTTTAACTTGCATCATTGGTTTCTTTTAAACGTGCCCCCTTCGTGAAACACGCTAGCTTTGAGATGCTGTGGTTTAGTGTGGTGTGCATTGAGGACCAAAGTCGTCCCCCCCCACCCCCCATGCCAGTGCCATGGTGATGAATGGTGTTTGCACTTGTCTGCCTGTGCAGTTTAGTGTAGTGAGGCGTGCGTCTCGTGTCAGAGATGGACAGGAACACACATGTGCAGCTCAGCCGGCTGGACCCTGAACACCCTTCAGCGAAAGAGAGAAGATCTTCTTTAAGACAGGAAGCACCAAAACCGAATATGTTGTTATATTTCCATTTCCTCATTAAGTGTGATGAACTACATCTCATTTGTGATTGTTTATCGGTCTCTTGCTTAACAATGCGTTGAGGTCAAAAGGGTAGAACTCGCACATCGCTGGGATGGCGAACCCGGAGACAAAGAACTTTTTCCCCTGGTGCCGCTCGACTCGGAACGCTTTCCACCCGTTGAACTTAAACTGCTTAAACTCTACGCCCTCCTGTCTCCCCGGGCGGAGCTCCAGTAATAAGGCAGAACATTTTTAAAAAACTCGGCCCACTGTTGATTTGTTAAGTCGAGTGCAGCTGCTTTCTCCATTCACTTGTGGGAACCCAAGCCAGACCAAGTGTTCGAGTGCCCGTCGTGCAGACGATGCTGAAAACTGCTAATGCGGAACAGTCTGGGGAACCATTTAAAACTGGAGTGTGCTCATGTACTATAATACTGTAAAAAGAAAAAAGAAAAGAAATGGTGACCTTGCAGGATGCTTTTAAGAGAAGTGTTGGTTGCATTAGTCGGAGAAAATAGACATTTCATTGTTTTTTGTATGTAAAACATCGCCCTGTACCAAACAGTCGCCTCACACTGACAATCGGAGAAAAAGTGCTCGGTAGAGAGTGAACCGCCACCTGTTTCATCGTGCACGAAGTTAAAATCAGTGGTAAAAGGTTCACAGCTTTCACATGATCCATTACATTGTGCATAAATCACTCTCGGTTAATGGGAAGGAAGAAAATGAAAAACCTCAATCTGCCCCCCTTTCGTGAAAATAGATGAGCGCCGCATAAATTTGAGACTAAATTTAGTCTCATAACACGGTGACACATTCTTTTAGAGCCACCGAACGTTACCGCGATGGCATTGGATATTCATGAGGCAGCAAACCGTCAAAGTTAAAGTAAAAAAAAACAACATCCTTGGGTTTTTATTAAGAGTTTAACTGTCAGAAAACTGGGTGTCTGGAAAGTTAAAGTGGAAACAGACTACTTTCCCTCCCCGAGCGCTGCTGTCACGAAGACAAAACACGATTGCTTCATTTTTTTTTTCTTCTTCCTCAGAGTGGCAACTGCTAATGACACAGGAAAATGTGTTCTTTTTTCATTCATGTTGTCTGTAACGGAGGCGTGAAGGAGATAGAGGAGGTGTCATGTTGTCGGCTCGCATGGTTGCAGACATGGTTGCATGGTGAAAGCGAGGCTCATAGGGAACCAATTGAAACGCGGTCGGTGTCCATTATTCTATGGACGCTACACATTGCGATCGACATTTACTTGAAATGAATTGAGGCAAAAACCTTGGCAGTTGCATGTTATACTAGCCCCCTTTTCATGGCAGACATTTTGACATGTCACAGTAGGAAATGGCACAGGCTACAGCGCTAAATAAATCTGTGAGAATGAATTTTCACATTCAGCTCAACTTCGGGTGAACTTTGACATGGAAATTGTGGCCCTTGACCGAAGCATGCCACTGTGACAATGCTGTTCTTTGAGGGGACGGAGAGCCAGAGGGGTCCAAAATATAAAAAAAAAGCTATTGTGGCTGTGTTATCTAACCTCCTCTGTCAGGATACAAAGTGCTTTTCAAAAGAGCAGCGGTCTGCAGACAATTTATTTTATATTTTTCGATTTTTTCAAATGTTGCTGACGCCTGATTGGTGCAATCACCATTTTCCAAACGTAGCCCCGCCCACTTCAAGTCAGTAGAAGCACGGACCAAAAATACAGATATGTAATGTAGGGGTGCGTGATCTGGCCAGGAAATAGTCTCATGATCTTTTTAATCGCAATCAAGATCCCCAGTCTCAATTCTTAAATGTGCTGTGGACAATGGACGGACTTGAAATAGCCTACGAATTTCCACCATTTTTACATAACACTGCAGCGATCGTTCTTTTTTGGCACAAGTGCGTACCTTACCACTCGCTTTAACTTGCATTGCGTACAACACGTTGCGAAAGGAAAATTCAATTAGCATAGCAATCTATCCGGCTACATCGCTCCTTTGGTATGTCCGTGCAGCACAGATCTGCTCCTCAGATCAGCTCCACTGTGTGAAGACTGGAAGTAGAAGTTAAATGATATTAAATACTGCGATCTCTACAGTTCGCCTGAAAAGTAGATTATTGAGGTGGTTGGTGTGATCATTTTGAAATCACCAGATTGCCCGTGTTGTGTGACATTGCTGACCCGAACCCCTTTTAAGGCAAACACATCAGACAGTCGTTCCTTATCAGTCGTCTGGTCTCCATTGTCAATCAACGCTTTGTATGCTTCGTGGATTAATTACGGTACGCTCGTTGGATCCTTTTGTCATTTTGATTGCCAGCTGTAGGCTCATGTTTTGCAAATCTCCCCGTCTTGATGTCTCCCTGCTGTGTGAACTGTATTGTAAATAAAGCCCAGTGTTTGTTTGGGTTACAGGTTTATGTTTAACCGGGCTGGCTGGATGGTTGTGTGTGTGTCATGAAAACTCTATTCCACTCGCAAACAAGAAGACGGGAGTCATTCCACAGTGGTCATTAAGCAAGTTGTTCGCAGACGTTCTGTTTAGTCTTTTTCGGTGTTCCAGTGGGTGGAAGAGTGGCTGCAGGTTTTTGGTTGCGTGCCCACCTCTGCTCACAGATGTCCAACCTGGAGTAGCGCTGAGGACTTTGGACCTCCGGGTCACTTTCTCAGGCAGCAGCTCGCCCCCTGTCCCGTCCCCGGCCTGTGTCTCTGGCACAGCCCCCCCCCCCCCCCCCCCCCGCCGCCACCGCCCCATCAGGAAGGGCTTTAATCGGCATCATAGCATGCAGCCGGCGTTGTTGCGACTCTCCCGTCCCGTGACAAGGCCGCCCCGATCTGCAGGGAACTTACACTCTATTACACCGCATAATAGATTTGTATTATCATTTGTTTGCACATAAGCCTCGACCGCTGTGTTCTCAAACAACCGCTCCCAAGGTAGAGTGACGCCAATCATCTCTCAGTGCAGCTCACACAATAACCCCATTCGCTTTTTTCACAGCACCACATGTCATTGTAGATTTAAGGTTTCTCTGTTGACTGTGATGCAAGTATTGATTTCAACACTGATGGCCACTCTGAGCTGCCTTTTTTTTATTTATTTTTTATCACGAACACACATCCTAACAAGTCAACAGCTGGTTTACTGGCTCCTCTCTTTCTGTTTTGACTACTACACCACCACCGCCACCGCCCGAGCGGTTAATGACTTTTGGTCGGGTGACTCGTCCCCTTGCTGAAGAACAGAAAGGAAAACGTGGCTGTAGCCTGTAAATAATATATGCACATGTAATGGTGTTTTTCATGTTTTGCTCATGGCTTCATCTCACAGAGAAATCTAGCTCAGCTCGTCTCATAATATCATCAGTGGTTACACGCATTGAAATCCCAGGTGAAGCCCGCCCATCGCTCGCGTTTCTATCAAGCAACTTGTCTCTTCTAAAAAAAAAACGAAAAAAAAACCCCAGCAATTTAATCAGCGGGAATTATAGATCAAACTTTAGAATTGCATTATTTCACTTGTACTCTATGCTGCGTGTAGGATCAACACAGATGCCCTTCACCTGACATTCAAGGTATGCTCAGCCTGTTCCATATTGTGTGACCCCAAGGGGGGAGGGGAGTGTTTAGAGCCAGTGGCAGGTAATGCTTTAAATTTATAGTGCTGGCAGCTGATGATGAATAATGGGAGATTGTTGTACCAGGAAGTCAGAGAGGAAAGTGTCCATAAGGGACGACTGAAACGCCACTGTGCCATCACAGGTAGGGCTGCAGATTATTTTCATTATTGATTACGGAATGAGTTCCCCCAAAAATGTAAATCCAGTCATTATCTGCTCATCCCTTTGCCGATGAGTGACGTTTGTAGTTCTGGAGCTTCACAGCAAAACAGCGTTGCACCGTTCTTTTAAATAACTTTAGTAGATGGGGACTGAAAAAAGCAACTCAAAGAAAAGATAAAATGGCTCTGTACGGCTCATCCGGTGTAGTCCAAGTCTCAGGAAGCCCCAAGATTGGGTGAAAAGACAGTATTTGCACCCTTTGACATGTGGTCGAGCTTGTCAGACGGGGCGCGTGCTAACACTCTTAGCTTAACAGCTAGAATTTGACTTAAATAAGGATGTAAATAATCAATTTGGGTTATCTCCTGGGACTTGGATAATGCTGGACGTGCTGTATGGAGCCATTTGATAACTTCTATTAGTTGTTTTTTTTCCTCCAGTTTTGATTAATTTTGGTTTTAAGGTGAACTTATCCTTTAATCTGTCAGATGGGGCGCGTGCTAACTGTTCATCCAATATTTTCATCATGTTTGGTCCACAACAAGAACTTCAGTCTACTATCATAGTGGAGTAAAGAATGCAGAAAATATTCACTTTTAAGTTTTGACTTTTTCTCTTGAAAAAAGTTAATAAGTAAAGTCTTCATTCAAAATCTGTATTTTTAAACAGAATCTAATGGTTTTGGTGCTTTTGATGACATCAGGTCAGCCTTTAATGTGCCAAACTTTAAAAATGTGTAAACCACTCCCATTTGCCGCACACCGGCACCGTGCCAGTCAGGTTTTTTGGAGAGCGTGCTCGGTTAAGGTCACACGCATTCAGCCGGGGGGTATTTGACTGCAAGTTTTCGCTACATATCTGATTCATGAGATTTAGATTTGCGATTAATAACGGCTAAACCATGCGGGCACATGACGTGACGCTTACCTACTAAACATGCATCAAAGAGATTTAATCAATCTCTCTGATGCAAAAATGCATCAGAGAGATTGATACAGCGGGACGCTTCTAATCCACTTTCAAGAGTAATATGCCAAAGGGTCACGCTGTGGTTTTCTTTCATTTCGACTGATAAAATAAGTGTGTTTAAAAATAAATCAAATCACAACCCAACAGTGGAAGTTTTGTCCCCCATGTGTACACTGAAGCAAACAGCAAAAAATCTGTTTTTAACCAACACAGACTGGTTGTGTCCCTCATCGCTCCACCACTCAGTAGTGGAGATAATCCCCTGGGTATTAATCAAGGCTGTCAGGTTTTTCTCCCATTCTCCCTCTTTGGATCCAATACAACAGTTAGCAGCAGGAAGCAACTTTTATTAATGGGATTGTGTCACTGGCTGCCTAGAAGCCGGCTCCAAATCTGGGGTAGTGGGTTATCAGCAAAGGAGCTGAGGGCACCCAGGCTGCAGACAGATGCAATATGTTGTCGGTCAGAGTGGCACGAGCACCCAGGCGACACGGACACACTGCGCTCTCCCCCAGGTCACCGACAGGCTTCAGCATCTGTTTTCACCGAGTACGAATGCTCCTTTTAAACTCCGTGTGGCATGCCTTTGTACCCTCTGTCCGGCTGTCGGTTCCGAGAAGCTGTGTCGTTAACTAGATTTTTTTTTAATTGGATTGGCCAGTATTGATTGTGCCAGGCTAATGCATATATTATCTGATGGTGTGGGTGATCAATATTTAGCCTGGGTTAGAGGATGGAGTCAGCCTGGGTCATCAATTGTTTTTGTGAGTTGGAGTGTCTTTACATGTACCATATACAAAAGTTATATTAAGTCGCGTCAATTTTAGGGGCTTTACAAAATGTACAGTATTCATACAGTCTTTATAAACTCAATTCATACAAGGACATTTAATAGAGACCCATTGTTTTATGTATGTACTTGTGCATGTAAAAGATCTTGAAAGTTAAAAAGGTCCACATCAACAGAAGCTCCTCTCTCCCACAAAAAACACTGCTGCTGAGACAGACTCGTCAGTAGTCCCACCTTGTATTTCTTTGACTTTGTGACATCACACTGCATCACCATGTCACAAATTTGCATAATGTATGCCCCGCGGCTAGTTTGGCACCTAAGAAATTATTTAGTTGCTCTGTTGTTGTTGTTTGCAGTGCTGGGTCAGGCATGTGTGAGCTGACCAATCAGAGGAGACGGGGGCTAAATCAGTGTTTCAGACAGGGGGGGGATACAGTGCTGCAGAACTTGGACCATATGAGAAAACCGATGTGTTTATTGAGCATTGAACTATGTAAACCTATTCCAGTAGTAACCCAAAATAAAATGACGAACAAAATATGTGTCCTTTAAAACGTTTCTTACCATTGGAGTCTATTCAAACTAATGGAATACTTGCCTCTGTTGAGAACAACAAAAGAAAACTGGATTGCTGTAGCAAAGCAGCAGCATCATGAATCCCTGCTGAAAGAAGAAAACATATGGTAGGAGATCACAGAGCAGGCGATTGCAGTCCCATCCCTCGAGAGAATCAGCGACTACGTTGAAAGGAAATGACTTGATTTAAAACTGTGCTGCAGACAACCAAAGCAGCTGGTAGACATGAGCCATCACAGGGAATGTTTGGGCACAATGCCATCAGCTCAGGACCATGCACTAGCCGGCAGGGACAAAGTAACACACCTACCTGGACGGTGGGTTGACAAGCCAGCAAATACTACCCCCCCGTCCCTCAGAGCCAAGATTGAGCTGTGGTTGTCTTTGGCGGCCTCTTTTTTTAAAATGTTTTAATTGCGATAGAACATCAGTCATCTGGAACATTCTTCCCCATCTGTCTCGGTCCACCTTTTTTTAAAGATTTGTTTTCACGCTGAGAGCGAGAGTGAGCGGTTTTTGAGCTTGGAGTTTTGCCTCCTACCAAGAGCTGGGCAAGTTCTTTATGGGCCAATAACAACGTGCCCTGCAGGGGGAACAGGAGCCGGGGGAAGAAGTAAAGTGGAAGTCGACACAGGAGATCCATTTCTCAGGAATGTCATGCTGCACCGAAGTTGCTGCTAAAAGTTAATTGACTGCTAATAGAGAGTGTTTTTTTTTTGTATTGGAAGCTTTGAGTCTTCCTGTTTTGGCTGTCCACCAACAGTTTCAGATCACGTACTGTATTACTCTCTGATTCAGTTGTTTAATCCCCAAACATGAACTTGCCAAAGAATTCTATGTGTCTGCATGAGATATATCTGTGATATTAATCTATGCAGAAAATTCTACTCTCCCCCCCCCCGACAGGGTTTTTAAAAACTGTTAGATGTTCTCTAATTTCAGGGCTTTTTTTCTAATTCCCACTCACGTCACTGCTTTTATTTATTGAAAAGCATATCTAAAACATCAGAGTTCACGACACATTTGTTGCTTTCATTCTGTACCAGCCAGTCTCTGCTACTGGGTATGCGTTTAAAAAAAAAAGACGTCTGGTCTAAGAAGCAATGAACAATAGATGACTACATGTGCCTCATCTGTCTGTCGAAACAGCAGACATTGGGTTTTGAGTTCAGCAAAGCCCTGTATCAAGGCTCTGAATGTATTCTAGGCCCCCTCTTTTATCTCCATAGCATTGGGATTACTGTCCCCAAAGGAGATGGGGAGGCAACGCTGGACTGAAAACTGCCACCCCCAGCAGTGTCTTTGTCATGGTGCACTCCAGCCCAGATCCTTTACCAGCCACAAATATTAGATTGCTGCAACAAGCAAGAAGAGCGGAAAGAAAAAAAAAAGCTATGAAGCAGTTTGACTGTTTTGGGCCACGATTTTCTTTTAACTTACAAAAAGTCCTGAAACGGGAGCAGAGTCCAGCTGTGCAGATACCCAGAGGTCAAGGCCAAAATTCTTTTAGTTATGTAATTGCCTATGGGATGTTCTCACATGCCACTGGAGAACAAGAATGGAACAGCCAATCAAAAAGGCCCCCACTCCTCCCTTGGAGTCTAACCGCTGCTGTACAAACATGTCCACCCCGGGGTTTATTTGTATTGGCTATATATAGGGCTGTTTATTTTCTGATCAGAGAATGCCTCTTAAAAACATTGCCGGAGACCTCACAAATAATGGACAACCAATATAAAATGGCCGAATAGAATAATGCTTATATCAAGCAAGTGTTTCTCACCAAAACACATTATGTAGAAGTGCTTTTTCTTCATCATAAAACATGTGCAAAGCTTAAGATAGTTCAAACTATGCACTGTTTACATCTGTGTTTGCTTAAAGGTGCGATATGCAAGAATTGGCCACCTGATGACCTCCAAACAAATAGGGGGCAGCATATCACCAACCGCTAACTGCTGCTAGCTGTAGCCACAATTAGCTAGTAATTTGACTTAATTATTTAAATGTTTTTGAAGAAAAAATCTTGGATTTCTCACTTTTCATAGCAGTTTATTCTCCTGGCCCTTTGTTGGCCGTTTTTTGGAATGTTCCTGCCACCAACTGTCAATCAGCATAGTAGGGTCCTCGTGTTCTCAGTCAGACTAAGATATCCTTCCCAGCTTCACAATCTGTGCCAAGTATTGTCACTTCTTGCTCCAAAAAGCAAGATGGCGATGGCTGTAATGCCAAAATCATGCCGTTTCATAGCTCTACTAGTGGTTCAAACGTCTCAGGACGCCTCTTTAACTTTGACAGTATGTGTGATGTATCTCTCCCTTCTTCTGTATTTCTCTCCAGGGGGGGACACCGGCAGCCAAAATGGAGGTGAAGACGTCACTTCTAGACAACATGATCGGGGTCGGGGACATGGTCCTCCTAGAACCCCTGTCTGAGGACTCGTTCATCGCGAATCTGAAGAACCGCTTTGACCACAATGAGATCTACGTAAGTCCACAACTTAATCTTAACGTAACGACTGCATTAATATGACTGAACCTCATTTGAGTGGTGTGTATTGTGTTGTGTAATGCTCCTCTGCCAGTCCCTGCCTCCAAGACGGAAATAAACAGCTTCCCTAAGGAACTCTATTGTTCCTCCACTCACTCACTTGTTTTAGTTTTGGCTACAGAGGTGGCACACACACAGAGACCACAGCAAGCAACCATCAATAAATCACTCCACCAAAGAATGTAGATGATGCCTTTTTAAATGAGGCATGAAATCCAGAGCTCAGGGGACAAGAAGTGACTGGCAGGATGGCCCACTGGCTGTCTTATCTGCAGAAGAAGAGGGCTGTTGAACTATCACGCCTGCATCGGTGAATTGGTTCTGGGCTTTGTGCGGTGGAACTCCGTGATTTTTCTTCTCCGCAGGTTGGCTGCTCTAGACGTAAGCCAAGATGATTACAGCTCCACTCTGGTTGCTGTTGGCTCACAGGGCTCAGGGCCCAAAGGGATGATGTCACCTCATATAGCAATGATTGCCTTAGCGGCGCGCTGGATATTTTGCCGAGATGCAGCCCACATCCTGCTGAGGAATGGGAATGGTGTTTTCACATTTCAGATGCCCTCAATCTTCTGTCCAAAACTATAAGCTCAGAGCTTTTTTATTTCCTGTGTGGCGCTGACCTAAATGTTGCAGAGCCGGTTAAACACACTCAGTCTTTTTTTTTTTAATGTTACTATGCGCTGGCACAGAGTCTTAATATTTATGGTCTTACATTTTTAGGTGAGTGTGAAGTGAAAGTAAAAATGGCATATTCATGGAATGGTAAATCACTTGGTTTGAAGTCTATAATGGAAGCTTTTTTCTTTTTTTGTAGCCTAAGCTGCACCTAAAGAGTGATGACCAGGGAAAGCTCTGGAGCCTGTACTTATCCAATAAATCTGTGGTGAACAGTCCTCGCATGTGAATGTATTTTCCCCTCATGTGGCATCATTCCTTACAAATGGCCCCCAACCCCCACCCTAAACTATCATATGACAGCACGGAGCAGAAGAAACATGGCTTTGTTTTCCAGCGGGATGGCGCATCATGTATCCAATAACTCTGTGGAAAAATCAAAGAGGCTGTAACTCGCCCTGCTTCTTATGCATGACTCCTTTTTTTTTTTTTTTTCACTGAGTGTTTCTCGCATGTTTATTTAACTCCTCCTTTTTTAAACATTTGCTCCGCATTGTGAGCTGGACGATTAGGCGTATCGCCGGCATTTCCCTTTTCACACCAAAACTGTAGAAGGATGATCAATCTCAATCTGTGTGACCAGCGTCTACACAAGTCTATTTAAAAGGGTTTTGTCACGACAGATAAAGAGATTAAGATAACACACTTACCGTATGTTTTTGTACGCAATTACTGAGGTTTCAGCCCCACCCATTTTGTTTTTTTTAAATCAACCATAGCCCTGGACCACAGCAGCTGCCCATTTCCAGATTAACAGAAGTCATATTTATGCAGTCCTGTACACAGACTGCAAAAACTGTCATGCTTAAAATTATGGATTTGAAGAATTGCGGTTGAAAAAGGCTGAGAGGGGGAAAAAAAGCAGTTTCATTGATGCAGCTTTTGGGGATGTGGTGCATCATCCATGCCGCTGCAATTATACAATTATAGCGACTGAACAGACGGAGTTTTAGAACTTAGACAGCAGAAGGTGTAGTAATGAAGCAGAAGAAGAAGACATAAAGACAGAAATACCTGGGCAGTCTGGACAGTGTCTGCATACAGATCGATCTCTGCTGATAGACGTGATACTCGCTGAGTTTTGACGAAAATCCTATCCAACCCTTTTCTGCAGTGGAAAAGGTCAAAAATGATTTGAGAAACCTTCACGAGAAAACAAAAAAAGCTCAGTTTGATTCACTGTTTTCCTGAAACTAATGGCACCGAACGTGTGTGGAAAAGATAATATGCTTGAAAGCCGCACCTTTTGTCATTTTTTGTCTGGTGATTTGTTTATAGACTATAAACGTGTTTTGGATTCGGTGCGAAAAGCCTTGAAAGCCCCGAGTTCACTGCTGTTTTTTTTTTTAATGGCGCCGATAACGAGCCTCTTTGATACCAATTTTACGATCCGTCAGAGGATTGATGAAATAAACATGATCTTTTTATTCAAGCGGCAATTTCACTTTAACTATCTGCAGAGACCAAAACATGTGTTCCGTGCTCTCTGCTCTGCGCTCGGTCGACAGAGCCACTCATTAACACGTGACACTTTGTTTACATTACGCGCACTCGCCCCCCCTTTGTGCCCGTCCTCTGCACTTGAAAAGGCCTCGCTTATGCCTCCGGTGGGCTATTGAACGAGAGGCTGTGGGAGGGTTGCGGTGTTGCCACGGGGAAGGCCGTGCTCCACTCTTGTCGGAGTGGGTTATGCAACAGCCATTACCACGGAGAGAGAGAGAGGGGAAAAAAAAGGCAAAGAAAAATGTTTCAGGTTGATGTTTGGAAAGTGCTATCTGGGCTTTGTTTTGAGCGTAGGAGGGATGATGAAGATGATGGCCGCTCGGTTCGCTTTTCAGAAATATCTGACAAGTGCGCTCTGTGTGAATGTTACATAAAGGTGTTCTTTTTATGTACGAATGTGAAACAGAGAAAACTTTGTTTGATTAAAACCCCCCCCTGATGATATGTTGGATCCTCCTGCATTATAGTTGCATACAATTGACCAAAGAGATGCTTTTGAAAGCTTCTCATTTTATTAGGAGTTTAAAGGTGTTTTTGTCACGCCAGCTGCTAATATCTCGGCCTGTCAGGCGTCTGTATGTCGGCGTGTACGCTTCCGGAAAACCTCCTCAGCACCTTGACCGCTTTTGCAAGTCTGTGTTTACTGCACAGCCCACAGATTCCAAACTTTCCAAAGTTTTTTTCTTGGTCTTTCCAAGTTTCACTTCAGGCACTGCATGCCCCAACAGTGTATTAAGAATGCCCAGCTGTGAAAAGCCGACGGAGGCAGAATTCCTCCCACCCAGACTTAACAATTAACACTGAAATGGACAGATGGGAAGACAAGTTGTTGAAACCAGCGCTCCTGTCAGTCTGTGTAAAATACTCAAAATGCCACATGGATTCACTGTTTTTCTCTTCTTCTCCCCCCCCCGCAGACGTACATTGGCAGTGTAGTGATCTCCATGAACCCCTACAGGTCCCTGCCCATCTTCACGCCAGAGAAAGTGGAGGAGTATCGCAACAGGAACTTCTACGAGCTTAGTCCGCACATGTGAGTCCACAACCCACATCCTCACCAAAACCACCTACATGTAAATTTTGTGTCTTTGCTCGAGGCTCCGGCTCTCAAAAGTTTTGACAGCGAGATTAAAAAAAATTTGGGTTGGCACCTCAGAAGAGGGTTTTTTCAGGGGATTCGTTAGACTGATTTCTTTGAGCAGAAACTGCTGTCATCTGCCTGTCGAAGATACGGTGCGTTGCAACACCTCTGTGAGGATTATCAATCTGGGCCCAGTTGCTAATGAGGTGGGGTATGAAGAGGAGGGACACCGGCTCCCTGTGCGGCGAGCCAGGTCCGCTGCTTCTGCCGGGCCATTCAGCACCGTGGCATGCCATCTGTCCACTGGCAACATTAAGTCAACATTGCTGTTCGGATGCCAAGATAAAACAAAGCCCAGCACTCGTCAATTAGCCTGCTGTGTCTCTAGGCTGCAGCAGAGCCCCTCTGAGGGGACCGGCTGAAAGAGCCAGAGTGGCCGTGTCCCAGAACAGACGCGCTCCCTGCAGACAAAAGCGAGTTCTTTGGCTTTAATTTATAGCCAGCGACAGAGTTGACGTGACACAGTTTCGGGCTGTTTCACCCCTTTTTTTTGTTTTTCAGTGCCTCTCTTGCTTCTCCTTCCTTTTGTATGCTGGTGGGGAGAACTGGTGTGTACAAGGTTTTGTCACGGTCAGATACCCAGTGTGCTGTTTTTAAAAGAATGAATTAAAGCTTTAAAGGAGGTGTCTTAATTTACCTGGCAAACCCAGAGGCAAACAACCATATCCCTCATCCTGGCGCTAAATTAAGCCCTCAGATGCAGCTCAGTTTGTGGCTGCAAATGGATAAAACGGGTCCGTAGAAGAAGAAATACGCTTCGACATTTCACTCACCTTGGTGTGAGACTTTCCCTTTCCTCACTTGCTCGCCCTCTTGCCTCCACCCTGCAGCCTGTAGACGTCCATTACGATTGAAGGCCACTTGCCGATACTCAGGAAAATCTACCTCTATTTCACAGCATTATGTTGGCAAGTATGGCTGTTTGGCAGTGGGAAAGCATTTTCAAAAGTGGCCTCTGAACTGAACTGCATTACCACAAGATCATTTGGATAGTTACAGAAGGCTAAAGGCTAAACGCCCGACAATTTGTCTCCGTCTTTACAGAGATCATTTTCATACCGAGCAGACACGAGCTGAAACCAGAGGCAGCCTTAAAAAGGCAATAGAGCAAAGTTTCAATTTGCATAAGTTAAACAATCAAAAACACAAATATGGTCATTTTTTCTTAAAGCTGCTAACTTTGAGCTATTGAATAAGAAATTACAGACTCAGTTTCTTCTCTGCTGTCTGCATGAGCTGATCCTGAAACTGTAATAACTGAGACAAATGTTTGAGCAATCTGTGAATCCACAGAGCAATGATAAACCAGGGTGGCTTAGATATTTTACCTTTTACCAGAGACTAAACGCAATATACCACATATTCAGATAACAAAAATGACTAGATATATCTTTTAAAAAGCCCCTGAAAGAATCCTACCATGTCCCACTCTTTTCAACTCCTTCCACTGACTGAAATGTACATCCTCTAAACATGTTAAAAGTCCTCTTTCCATTAGTCTTTAAGTAAAGAAGATTAAGCCCCGTTTAATAGGACGAGCTCTTGTACGAGACCTAAACTGCCAGTCAAAGGCAGATTGTTTCAACATGCTACATGAATTGATCTTAATCCTCCGGTCAGGCCATCTGGACTGAGATTTGTGGCTTGGCATTGATCGCCCCTCAAGCAATGTTAAACCCCTCAGTCATGTCAAAAGCATCACTTAGTCTTGACTCTGTGACATTTAGCAAACAAAATGGTTGTAGCATTACCACGATTAAACCGCTGCTCTGCTTGAACTGTGGTCACTCTGACATTGCCATACCATTTGTCTATAGGTCAGTCAAACAAAACAGAAATCATAGCTGTGTAATTTAAAAGGCGAGAAGAGTGACAGCAATTTCATATGCATTTAGCCACTGTGACTTAGCATTGGTTAGCACTAAAGCAAGAAGAAACAGCTAGCCAAAAACATTTTCTTCAGCACTCACGCTGTTATGTTAGGGATAGGGTTTGTAGATTAGCTATAAATGCCTACATCTGAGTTTGAGCTTTGTAAATGTTGAACTAGCATCTGGCTATGTCATTGGGGACAAGACCTCCAGGTAGGCCACTGTGTTAAGCTAACAGTTAAGCTAGCTGCACCTTGAAACTTCAATGTCAGTTTTATTTCCAAGCTAAATGCAAACGTAAGTCTCAATAAGAAGCAAATGGGGATGTAAGAGGGCACACAACAAAGCTAGGTTGGTTGTGCCCACCTGCTTCCACCATTTTTGCCATTTTTGCGATAAGCTAACGCTAGGCTGTCAGATGGAAAAGCCCTGGAACTGCTAACTGTTAAGCTAGCCACTCCTCTAGCCTACCATGTCTGTTTCATTTTCCAAGTTAAATGCATAGATACTGCATATTAGAGGGCTCACACTGAAGCTAGGCTAGCTGTGTCCACCTGCTTCCACAGTTTGTGATAAGTATCCCCATGTATGGTCCCATGCAGAAACAGAACCCTTTTTTTAAACCTTACATGAACTTTTTTGAATAATTGAACCTAGAAGCAGCTGGATTGTTGTGGTTTGGAAAATTAGATTTGAATACATTTGACTTGACTGGTATTCAAATTAGAGCAGCAAGTACACACCGCTGCAAGTGATGCTGCTTGCCGCTTCGTGTTTGCATGCCTCCTTGTATGTCATGCTTTTAAAACACAAAGCAAATCATTATTTTCACTTTTCCCCCTTTTTTTATTAGATCTCTCACTGATCCGAACATGAATTTAAGCCCACAGAAAATGTAAACAGTAATATACGGGAGATTTGATTTGCGCCAAATGTTTTGTCGTAGCTTTAAGTGTGAGACCTATTTTATTTGGCCAAAGGAATGAACTGTCCTGTTTTTAAATAAAACATGCCTTCCCTTTCCTCGTGATGTTTCCAAACCAGAAAAGGTTCTGTTTTTCATGACCCGGTTTTTTGCATGGCTAAGCTTCAGCTGGCCGAGGGGCATTATCACCACAGCGACCAAAGGGGATCAGTGTTGGCCTTTAATTAAAGGAACAACGGGGGGTCCCCAGGAATCTTCCTCTTCCTGTCTTTGATCCTCATTAGACACTTGAATGGTATAAAATAAGCGGCTCAGAACAGGTTGCATCAGTCAAGGTCAAAGTAGATCACTAGCGTGCTTCGATTAGGTCATAGCTAATCTGTACGGAAAACTGCGAACACTGTGTTGGATAACTCAAGACATCAACATCCATTAAAAGCAAATATTCAAACGTAGGGGTTTGGCATTATGGTAAAAATCTATCTCGGCGATGATTTCACGTCAAATACATTAAGAATTATGAAAAGTTATCAAAAAATTCTAACTACAGTTCAACTAAATAACCCTCCAATGGCCAGCTGAAAGAATATTTCTTTGGGCATGAATGTTTTTAAAAACATGTAATGATGGTTATCTTTCTAAAAGTTGGCAAAAGCATATGGAAAAAAGAGAAAATGGGATTGTTTGTGGGGATCATAAACTACCAGCCTGATGGGAAATGGAAACATGTTTATCAGTGTTTCCCAAAGCTCTCAAGCCCTCAAATGTCATTTTTTGTCCGCAACACAAAGATATTCAGTTTAGTGTCGGAGAAGTAAAAAAAAAAAAAAAGAGAGGGAAAATAAAAAAAAATATGTATTTAAGAAGCCGAAATCAGAGAATTTTGCCTTTTTTTCTTTTCTTCTGCAGCTCAACTCATGTCATTCTTCTTTTTGTAGCATAAAACTTCTTGCTTCATTGGATTCCTCACATTACTGTTACTGCAGAGATATTTTACACAACAATTAACAAGCAATGGATAACTGCTCGACCCCCTTCCAGCCCAGCATACGCACACACACGCAGTGTAAACAACACCAACGCGTCGATCAGCAGCACCCACCTGCAGACTGCAGTTTAAAGACTTCTGACTAACCTTGTCACGGACGACACTGTGTCTGTATGCCACAAGTCTGTTTTGTCTGACTTCCTGGCAGAACAATGTGCTGATATAGTCGGACCCACTGTAAAAAAAGAAAAGAAAAGAAAAAGAAGCCTTGGACAGTGACAAAATGTCAGCTGACGTGTCAAACGCATGCTGTCCCTAAAACAATCAGTGGTCCTCTCTCTTCCTCAGAACATACAGCACAGTCTGTGCATGAATACTCAGTCATTGTCAAAGCTGCTGTTGTGGGAATTGTCTGAGCATCCTGGAAACAGTCTGTTTGGATGAGATGAAGGATTAGTGTAGCTTAAGGTTATTGATTAAAGTCAGGAAAAGGTGCCTGAGAGGGATTAGTTTTGTTGCTTTTGATTAATGCTGTCTCATCATCATTGGTTCAGCCTGTATGTGTGTGTGTTTGTGTAAGTGTCTTTGTCATCAAGGATGCTTTTGTGTGTTTTTGTGCAAAGGCTCAGTGAGTGTGTGCAGGTGTTCATCACACCTGCTCTTGTACGTAGAAGACAAATAGAGGAATGTGTGTACGTATGTGTGTGTGTGTGCGTGTGTGTGTGCATCAGCTGGAGGGAGAACTGCAGCTGGCCCCCTATCTCTGAAGTTGTTTGTCGACTAATTGCCTGTTAAGTTCCATCTTAATTAGAGTTATTGTAGATAAACGCTGGCTCTGTCCCAGGCCAGAGACCAGGACTGTACACATTGATTACTTAGGAAAACGAGGCGGCAGATGTTTTCTTTCAGTTGTCTAGTGAAGTGTAAGAAAATGTCACAACATGAAACATGTGATTGGGATACATTTTCATCCACGCAACTGAAGAAAAAAAGAAATGCATTAATGAGAATGCATGTCCTAGCTACAGGCTACACACGACCATGACAGGAAGTTGTGGTGGAATTGTAGATGATCCCCCAAATTGTATGTGGAGATTGCACCTTAAGTCCCATTTTTGTGACGTTTTGGAAGGCTTTTGAACGGTTTCCATTTTGGATATCTTGATTCTCAAAACAACAACAAAAAAAACCCCAAATATAAACCCAGCTGAAGACCAACTCATTTGTCCATCATTTCCTCAGCCGGCCAATTTAGCAAACCGCTTTCTGCCCAGATGAGGCGCCTCATAATTAACCGGCAGGTGTTTCCCTTCCGTCCGCACACTGTCGAGTCATTAGACGCGAACTAATCAGCGGCCTTTCTCTGTGCGGAGCGGCTTTACAGATGGCCAGGAGTCATCTTTTGTACGTCCTGTGCCACCCGAGCTTGACACAGATTGAGAGGAATATATGTGTGTGTGTGTGTGTGTGTGTGTGTGTGCGTGTGTGCGTGTGTGTGTGTGTGTGTGTGTGTGTGTGTGTGTGTGGACAGGCTTCTAGCCCCATGTCTCGAGGGTAGGATCGCATTTCCCCGATGTTTAATGAGGTATTGAGACCCCCGACGCTCTCAGCGCTCAATACCTTGTGCCACTGGAGCAAACGGCTACAGGGGGGCAACGCGACGAGCTAATGGAGCAGAGAGGCCCCGTGCAAGGCGTATGTCAGGAGTTCTCAGCTGTCATGCACACAGCCATGACAGCCTGGCTGTGAAATCTGCTTTATTAAAGAGTTTTGACAGTGAAAAATACTACAGCATGCTGTGCCTCATCTCAGCATGGCGTATGTTGATTTCCATGTCATGTGGTCTTTTTATTCACTTCAGTAAAGTTTTTTACCTTTTGCTCTTGCACAACTAAATACATGACTCTGCTGTAAGCAAAGTCCGTCAAATCTCTGCAGGATCTGCAGTGTATATAGTACGCATGCTTGACTGAGACCAAGAAGCATTGATTGTATTAAATCAATCATTGCTATGACTGCAGTGCCCTCCGTGTCAAAAGCAAAGCAGAAGATCAGAGGTCAGGTGTGGGGGTAAGCTAATTGTGTTGAGTGTCTGCCTGATCAGCTTCACACCAAGAAGCATTCCCTCCAGCAATCTCATCCTACATAATATCTATGTACATTGGGGATAGAAAGATTATTGCACTGCAAATTATTTGGGCGGATATTGAATATTTTTTGATTGACAGCATCATCATTTTGTCTTTGTCAGATTGCCAGTGAACTATATTAATTTAACACGGCATAATTGGCTCTGAAGCAGCTTTCTGTCTGTGGTCTCCCTCAATTCCCCGCCCACAACACTATCTGATTGGTTATGTGTCACAAGTAACAGTCTATGGATAGTCTTGTGAAGTAATAAGTGAAGTAATCAAATAAAAGCAGTGGAGAGGAGTAAAGAGTAGCAGAAAATGGAAATACTCAAGTAGATTTCCTCAAAATTGCACTTGAAGGTCAACGTAATGTAATTTTAATGCTTAGGGAGTGCTTGTGTATATGTGAAAAAAGTAGCATAGAACGTTGTGTGGCTCCAGAGTAAAGCTGAATGTAATGGTGGAATGGAATGGAATGCTAAATTGCATTGTGGGAAATGTAGTTGCAAAGTTTTGAAAAACAATCCACACAGCACTGCATTTCTGTCTAACATATTATGGACAGTTTAGGAACACGCATTCTTCTTCCTTCACAAAACCCAGTGCCTACATTACCCACAATGCAGTGTAGCTACTGAGTAACATCACAGAAGACAATTTATCAGATTACATGCAGCTTCCTCTGGAGCCACAAAATGCTTTACGTTACATTTTTCACATGTGCAGAAGTTTTTCGCCAAGAACTGTAAACACACTTGGAGTAACCCTTTAACCACACTACATCAGTATATTGTGCTTATTATTCTGAATTTTGTCACCGAGATAACAATTTTTACTGCAAATTTCATATATCGGTTTCAAATGCAGGCTATCAGTCTCCTTGATAGGTATCAGCCAACGCCAAATGTACATTTATGATCATGTGTGGCTTCTCAACAGGTTATAGAATTTCTTTTGGGCTTTTGGAAAGAATTGTGCATGTGGTTTTTGCAGTCGTCTTGTATTAAGCCAAATTTCCCAGTGAGGCTGTGTTATGCAACGTGAAACTCTCAACTGCCCGTTCGATTGGGTTAGGATTCATTTTAAATCCAATCATTAGGTATAAGACTGGGTGTTGTTTTACAAGCAGGGTTAAGATAAAAGATCCATGGTAACTTACCGCGCTATCTGTAGTGAGCCTGGACTTTGGAGCCGTTTACTGCATTATGGCATCATACCTGGGTTTGCACTAGTCAGTTGGAGCCCAGGCAATAAGTAAAAGGGATATATTTTGTAAGGTAATGTGTCTATTTGGTCCTCACCTTAAAAGTTCTGCATTGAGATGCTGTTTAAACACATTCACCTGCAATAGTTTTAGTTATAAAGGAATATGGATGTTATAAAGAAATATGGATGTTAGTGTTAAGAAAGTCCCTGTATTATAGGATTTGTACATTCATCCCATTTTGTTCTCCATCACAGCTGCTGTTGTTTGGTAACAGGCTGCCACGTGCCCACTGTTTTGTTATTACATAAAGAGGACTGGTTTCAAGGAGAACAGGACCTGTACGTAGGTAGATTTAAGTGGGCATTCGTTGGAGTGGCATTTTGACTCAGGTGGGCAGAGTGAGTCCTCTCCAGCATGTGTGTTGGCGTAATGGTGAGCTCGGTGAACCTCGAGAGAAATGATTGGGAACGTGTATGTGTGTTCCTTTTCCCACCCACCTCTTCATCCCTAGAATGAAATGCAAATGTGTTAAATTGGATAATGCAACCATTTGTAATCAATTGCTGCATTTGTGCATAGAGGCAGCACTCTCCCGCTGACTTCTTCCGCGAGACACACATTAAGACACACAGTTCCCGTCTCTTTCGCCCCCTCGAGCTTATAGATCCAGAACACAGCTGGGTGTTTAAATTTACTAATACTACCAATTGACGCCTAATTATGTTTCTTCCATTACGTTGTTGGTAGATTTCCCAGTGTAAACATAATGTCGCTGATAAAGTTTGGCCCAGGTCTTGACCAGGGGTGGAAGCTGTTAAAAAAGACAAAAAACCAGAAACGGTATATGTACAATTATTATTCTGTATAGATTACATTTAAATTAAGCATATTCCTTGTAATGTTTGACCCAAGCATTGTTTGGTAGCACCTGCTCAGCCTGCTGACAATCATTGATAGAGACAGGTTATGAATTCCTCTGTTTTCAAAGACAATGCATCCGCCAATCGTTAATACGACACTGGTTAAACATTTACCTTTATTGCTCCTGTGGAATAAGATTGGATTTTATAGGTTTTTCTTTTGCCTGTGACTCTCCAAATACCGTTGTGAAATCTCTCTATTCATGGTCAGAACAATTGGCATGAGCCTTTTTTTTTTTTTTTTTTTTAGTCTTTGTACACAGCTTGAATAAAATACAGCAGAGGCATACCAAAGTGTAGACAAAACGATAAGACCCATATCAGTGTAAAATATTGGTCCACAATGGAGCTTTATATCTTGGACTATAAGATATGTTTTGTATTTATTTTCAGGTCAGTGGCTATTATACACATTAAAAAAGGACTAAAAAGTGTTATAGTTTTGTTGGGGCACACTGTTGGGGATCTAACTGCTACTTTTTTGGCCTCAGGTGTAATTTAATCTACATTTTAAGATGTCTATGCACATTTTTTCGTATATGGTCGAGCACAGCACCACTGCAGTTGAAGCAATACAATGTAGAATCTGCTGCTTCTCTGCTGAAGTTTCTCCTTTTCACTGTGCGGCTCGTCTGCAGTCCTGGTAGGGACAGCTTGCGTTTGGTCACACGGAATCAAACAAGCTGTCAAACAGATTTGGAAGCGATTTATGTGGATTGAGGATTCAGCTGGCTGTAGAAATTTGGCCAAGACGTCCCAAAAGGGTTAGGCTGGCATTACACAGCAAAAAAAAAAAAAAATAGTAAAAGCTAATGGAAATCTAATTTGCCCGACATCGTTGCGGGGTTAAGCTTGTGTCGGCTAATCTCCTCCGCCAAGCTGCTGCTATATCGAGGCGAAAACTATCGATAGTTATCAGTGTGTTGTCCGTTTTCAGTTGAATGAAACACATGTACTCTGTGAATCAGGTCAGACCTGATCGTAGTTATATCAGATCTGGAGCTGAAAGTCATGAGATGCAGATGGGAGATGAGCCGTTGGGACAGATTGAATACTGTCATGCTGTTTTCACCGTGTTGAAGTTGTATTTATGTCTTGTTGGAGGAGGTTTTACACTCAGCCTTTGCTGTGGGATGTCAGTTGCTTTGATTTGCTTCTCCAAAAAAGTTGAAACAGTCTCAGCTTCCCTACATCTTATGAACTGAAGCCACGTCTCTTTTACCTTCCAACTGTTCTGTTTCCCTGTAAACTGTTTACTTTTGCTCTGGAAATAAAAAGAACCCTTGACAACTTTATTCCCTTCCACTGAAACCCTCCAGTCTGTGGCGGCCTCATTTTGCTGGTGTGGAGCGGGAGAAGGTGTCACCCACCACTGTGGTGCCGATCTGGGCAACATTACAGTGTTGGTCAAACCCACAATGACTCCGTCTATAGTCTGAATGGGCTCAGTGGGTCACATGGTCAGCCTGAGGCCTTTGCCTCTTTGAAGACATGCCAAGTGATTTTGTACCAAATTAGGCATAACAGTTTATTTCTATGCAGCCTTTGTATATGGGTGAGTAAGTGTGCAGGGCTGGTTGCAATGTCTGTCGGGCTCATGGTCTTTTTTTTTTATGTCTCCGTTCAGGCGACATCTGTGGCCGAGGGCAGTATGTTTTTTTTTTTTTTCGGGGTTGACTGTCCGTCCATCTGTCCAGCTCATTCTGATGAACGCGGCATCTCTGGAATTCCTTGAGGGAATTACTTCAGACTTGTCGCAAATTCAAGGATAAACTGATTTTGAATTTAAGTGGTCAAAGGTCACTGTGACCTCACAGAATATATTTTTGGCCATAAATCAAGAATTCATCCACTAATTAAGACACAAATTCATGCAGCTGTCTACCAGGATAAGAAATAATGAAGTGATTACATCTTAGATCCAAAGGTCAACTTATCCATGACATCAAAATGTTCTGCAGAACTACTCACAAACTGATACAGAGGTTGTGACCACCGGTTTAAGATGTGTATGAAGCATCCATGTTATACAACGTGTAGCTTCTTCGCAGCAACATCCATATTTGAAGCATTGTCAATTGTCATGGCAACAGCTCTTGTATCCTTGTGTCAGAATTAGTTCTGTTGGCCAAGCATATGAATACACACAAGGGAATTTGACTTCTCTCAATTGACTTGCACAGAAATAGAAATACAGCAGCAGTCAGCATACAGTTGAGACAGGTCATAGGTCATTCAGAAATGCATGTAATGTGATGTTGGGATCATTCCAGTGCAGCCACAGCAGAATCAAACAGAATTACTTGTAACAAAATATGAAAGACAAAAGACGAAACATCTCCTTTTGGTGTCAGTCCTGAGATTCGAAGAGCAAGCTCATCATTTTAGACTCTTTCAAGGACAAATTGTCGTACAAGTCCAGTTCATAATGTTTATCTTAAGGTCGGTTGGTCTGTATATGTCAGCAGAACTTTACTTCACGGTCAAGTCGTGCTTTACTGCCCTTTTTCAAGGCCTCTGAGAGCCCGAAGTGACCAGAAACGCCACAGTGGGAAGGCTGAGAAATGAGTGAAGTGAAGAGCAGGATGAAGAGAGGAAGTCCTCAAACCTGACAGAGCTGGTGCTTTCTGGGCTATAAAAAGCCTTCTTGCTCCTCTGTTTCCATCATCCTGTCTGTGGCTGAGCACATGTGGCCTTTAATTTTTTTTTTCTTTATCTTCTAGCCAAAGGAGCAAGGTCTGTCATTTATCATTGTGTGAAATCTCATGACTCAGACGAATCCATCAGCTCTTTAAACCCATGTCCAACACCTGATAATTGGGAGTCATTTGAATATTCAGTTTCCTTGCTGCATGCTGGCTTCTTATAAATCCGTCTCAGAGGAGTGTTTGTGCGAGTGTTGCTTTGAGGATGTTGTGCTACCTCGCTCAGCGTGCTGCTTTCCTGCGTTTCAAGGATCAGACAAACAACTTCAGCCTGTGTTTTCTCCCCGTTCTCTGGAACACTAAATTGCTGTGCAGGAAAAAGAAAATTAAAGCCCTGGACCCCCTTAAAGTTGGCTGTGGGTGTGTGGGTGGCGGAGTATCAATGAGTAATTTAGCAGGTCTCTGGCAACGTCTACTGTAGTGAGCGTTGAATAGATTAGAGATGTGTGGCAGAAGAACGTCTGAGCTTTAATTTATTCTTTATTGCACCTTGAGAGTGATCTCTTGAATATAGACTTGTGCTTCAGATATTTGCCAGGCTCCTGCCCTGTGTGCTGATCCTCAGCTAACCACCTGTTTCACAGCGACATGTTGGTTGGTTGGTTATAACACAATACACAGATGGGCCACATCTGTCAGAACCAAGACCTTTGTCCTGTGTGTGTGTGTGTGTGTTTGTCCCTGCCCGCCCACACCAGCAGGTTCGCCCACAACCTCTGAAAGCACACCAGTGTACTGACTGTGAGCGTTTCTCGCAACAGCCACCCACTCTCCCACCTGGTCATAAAGCGTCAGGAAAGCACTGCTTCCTTGGCCGCTCCATCAGAGCCGGGCGGATTTCCGGTGGCCTCTGGAGGAGCCGGATCATGCTGAGATCACAGGCTACTGTACTGCCCTCCCCCCCATGCATACAAATAAATAATAGAAACGTAGCCGGATTTAGCATCAAAGTATGAGCAGAGCTCATCCATTTTCAGGCTGGAAACCGAACAAAGTTGTACAAAAGAGTATGTTAATGTGCCGCATGTCAGTATGAGGGCATGACTAACTAGCCTCTGAGAAAGATTATTATTGTTTGCAGAAATTCCTGTCATCTTCCAGTAGCTGGGTGGGCTGCACTCCAGACCATACATTACAGCTTCATTAGCATCAACAAATCACAACTTTAAAGTGTGCAGAATCTGCCCTCAGAGCACTCCACCCTTTTTAAGATTCAGGTCACACACTGCAGGCCCATCATCTCCTCCTGTGTCCCAGTTACCAGAGGTTGGTAGTAAAAAGAACTGACTAGACTATTTTCTACTGCTTACCTCATGCCAGTGTGGCTTTGTGTTCACCGCTGCCACGTGCAAGCCCAAATTACAGTCTGGAGGCAGATGTGAAGGGGAGGTGCCAAGCAAGCGCTTCTGGTCCAAGGCCTTATCCCAGCCTAACCCTGCACACTGAATCAGCGAGACCGCTGGGATTTTGGTGCCTCGCTCGCTGCTTCCTCTGCCTTTGATGGTGACCTTGGTGCTTCATCGTTATTTAGATTTTCACATTTGTGAAGTGGTACAGCCAGTTACCGTTCAGAACTGCTTTCATGGCCCTAATGATAGCACAATGTTCTAGCCACAGGGGTGCACATTAATTGTAGTTCTGCTGTGTTTTTCTTGCTTTTGCATGTGGGAATAAAAGTACAGATGAGTTTCTTCGGCTGTGGCTTGGCCTTTTATCTAAATGTTGAAGATTTAAACATGGATTTCAGGGTGTGGCACCATTGCTACTGCTAACTTCTATTCATATTGTGATTAATGGCCATTCATATGACTAGCTGGTGTGTGTGTGTGTGTGTGTGTGTGTGTATGTGTGTGTGGTGGGGCGTCAGGCAAAGGACCTCCCACTCTACACCCCTAACTCTTTTTCTGGTACACCCCCCCCCCCCCCAACACTGGCCTCCTCCGGGGTGAGATAATTGTGTGATGGTTGGGTTATTGTCAGGATCAGGTCAGGCAACAGGAGTGTTTTCACAAAGCAGACATCTGCTGTGCTGTGCTGCCCTTTTCAACAGTGACGTAATGTCCCGTGGCAAGTCCTCATCCATACCAGCAACGTGGTGTACAGGAGAGGGGCAGGCGTTAGGCTGTGATCCCAGATTGTGGGGGTGGGGATTTCTGAGTGAGAGGCTTGTGCTTTGATGGACAGAGGGAATGATTTGATGCTACTGAGGGCACCAAAAATGTTACATGCAAGGTTCCCTGTAAAGTTCAGTAAAAATTATGGCCAATACGTACGTTTGGTGCTGGTTTATTTGTTAACATGGATGTCAACAATGCAGGTTTCAGATTAAGTATGGATCAGTGGAATAATGAGAAACAAATACCATTTTGCACCAAAATGTGCAACTTAAAAGACACAATTGAATCCTTTACCATTGCTGGTAGAAACGTTTGCCTTTCTATTTTGTTTCTGGTGTGTCACGTTCGAATTAATGATCACACCAGAAAACGGGGAACAGCATGGAAACCTATGACAATGTCAAGGAGTTTATATTCTGATATCTTTTTACTTCAATCTCACTTTCATACTCAACACCGACTGATCAGAGCAGGAATGAAAAGTGTTTACGCGCCAATGTCCTGAAGCAAATAAATACACAGAACTACTGCAGGGTTATTTGACTGAGGAATATATGCCCATTGTACCCTTTCCCACTGAAGGCAAAAAGGCAGACAATAGTGGGTGTTATTGGGGTTTTTTTGTCCAGTGTGAAGGCAGTTTGTTTGTTGTACACAATGCAAGACTGTATGACTTTCCAATCTATCTGTTGAAAGAGTTGCCAAAATAACTTCACAACTAAGAAAAGTCCTTCAGTCTCAAACCTGGTTTCTCGTAGATTCCCATTATAAAGGAATCATTTGCAAAGCTGTTGACAGGACACTTCCCTCTGCAAACAAACTCTAACGATACTCTTCAACCTATGAATTTCATAACCATGAAGGTTTTATTTTTGCACAGCTGTGTGTGTGTGTGTGTGTGATGTGAATCCAATGCAAAGTCCCTAGGCCAAGCAGGGGCGAGGAATGATATTACTGGCTACCATCTTGGAATCTTTTTCTGCTAATAAATCAGTGCTGTTCACATGAATCCTTCTGTCACGCTAGAAGAGCACAAGATACCAAGGACACATAGTTCATCATAGCTCCTCTAGCAACCAGCTTCACCAGCTTGATCCAAAAGAAGTTTTATGATGAGAAACTCTGCTTTAGTGTACCCCCTTTCCTGATGGTTTATTGGTGGAGGGCCCACACTGGGGGCCGATGAGGGAGAAGGGCTGCAGGGCTGTATGGGCTCTGGTCCAAAACCATGTGTGGTGGTGCAGAACCTTAAGCTCCATTAGCCAGCCTGAGCTTTAACGTCGTATTGTGGCCTGGAATGCATTCATCTGGCTGTCCATCTCTGGCCCCCTCTCAGTCATGGCTTCTTACTAGCAATCAGCTACTTTTCAAAATCGGAGGTCAGTGTTAGTTCAGCGTGTGATTATATGCTCCCAGTCCCGCTCCTTACCACACCGACTCCACTAATACATTCGTCTTTGTAGCCCAAATTAGATTTAGACATTAGCTGCTTTTTCCACGTCTTGGTGTATTTGTGGAAGTTGGACTAGATAATGATCAAATAGTAGAATGATGCTGCATAACCGTTCAGCACACAGCTTTAAATGCAATCTGAACATCTCCCTCAGAAATCACTTTGAACCTTGTCTAGACGCCACACTACATTACGATGTGCCGTGTGCTTCGATCTGACAGCGTTGCCTGTGCAAGTAAATGTAACTTTAGCCGCAGCACTCAGAGTTCAATATCCCATTTCAGACCCGGCTACAGAGCCTGTCAGTAGTGCTGTATGCGTCGGAGGATGTCAGACATTCCTTACTGCATTAATGTCTAGTACACTTTTTGCATATAAATGCTTGATTAATGATATTACTCAGACCGAGGAGACTTGGAGTGCCCCTACCCTCCAGGCTAGGGCTAAATTAGACGCTGGGGAGAGACTATTTTGAGGCATTCCTTCAAAATTACCTCAAGCTAGATTTACCCTGTACTCAATGTGAAACATACTGACACAAAGATGTTGATCTTAGCTTGATGTTTAAAAAGATTAAGTCCTTGATGGTTTTCAAGCTTGCAGCAGTGAGTTAGATAAAGACTGTCCACCTGTAGAGCCTGTATTGTAGAAAATTAGGTTTCCATCTCTTCTTTTTTTATAAAGCTGGTCTTGGCAGCGTACACAGTAAATACTGTGCAGGCAGCGTACACAGTAAATACTGTGCAAGCAGCCCATATATTTGAAGAAACCGTGTCCTTCAGATGAGCTGTCAGGACTTCCGTTAGTAAGTCAGTCCATCAGCAACGCCCCCAGCATGGTCGTAGTGGCAAATACACCAGCAGAGTTAAAGCCAGGCCTCTTGGAAACACGCCAGGCTTTGAAGCTAATTTGACATAGCAGCCAAACCCTGTGATAACAACAGGTGATGCATACTGGCTCAAAAATTCCTCTCCCATAAGCTTACATAGTAAAAATGCATCTGTAAAAATGCTGTATACTTTTTTTTTTAGCTTTACAACCCCCTGTGAAATTACTTTTTTACTATCAGAATTTGAGCCAGTTGGTCTGATAATTTATCCGTATCATTGCATTGTTTTTATCCTCATTCAAGTTAGCGGACAGCTAAACCAGAAGTTAGCCACTCGACTGGTGGAAGTCTGTAGTACGTGTACTCTGTGGTCTGCAGGGTATGGAAGCTATGCTACGATGTGAGAGCTGCCCAATCAGAGCAGACTGTTACTTTTGGGAGGCGGGGCCTTAAAGTGATGGGAGCGTAAATGAAGTGTTCAAACAGAGGGGGAACAGAGATGCTGTGGCAATGGACAATGTGAGAAAAATAATGTGTTTTCTTGAGCATGTAAACATTTTCTAGTAGTCACCCTAAAAAAAGGTATGGATCTGAAACATTGCTCTGACTGATGCTCTACCACATTAATTTTAAGCCCAGTTCCCCCCCTGTGATGATCCAGACAGACTCCTGGAGACTTTTCCTTAAACGTGACATGGCTCATGTTGGAGGTCTTGGATGAGTACAGTCTTCCGAATCCACTTCTCAAACTAACTCACAGCAAAGACATTTTTAGTGTGTCATAAGGTAAAATCACAGCTATTACCAGATGTGGCTTTGGAAAAAATTCCTGAGTAATGAATGCCAAAGTACCGGTGGGGGACGGGAGTCGAGGAAAAGCTAATTTGCAGTCTCGCGTCCTGCTGGAGGAGAAAGTCAGAACACGGTTTCTAGCAGCACTGTACACGACTGTTTTCATGCCAAATGGAAGCTGTAAAAAAAAAAAAAAAAAAGCTATTGCTCCAGCCTCACCCTTCAGTGTTCCCTCTTTGTGGGTGTATCTCACAGAAATTACAGACCATTGTGCCACACAAGATAAAAAGTTGACATTGCAATGTGGCCCTCATACCATCCGCACCCTTCTCACAAACCATAAAGAAAACAACTAATATATTGTTCTGGATTCCAGTGAGGGGGGGGGTGAAACTGCAATAACCAGTCCCACTTTCCCATTGTATCACTGTCCTGGAATGTGTGACAATAGGCTTCGTTTATAATAGGCACTCCTCCTTTATCACTCACCAATCTGCTGAGGGTTGGTTTACTTTCTCAGCGACACCTGCCAACGTATAATCAGTTTTCGAGTAATTTTTTAGTATGGAAAAATACGTAAAAGTTATGGGACGGTTAAAACAATAAGTATACCTGAGGAAAAATGTCTTCTAAGCATCTAAATTTAGCTTTTTTGTGTGTGTTTTGAATGCAGCATTCACATAGTAACGAAGTTCAGGAAAAGAAGTAGGAGGTTTTCCAAACATCGAAGCCAAATCCTCCAATGCGAACTGGCCAGCGTAGCTAAATAAAGCCGCTGTGGCTGTCCCACAGATGCGACCTAATTTCCAATAAACCCACATGGTATTGATTAGAGAACTTTATTTTTACACTACTATCTTGTAAATCAACCCCCAAAACATCCTGGAAAATAAGAATATTGTGTAAGCTGAGGGCACATGCTCGTAACATGAAGGCTAATGACTTTGTGCTTCTCTGTCTTCCAGCTACGCTCTGGCAGATGAGGCCTACCGTTCACTGAGGGACCAGGACAAGGACCAGTGCATCCTCATCACAGGGGAGAGCGGGGCTGGAAAAACCGGTAAGAGGCAAAACACTAACTGTTGTTCAACTCTTGTTTATACCTGGGGAAATTTGACTCACGGTTGATCACCCTGCTGTTCATACCACAGTTGTCCTTGGCATAAACACACGACTTAAGGCTATGGATATCAGTAATGCATCTGTTGCAAGTGCGAACATGAAAAGTTCTGCATTTATCAGAAGCCAACAAGAAAAACAATCAAGAACAGGGAAAAAAAGAATACTCTGTACAAATCCCTGCAGAGTTAAAATGTGTCATCAGGCCTTCTTAACCTCAGCGCCGAACAAAGGTTTGTTTGAGGCGTAGTCAAAACGTATATCTAATGGCCGACTTAAGATAAGGATTGTTATGTTCAAAAGCCACAGTGCAGATTTAGATCAGCTCCATCGTTTTTTTGATGCCACTTCTTTAAGAACGTCATGTCGATACATGACGGTACCTACTGGTGTGCTGACACTTTGCAGGATCCTTCCTCACACGCCAGTTAAGAAACTTAAAAACTCATGTCAGACTGTTCTCTCCTGCTGATGCCGGAGGCAGCGGTGTGTCCCCGGGCCTTTATTTCTGTTCATATTTTATAATGGTGAGGGCATGTTCTGGTGCAGCTTCACATACCTCACAGAAACCCAGGAGGAATGGAATTTCCTGGTCTCTGTTGGCAACGCTGTGTTGCAGGTAAAGGTCATGTTGAGTTGGCAGAGCACAAACTGTTAGAAATAAGTTGTATTTTACTTGTAAAAATATCTTCCTGTACAGTAAAGACACAGACATGCATTCATACGTGGAATTATACATCTTGACCCTCTCTGAAAGCAGTTATTGGACTGTGCTGCAGCTTAAACTTAATTGTGGTGGAGTTCAAACTGTCTGCTTCCATTCCAGAGAGCTGTCATCTACCACTCTGCTAATACATGTGTTCAGCAGACTTTTCAGTGTGGGAGTGATTCGTCATCACAAGGTCCATTTGGTTCCTATTGCGTCTGTCCACGTGGCTGTAATCAAAGTGTGGGCAGTACTGAAAAAATAATTGATGTCAATGTAAGCGATCACAGAAGTCCTGCTATCATTTGGCAAAAAGAGTTCATGTAAATGTATTTATGTACGTATGGCTGTCCTCTCCTTATTAAAATTCCGTCTATCATACAGCATTTATTGGTTTGCTACTGCACTGATGCCATCATTTGCCAGTATTGACGGTTGATGGTTTGAAACTGGTAGTACATTGATCTCTGGCTGGAGCTCAGATTTCACAACATAACTTTCCCAGTCACACATCGGCATAATCATTTAGACAAAAGCCTCTGTCAGCACTAAAGGATGCACCAATTCATGGGCTGAACATCGGTAACGGCTTGAACTTCACAGTAATCATCATCCCTAGTCCACACTCTATAAGATTGCCAATGACAGATCCAGAACATAGCAATGATAGTCGCTGCACCGTTTGACAGATCATGCTTCATATGGAGGGCCAGCCTTCATTTGGGTCTTCTCAACCTCTCATGGATATTTAAAACGCAACTCCAAGAAGCTGCTCGGCCAAGTTGACGAGATAAATTTGGATTTTGTTAATCTCATCGGCCCCCCCGAAGCCTTGTAGCGAAATAAGGCCATCAAAAACGTGCCTGCCCCATCGATATGGGTCATTGACATCCATGTCTGAGCTGGGGGATTTGTTGTGCTCCGTCTTGCCGTGGCTGTGACCAACTTCTTTTATCATCAGATGCCAGCATAGTGCAGAGGAGACATAACATATTCCTGCAGTCTGAGAGCGATGATTCAGGAAGTTTATTCTGCTACCCTGAGAGATAAAAAAAGATCAAGCAGTGCATACCGGGTTACTCAGCAAAGCACCGACTCTTGATCTCTCTACGTCCATCCTCCAGCTTGGCTAAATGCACGAGGGTGTCTGAGAGTTGTTTGTGCGACAGGCTCATCTGCAGTCTGTACCAGCCAGCCACCGCCGAGCTCACTTCTATCCCTCCTTGGCACATCGCTCACATCATCAGTTTCTGGGTCAATGTCATCTCGCTGGACAGGAGAGATGATCCTGATGCCAGCAGTCACCCTACAAGGCATGTCACTAGTTTCAGACAGGCACAAGATGCCTTCGGAGCCCCGTGTCACGTTCTCATCCAGAAAATTACTTCTGAAAACACATTTCACTCGCAGCACTCTCTCTCCGAGTCTGTCAGATCAACTTCGGTCCCGACATGTGAAGTGGACCGTCTCTGTCGGCCATGTTTCTTCAGTACATCCTCCCGATTCCAAGAGAAATCAGTCATTTGAATGATGATAACATGATGCAATATTGTTCACCGTCTAGCTGGACAGATTGGGTCTCCGTGCCCCAGACTAATGAATGATCCCCGCCCTGTCTTGATGGGTGTCGGGGGGGATGAAGTAAGGGGAATTTTTAGGGCACGCCGCACTTGTTCCTCAGTCATGTCTCGCAAAAGGCTTCATCCTAATATTTTTATCTGTGTGTGTGTGTTTGTGTGTGTTCCAGAGGCCAGTAAGCTGGTGATGTCATATGTGGCCGCGGTGTGTGGGAAGGGCCAGGAGGTGAATAAGGTCAAGGAACAGCTGCTGCAGTCCAATCCCGTGCTGGAGGGTGAGTGAGCGCCGTTCACACTCAAGCTGTGTCCCACTTCGGAGGCTGACTTCGTCTGAAGATCACGTTCGGAGGCTGAATCTGTGTTAAGAGGCTGACAGCTCCGTCTTAAACGCAGCCAAGACAGGAAGCCCACATCTGGGAGACATGAATGATATATGTTTGCAGCTCACAGCTATTGAAGCATGGTGCATTAGTTAGTTGTTTTGAATTATTTTTTGATATTTTTGTTTTCAGAAGGATCAGAAAAATATTTTTTGTCATTACAATGCTTTCCAAGACAATAAGTCACAGAGGGCTGCAGCTAAAGGTTACTTTCTGTATCTATTAATCTAGTGATTAGTTTCATTTTTGATCATTTATTCTCACTATCTGTGTTTTTCCATGCACTTAATTTTTTTTATATGTGCGCCTACTCAACAACCCAGTTGCCAGGATGAAATGTTAAGTTAAAATTTCTGATAGCAACAAACGTCCATGTCATTAGGCTATGTACCATACTTTGTACAGAATTGAATCTAAAGAAAAGAAGTTGCAATGTAAATAATCCCTAAGTTTTATCTCAGATGTGGGTTTGCCGAAACATACTTTACTAACATTCATTCTGAATCAAATGAACGGCTGGTTATCAGTCTTCAGCAGAGCTTAATGACGAGCGGATCAATTGAATCCAGTGTGTTGGAGCAAGGAAACCTCTGAAAAAAAGTGACGTCTTCAAATTAGTTCATTTGTTCAACAAACATTCCAAAAACCAAACAATTTGATTGAATATAATAAATGACATAGAAAAGTCTGAAATCCATTTAATCTATATATAATGTATACATGTTGACATTTTTACTTAAAGAATGACTGAAATGATGAACCAATTCTGGAAATAGAAACTAATTTTCTTTCGATCGACCAATCACGAGCAGCGCTACACACCAACTACAGTACATCACGTTTAGATTGAGCACTTACAGACACATGAACATTTTACTGTCACAGACAAGAAAACTGATCAGCAATGGGGTCCTAAAAAACAGCTTAACACCCTCTTCTTACTGTATATCCTCAACCTCTTCTTACCAAACCACACACACCCACCCACAAACATACAGTCTCATTCCCACAGCTCAGCGCTGGCACAGGAACAGCTGTATTTTAATTGGGGGCAGCGGACAGGAAATGCCCATGAATGATGAAGCTGTATTCCTGGGTTGAGTTGCTGCAGGAGCCCTGCACATCTGCAAGAGTTTAGCCCCTGCCTGTCTAATTGCTTAAAAAAAAAGGAGGAAAAAGGAAAGAGGGGGAGAGGAGAGCACAGTTATCGTGCTGCTCAGTTTGTCTGTGTGACGCTTCCTCTCTCTGATTCTCTGAGTCTTTATTAGCTCCGTTGTCACCCTCAATTTCTTTTCCTTTCTTAACGGTAGACTTAAACACACTTTAATCAGCTGTTATCAGCGATGGTGCACTTACGCTAACAGCGCCGCGATGCATGACACATTAATAGCATTTTAATGTAGAAGTGTGGTTCGAAGGGAATTGAGAGGGCTCCGGATTGAAAGATACCGCTCTGTGTGCACATAAAACGGGGCTACGTAGTGCATTTAGCTTGCTCGCGCACAACAAGTGTCTTCAATCACCATGTTTGTTACGTTTTGTTTATGAGCGCTGGCACTTACTGAAGCTCTTTGACTTGAAGGAGTGAGACAGAATGATTCAGTCCTCCCTAAGCTTGGAAAGCCGGGGTGCTTTGCTTAATCCACCCAGAATTGCGGGGCTTCATCGGTGCAAATGGCTTTGGTGTCCAGATCTTTGGTGATTGACAGCTCGCTGGAGTGAGGCGCAGTGTTAATGATCATTAATAACGTTTGGAATATTTGCAAACAAGCTATAACTTTCTCTTTGATGGCTTATCATGAATCATGCACCAGTGTGCGTTGGTCTCATCATGTCCCGTTTTTTTTTCTCCATTTTCAGCCTTTGGAAACGCCAAAACAGTGAGGAACGACAACTCCTCCAGATTTGTAAGTATCCTCTCCAGAGCTGATGAGCAACTAGTGTTGTTTAATTAGATGATTTGCTTCTCTAATGAGGGCGCATCAGCAAAAAACATTATGCAAAGCTTGGATGTTTTCATTCAGACTTCATTCAAGCTAGCACATAATCCCACACTTTCATCTGTGTTCTTCCTTCAAAATAAACCCCCGAGTGTTTCTTAACTCCCCACTTCTGTCACCTTCTCTGTATTTCTTTTAATTTTCTTCTCACGGTGAGTTTCATTCATGTGCTTGTGTCAGTCTGGCTCTTAAACTCTTGAACTAAATTGAACTTTGAGAAGGATCTGCAACTCGTAGCTCTGTTCCTCGCTTCTCAAGTCAGTGATTCTATCAAACCACAAGCGCAAGTGTGTATATTACATACTTTACAACCAGCCCACGCTCCGCCTCAGTTACAGCCGGCCTTGCATGCTTGATACATTACACTCGCACATGTTAAATGGCCTTTGTAAATGCTCATTCAATACAGCATTGAGGACGAGACCTTCGACCTTCGCTGCTGTACATCAAGTCAAAGCGTGGCTGATTGCAGGCAGGCCAAGAGAACTGACCTGTCAGTCTTTCTCTGCCCAAAGACAGAGGCAACTCTTGTATGTTTGCAGGCCATATTTCTACTCTTCTCTAAATTTAACAAAAACATTTTATTCAGACAGTTTGATCTTTTTGGTTCAACTGTGCAAGTCTCTTGTGATTTGAAAATGAGGAAGCTGCAGTAATCAGAGATGGCATCATGGGAATGATTCATAGTCGAAGGCAGACAACGTGTTATTCCCAGTTAGTGGAAGTATGATAAGAATACAGGGTGTGTTTTGCTTTCCCGGGAGGGCATTTTCACACTCTCTGGAACTGTAATGCCGCAGATGATCCAGCAGCAGCAGCCGCTTGCTTTAGTTTCCTCCCTTATGACATGATATTACATCAGATCAACCCCAATCTTACTACTGCTTGTGGTCATGTGAATGTCCAATGTGAATGTTTATGTAGCTGTGAATTCTTCAAAAGGAGAGTTGGTTTATTCTGAGGAACTTGCAGCAGTGTTGTAAACCCAAACCCAAAAAGTCATACCTGAGGTATCATGTTGATGCCTACAACACACAAAGTGAGAGGACCCACACTGTCCCAGCATGTTTTGGAATCATGCTGGTCTATTGGTACACAAACACACAAGTGCTCGGCCCTGCAGCTGTATTATAACGAGTATTATAAAGGATTATCCCCCTGATCTGTTTATATTTAGGTGCCCCTGGCATAAACCCCAAGTGGATGACCTGTGGCCTCCCCCACTACAAAACCAGTTCATCAGAGCTCCATCAGTTTATCTGAGACCTATGAATCAAACCTTCTCTTCATTTTGCTGAGTGCAGCAGGCTTATTGAGTTTGGCCGGAGCCCACTCACCAGCGGAGCTTGGCCTGCTCTGACTGAGGACACGTCTGCTATTAATACATCAGAGCGAGGGGGGGAAAAAAAATCAAACACACAGGACTTTTTGTTCTGACTTCCAAGACTCAGACAGAACAACCGAAATGGTTTGCTTTAGTCGTCCAGTAGAAGAAGCTTGGCAGGGCGAGAGGGGGGGCGGCTTTCCCTCCACAGAGGCCAGTTATTTCTAGAGTAGTTTGGTAACTGGTGCCGTTCCTTAACTCGAATTGCTTTTTGAACCAGCTAACAACTAACAGGTTATGTTAGAGAAGAGACACTACAGACGAGAACGCCATTTTATCTTGCACTGTTTTGGGCTCTTTTGCGTCCGTAACATGTCATCTTGTGGTGTCAGTGTGTTGTGTTGCAGAGATATATGCTGATGTTAGCATGTTAGACAGCTAGCACCAGGCCTGAAAATCCTTCTCCTGGTGGTCTGGGGAGCTGCACGGCTAACTAAGCTAACAGTAGCTGCAGTCATACATACAGTAGCTGCATACACAGGATACAGTCGGCAGCCGTTTGCAGACTCTCTGGTGAAATGCTGCCCCTACTTGTTGAACTCAACAGGTGGCTTATTTTGCATTGCCATGAAATTTCCCCAGGTGATTACTTAAATGGAGTGCTATGTATCACTTACAAAAATATGCCAGAAATCTCCCCTTCATCATCATTTACATACACCAAACGTTCAAGTTTTCTTCCTATCTGTATCCTGAAGCCTTGAGGGGTTTATATCACATTTCACTCTTAAAAACGTGGCGAAAGGTTTTATTTTATGAGTTATCTATCGTCCAGATTTCCGTTCTGGACATGTATGCAAATTATCTCATGTTTCATAAGATGCTGCATACACAAAGCAATTGACTTCAGGGTCGGTAATCAACTGGGTTTGGTGTTGTATCTATTGATTAAATCTGTACTGTCTCATGATCAGTGTTCAGTTCTAACTGCTGCGCTCTGATCCACAGGGAAAGTACATGGACATTGAGTTTGACTTCAAAGGAGATCCTCTGGGTGGAGTCATCAGCAACTGTGAGTACTACTAACATGAAAATGCCCTTGAAATGAAAGAAAGAAAGAAATATCATATTTCTTTAATTTGAATCATATTGGTCCAGTATTGGTCCTTACCAACCCGACACTTACTGTGTCCTCTCCTAGCAACACGCATAAAAATACTTGAGTGGGGCGAAGAAGCATCTGCTGTTCATCTTCGAGTGCAGTTTTAAGAGGCCATTTAAATGTTCAAGTAGTTGAGGTGCAGTTGGGCTTTTCATTAAAGGCTTAAACAATTGATGGATGCCTGATGGAAACCAGTTTCGGTCCCAGCCTGCACAAAACGCTGACTCTCACTGACACAGCTTCTTTCCTCTGTTTTTTTTTTTTTTTCTTGCCTCTGTTCACATTGTTTTGTCTGCGCTGACTTCTCCGCCAGAGGTCACAGAAACAAAGAGAGAAGCTGATGGCCAAAGGCACAAATGAACCTCTGTCTGTTGGACCCGAGTCAGTCCGACACAAGGGAATGTCTGTGAAGAAGAGCCTCGACATGTGACTGCTTCAGACATAGCTGGAGGGCTGGCTAGACGGATGGTTTAGGATGTTCTTGTGGGGAAAGACTGGACTGATTTTCTTTTTTCCTCACCTCTCAGTTCATTATTGTCTCCTGATTATACATCCTTCAAGCCCTCAGAGCTTCCTTCAGCTGCGATTAAATAGCTGTAATTCTTTGAAGAGCGGTAGCTTTTGGTAATGATAGAGTGGTAGGAA
This sequence comes from Diplodus puntazzo, assembly GCA_963678695.2. NCBI lineage: Eukaryota > Metazoa > Chordata > Actinopteri > Spariformes > Sparidae > Diplodus > Diplodus puntazzo. The sequence goes on from OZ023164.1 coordinate 25,948,838, forward strand.
GTTTTTGGCAGCCAAACAGCCGAAGCCTTTTGTCAAAACATAACAGGATATTGTTCCCCGCTCTAATGTGTGTTTGCTTATCTCTGGGAGAGGAACATACTGTGAAAGGCGTATGTAATAAATGCCCTTCAGCAGGCTGTTCTGCACAAAATGGGAAGCTGCGGCTCTAAAAAGCAATAAAAGACGACTGAACTGTTCGGCTGGAGACGACGGGAAAGGTCACCTCAGTCCCCTCAGGACGAGAGAAATGAGAGACTCTACACAAAGGTAAAAAAGAAACTAGACCAAACATTTTAGAGATATTAAATACCTCTGTGTCTTTGAGCACAGCTCAGGGTCCTTTTATTATTGATGTCCCGGCTCCTACTTATGTGATTCGTGGGCAGCCGGTGCAACAGCTTTCCCATTCAGCCTGATCCACCGCTGACTCTCACAGCCCCCAGGTCTCTGTGTAGAGCTCTCGAGTTATGTGCTTGGAGAGTGTCCACGGATACAGCGCAAAAGTGGCACTTCTGTCCTCTCAGCACCCACAGACGGGTGAGTCAGAGTTTGTGGAGTCAGAAGACTGACAAGCGCCTGGAGCAGATCTTTTCACGAATGTCCACTTCGCTGTAATGTAAACTCTTAAACACACAGTGTGCAACTATTTGGAAGCTATGTGGAAAAACCAGGCGATATTTGTCCCCGGGCTTCGAACATATTTCGCTCAACACATCACCGAGCAGCGATCGTGGGAAGAGACGGGGGGCCCTGCCTGAGTCCTCACCATATAACAGACAACCAAATGAAACGTACTGTTACTTTGAATAGGTTTTAACATTTTCATGAAACTTTATGACAACAGAAGGAAACGCATAACGTAGGTTTAGTAGTTTTTGACGTTTGAAATGCAGAAATGTCGTCTTTTCTATCTTTAAGTCTCTTAAAATAAGATGCTTTGTGAACAGATGAACTGAGTGCTATTATCCAGCCGGATTGGCCACTGAAAAGGAATCTCAAGCAGCCTCAGATGCTCAGCTCTGCAGTTGGTCTTTAATTAAATCATTCTCAGTCTAATGTGGTGAGCAGATGATGGGTCCCCTTTTAATCAGGTACTGTTGCACTTGGTTGGTAGCCCAGAAGCAAAAAGGGCTGACGTTAGACATGTCCTTGTGCGGTTTCTTCCTGCTACACTTCTCGCAGTCGGTATACAAACACAAATAACTACCAGCACTGGCTTGGTTACCTTGGAAACTTAGAAATAATACAGTACACCAGGAAACCCTCTGAGCTCCATAAAGATATAGGGCTTCCTTACTGAAGGTCAGGCCCACATTTACTACTCAAGGACACCTCAGTGAGTCACCACAGACACGTCTCCTGTGTGGACTATTGTTAGGGAATTGACTTTTCTGTCATCATATGTCACTGTTTCCTTTTGTCGTCCTCTACACTTTTAGATCTGCTGGAGAAGTCCCGCGTGGTGAAACAGCCACGAGGAGAGAGGAACTTCCACGTCTTTTATCAGCTCTTGTCCGGAGCCTCCGATGACACGCTCAGTAAGTCATAGACAACAACAAAAAAAAAAAACAAATGGCAGAAATGGGAGCCGAGTGGAAGAATCACTGTTTTGTTTTTAAATTGCGTGGATAGGGACGAGCCTAACTCGAAGATTATAGGGGGTCTCGAGGCTGAGAGAAACGGTTATTTGACCTGAAATCCAGACCTTCTTATCAGCCCAAACCACAAACTGTGCTTGGTATATATGTATATATATTTAGCCTGTTTGCCTGAAATATACACATCGCTGCTCACAGGAAGTGATAAATCAAAAGTCACAGTAGCTACCGCTGCTGTTGTTTTGATTTAGGTGTCCTACACCAGACTGCTGTGGTTGACATGAGCCTGGAGTTTGTGGTTCCTTTATTTCAGGGTTTTGAATGTCATGTTATCATTCACCTCGTCTTAACTGTCATCTCGAAGCAGCAACATGCCGGTTCCTCATGTAAAGATCTTACATAAGGGTTTTCAGGCCGGATCGCAGCTGGCAGGAACACATGGCTGTAGCATTAATGGGCCAAACTTCCTGCCTAACAAACAGCGCACAGAACAAAGACGAGCCGTGAAACCTGTTCCCTCTATTTGCTTTTCTGTGGACAGAGGGCATTGTTTTATGTCCTGAACACAGCAGAACAATGTAATGGTCATTGACTCCAGAGCACGAACATCAGAGGGGCTGGATTCAGCTGTAGCTAATGCAGCCGCTAATGAAATCTGACACATGCACCCACGAGAGGAATAGATTTCTTTGCTACTAGATAGGGGGCTTTTAAGGGAGCCATTTGATCTCCCGGAATAATGTTCACAGCAGTCGGAGCTTTAACTGTGCAGAAATGGTGTTTGGACTGACAATGGCCTGAAGGTTGGATCGTTTTGTATTAAAGGATAAGTTCCCCCAAAAAGGAAAATTCAGTCGCTATCAACCCCTTTTCATGACGAGGAAAGATCAAGTTACGTCTCCGAGCGCACAAGGCTTTTCTGGAGCTTCACGACAAAACGGCGTCGCAGCATTCTGCTAAACAACTGGAGTAGATGGGGAACATCGTAAAAAAAAATACACAAAATGGCTCCATACAGCTCATTCGGTGTGAGCGAACACTCCAGAAGCCCACAGAAACTGATTTGAAAGGCTTTATTTACAACTTTGATGCAAAAATTGGCTCATGCATATGGGTTGCACGCTAATGTTTTTAGCTTAGAGGCTACTGTGGAGAGTTTTGGCTTAAAGGGGCCTTTTTTATAAAAAAAAAGAATGTTTAGAGACCTGGAATATACTGGGTGAGTTTTACAGAACCTTTTTGTAGTAACTTTGTATTCAAGTCTCCATCTACCACAGTTGTTTAGCCAAAAAAAAAAAAAATGCAGCTTATAACCATCATCACAAGATTGTGTAGTTAGCTTTTTTTTTTATTAGGCCCTTTCCAGCTGTGAGTCGTGCAAGTTAAATTGCATGTAAATAAGTCTTAAATTGCCTGAAGCCGAGCTGCTTAAAACAAATGTAGTTTAACCAGCAACCACATGGTTTGTGTGTCACAGAGAAGCTGAAGCTGGATCGGGACTTCAGCAAGTACAACTACCTGAGCCTGGACTCTGCTGCGGTCAACGGGCTGGATGATGCGGCCAACTTCAGGACAGTCAGAGTGAGTAACACACACACTTTTTTTATTTGTCTTAATGGTAACCCCAACCCTGTGAAAACACAAATGGATCCTCACAAAAACCAGACCAACGAGAACACGCACTCAATCAAAAACACCGCCACACTCCAGTGGCGATCGGCAACGACTTCTCTTCGTTGCATCATGCCATGTTAATCTAAACCCTGTACAGAGGGTAGAGGTGGTATGATGTCTCCTTATCTCCTCGACATAACAAAACCAACCGAGTGTGGATTATAAAAGTCAGTCCTCTCCGATTGTGAAAACACTCCACACCGGACTCCCTCCCACTTGTTGTGAAATCAGGTGATCTTTGAACTGAACCTGAACTTAAAAGCGAGCTAACTACTGGATAAAAACTGGGAAACTCCACGTGCAGCATTTAACAGAAATCTAACAGCGGTTCAAGGAGAAAACCAGTTTCTTCCTTATTATTAAAACAAGTTTGTCCACATACATGCAGGTTCTTGTCTGCATATGCAGCCCGCTGCTTCTTATCCTCCCCACGATGTTGTGTCTACAGTAAAAGATACTATTTCTACTGCGCTCTATTGTTGTTAGTCCTGCTGCAGCAACGCTCTGCTCAGCTACTGTATACGCCTCTGCAGTCTGCCCTGTCACATCCTATTTTACTTCTTTCCTTGTATTACACATCCTGCTTCTCATCACCCCTCACATACAGTATTCCCCCACACAGCTGCATTTCACCACCGGAAACACAAGAGGACATTCCCTCTAAACAATGAGTCCCCCCACGTGGCCTCGTCCGTTACAAAGCCAAGAGAGGCCACACTTAGTGTGTAGATAAATGTTCAGTTTAACATTTACGTTTAATCTGAACAGATATGAATGTATTTCAGTATCACAGCAAACAACAAGCATGAAACTGTGATGTTTTTGTTGCACAATTCAGTTTTTTTTTTTTTCTTATTGGATAACATTTTTATGTGTTTTTGTTTGTCTCCTATCTTCTTGGCACCCTCATGTGTTATGTAATCAAATGCACTGTTATTTTAGCCTGGATTCCCTTCGAAATAAAGACCTCAGTCCAAAGAGATTGTTCTCTTGAGTTCAAGGTTAAAGGACTCTGTGATCTGTTCGGCTTATCGATCGGTGCAGCTCTGCCCTTTTTCGAATGTGTAACCCTCATTCTCCAACTTCATTATCATGACGACAACTGAAGTGGTGCACTGTGCGACCCTGTGTCCACGTTTCGATTATAAGATTCAACTACGTGATCTGATCTGTGTCGTATTTGCTTCCTGCCCCCCCAGAATGCCATGCAGATCGTGGGCTTCATGGAGGACGAGGTGCAGTCGGTGCTGGAGCTGGTGGCGGCCGTGCTGAAGCTCGGCAACATTGAGTTCAAGCCAGATTCGCGCTCCAACGGCGGCGGCGACGAGAGTCGCATCAAAGACAAGAACGGTTAGTTCAACGGCCAACAAAATAAAAATAATATCTGTCATCCTGTCATTTCTGCCTGATTTTTTATAATTTGCCAGCGTGATGTATTTGATACCTGAGCCATCTGGGTGTTGAGTCATCATTAGGTAAATCAGACAAGCTCAAGCTGTTACTTGTATTTGAATCCTGTTCAGTTCTCGGAATATTTTTACATAAAAAAAATCTTGCATGACAATGTGATGTTGAGCCTCTGCCTCCTATTGGCTGCTGTGACCTCCTCTACAGTCACCCGTCACCAAATGCATGTTTGTTTTTTGTGATTTGCGTAAGAAGAGATGTTTGTGTTATCCCTCCCACAGCTGTCCTCTTTAGGCAAATATTTCATTTGCATATTTCACTCCGTGATCCATTTTCGTGACACTTTTCCAGAGAAAGTGCACACGCCTTGCTGTGTGATTACTAGAGCGTCTGAGCCATATTTCCTGAGTCATGGGTTGATATTTTGCTTTAACTCTCCTATACTAAATCAGATTTATTAAAATGTATAGGGATGAAAAATACAAGATATTAAGATTGTTTATTTATTTGGCTTTTAGAGGAAAACAACATTTTCCATTGAAATGAGGAAAAAAGGTTAACATCTGTATCATTGCAATTTAATTGATGTACAAGGCGTATAGAATAAGAATAATGTTAACAATATGAGAATGATTTCCTTTTCCTTGCAGAATGTGGTTGTTTATTGTCACCGTCTTTATGTCTGTGGTTGCAGATTTGAAGGAGATGTGTGAGCTGCTGGGGATCGAACAGTCAGTGCTGGAAAGGGCGTTCAGCTACCGCACAGTCGAGGCTAAGCTGGAGAAAGTGTCCACGACCCTGAATGTGGCTCAGGTCAGAGGGAGGGTTACTGTTGTAATGTTTCTTGCACCAGTTAAACCAATGCATGTCTGTCCTACTTATGTTGACACACACACACACACACACACACACACACACTCACACACTCACACACTCACACACTCACACACACACACTCACACACACACACTCTCACACACACACACACTCTCACACACACGCACACACAGCACATAAGAAGATAAAGGGCCATTTCTTCCCCCTCACTTGCTCCTCTGGCTGCCGACTCTCATCCATCTCAATGCTACATGAAAACCTCTCCATTATAGATAAGCCGTATTCCTCCTGGTAATTCGAATGTAGGTCAAGTCTTAGGGGTTAGTGAGTTCACTCGTACTGTTCATAGAGCATGGATGCTGCAAAAACATGGGCCCCTCTGTGTCCAGAAATGAGAAGTGTAAGTGGTTCAGAGATATAAACGTGTTGGTGGTTTCCTTTGTGGAAGGTTGTTTTTCTTTTCCCCAAATTTTAGTGTTTAGGATTTGTTTCAAGCATTTTTTGAGTAAAAATGAAAATGAATGAATGGTCCAGTAACGTGTGTTTATTTACAGGCCTACTATGCCCGAGACGCCCTCGCCAAAAATCTCTACAGTCGTCTGTTCAGCTGGCTGGTTACCAGGATCAATGAAAGCATTAAAGTAAGTAATGTGAAGAATATAGTCTGTTTTGTTTCAGTTGATTTAAATGTGCTAAAAGGAGCTTTTAAGTGGTTTTGAAATGGTCACATTTCAATACTGATGCCTGTATATGACCTACATGAGCAGACAAGATGATCAGCGAGAGTAGCTTTTTCTATATAGTGCTTATATTTACTTTTAAAGGAGACGTATTACGCTCAGTTTCTGGTATAAAATCTTATTTTGGATTCTACTTAGATAGGTGCTCATGCTCATCAGTTTTCTCATATGTCCAGTGCAGCCACTCTGTATTCTCCCTCCATCTGTTTTAGCTCCTGTTTCTTAAAGACCAGTCCTCCCAGATACCAATTCTTCTCTGATTGGTTAGCTCACACACGCTTGAGCCAGCACTGCTAACAACAACAGAGCAGCTGTGCTGAATCATTATTTGCATGCCAAATAAGCCCCTAGCAAACAATAATGCAAATGTCTGACATGGTGATGTAGTGTGATGTCACAAAGTTAAAGAGGTGAGATTACTGACGAGGCGTTTCAGGAGCAGTGTTTTCTGTGGGAGAACGAAGCTTCTGTTGATCTAAAAAGCCTAAATTGTCTCCTTTATTGCCTGTCACCAGGTCAGATTAAATTTAAAAGTGCTTTTTTTTATGGTGGAATTTCCATTCAGCACCTGAGGAAAGAAGCTGCACTAAAACGAGAGTTTACTCTGTTTCACCTTCATCATATTATAGTTATTAATCTTCAGTGGCCACACAAAGATACAGCACCTCATCGCCATGCATGCTGCAATCAGCTGTGTTTTGAAAAAGAAAAACATTTTATTAAAAATACATTGCGTCTTTCAAAAATAAATGCACCCAATAAGCCAGAAAGTGAAAGTTCCTTGCAGCCATTTAAATCAGTTATTCTGTCTTCAGACTTGGCTGTGCACCACGATCACAGTGTTTTTCTAATATTTAACGATTTTCTCTCCCTGCAGGCACAGGCTAAAACTCGTCACAAGGTCATGGGCGTGCTCGACATCTATGGGTTTGAAATATTTGAGGTAAGACAAATGGTCAATCCAACACAGGCTCTCCTTGCTTGATAAGCCACAAGGACAGAATCTGTCCAACCAAACGTTTTATTACATTTAAAAGGATTTTGCCCCCGGGTTGTTTATGTGCGTGTTTTTCAGTACCTGCGAGGAGCTTATCAACAGTTACCAAACACTGAATCAGATCAGATTAGTTCAGCTTTATTGCTCCCCAGGGGTGGAAATTATTTTTGGTGCCAGTGTGATTTCAGTATGAAAATCTGCATTTCACAGTAGAGAGATGGCCGCAACATTAAGGAAAAATGCACATTATCAACACATTATATGCATGTTATGGCTTAGCTGTCAAAGACATTACACAGTAAACAGAATGTATATGATACCGCAGCATCATTAAATAGCCCAGCTTAGATATGTGTGATGTTTTTCTATTATGTTCATCACACAGGGACCAGCCATCTTGGCCATTGCATGTAGATAAGTGTGCATGCAAACACATGTGAGACACAATTTGAGTGCACTGTATAGACTAAATGGAGTGTAAATAAATGTCCTTGCCTTGTTGCCTGATACCTTCACATCCTCCCCCCCACCCCCACATGTTCATGTCTTTTTTTCATATCCTTGCTTGTTTCACCCCCCACTCACTCTCAAGTCCTTCCTCTCCTCTGACTGTTGTGTTGTGTCTGGGTCACCAGGATGGAGTAAGTAACACCTGCCACCGGCCTGTTTGCTGTGCCAGTGTGCATGCCATGATCTAAAAAACCTCCGATTCACTTAATTTAGCTCCTAGTTAAAGACGATTCAGGGTTCCCGGTGTGCAGCATAGTCACACGGCTGAAAAGATGCTAAAGAGGCCTTTGCATCGTTTTGAATCTTAACATAACACCCAGTCGCTTGTTTATTAAGTACACCTAGCAAAAACTGATGCAGTTTGGTGAAGCAGCCCTGCAATTTACCCCACGAAGATTACTATGTAATGTTGAGCTTTTGAAGAGATTTTTTTTTAGGATTTTTTTTTTGAGGCTTTATACTACCCCATTTACATCCACGAGGTTAGGCTAGATACTGTTTTAGGCTTGATTTTTGTAGGGATGCTGTATGAGACTGCAATAGCTTTAGCTAGGTGTACCTGATAAAATGGCACTAAGTGTGTCGCTGATGTGTTGAATGTTATATAACGATATTAGTTTAAAGGAATAGTTGCTTATTTCGGGTCATACGCTTATTTCCTTTCTTTACAAGGTTTCTATTTAAAGATTGACACCACTCATGTTTGCACACTAAATACAAAGCTACAGCCAGTTAGCTTAGCTTAGCATAAAGGCTGTTGGTATCATTTGTGTCTTCCATTAACTCCCTTTCTTTCGCTGTTTTGGAATACAAGATTGTTTTTTTCTGTTATGCCAGTTAAGTAAATAAGAAGCTAGCAGCCAGTTAGCTTGGCTTAGCTTATCTTAGCATAAAAACACAAATCAATATCAATTGACATATGGAAAACCAGCCAGATTAACTGGCATCCTTTGCTCGCTCCCCTAAGATTGAGTTAGCGTAGAACATTGTGTATGTAAGCACCGTAAATTAGCTACAGCCAGCTGCCAGATGGCCTAGCTTAGTGTTAAGACAGGGAAGAATCAGCTTACCTGGGGACTAGCCAGCTAGATAGCTCTTTCTTTCGGGAACAGTTTCTGGAGTTTCATCATTATGGTGCCGACCTCAGGGAGTTGCTACACCCTGCCAAGAAATAGGCTGGCACTTTAATTTTTATTTGTTTTATGTTTGGCTGGCCGTTTCTTCTTTTTTCATGTTTTTATGCTCCGCTAACTGTGAAAGAAAGCAAATAAGCGTATTGCCCAAAATGTTGAACTATTCCTTTGTCAGAGAACATAGATTAGGCTAATGCTTTAGTGTGTTTTTAATAGTCTAGTAATAATTTAACAAACTAATTATATTGAGAACAGTACAGGTGTCATTTTGATATGACAAGATGGGCTTATGGCAAATTTGTGAGCCCGTACTTTTCCCATAATATACAGAAATTATTTTGATAAAAACTGGAAGGAACAGTTCTAAAAGAAAATGGGACCATCAACCTAAAACCTAGTTTTTGTTGCCTTGTTTTGTGCTTCTCATAAAACAGCACAGTTACAACTGAAATATTTTAGGGTCATAGTTCAAGTCTATATTTCAGTCTGGTGTCTGCTGCCACTTGGGTTTAGACATGCTATTGAGCGCGCGTGTGTGTGTGTGTGTGTGTGTGTGTGTGCGCGTGTGTTTGTCCGTGTTAGGGGTGAAGACGACCTTTGGCTTTCTCAGCTAAAGGAAATGGAAACTTGAGTTTAATAACTGATCTCCTTGTTGCCATGTTTTCTGTTTCCTGGTCACTGAGAAAACCTCACCATGTCCTTCACTCTGAGCTCTTAGACAAAACACGCTGCTCCTAACCCCTGTTGTGTCCTCAGCAAATGACTGTTAACCTAACCCAGCGCACAATAAGGCCATCTGCCAAGAAGCATGACTCACACCCAATGGTCGTAATTGACAGCGATGGTAATTGAGGAACGCGAGGGCGGGGGTACAACTGGTTGAGGCTTTTAAACATGTTTAATGTTTAATCAAGTCTGTGACAATTTACATGAGCTTGCTCTGATAAGGGTTCATAAGTTACACTGTCAGAGATTTATTGGTATCAGTTATTCATGTTCCAGATTGATTAAATGTTTGTTCAGCGATGGTTGTCAAAGTGATGACGGAGGGATTTGTTGAGCGCGGAGTTTGTCCAAGCTGATTATAACTGGTGTTGTATCAGATGTTCGAGACTTTTTCTCTTTGCTGGATGTAACTTTCAGACCCATTACCAGACTAATGCATAGTCAAGATTGAATAGTCAGAATAGAGTTTGCAGGTTATTGTTGACTGACTGCTTCACTGTGGATCTAGTTCTCAAATCAAGTTTCATCCCTGCTTCATATCTGACACAAAATCTTAACTCCTGTAAAAGTTGTTGGTCAAGCAAAATATAATGTTAGCTCCCCTCATCGGTGCCCGTTGGTACAAACATCCACGATGGACGCGTTTCCACCAAGCAGTCGGGTTTAGTTCAGTTGGTTACACATTAGAATGGTTATTTTTGGTTCCTTTTTCTCCATTTGCACTTCTCTTGCGGTACCTAACTCACCGATCCCTCACTAAAAGCTGGAGTTAAGTCACTGCAGGTCACTGATTGGTCAGTCAGAACAGCCAGAGTCGCCTTGTTGTCTGCGCTCTGATGTAGAATTTGCCAAAACTGAGTGTTTTTAGTTAGTTTTTTGTACTTTTATGGAAATGCAGCTTTTGATAAAACACTGCAGGAAATTGACAGAAACAGCTAAAGTTGGCGAAGCGGTGACCGCGCTCATGAATGTTTTGCAGGGAGGAAAGAATGCGGCCAGAGCCTAAATGAGCTTTTTGTGTGAGGAACAGCGTTAATGACAAACGGCAGAAATGTTCTGATATTTAACAGATATGGAAAAGTTACGGTGTTCTCCTTTTGATAGCTTCTCACTGACAATAACAAAAGAGCAAGTTTACAGGCACCTTCATGATTCAGCACGCAGACGCTGGCTGGAACTAACTGTTATTTCCTCCGGTTGCTGCTCTGACAGGACAACAGCTTCGAGCAGTTCATCATCAACTACTGCAACGAGAAGCTGCAGCAGATCTTCATCGAGCTGACCCTGCGCGAGGAGCAGGAGGAGTACATCAGAGAGGTACGTTCTAGAGCTGCAACGATTGTTTCGTTCATTTTCTTTAAGCAAAAAAGTCAAATATTTGCTGGTTCCAGCTTCTTAAATGTGAGGATTTGCTTCTCTTCTTTGTCATTTATGATGGTAAATGAAGAGTTGTTGGGTTTTGGACAAAAGAAGCAATTTAAAGACCTCAATTTAAGCTCTCTTAAATCATAATGGCCATTTTTGATCCTTAATAAACTTAAAAAATCAGTGGAAAATGAATATAATCACTCATCGCAGCCATAGTGCTTTCACACATGCACCACGCACATAATCCATGTACTCAGGAGAAGACTGGCAGCGGACGGATTACCCATCATGCCCAGCCTGTAGCGCTGGAAACACTCTCTCACCTGCAACTGTACATCTACATCATTCAACATGTCGGCACTCAATTTGTCATGTTGGCAGTTTATCATCGCCGGGCCCCCGCAGCCTGATCCCAACCTGTTCTTGTCACTCATCCGTCTAACCTCTTGTGCGACTTTCGGCGAAATCCCACATTCCTGCCCTTGACCCGAAACAAATTTCGACTTCATTTATGCCTTCTATCCCGTCTCTGTCGTCCATCACACTCTGAGTTTGTTCTCCCGTCTCCCCTCTGTGGAGTCTCAGGGACGGAAGTGATCCCTCACTCCAGCGAGAGTAAACACTCCCCCCTGTCGTGGGGCCTTTAAGCTCTGTTTGTTTTCAAAGCTCTATGTATGTGAGCGCTGCAGCGGTGACCCCCACACCCCTTCAATACTAACAGCACCACCAATGATATTCCACTCCTGGCCTTTATCCAGTATCCTGCATGGGAAAATACCACAGCGCCAGAGAAAGGAGGGAGGACCACCAATCAGGAATGTGGCCAGTCACCCGTCGGTCTAAGCCACACCTTCTCTACGCCCTCCCCCCCTTAAAATATCTGTCACATCGCTTACATCAACCCAAGCTATGCTCCCAACCCATCAGCAGCTGTGAATTATATGTTGGTGGATTTTTCAATAGACGGCGGCTGTTTTTTAGAGGGTAAGATGGAGAGTGTTTTCCTTCTGGAGATGGAGACGGAGCAGGAGAGAAGGCCCAGTGAAGATGAGGGTCCATGTACAGACATTTTAGATTTTATTTTAATCATTTCTAATAACTCGAGTTCATGATAAAAGAGCAGGAACTGTAACTTTAAAGGGCCCTGTCACGTTCTTTTCTATGTTCCTGTTAAACGTCTTGATGTGGTATAAGATAGACAACACTGATCGAATGAAATATGATGGCATAAAAATGCAAGTACACCCTTTCAAAGAGCAATGAACTTTTAATTAATTCATATCCAGACATTTTTAATGTGGGTAAAAAAATTAATAATAAATTAAAAAAACAAAACCAGAAAAGATTGTTAAAATAAAACCACACAACCAAAACAATAAATGAAATACTAGTTGTTCTGGCATCATGTTGGCTTACATGTCGATGAGTCATGTAACTATCACGACAGAGATAGTGTTGCTCGGAGGAGGCGATGTCAATGTGCAACCGAAAAGAAATATTATTGCAAACTTGCTTACAAAAGCTGAGTATACACATGACAATTACTACAGAATAAGTCTTTGTTGTTTGTTGCTATTACAGTATAGCTCTGCTTCACATACCATTTTACACAAGGCACACTTCATCTTTTGATTTATTCTGTTGTCAGTTCAGTCTAACAGCCTCAAGTGTGAAGTCTACAGTACTTGAGGGCCATTGTGAGAGCGGCACTGATTAGGTGAAAGTCTTTTTTTTTTCAGGTATTGGAGCAGGTGCTCAGTGTTGTTTTGCAAAACTGGCACGTTCAAGAGTGTTACTCCGTCAAACACTTCTCTGTGAGAGTGGAGCTGCTGGAGAGAACACGTCTTGTTAGCGCTAATGAAAGAGAGAAAAGCTATTGTCCCTTTGACCTTCATTTCTTTTGTCACAGGGCATCGAGTGGACCAACATTGAATATTTCAACAACGCCGTTATCTGCGACCTCATCGAGAATGTGAGTCACTCTTCCAGTTTCGCCACCACAAACCAGTTTAGTGTGATGAAGTGTGACTTTTGTAGCACTTTTCAAAAGCATTTTGGAAGCCACAAAGACACACAGTGATAATGAATATAAGTTTTGAGTATTGAACACTTGATGGTTATTGTCCATTTTCTGCCTGTCTTTTTATGTCCAGCACCAAAATGGCATCTTGGCCATGTTGGACGAGGAGTGCCTGAGGCCGGGGACGGTCACCGACGAGACCTTCCTGGACAAACTGAACACCATCTGCGCCGAACACCAGCACTTTGAGAGTCGCCTCAGCAAGAATTCAAAGTTCCTCACCGACCACAGCCTGCCGCACAGCTGCTTCCGCATCCAGCACTACGCCGGCAAGGTGCTGGACACGAGTCGTGAGATGCATAAGAAACAAAGTACACAGAGAAAAAGTTTATGCTCAATTTTTCTTCTTTGTCTCCCGTTCGCGTGAAGGTGCTGTACCGCGTGGAGGGCTTTGTGGACAAGAACAACGACCTGTTGTATCGGGACCTGTCGCAGGCCATGTACAAGGCCACCCAAAGCCTCATCAAACAGCTGTTTCCCGAAGGCAACCCAGCCAAAGTCAACCTGAAGAGGCCACCGACCGCCGGATCCCAGTTCAAATCCTCAGTGGGTACGCTGATGAGGAACCTGCAGACCAAGAACCCAAACTACATCCGGTAAGTTCACATAGAGAGTGTATAATCCCCTGCCATTTCAGGACAGTGGGAGTATTGGTGTTTCTGTGAGTTTTTTTTGGCCTCTGATATTTTTAATGCTTGGTAAATTGACTGTGAAGTGAGCAGGCTAACAAGCTAACCCCAGCCAGTCAGTACTTGTAAGAGGACTCCATACATCAGTCTAACCTCGGTGTCAACTCTTCTCGCTTCCCAGCTGCATCAAGCCCAATGACAAGAAGGCCTCCCACATCTTCACCGAGTCTCTGGTCTGCCATCAGGTGCGCTACCTGGGCCTGATGGAGAACGTCCGCGTGAGGAGAGCGGGCTACGCCTTCCGCCAGGCCTACGAGCCCTGCCTGGAACGCTACAAAATGCTCTGCAAACGGACCTGGCCCCACTGGAGAGGACCTGCCAGGTAATGGTTGTGTTTATGCTGAGGCGATGGCTAATTGCAGGGCGGTTGAGGGAGTAGAGAAGGGGTTTGTTTTGTTACTGGAAGCCTGCCAAACAAGTCCCTCTGAGGCTTTTGTGAGGAGAAAGTGAGAGTGGAAAGTGAGAAACGCTCTCAGGTGTCTTTAACTAAGGCACCGAACCTTAGACTGCTCCCAGCGGAGCGACTGTGACCAGCACTAATAGACTGTAGTCGGAGTGGTCAGGTCCCAGGTGGGGTTGTGTTGAGCTGTGAGAATGTGAAGCGGGTTATTGTTGGAAAAGGGCTGAAATGACTTTCCCTGGGTAAGCAAAGGTTCAAAGGGGGAAATAATCTGCTGAACTTCACAACAGTTTACCCGACATACAGACATATATAAAGCATACATGGTGTTTTTAAGGAAAGGTTCTTTTATGGTGATGTAGTTTAATATCACTGGCATCTTGCCTTGACTTGTAGAGCCACAGTGTTTAGTTGATCAATCAATGAGTCAATCGAAAGAAAAATTGAGTCTTCATTTCAAGCCAAAAATATCAAAAAATTAGCTGGTTCCAGTTTCTTAAATATAAGGATTTGTCATTTTTGTTGTCATTTATGACGGCAAATGAAGAGTCTCTAGGGTTTTGGACGTTTGGTTTGACAAGGAAGCAATTTGAAATCATCACTCTTGGCTCTGTAGAATCGTGATGAGCATTTTTCAACATTTTGTGACATTTTAGACTAAATGATAACTTGATTAATCGTGAAAACAATTTGCAGATTAAATAATGATAATCCTTAGTTTCAGACCTAGTGAGGAATGAGCCTTAAAACCCAGAAATTAGCATTTTTGCACGTCCAGATCCTTCATCTTTAAGACGATGGGTTTTCGGTTTGACGCCTGAAATAAAGATTTTCTTCTGTGGCATAAAATACTTGCAAAGAGTAGTAAAATGGCTCCACAGAGAGAGCCGAGGACATTAAACAACATCAAGCGAAACACAAAAACATCTCTACTCTCTATTCTAGCTCTAAATATCCAACTTGTACAGTTATCAGATTTATAGAAAAGTGCGTAGAGAATAGGGCTGCAAGAAGTTTAGCAAGGGAGACGTTGAAGTCACGCAACCAAAGTGTTTGTTAGCTGTCTGCTTTTCTGGCGATTCCATTTACATTTCAAAAAGTCATACTGCAAAATAATTAATTTGTGAAAATTATCTTGCCGAACAACAAGAAGTATCATTTACTTTAGTGAGCTCATTTTCTGCAGTATCCAAAAATCCACAGGAAGGGAACCAGAGTGATGTTAACTTCCTGGTTGGCCCGCAAAAACACGTTATCCCTGCAGCACTCTATTATCCAGCCTAATTATTACTTACAGTACACACACACACACACACACACACACACACACACACACACACACACACACACACACACACACACACACACACACAGTTTCAGCAATTTGCATACTCCGCATGAAACTCCTCTTAATGCTCCTCTCAGAAACTAGCAGCATATACCAGCAGAAATGAACCATCCCCTCTCCGAGCCACAACATGTTGAGACATTTCATCCTTATCTGTCTCCTCCGTTTCATATCAGCCAGACTCGCATGTTTCATCCTCTGTGCTGCTAAAAGCACTGATTCCTATCTGCTCTACTGCACATTGGCATCTTGTTGTTCAGCCGTCCCCTGGTGCTTTGTGTGGTTTTCTTATTTCCTCTCTCCACATGTTTCTCCAGACTCATTCTCCTTTTAATCATCGTTCCTGTCTGTTTCTCAAACATCCTCAATGCCGTTCACATCTAGCATCTCTCTTGTGTCCAGAATCTTCAAACTACTTCCATAGACTCAATTTTATGGTTTATTATGGGCACTTGAAGTCTAAAGTATGCTTTGGATGACCCATGTGACCCTTCTGGCTCCCCACAGGGAAGGAGTGGAGGTGCTGATGGCCGACCTCCAGGTCCCAACGGACGAGTTCGCTTATGGACGCTCCAAGATCTTCATCAGGAACCCAAGAACGGTAGAAAACACAGATAAACATGTATTCCAGCCAATTCTGACATCTGCTGTGCGCTCTGATAGATCAAGCCGTGTTTGAATGTCTCAAGGTTTGAATCCAGTGTGCTCAGCAGCCCTGTTTTCTCACAGTAAGATGTTTGTAAAGCAGGGGTGGGCTGCACTCGGAGCCCCCGCTTCAGCAATTAGCATGCAACTCTGAAAACACATGGCTTCACTTAGCCGTCGAACATGGGAAATGAGCTTCTTTACTCGGCGCTCGCAGGCTCTTCGACTGCTCGAGCCTGCAGCGCTTGAATGGACTGTTCTCCCCACCCAGCAAAAGACCAAACAAAGCTTGGAATAACATGATCTCATACCAGGGGAATTTTTTTTGCTTCTATAATTGCTTTTTTCGGTCTCATCAACTTATCTGCCTTATGTATCTGCAGCTGCAAATCACTGCATAGGGTGTAGTTGAGTGGATGTTGATCCATGTTTTCAGACAGTATTTGTCTTTCTAATGTTTAATTAAAATAGCCACACCTTTTCGTTTTAACTGTTATTGCTATAGTGCATTTTGTAAAGCTTAAAGTGTGGATGGTGTAACTCACAGGCGTGCTGCTTCTGCCGTATCAAACTTTGATACTTTTATGATAGAGGCCGATTACCCTTGTTGCTCTCAGGCATCATGAACGTCTTGTCATTTGATACGAGAAAATCAACCTCAGGAGTATCAGTGAGCCAATAAGCATGCAGCACGCTTGTTGTGCCAAGATCTAATAGTGCCGCTGATTGGCCATCTCGGGGCATGTGGGAAAAACACGAGGGATACGCTCAAAGACGGGTCTCATCACGTGTATGTGTGATGTAATCTTTTGTCAACGTGGATATTATAAAATTGGTATCAAAAACGACATTGTTCAGGAACCGGCATCAAAGTCAAGGTATCAGCGTCATAGAGGAAGGTTACTAATTCTTTCTAATTTTCCTTTTGTTAAAATGCAAATGCCTTAATCTTAAATAACTTTCACTTCAGCACGATGGTTACTATAATCATTTAATGAATATTTTCAATAAAGCACCAGGTTATATTATTATCCTTGTACGCTTTGCAGGAGTCTCAGTATTTCTGCCATATCCGAGCAAAATTGGTATTATAACTGAAATGTTCCTAACTGAATCGAGAAATCGGTGTCGAACCAAGCTCTAAGTGTGATTATATTAATAAGCTACTCCCCCAAACTTAAGTTACATAAAATTACGTAATTGAATTGTCCTTCGTGTACGCCACGCAGCGATATCAGAAGATATTCTACCAGCAGATGAACTTTGCAGCTGTTTACAGCAGGACAATAAAAAGCTTGCACTGACATCTGCCGAGGAAGATAAGCCGATTCACACAGGTCATGTTTTTATTGTCTTACTGTAAGCCCACGCAGGAAAGGGTTATTTTTCCCCACCTGCAGATCGATTGGACTTTGTACTTGATATTGCAAAATCAGTGTTTGCTCATATAAAAAAATATTTTTATTGATCTAACAGGTGGAGATTTTTTTTCCCCTTTTAAGCTTCCTTTTATACCTTTTTTATATCTTTACTTTCCCCTCTTATTGCAGCGAGTCAAAGGGCAGTGGACTCGCCAAAACATAATTAGATGTTGGTATATGAACACTCTCCCCTCCTCTTCCTCACAGCTTTTCTTCTTGGAGGAGAGGAGGAGGCAATGCCTGCAAGACCTGGCCGCGCTCATTCAGAAGATCTACCGTGGCTGGAAGTGCCGCACCCATTTCCTGCTGCTGAAGAAAAGTCAGATAGTGGTGTCAGCCTGGTACCGCCGATATGCGGTGAGGCCCCCTTTTTTTTGTTGCAGGAATGCACTCAAAACAATGTATGAAGCAAAACAGAAAAACAGAATCATGCATTCAGTGTTTTCAAGTCCTTATCTTTTCTTTTTTTTTCATCTCACAGCAACAAAAGAAATACCAGAGGATCAAGAGCGCCACCACTTTGGTGCAGTCCTACACCAGAGGATGGCAGGTGCGCACCTTCGTGTGAATTGCTCAGAATAAAATGCAGCAGGAAGCAATTACGACAGAAATAACTGTTTGCTTGTATTTCCGCTAGGCCCGTAAACTCCTGAGACAACTGAAATATCAGAAGCGATGTGAGGAGGCAGCGACCACCATCTCAGCCTTCTGGCACGGCACCCAGGTACTGACGCATTTAAAATAGATATCGGAGAGCGAGGTGTTTACCTCCGCAGAGCATCAGCCTGGGTTTCATACAGAGTTCATGATCATGATTAAGAAAGGAAAAAAACAGCTCTTTAACAGGATTGCCCTTAACACTTTTTTTCATCTCATGCAGTGTTCCTGCCTAATGGCCCGACAGTATTACAACAGTTCTTTAACAAAACTATCCTCGATGTCATTGCTGCTGTTTCCCTTTTTTTTAATCCTGCTTCTTTTGCTGATCACACAACTGCCACTTCTCTCTCTCTTTTTTTTCTACCCCCCACTCCTCTCTCCTCTTTCATTTTCTCGATTCTGTTTCTCTCTCACGTCTTCAAACCCGTCTTGCCCAACGCCCGTCGCGTCCCGACAGGCTCGGATGGAGCTGAGACGTCTAAAACAAGAAGCGCGGAATAAACACGCTGTGACAGTAATTTGGGCATACTGGCAGGGAACCAAGGTATTTCAACCCCTCAGCCCCAGTAGTGTGTCTCTGTCCCAGCTGTCTTGTCACCCCTGTCCACCGTGTCCCGTCCCATCCCATCCCATTCTCGCTATGACGCTGCCTAATAGACTAGCGGCCCCTTAGAATAAACCTCAGTTCCAAGTCCTTCCGTTATGCACTGGCCTGATTAATGTTCCCTTATCCTTGTTCGTCCTGTCTTCTGTTTCGTCGCTGTCACACATGTAGGATTGTCTTGCTTTGGTCCTTGTTGATTTTTTTTTAATTTCGTGGCGTCACGAACCAAAACTAGCTTTTCAAACGTATCTCCTAAAAACATAGCAAAACTCAGATCCTTTAAATGTGGCTCACATGTTTTGAATTTGTGTGTTTTTGGTTTGGTTTCCATCCAATGTGGCGTTTGTAACGTTCCTCCTCTATAATCTCATTAGTTCAACCATACGGTGCCCACCACACAGATGACTTTCACTGTGCTATCGTGCTGAGAAAGCCTCCCTTTAATATACTGATACGCTGACAGCAAAACACCAGGAAGCTCTTATAAATAAGCACAGAATTATCTCCGTACGATGGCGCATATGTTGCTACTTAACCACGGTGGCTGTGTATAATCAGTCACCGCGCAGACTTTGTAGCCTGCATGTAAAACATATCATTATCTTATCAGCACTCACTGTGTTATCATTTGAGATATCCTGGGTTGTTAGGAATCTGTTTTATTTCAAGGTCTCACAACCTGCCGATAAATGTTAATTCTGACTCATTACAGATGCAGTTAAAGATTATTCATTCAGTGTACTTTGTTCTTGGCGGACATCATTGGTCAGCATCTTTAAGAAAGCTCTAGATAATGTCGTGATATTCCAGACTCTCCCACACGTTTTGGTTAATTCCTCTAAAGCATGCTCAGAGTCACAGAACAGCAGCAGCCACTAAAAGCTGCTCGCATGTCGACCACCCGCCGTCCCACCTCTTGACATCTTTTGTTGTCCTTCGTCAATGTCTGCTCGTCATGCTTTTTTTTATAACACCTACCCAGTTCCTACCCTGGAACAATTAAGTTTTGACTGTCACTGAAATTAACCTCCTCCGCAAACTGCCACCGCTTCCCATCAGGCCCGGAGAGAGCTGCGTCAGCTGAAGGAGGAGGCGAGGAATAAACATGCCGTGTCGGTCATTTGGGCCGGCTGGCAGGGCACCAAGGTATTTGGGAAGCCTGTTGACTTGACTTGCCGTGACTATGTGACTTGCCGCCTCCGTCGACCTTCCTCCTCCCATCCCATCACATCCCTCCCCCTCAGAAAAAAAAAAAACCCTCAACATAACCATCATTCTGTCCAACCCATACTCAACATTGAATTTGTGATGTAAGGCAGGTTACCAAACACCCTCTCATATAAACACCCGTCTACTGGAGGCTGAAGTGAAAAGTCTGCCAGCTCTGCCTGCCAGGTGATATTGCTATCTTGCTCATGTAAGTACAAGGGTTGAGCGAGTACTTGGCTGAAATTAGTAATCAAGTACAGATAATGTACTTTTTACAAATGCAGTACGAGCAGCACGAGTCATTATGCATACTTGTGATGAAGGAAAATCCTCATTGTGTATTGGGCCATTTTTATTTTGTTTTCTAAATACTTCTCTTACTCCTGGTCATCATCTAAAACTCAATTCTGAGGCTTTTCTGTAAATAGTTTTCTAATAAATAATAAATATAGCAATAAATAGGGGTGTCACTTTACTGTAAACATAAGATTTGATTTGACTTTTCAACTTGAAGGTCAGAATTTGGTTTTCGATCAAAACATTGTTTTTAACAGCACTGTCTGCTATGCCATTGTAAAACGATGGCGTCTGGATTAATAAAGATATTCTGATACTTAGGAAATCATTGGTTTTATGCCCTGACCACCATCTACTATCATTTAAATTCTTCAACAGCTTGACTTTATCTTTGGGTCTCTTTGCAGGTTAGGGTTAAGCCAGTTGAAATTATTTCACTAAAACTACATTTTTAGAGTTAAACACAAAAATACCACCCATCAAGGATTCAACCATGAACGTCAGATGATAGAAATTTAGTTTATTATTAAGTTTTGTTTCTAAATTATGTCCCTAGTGAACCCTCTTCCCAAACAAATCAGTAAAAGATCTCTGGCAATGTTTCCATCAGTTCAGTTTTGCCCCCCAGGAGTAAGACCTCTTCCTTATCGCATCAATAGAGGATCTTTGAAAATGAAAATAAAGAAAATAAGCCAGATATCAGGCACACAGGATAACAGTGTACTCGCTCATCTCTACGTTACATTGGCAACCTCCCATTCCACAGAAGACACAGTCAGGCACACACCTCACTGACAGTTCAGGTCATGTTTTGGGTGCATTTTCAGCTTCTTCCTCCAAAGGTCCATGCCTCACCAGTGTGCACGTTGCCTGCCGTCTGCATGACTCCTTCCTTCCTGTGTAGTTAATGCATGTTTACTCTCTGCATCGCAGCACTGTTTGTCTTTTTTTTTTTTAGATGGAACTGTTTGGATCCGTTGAGGTGACCTCTGCTGCCTGACTTACGACTTCTGCTCTCCTCCCATTCCACTAAAAAAGCCTCGAGTCTGTTTCCGTTACAGAAGCTCCCCTGATAAATGTTGAAATGACCCTCAGTGTGCCATATTTGTTTTCTGGAGTCTGGCGCTGTAGAGCTGTACTTTTACAGTCTCATGATGTTCACAGATTGCTGGTGTGCAGTGTGTTTGTGTGTGTGTGTGTGTGCGATGTTTGCTGACCTCAGGCAAAAAAAAAACGATGTCTCCCCTCCTCCTCCTCCTCCTCTCACCTTCTCTCGCTTCATTTGTTCCCGCTCTCTGTCTCTTCCCGCCCACCCCCCGAACAGGCTCGCAGGGAGCTGAGGCGACTGAAGGAAGAGGCCAGGCGTAAGCACGCTGTCGCTGTGATTTGGGCCTACTGGCAGGGACTCAAGGTACCTACCAGCCCCACGGCGCAGCCATCACCAAGTCTGGCACCCACTCATCACCCCTGACCCCTCCTCATCCTCCACAACCATCCACTTTTTTTTTTTTGCATGTTTCTACAGGAAGCCAGTCTCTGCCTAGTGCTGTCATCACACTCTATGCTGCTAACTGCTTGCAGCTTTCAACACATTGGAAACTAATAACTGAAGTCTCAACTTAAAGGGGAAGTTCACTTAAATCAAAAGAGAAAATATTTCCAGTTTATCCCCAAGCGATCTGTAGCCATGCACACAGGTTTTTGTTTTTATTCATAGAGGTTTTGATTGAGACTTAATAATTAGAAGACATTTTATTCATCAGATAAAAAAAGAAGACAATAATAATACAAGAACATCAGAAACACAATCATAGTATGCACATTAGGGAGAATCAGAAAAAGACTAGTCAAAGCAGAGAGTACATCCAGCCACACTGATGGCTTTGAGAGAAGTTGGGCATTGGAGGAATGTAGTCAGTGAGTTGGGGAGTAGAGGAGTAAGGATGTAAAAGATGGGACAGGTAGGAAGGTGCCAAACCATTAAGAGACTAGCAGACAAGTGGGAGAAGTTTTAAACATGACGTGAAATTGAACCGCAAGCCAGTGTAGTTGTTGAAAGGGTTGCTGTGATGCGCTCCCAGTACTCTGGACATGCTGTAATCTTTTTAACCCCAGAGTAGGGAGGCTAAAAAGACGGGAATTACAGTTATCAAGTCTGGATGTAATGGCAGCATGGATTAGTCTCAGCAACAGTGTGGGAGAGTGAGAGGCAGAGTCTGGAGGTGGGAAAAAAAGGCTGGTCTGGTAATGCGTCTGACATGTGCATCAAAGCAGAGCGTGGAGTCCAAAATGACACCTTAACAACATGGGGATGTGATAAAAAAAAAACAGGGTTAGGATGAGGGACTGTGGCCGGGGAGGCGATGAGGATAGCCTCGGTTTTACCCTGCTGTGGCCTGAGGTAGCTGCAGGTCGTCCAAGCATCGATTTCAAGGAAGAGTCAAATTTGGTGGCAGAAGATTGTCTGAAAGTTTCAGTGCAACAAAGGTGAATGGATTTCAATTGAGGGTTTAAAAGCAGTAAATCAATGAAATCCAAAGGTAAGGCTACATTTCCTCCTTTAATTACTGAGGATAAAGATTTAAAGTTTAGATAATTATTCAGAGACAGCTGCTGTTTTCCTTCTTGTTTTTTTTTTCATGCAGAAGATTTAAACCCAACAGAGCCTGACTGACATGGCAGAGGCTGTCTGTGTCTGTCTATTCTTTTCCATTCATCCTCCTCTGTCTGCTTCTTCTGTGTCGTTGCAACTAACCCCCATATGAAGCAGCACTGTTTTTGTATATCCAGCAGTGTTTGTTCTGCTTGTTATTTCTTTGTCTTTAGGTGTCTCAAGTCTGCTTGTTGGGGTGTCTGTGTGTGTGTGTGTGTGTGTGTGTGTGTGTGTGTGTGTGTGTGTGTGTGTGTCCTCGCTTTTGGTGATAAAATGTTGCGCGTCTGTCTGGCCTGTAGAAGAATGACTGTCGTCACACTGGTCATTTGCCAGCGCGTTAATCTTTCTCATCATGTTAATTGACCTGTCCTGCACCTCACAACGCACCGGTCCACGGCTCAATTTGTGCAATTGGGGTCGGCGTGAAGGTTGTTTGTCATAACCATCATTGACTTTACAGTAATTAATTTGATAATCGTTGTCATTTTAATTAATTCCAGCAGCTTGGATTTGACTTTGTCTGTTGCAGGTGTTCATTGTTTGTGACTAACCAAACGTCTGTTACTGCAGTGATGTATGTGTACACTGTCACCGTCCTATCAGTGTGTTTCGTTCTACCCTCCCTGCTTCACATCACACTAATGGGTGGACACAGCTGATTGACAGTTTGTTTATTGTTTACTTTCTTTTCCTGTAAAAGGTTCGCAGAGAGTACAGAAAATTCTTCAGGGCGAATGCTGGCAAGAAGATCTATGACTTCACCATCCAGAGAATTGTAAGTCAAGGATGAAAAGAACAAACTTCACTCTTTTGCACACAGCAGCGAGCACATTTGTTGTTTTTCATTAAATATTTGCTACTATGTCCTTCAACCTGCCTCACAGTTCTCATGTATGTCCCTGTGTCTAGATGCAAAAGTACTTCCTGGGCCTGAAGAACAACATGCCCCCCATGTCACCCATAGACAAGAAGTGGCCCACCAGGCCTTACCGCTTTCTGGACGGAACTCACAAAGAGCTGCGGAGAATCTTCCATCTGTGGAGGGTCGGTCACAAATAACCAGTCATGTTGAATTCTTCTGTTCTTTCACAATGTATACAGTCAAAGTAAACACTGTCTGATGCACTATAGATCAAACTATCAATAATGCAGTGCACACCAGGATACAACTGACATTTATTAACAGTTGTAGCTTCATCAGATTCGCTCCATCTAATGCTCTCCAGCACACGGTTGAGTGAAGTAAACATGTGACCAGGTGCATTTACTCAAGTATTGTACTTGTAAGGACAATTTTGAGGAACTTGCACTTCAGTGGTATTACATTTTACACTACTTTTATACTTCTGGGTGGAAAATATTGTACATTTTACTTACTTAGTTACTTCGCAGATGTTGCAACATTATGTAAATTTAAAAATGCAGTTGTGCTCAATGTTTCAAGTCGGATAAATGTAGGAATTTGCACAAACCATTATTTCACTGCTCATCAAATGGACAGCAATTTAAAAGACAGTTTGTCAGCTTCCCTACATTTATAGGACTTGCAACCTGGAACACAGCAGTGCGACATTTAAGCCTCCTACCCCGAGGCGTGATGTCATAGGAAAATAGCCGCCGTGTGACTATGGTCTACTCTGCTCCATGACTGCTTTTTATTGCTACCTTTTACTCAAGTGAAATATCTGAATAGTTCCTACACTTCTTGGAATGGAAGTCAGGCATTTCACTATATTTAACAAAATCTTTATATTTGAGCTGCAGCCTGTAACAGCCAGTTAATACAACTGTCAAATCACAAACACCTGAGGTAGCGAGCCTGCCAATTACTGATCAAACAGCATACATACAGAGTGTGAGATAAGCAATGATCAATAAGATCCCCAAAACATTAGAAACCTGAAGATAAAGTGTTGGGAAGGCAGTTCAAATAATGGAATATTCAACAATAACAACCCTCAGCTGAACTTCTGTTCTGTGTGAATGTTCAGTGCAAGAAGTACAGGAGCCAATTCACAGAGGAGAAGAAAGCAGTTTATGAGGAGAAGCTGGAGGCGAGCGAGCTCTTCAAGGATAAAAAGGCTCTCTACCCGAGCAGGTAACTGACATCCTCTGCTCTTTATTTCATAGGATCGGCATAAAGGAGTAATATTTGGTGACCCAGTGTTTAATAAATAATTGATTGAATGAACGACCGGCATCTATTATGTCTCTCTCTGTCTCAGCGTGAACCAGCCTTTCAAAGGAGACTACCTGGAGATCAGCAAGAACCCCAAATATCAGAAACTCAACAGCGCAGTGGAAGAAAAGGTCCTGCTGGCTGATGTGGTCAACAAGATTAACAGGGCCAACGGGAAGGTAAGAAAAGATGACTCACACGAAGACATTTCCAATCCATTCAGCTCGTTTTTAGGAGCCGAAAAAGTCCCAAGACATAAGCTGTGGTTACAGAGTGACCTGCTGTTCAGAGTTTTGCTCCACTTTTCCACACAGGCCAAGCAGAGCACAAAACTATTAGGTTGGTTTGATGGGTGATTCACCCAGCTGTGCAGCAGCCTGACATCTTAACAATTGGCATTATTTTTGTTCCAGCAGACAGCGGACATGTCTGGACAGGTGTATTATGTTTTACTCCTAACTCTGTCCAAGTTTCAAAGATGCCAGTGAAAGAAAATGCACTTAAAAACACATTTCGGTCTGCGAATTTGCTATTTAGGCACAATATTGGCATGTTGACAGCGGGCCTGAACGGTCTCTGCTCTCTTTTCCGAAGGGCACGGCTCGAATCTTCCTGCTGACCAAGAAGAACGTCGTCCTGGCTGACTCGAAGACGGGCCAGGTGAAGGCCAGCGTTCCTCTGCCGGATCTTGCCAGCGTGTCAGTCAGCACGCAGAGTGACGGTTTCTTTGCTCTCAAACTCAAAGAGGTGAGGGGGGTCCTGTAATTGTAAATGTGGTCTCTCAGCAAGCAAGCTCAGCCAGCTGAACTATTCCATTAAGGCCTGCTGAGACATGAAAGTTGTTAAACGCACTACAAGGAACTTTTAACTGGTTATGAAACAATCTCAATTTAACAGTGATGTCCCCGTTTGACCTGCATGAACAAACAAGACCATCAGCAAGAAGATCTGCTGTTTCTATGTAGTTAAAATAGTTGCTCGTAATGCTTGTCACAGGTCAGATTCTGACTTGAGCTGAGGATGAATTGAGGTCTGAGGAGAGAAGCTGCTCAGTGGGACTAAAACGGAGTTTCCACCATCTTCTGTCCAATACGGCAGAACCAGCGATATCACCTTTTTTATTCTACACATTCTTATTTTTCAAAACCTGATGCCTACATTGCCCACAACGCAACTTAGCCACTGAGTGACATCAGAAGAGGCAATTTGTCAGATTACAGGCAGCTTCCTCTAGAGCCAAAAAATGCTTTATACTGCCTTTTTCATATATGCAGTTGTGCTCCCCAAGACCTGTAACCACACCTTAATGTGCGAAAATAGGTGGAGTCACCCTTTAAATGCCTGTGGCACCAGGAAGTACTGATTCAAAACTTCATTTCAGAGGTTTTGTTTTTGTTTCTAAATTGAAGATGAGAAATGAGAAACAACATTCTACAGAACTCATACCTGCACATGCAAACACACAAAAAGACAAACCATGAAGGTTGCACATAAAATATGAGCTGTTAATACATAAGAATGATGATGAGCAAGTAAAATAATTGTTCAGAATCAGTCAACAATTTTCTATTGAATTTTGTGTGTAGTTTACTCACATCTATATTTGACTTCAGGTCAGAAATGCTTCCTTAAATTTGATTGGGTTTTTGCGAGTACGCAAGTCAGTGCACCAAAGCAGTACTCAGTAATTAATAAACCCTGAAAAGGGACTCTGTTACTTTCCAGCAGCATTGCGTACATCTTTTTCAAGTGTTTTTTAGTATCCAAGTATCCAACGGCAAGCAGCTTTTGTAGCTTCAAGCACACATCAGCAAACTTTGGGTATCCACTGGGCGACGGGAAATACAGCAGGTCGAAAATGGCAAAAAAATCTACATATGTAAATATAACTGTATGCAAATATAAATGCAGTATCTGTGTTGGCCTTGTTTTAATATGCACATTTTCACTTTGTTATTTTGCTTCAGGGTTCGGCCTCAGCCATCAAAGGAGACTTCTTACTCAGCAGCGAACATCTGATTGAGATCATCACCAAGCTCCACCGCACCGGGGCCAAGGCTGCAGACAAGGAGCAGATCAACGTCGACATCTCAGATGAGTAAGATCGAAAAGAACAGTCAGTCTAATTTATTCCTGTCAAAGGGACGTAAGCCGTCTCCCACCCTGGGTTGATTCTTAATGATGTTTCTGTGTGCGACAGGTTTCTGGTGCAGTTCAAGCAAGACAAAGTGTGCGTGAAGTTCATCCAGGGAAGCCCCAAGAACGGCAACGGCGCGTCCTGCAAGCGCAAGAACAACCGGCTGCTGGAGGTGTCGGTGCCCATGACGGCATAGTGCAGCTCCTTCACCAGCTCTCCAGTGCTGTTCGAGTGCTCAGATTGGGGGGCGATTGTTTTTTTTTTTTAAAAAAACCACCGCACCACTCGGTAACCTCTCGTCTCAAGCACCATCGCCCCAGTGCCCACCCTGAGCCCCAAAAAAACAGGAGTTTAGTAATTTGGCTTGTTGTGTTGTTGTTGTTTTTTTTCCCCCATCAGTCTCTTCTTATCAGATTTACTATGGCACCACTATAGCTGTAACCACGTGCCACTTTTTTTGGCAAAGAAAGCCCGTATCTGGGTTGCATGCCACAGAAATTTGGTAAAAATGTTTCACTAGTGTTTTGTAAAACTGGGGTAAAGAGTTGGATGAGGAAAAAAAAAAAGAGTTGACGGAGCATAACAGACGTTCTGTATACCAGTGGTGACAACGATTGTTCTGCCTGTATGTTGAAATTCAGAGAGAAATGTCATTCTAAGAACTTTGTGACGAGCTCCAGCCTCAACTGGCCTCGACTCATCCATTTTTTAAGCCGCTCTTTGGCTTAGAATTTAAGATGACGCGGAAACTTTTGGGCTGTCAGAAGTAGTTTTCTCTGAAAGGAACTTAAACACTGCACTTGTTTTCACCTCGGTGTAACCAAAAGAGGATGACCTGAAAAAATGGATTTGATTGTATGTTGTATTATTTTCTATATATATATTTTTTCTCTGAAATAAAAAAAGGTGGGCAGTTGAGAAGTCAAATGTAATTTGCTAGATAATTGTAAAACTGTTTTTTTTGTGTGTATCTGCAATTTCCTATGTGCCATTGAACATGACTTGTCAAATGTCAGCGTACAAATGCAAACATAGAAAAAACATGTAGGTGATTGACCCTGATCAGTTATTGACAATATCATTGCCAAACATTTTTATTATTATTTTTTTTTTTGAATAAGGGACAACCTGTGGTGGAGATACATTTTTTGACACGTGATCAACTTCCATTTCCTCTCCAAGCACAGTACAATTTGTGATCCAAGCTTTTTATTTAATCGAAGAGTGAATTCATATCCTTAACTCAAAGAAACGTCACGTCTGAATCAAAGCAGGACCCTCTCGCTTCATGAGGAGGGGGCTTGATTTAAAAGATACTGACAGAGGCAGGACAGACATTCCGGTGGAAGATGAGGCTGAGGTACTCGCACCTTTCCACAATGTCTTCACCACGTTAAAAACCCTCGATTTTGATTTTTTGTTTTTTTTCTTTTGTGTGCAATAAATGAAACGCTTTGTCTCGATTGTTCTCTTTCAGCAACAAAAACCGTAGTGAGAACCCATAGCAGTCGCCCTCACTGTACCCTCAGCTGTACATAGGCTCTGTAGGCTGTAGCCCTGGCATGGACAAAGGGTTTCTTTAGTATCCTAATTTTAATTGCCGTGTTTGTGAAATAGCTGTTTTTTCTTGCCCGCTGCAGCTTGAGTTATCGTAGTGCTCTTGACCCCCACTCTGACCCAATGTGTATTTTTCCAAGAAACCAAAAGTAAGCACACACGACCATAGATTCTCAATGTATCTGAAAGAAATCGCAGCTTGTTACTAACTTTCTAGTAACACTCGAGGACAAGTTTGGTACATATATTTACACACAAGCCAAATTTGACTTTCAAAGAAGACGAGATTGTGTTATATTTTCAGGTATGTTGACTATAACAAGCTTTTATTTGGATGTACTTGGTAGTTGGGTTTTTTTTTTTTTGTACTGTTGATTTCTAAGTCATCAAGATGTTTCTCTGGTGACCGTGAGGGAAGTAACACAGCCAAAGTTGGTCTAGACATGTTTTTGCAAACCCGGGGTTACCTTTGGTTTGTACGTTTGTTTTTGTATATTTTTTTAATGTCACACGCGACACAGGGACTTACAAAATCAGTTTGTTGCTGTCCCTTGCACGGGAACGATTGAGCTGGATGCCACTTTTGATGCACAGGTTCAATGCAGTTTTGCAAAGGTGACATTCCCCCCCCTTCTCTCCTCTACCCTCCCCCCTCGCTTCTCTGTTTTGATGGCTAAAACTGTAAAATGATGTCTGCATTCTTGTGTGCCTAATGTTAACCTGTGCTGAGAGACAGAAGATGGAAAATGTTTCAGTAGAACTCAGTGTAACATTTACAAGTAATCTTTTTTTAAATTAAATAAAAATCAGTAATAAATGTTATTCTGGGAGTCTGTCAAGTCCTTTATTATTGTTTGTGTTTATTTTTGTGTCTCAGTTTAATACTGATTCCACTAATGTGAGCCACATAAGCAAATAAGACCATCATTGAGAAGATTTGCCATTTTTATATATTAATTGAGTAAACCCAAAAATGAAAATGTAGTCATCATCTGCTATCCCCCAGGCCGATGGAAGGTTTCGTAGTCCACAAAACATTTCTGGAGCCTCACAGTAAAAATGGCATTGCAGCTTTCTCCCAAGCAAGTGAGAAAGATGGAGACTTTTTTAAAACGTAAAAAAAAAAAAAACAAGACACAATATGGTGCTACACAGCCTGCCTGAGACCCAAAATCATTTGAAAAGACAATATTTACAACCTTTTCAAATCTTCACTGGCGCTGCTAAGCTGTAAACGCTTGTTATTGTTGGTGAACCTTTCCTTTAGACGCCCCTCACTGGGTCAGCTTGTGACTTATCTGGGTCGAGTCACTCATAAAATTAGAATGAAGTGTCATGGCGGAGTGCTGAGGATGAACTGAGGAGTCACGACGCCTGAGGAAAGAAGCTTCTCCGTAGTCTGGTGGACAGCACTGAAACAAAGGTTTGTTTGTTTGTCACATTACTTGCGTCGCATTAAAGTAACTTACACAGCCACAAATAGATGCATTACATCACTGCCAGGCATCCTGTTGAGCATTAAAAATAAGTGCTCGTTTTCAAAATAAGATTCTTTTTAGACAGAATCATACCACTTTTGTCCACAGGAGGTGCCAGAATTACCAAAAAAGAAAGTTCTTTGTAGCGGCTTTAATATTGACTTATGACAGCAATGTTGTCCACACCTTAGGTTACTCTACCACTCCCTGTGAAAATGCTCTCAAAAACTTGCACAATGTGTCAGGGAGTTTTCTTTTTGACCGAAGCCTTCCGACCACTTTTAATAAAACCGTCAGAGTGCAGGCAGCTGTCAAAATCAGCCATCACTGCGTCAGATTATTACATCTCACATTCCTGTAAGGGAATAAGGATCAACAGGGGGTTGCATGGCCAGAGCTAAAAAAGTCTTATAGGAGATGATAGCACTGAAGCCGGACAACCAGGCCTTGTAGTCAAGCAGCTGGCCAGATGTTTTCCATCACCTCTGGGGAGAGCTGTCCTAGGGTTAAATTCCGCGGCTTGGGGAGAGCTGCCGGCAACAGGTCTCCAGGGAGCAGCCCTCAGATTGAGCAGAGAGAGGTAAAAATAGCATACCATTTTGGGCTGCCCAGTACCCGGTTCCCACCACTCTGCAGGCTGGGAAAGGAAGGAGGAGCCACCGGGACTCCCAGCGGATCTCCAACCCTCAGTGGGGAGCGCAAAAAGAAACCGTACAGCGAACAGTCCTCATCTCCTGCAAAACCCTGTGGTGTTCAAACAGTGATGCTGTAGAGAATCAGCAGAACAGGACAAGACTGAGGTTTTACTTTAAGCTCCTTGTTGAATCAGATGACTTGTGTGATCTGAATACCTCTCATGATATCACAAACATGAATCTCCTGTATTCATCTTGGATTTGATTACATACAATTGAGTTTTATTTGATAAAGATCTGAATGATATTCACATTCCAGTGGAAGGTGAACACACAGGACCATCTCACAGAGCTGGTGGTGAATGAGAGGTGGCATCAGGCTGCTTTTGCTTTGCGATTCGGTAGTCTTTGGCGACATCCCATGGAATTTAGGTGGCATGACAGTTAAGACAGTGAGGCGCAACATTAGAGGATGTGTCCTTGTGATGGCTTTTCACTGATATATAAAACAATAAATGAATGATCAAGCATTAGAAAAACATCACTCGTTTCATAAAGTATGCCTTTTTAAACGACGATGTAGAAGACTTTGCTATTAGACTTCAATCTTTATAAACTTACAAAAGTGTTTGGAGTTTTCTCATTTCTGTGGATTAAGAATCAGACCTCGGAAAAATAATAATACATGACACTGACTTAACTACATTCACTGTGATGTATAAGTCAAAACATCTTCTCTGAAGATGCATTAAAGGACTGCTGACTAAAGCTGACTTTAATCATATGCAGAAGGAGCAAGTTGTGTAGCTCATTTTAAATAAGGTTCGTTCACTGTCATCTCACACAAAATCCAGAAGAATCCCAGTTCGTGTCACGATTTTAGCTAAATAATTCAGGTTGATACGTCTCTTGAAATCATGGGACCTTGCACAAGCTCGTAGCTGCACTCCAAATCCTTTCTAAGTTACGATTTTATTATTTTTATTTTTTGTTTGTCTGTTTGGGCTAAATGTCAGCATTTTGTGTTTAGCATTTTGTCCAGACACACAGAGATGACATCATCTGGTATTCAACAGAACGAGCCATTATAACGTCAAATTTCCAGAACCCAATGAAAAACAGGCTCAATAGGTATCAGGCAGATACAGGAAATCACTGAATGTAATTTCACACATTTTCAAAAGACAAAGGAGTTTTATGACATATTTAATTTTTTCAATGAATATCAATCAGTACTTTCACACAAAAATAGTAAATTAAAATGATCCTTCTCGGGAAAGTCTACAGTCAAAATAACGAATGTGTTTTTCAGTTCTGAAGCTATACTTAGCAAGAGCTTTATACAGGACCCAGTAAGTTCTGGATGTGATAAAACTACAGTAACACTACACAGAACCAATATTTGGTTGCAAAAAGTGAAAACTACCAGAGACATTAATTTTTGAAAATGACAGGAAGTCATTATTATTTTTACCAGAATTAAGAATCTGTTCTTAATTTGATCCTGTAACCATTCAGCAATAACTATGTAAATGATTTCATGATGAAAATCATCTTCAGGGTCTCTTGGATGATCAGGACAGATTTCAACCCAATCCAGTGTAAATTTGGGGATTGGTAAGATTTAGAAAACACACAAAGAATCCCAAAAAGCTAAAAGTACATAAATAAATTAGCTCAGAGGACCAAACTTCAAAAACTCATAACTCAATGATTTGATGTACAGCTATAGGACTTTCCAAGGTCCCATGAATTTAATAGAAATTAAACATACATTTTTTGTGTGTTACATATGAGCAACATACAGTATAATATGAAAACAAACATGCACAAAACACACAGAAGTGGTAGATGAACCCCACTGTGGCTGCTCGTCTCTGTTGAAGAGTCATTGTCGGGGGATTAGAACCGTCCTGTGCTGACGCTCAGATAGTGCCCACCTGACGGTCGAGATAAACGTCCACCTGGCTGAGTGTTGTGACCGATAATGTGCCGTTCTGTTCTGTGGCATAGATTTCCTTCCAGGTGTGGCCGATTGCTATCAGTCATTTTTTTGATGCCGGCTTAACAGCTTTGTAAGGTCGCTTCGGTTCAAGCACAAACAGCCTGCCACACATTCAAATCAGTGCACCCTGTTTGAATGGATGATCACCTCTCTGGTGGTGAACACTGCCTGCTCTCTCAATAATATAGATATCAAAAATCATATTTTTTCCTTCAGGATAAACTTTCTCTAATGGCGGTTTATATTGTTTTGTATCTTACATCTTAATTTCTCTTCATCAACTTTGTTTCCTTCATCAAATGTTCAAGGTCAGGTGTTGTGACTTTGACACTCTTTGCTCCCAAACTCAAATGGGTTTAACGTACTCCAGCTTGTACCGTCTCTGGACACTAGGGGGCAGTAAAATTCAGCTTATAGACAAAACATTAACTTTTCCCTCTGGAGCACAGAGGTCAGGGGTTGTGTCTGAAGGCTGGATATCTGAGGCCCAGAGGAGATTTTACAGTTGGTCAAGGTGCTTATAAAACTGTTAGGATCTTGTTGTTGTCGTTAATGCATATATTAAATGTGTTATTTATAAATGAATAATTCATATTTAGGCCTTAAGGCACATTCCCAGACGAGGCTTTTAAGTTTGCGTGTTGACTGCTCAAGAAGGCCATAAGCTGGCTGGAAATGCAAAACTAGAATGATGTTAATCATGACTGGAGTTTGCACTGTAGAGGAAACCATAATGAGCAAATAATGTTAGAGGAGACCTTTTATGCGTTTCTTCCCTTTCCTTCTTGTGTGTTCTAAAGGTTTTGTGCATGTTAAAGATCTTGAAAGATAAAAGGTCAAAGTCTGCACTAACAGAAACTCCTCTCTCCCACAGAAAACACTGCTCATGAACGCCGCGTCAGTAGTTCCGCCTTTAATTCCACGACTTTGTGACGTCACACTACATCACCATGTCACATATTTGCATCATTTGCAGTGGCTAGTTTGGCACGTAAAAAAATGTATTTAGCACAGCTGCCTTGTTGTTAGCGGTGCTGGCTCAGGCTTGTGTGAGTTGACCAATCAGAGCAGACTGAGTATTCGGGAGGGGGGTCCTTAAAGAAACAGGCGCTAAAACAATACTGCAGCACTGGACAGTGTGAAGAAACTGATGTGTTTTGTGAGCATTAGCATTTAAACCTATTCTGGAAGTAACCCAAAATGAAATGATGAAACTAAAAATAGCATATGTCTCCTTTGAAAACAGGAGGCAGACATTTTTTTTTTTACTCCTGCATGATTACCATGGGTTTTTCCAAGTCCTTAATTTACTGCCATCCAGAGTCAATAAGATCAAAGTTCAGTGCAAACTACTCAATCTCTAAATTCAACATTTAAACCCTGCTTGCCACTTTTCTCTTTCTCCAAACCTTTTTTAAAGATGCATATTATTAGATTAAATCTTTATGAAGAACCTCTCTTCTGTCTAAAATATTGGACCATGAGATTTTACCTTATTGTCACTTTTCTACAGTAATTCAATTAGCATAATATTGTCTGCCTCCAGGGACGTCTGACACCAGAGGCATTTCTCTGACCCTGCTCTCAAACCATCTACTCAGTGATATGTTACAAAACGCGCCCTACGTGTGCTGGAAGTTAGTTAACTTTATTGAGCGTATTGAGCTGTCACGCCGTCAAGGCTGATTTCATTATCGAGTGAGGGAGTTTAGGATGTAGATGTCAACACGTTGGCCACCGGCTCGCTGATTTACCTCGGCGTAAATCTATGCTGTGATTTAAACACAACCAACCCGTCAAAGACCAAAAAACACTATCTGTCATTTGGGAGGAAATTTATTTTTGTTTGGCTTCAAAGCAGGATTTATAAGGTGAATGTCGAGTTTTGGAGGTCACTCGCTGTGTTCCTCCGAGATTGTTTTCTCTCTTTCTTTTACTTTTTACAAGAAAATATGTCTTTAAAACTAAGTTAGAATGGAACTACATTCGGTGAGCGTACAATCTTGCAAGAAATTTCTTCAAATTGTTTTTTTGTCTTTCAAGAAGCAGATACAATTTTAACTTTTTTTCAATTTTAAGTTTTCCGTGACCATCACTTTTTAATTTAATCAGCATCGCGGCGACTGATATCAACATTATCAACATGCAGACAGAGAACGAGTTTAAAGAAATGAGGTGGAATCAAAGTCGGACGAGGTTGGAGCCCACCAGACTGGGAGTGTTGCATTACAGCCCCTGGCAGCGCGTCAGTCTGGAGGGAGGGACGGGGGGGCTGGAAGGGGCCTGATTAATGAGTGTTACTGGGTGGTGGAGAGTTTGTGTCCCCACTCACCCTCGTGTCACCGCGACACTCAATGGCTTCATCAATTTGTAGCCATTATCACGTCAATAGGCAAGAATGGAGGGAGGAGGGGAGTCGAGGATTATGGGGAGAGACGGCTTCTGCTGCGCCATCTGTGGATTGCTGAGCAAGGAGTGAAGCAAGACGTGATCACTTTAGTCAGCTCCAAAATATGTGTCAGCTGAAGGTGGCCAAAGGTTTATCATGAAAAAGTCAAAGTTTTCTTAAGTGTTGTTACACAAACTTTTCATTGTTGTTTGCCAGAATAAAAGAAAGCCTTTAAATATGCATAGCTTCGGCTGCCTTCCAGAACAATGTTAATAAAATTGTAAAAGTATTGTACATGTTTCCTGATTCACTCGAAGAATAAGAACTTTAATTTGTGTTTTGAGTTTTTTGAGTTTTTGGTCACAGTCACTCAAAATGAAGCTCACCATTTGTCTCCTTTACCATCGAATGACGGTAAAGATCTACAGCCGTGCTCGCCGCCCTGTGAGCCTGTACTCTGGGTAGCACAGTGGTGCTTCGTGCAGTGACGAGGCTTATGGTCTGTTTACCATCTCTGTTTAGTGTGATAGCATGCTAAGGTTTGCTAATGAGCGCTAAACAGTAAAAGTACAGCTGAGGCACACGAGCAAAAAGGATCCTTCACTGAAGGAGGGATTTTTTCTGATGGAATTTAAAAGGGACATTTCACCCCCCAAAAACAAAAAACCTGTAGTAATATTTATCCATCCGGACTGTTTTAATGAGAGTTGCGTTCACTTTCTGAGTAGTTAATCAGACTTCAGAGGGTGTTCCAGTTAAAAATGCCAACTGGGAACCTCAGAAATTAGTAGACAAAAGAGTAATAAGTAGATGAATGCTTCCTTTTCCCCAATGATGCGGTAACAAAGTCTGTGGATCATATTGGTTAGCAGGGCCATGATTTCTGAAAAGAGAAAACGTTCAATTATATTTGAAAGGGGGCAAACTTCTTTACAGCTGATATCTACAAAACTCTGCAACTCACACCAAAACAATCTAGATGGATAACAAGCTCAACAGGTTTTTTTTCTATTTGAGCTGCTCTTTTATAACCATCAGCTTTAGTTTTTGAGAGATTTCTTTTGCCCCACGCTGAAATGTATTTTGAAGTATATCAACTGAGGAGCATCAACCAACAGAATTCTTAGTAAACAAAGTGCTCCATCATATCTTTTAACGCTGCTTTTAAAAAAGAAAACAAAAAAAACCCAAGGAAACAAACTTGGAGGGGGAACAAGTTCAAACAAGCTTAATAATGAATCATCACTATCTCTATGCTCATTGATCATGGCACCAGCCAAGGCGGTTTGCGTCCGTCCGTCTGCCTGTGAGCGTTCCAGTGAGTGTCTGCATGATCATGTGAACACGAGCGGCTGTGGAGCTGATACGGATAAGCAAATAGCTGCACACACATCATTAGGTGCTCATTTACAGACAGCAGCGGGAAACTTGCTCACTTCAGTCGCTCCGATCAGGCATGAGAGTGCCTATCTCTGCCCACCCTACCAGACCTGCGCATTTGGGAAATTGACGTCTCGTGCAGTTGTGAATCTTCCCATCACTTCGTTTCCAATCATTTCTTGCGATTGTTACATCAGGTTTTGGCAGGAACAGGCCTAAAAACCTTGGACATTTTTGTCATGGTGAACTCAGTCAGGTTTATCCTTTTCTCCGATAGCTCCGGTGCTACTTATCCCCATCAGTTGAGTCTAGAGATCTCTGAAATTTCATTTGAAAAAGATATAATATCCCCATATTTTGCACCAAAAGTCATGGCTCTATAGTGTTGAACCCATCCTCAGGGGCAGTTTATTCTTGAGCTCGCAGAGGTGTAAAACAGGCTTTTTGGTTAATCCAGAGGCTGCTCACAGTGAAACATAATATATGCTAATAATAATAATAATGATTCTTCATCATGGAGTTCATTTGGCCTATAATGATGCTAATCGGTTCAACACCTGGTCTTTCAGTGCGCATCGCTGTAACTGATTGAACTGTTCAGACTGCATTTAGACAAGCAACATCTGGGCCGAGGGTAGAAAACAGAGGAGATCCTGGCAGAAGGTGGAGATAAACAAGAGAGGGAGTAGGTGCAAAGTAAGGGGCGGTGGGGGATCAATTAGGGAAATGAAATCTCATCGTCAGTGTGGGACAACATACATCAAGCTGTGACAGCTCCTCCTCTAAGCATGTCAGTCCCGCCTCCGTCAAAACGACAGACTAAAGAAAAGCTAATCCCCCCGTTAACCCCTGGATAGCCTCAACACAACCTCCTCCTGTGTGCCAGAATCAAACACATGCTGTAAAGCACATGAACACACTTGTTCACAGAGCAGATTTCAAAAGTCTATCTCTGTGTGTGTTTCCTGTCTTTTTACATTATATTACAATATCCTTTTAAATTGATCTTCCAGTCATTTTAAGGCTTGTGGCAGCTAACTTATTTGTTTTTTTTTTTAGTTATTTTTTTATTTCAGCGGTTGCCAGAATAACATTTTGACAGGTTGCGTTTCTACACACCAGAGATTACATCGAATATCTGTTTCAAACGTATCACATCAACATGAGAGACTTTTGACTGAGGCAGTTTTATGCTGTTTGCTCTTGCTCTTTCCACTGATGAAGCTGGGAACATTGGGAATGTTTCCAGCCATTTCTGTGACAACAAATCTGGGTATTTTTTTCACAAGACGTCTCAACACTTTCTTGTTGTTTGTAGTGACAAAATTGGATATTTTAAGCCGGAACATAATCCTTTTCTAACCCTAACCAAGTAGGTCTTGTGCCTAAACCTAACCAGACCTTAAAGGACCAGATCATGCACCCTGTCTGAACTGAGTGCAGGAGCTTGACTGCGTGTCATGGGTGTAAATAACGTCTTTTATCAATTAGGGATCTTGGGGCTTCCAGAGACTTGGATTCAGAATCAGAATCAGAAATTCCTTTATTAGTTCCTCAAACTGGACTAAATTTTGGGTTAAACTTATCCGTTAATCAAAGCAATGTATCACCATAAAATCAAAATAGACACGTAAAGTTGGAACGTAAAGAAACGTCACATTTCAACAATGCCAACATTTCCTCTGGTGATCGGGTTGCATCATTAGGGGAGGAAAAATAATGAATATGGAGTTGAATATATGAATATTTCTCTGCTAGCAATTTTTATTTGCCGTTCGCCATCACTTTAGGAGACAGAACCCCCTTTCATTGTTGACTGATCTCAATAGCTGACACATACAGAAATTGGTTCTTGGATTGCAGCTATATTTTACATTTTATATCCATTCTTCAAATAAACAGAAGCAGCGCGGACACAAGACAAAAGCGCCACCAAATATCTTTCAAATCAAATCCAGAGATAAAGATGTCATTGTAGAGGACACGTGTCACCAGTGTTGCTTATTGCCTCTTTTATCCAAATTGCTTCGAAGCTGTAAATCACCACGCAGGTCATTTCACTACTATCTTCCACGCAGACTACAATGCAATCTAGTAAACTACACTAATTCCCGGAGTTACAAGCATCTACCTCTGGCTTTTTAAAAAAATTTTAATCTTCCTTTCTTCACCAGTATAGGTGTTTTTCATCAGAATTCTTCAGGTTCTGGAGAGCAGAAGAGGATAAATAAAAAGCAGTGGAGGAGAGGTGATATCGTGGTGTCAGGTGTGGCGGTGATAAAGAATTATGTCTTTCCCTTCATCACCTAACCCTAAACCTTACACACACACACACACACACACACACACACACACACACACACAAACACGCGCAAACACAAGCACGCAGCCAATCTGATTAAACCCCACAAACATGGATTGGTGGGAGTGTCCGTGGACCGCGAGGCTAATTGAACTGTCTTCACTCGGACAGGATGGAGGGCTGGGGAGAGAATGATGAGGGCTAGATTAAACAAGCAGGAGTAAAATAGTCGTACAGAAGATGCATGGAAAGGAAGCAACTGACGGGAATAAGTGTTATCGGTCAGTCAGATGTCTGTAGTCATGTTTGAACGCTCCAGAAACCAATGTGAAGGACGAAGGTGTGTGACGTGCTCAGTGATCCAGACTGAGGCGTCTCAGGGACTAAAATGTTGAAGTGTTACAGATATTCAAGGTCGCCAGAGGATGACGTTGACTGACGTCTAACAAAAAGTTGGGATGCTGTGTGAAACATTTATAAAACAGAATGTTAGAATTTGATAATACTTATTGACTTATTATCAAAAACAAAAAAAATGAAAAACTTTGTGAAACACATGATTGTATAAAGGATATTATTACTTGGTCTCAGGAACACTTCGTAAATTGGTTTTCCATAAACTCAGTTAGTTTGCAGATGTCTGCATTCTGTTTT
The DNA here is from genome assembly GCA_963678695.2 of Diplodus puntazzo. Taxonomy (NCBI): domain Eukaryota; kingdom Metazoa; phylum Chordata; class Actinopteri; order Spariformes; family Sparidae; genus Diplodus; species Diplodus puntazzo. The sequence continues at coordinate 25,988,550 of OZ023164.1, forward strand.
TATCTCAGTAAACGAAAAGTTTCAACTTCTTTGGAATCAAGGTCGTTGCCCTACAGAGTCACACATTCACACACCCCACAGATAAGGTAAATTCAATATGGTTAGATTAGATTTGCAAGACTAACCCAAGATTTCTAGGCCTTCTCCTTGCTATGGTTAGTGAAAGATTGGGTCTGGGTCATAATGATCACTTCCCCAAGATCTCTTTACATGGCTGTGGTTACCATCTACACGTGACCCCCTCTGGTAGCCCGGTTTGTACTACTGATTACTGATATTTCCCCCAATGTCCATTTGTTGTTTCATCTGCAGGATTACACAAAAAACTACTGAATGGACCCCTGCCCCCAAAAAAAACTTGAATAGAGGATGGGTCCCCATTAACTCTGAGTGTGGAGCCGGATAACAATCACAGGTCCAGGAATTTTCTTTTTCTCACTTTCTTTAGCAATGCAGGTGTCGTTTGACTTTTTTTTTTCCGAGAATAATGGATGGATATTGAGATTAAATAATCAAGAGTATTAAGGTGGCCGGTATCTACGAGTGCGTACAAAAGGGGACTGTTGGGTTTGGCGGAGGTATGCTCTCTACTGGTGGAATGGTCAAATCTGTATTAATGCGTTCGTATTAATGATTGCAATACCAATAACAGTTTGTACCCCAACAAACATTTTAAGAATCAACTTTTTCTTCAGAATTGTATATATATCCAAAGAACTGAGCCCTGCATTGGTTGTGTGGAAGAAGGCTTTATATGGCTGATGCACCATCAAGTGTTGTCTTGTTTCCACTTACCCAAGCCTTTTTTACAGACATGACACAATTTTGTAGCTGGGTTTAAACTACTTTACAGACATCGTGTTTCTGTGTTAAAGGAAGAACATATTTGGGGACGGAGTATTTTGGGAACCTGACCCTGCAGAGCGGTCTGGCCGTCCCACAGAGCAACAGATGTTTAACTACTCTGCCGCCCCGTCACTGCCCCTGCTTTTGTGTGTTAACCAGCTCTACGTGTGTCTGTCTCCTCCTCCCATTCACAGAGCCCTGTTCACGTCTAATTAGCTGTGTGACTCCTCTCCTTCTACCCCTGAAGTCTCATCTCATTGCACTGTCATCTCGCTGTTTACTGTGCTAAGTAATAATCATCCAATCTCCAGCTCTCCACCTCCCGCCTCCCCCTCCTTTCCCTCCTCTTCCCCTCCTCCGCTCCTCCCTCGTGTCCTCCTCATTATTGCCCGGTCTCGGTTTGTGACGGCCGTCATTAATCAAGTCATTTGGAACAACGTTGAACCTTGCAACCCCGAACGCCTACCCCCTGCTCAACTAGGAAGTGTTCCATTCCCCTGCGGCTCATTAGGCCAATCAGAGCTAAACTGGGACATGACAATAGATGCAACAATAGAAAGCAAAAGCAGATATTAGACATGAAACCACAAAAGGATGCAGACAGCAGGAAGAACAACAGGCTTTATTATACTCTATCTGATGGGGATTTTCCTCTACGTTTAATGTCTCCAGGGATACATAGTCTGATTTCACTTTACTTACACAGTGACCCTGCTAATCTGTGTCACTTACATCCTACAAGGAAGGTCACTGATGTTTCCATCACGGTTAAATTCCTGATTTGCAATATTTTGTATAGAAATATATTTAGAAATGGCTACAATACGATTGCATTTTGTCTTTTTAATGACATAAACCACACAAAGTGTGCATAAAGGATTAAGGATTGTTTTCGTCTGATTGCTTTTTTAAAACCAAGTTTGAGTGGAAATTTGGAAAAATTATCTAATTGTCTCATGTGAGGACTATTGTTATGTCACTGATGATGTGCTGTTTTGCAAGAAAAATAACTAATATGTTTGAGAAATATGATGGCAACCCTATATTTTTCCATAATAGCGTCACTGCAATTTATATAATTCATAAAAAAGCTCCTGTAATCAAATATGTTTTGATTTAGCTCCTGCCTATACCTCGCCCATACTGCTGTGAACTGTGCAAGAAAGGCGTAACCTCTCTGCCTCTTAACTAGGAGGTCTGACAGATTCGCCCACTGGGTTAACCTCTTTTTCATTTGTGTATGAATAGAGGCAACATGAATGGTTCTTTTACTGCTCAGCGTGGAGAGGAGCTATGGCCTGAGTAGTTGTTCTGTGTCTCTCTCAGACCTGCTCTTGTCTGTTTCGACTCTGTGGCTGTGCATTGTTGTCTATATGGGTGTGTGGGTGTGGGTGCATGCAAATATGTGTGTGTCTGCTTTCCGGTCCGTGCGTAAGAAGGTGGCCGTGACCCAGAAATTAGCTATTGAAAAAACAGTCCCAGTTCATAAGAGCTGTAATGCTAAATGTTCACGACAGTCGAGATGTGACTCCCCATGTTCAAAACGTAAGAAGAGCTAGCTTAGCGTGTAGCTGGAAAATCAAATGCAACATTTGGCTAACATTCAATATTATTACAATTTACATTAAGTGGGATTAACCACAACACAATCAACTGCATTGCTTCTACTTATCATTCTGAAGCAAATACTGATTGTACAGTGTAACGGTTCTCGAAAAATGACATCATCTTCGCATACATTTATTCCCTAATACCTTGCATTCACTATGATCTTCAGCCTGATTTGTCCCGCAAAAAAAATGAAGGTTGATAAACAGAACAAAGGCACAATCAGTGGCACAAGCAAGGCAGGAGGAGGCATTATTTTCCCCGTTCACTATCCCCAGGTACAACTGAAACAACTGCAATAACTAGGAAAACTTGACACTGCAAAGTAAAAAGAACCTTGATGACATAGGACACAAAGAAGGCGAAGAGGGAGCGATAGAAAGTGAGGGAGTAAACGGACGGGTGTTCACTTGATGCAGAACGTGCTGGTGTTGCGACAATATCAGCTTCCGGGCTGATATGTTTTTCACCTTACCAGCTTTTTTCTCCTGGATAAGTAGAAACAAAACTTGTCGGTTTGTTTTGGACAGTAGCCGGGCTGCTAGCGGTAGCCATGTTGCTAATGCAGTTTTTGCGTCAGCACAGTAACACCACAGGGAAATGAAAGTGAGTGAAAAGAGGTCCACATTCAATAATGTTTGAACATTTGGGGTAATTTTGAGTTCTCTGGGTTTGAACATTTCAAGAAGCTACACAACTCAACAACATATAATGCAAATGGTGTAAGTTGATTTTTTACTCCAGAAATGGTAAATATAATGTCATTTTTGTCCAGCCAATGTTTCTTCTCAACTTCACTGATTGTATAACAGCTGTTCTCTGTCTTTGTGGGGCAATATCACTTTCTGCTTTTCATGTAAAAATCTAAAACAGAGTATTTTTCTGACACTGAAAGACTGAAAATAAATAGAGTTGCAGTTCAGTTTGACACCTGACCCCCTGGTTTAATGAGTGCTTCTGTAGCTGAGGGAATGCCTTTGATGAACAATGGTTCCATTTCAATCAGACAGTCGACCTCAGGCGCGATCGTTTCATCCTCGAGCCGCGGTATATTACTGTACAAAGTATCAAGTTATGACTGCTATCTGTGTGTGAATAGATAAAAGCACTGAGCGAGGGTTATATGAACACAAAGACTTTTTTGTGAAGGGTTATTAACAAGGCAATCTAAAGGCTGTAAATCACAATTACATTATATTACCAAGCATCATATCTGTCAATGGTGTGAAATTTCAAATGCTGCGTCCTTTTATATCTTATCTCAAACGATGTGATGTTTGAGCTCGGATACCGTTGTCAAGATATGTTGTACAAACTTTATTAAATGGTGTGATAGATCCCCTCTCTCTGCTGCTTATCTAATGTAGAACAGATCACAGAGTATTAATGATTTTACAGCTGGTTTTTACAGTCCCGTCCTGGTGCTTCACACATTACTCTGACCCGTGTGATTGCCCAGTGCAGTGGAAAAAAGATTGATTACTAACAAACAAACAAAGCATTTATTTTGTCATAGATAACATTAAATTTGCAATTTAATTACTTTGCGATACAAAAAGCTGTACAGCACGCCTCATGTGGATGTAAGGTGCATTACCACGTAGTGAAAAAACAAAGCAGATCTATTTGTTGTGGTGTTTTTGCACAAGTGTAGTATGCTGTGTGTTAATTCTGTTTCTAAACAGTTGACTTTTGTAAACTGTGGTTTGCGTTCAAATTTGAATATATATCATACTAACATTTCCACAATGTGCGTATTTGACGTGACTTTAACGTGAGGAGGTTGAGGGGATGTGGGTGTCAATTACAGCTGTTTTTAAAGGAGATGTCACCAGGTGAAAACATTTGTAGTTTACGTGTCTGTAAACCACAGCATACCACAGACATGTCTACAAAACACTCTCAGTACATGACTTTCATGTTGGGAAGTGCAGGGGACGGTGGTAGAGTCATAAAGTGAAGCCAGTGACGGCGGTTCGAGCCTGCGTTTCAACATTTGTAACCGTGACGCCCCTAGAGATATTTTTAATGGGACCACGGGACAATTTCTAACTGCATTTGTTGCAACAGAATCAAGTGTTTTTAGCGAGACCGCGAGACATCTCCAGCTGTCTTTGTGGTGACCAAAATAGGTATTTTAGGCCATACCGTGATCTTTTCCTAACCCTAACCAAGTGATTTTGTGCCTAATCCCAACTGGACTGTCAGCAAAGCATTGTCACAGCGTCGAATTGATTCTTTAGATGTGAAGAAACATGAAATTGCAACAAAAAAACAAAATTTCAGCTTATCAAACAAACTTTCAGTGTATCTGTGTATTTTTAGATTTGTATATTGCCAACATTTGGCAAATGGTTTACTGTTTAATCACAGCCTGAAAACTTCACCAGACTCACATAGGAGAAACATGTATATGCAAAATGTAATTTTATTTTTTAAGATATTAATTTTTCACTTATGCCTAAATAATGTAAATGGTAATGAAATATGTAAAATTTCTGATATGCACTATCTGCCTTTACAGCCATTTTCTTCTACTTTCTTTCTTCTAGCTGTGGTCTACCTGTGGTCTATGTGTCTATATGAGATTCTGAGTAATGATTGATGATGGAGCTTGTTAATTAGTAACCTGTGTCCCCTTGGAGATGACTTGAAACAACAACATCAAAGCCAAAAGAGGTGAGAGACTTTATCAGCACTTATGAGTCTATTAAGTCTTTTCTAATTCGCCATAACAGTTATAAACTAAAGTGGCACTGACTCATTAGAGAGCATACCTCAGCCAAGACCCAACAGTCTCTCTTAAGGTCAATCAATCCCAACCCAATATCAAACTCAGTACCCTTGTTTCAAACCACCCATGACTGCTTTTCCCCCATCAGGATCAATGCATTATTCCCCGAAAGATCAACCAAAATGTCAAAAATCTCACCGATCCGTCTCTTTATCGGGAAGTTAATGAGGTCTATTCTGGGCCCGAGACCCATCCCACCAGCCAAGTTTCCTGGAAATCCGTTGAGCAGTTCTTGTGTAAGCCTGTGTGACACATATATGGACCAAAGACCGTTTAGTTTATATGTCGGGTGGTTCAGCAGGTGTTGGTGTGTTTGTCTTTGAAGTGAGAGCAGTTTGTTTTCCCAGGCCGCCGACCGTCTCTTATCAGTCGTGTATAAACCGGGTGCAGGAAATCACCACGGGTTAAAACTGTGGCAGAAGTAGATCCAATTAGGAAACTTTGAGCCCACCATGCAGTTTCCTCAAGTTACCGGTCATATGCACATAAATAAGGTAGACAATGAAATCTAAGTTGTCTAAGTAAATTCATTTTACAGTGTACATGGCTATAGGTACTGTATGGGTATAGTGAAATAAACACAACCACTACACAGTTTTGTCACCTGTCGGCAGTCCATACACAAAGTGTGAGAGGCTCCGGTCTGCAGGGAGAGAAAATGAGTTTGCTCTCTGTCACTTTACTGCCCCCTTATCTGCCCCATGGTGTGGTGATGACCGGTAATCATAGCAGCAGCCGCTGATAATAACTGTTGGGTCCCTGTCAACCTTAGCGGGCCATAAAGTGTAATGAAGAGTTAAGTTGTAAAAGTGATAATTTTCGTCATGTCTCTGAAAAGGGGCATTACAGTAATTGACGCAATATACTCTTCAAGTGAGTTTGTGTGTGTGTGTGTGTGTGTGTGTGTGTGTGTGTGTGTGTGTGTGTGTGTGTGTGTGGGTGGGTGGGTGTGTGAGAAAGCTGCACCCTAGACACACCTGAGACAGGGATTACATGTGAGGTCAAACTGCCAGACAGATAAGAGAAAGAAAGAATTCTCACTCATTTCCTTGTAGGAGTTAGACTGTGAATTATTTTTAAAAAAGGAGTGGAAAATATTCTCTTGCATATAATTAAACCACTCAGAGGTATATCCTGCCCTGTCCCGGTCCTGCAGGGCTCTGACCAATCACAACGCAGCAAACTTTATAGCGCTATTGGGTGTGAGTAATTTCTCAGCCCACCGCCGGACTGACTGAAGTGGTCTTTACGCACGGGGTTTAAGTGGAGTAGGTCAGAGAGAGGACATTTCTTCAGGGTAGCGGAGTGACAGCAGAGCTCGGTGCGTTCGGAAGTTTACATTTTAAGTTAAAGTTTACATTTCCTGTGTAAGATATTATCAAGAACAGGAGTTGTGTCAAACCAATTAACGACAGCTGTTAATTGGAGACGTCGCGGCGCAGAATGACCACCACCATGGAGAAATCTAGAAACTTTCGCATCGACGCGCTCCTGGCGCACGACGTGGAGCAGAGGGCGGACAGCGACGGTGCGTCCCCGGGCTTCTATCACAGCAGGAGCCCCGGTGGAAGTCCGGGGTCGAACCGCGGCTCGGAGACTCCTTCCCCTCATCCAACCGTCCCAACACACCCCTCTCCAGCTCAGCCGGGCGTCCTGTCCAAATCCCAGCTCTTCAACTTGTCGCAGTCGGGATTCACAGCTCTGCACCAGGGGGGACTCCTCGGAATGCACCCGGGCTCCATGTATCCTCTGGCGGCGCTCGGAGGCCAGCAGCACGCCTTCATGTACCCGGGCTTCACGCAGCTGGTTCACGCGTACCCGGAGCAGCTGAAGGGGGCGGGCATGGCCGCGACGCTCCCGCTGGAGCACTGGATCAGAGCCGGGATGATGATACCCAGAATGGGGGAGTATGGAGGTGAGGATCCGCCCGTCTATAAACTTTATTATTCTTACTTCCTGAAAAGTTCATGATGTTTATGCTCTTCTCAATTTGTTGACCAGAGTTTAAAAGTCTCAACAAAATAACATTTTTAAATATTTAAAGGCCATGAGCTTTAGAATATAGTGATAATAATGGGTTTAATATTGCATTATTATTTAAAACGAATAATTATGGTGTGATATAACGAAAAAGAGTAGTTTTGTTATATAATTGTATTCTAAATATTCAAATATGCATCTTCACAGCATCTGTTTTGTTTTTGATTTTTGTTGAAACTTTTTTTCTTGATTATTTTTTTCATCCAATTAAAAAATAAATAAAATTCCATGTAGTCTCACGGGATAATTTACGCACAAATCTTTAAACATGCCTTTAATGTAGGCCTATTTATTTTATTGGAAGTACGGCAAGCAGTAAAGGCCAACATCCAGCTCGTGTTTTTGTCTTTCTAACACCTTGGTGTTGGTGTTTGACATTGAGATGTTGTCCCTTAAGGACAATTCATCTCGTAAAAAAAAAAAAAAAACGCGCGAAAACATTTACGGTAAAGGTAACACCTAAAATAGACCTACTACTTAATCAATTGATAACATTTACAGTGTTTTCATTAAGGTAATGGTCCTCTGCGATGGTTTATTACCCCTCCTGAGCAATATCCTCTCACATCAAGGCAGTAAAATGTTAACGGACAGAGAGAAGGTGAGATATACAGGCAGGAGGGGAGACAGGCAGGTAGGCCGGAGGAACCAGAGTGCAAGATTTTGGGATGATTTATTTAAATATTTATCTATTTATTTGTCAAATTAAAGTTTTCTTGATTTCTTTATTATGTCATTATTTCCTCCTTTTTTTTATTGGCTACTGTAGGCCTCTTTCACCTACAGGCCCACTTCTTAGGGGTATAATAATACAACAGACAATATGGATCACATTTAAATGATAACCCCTCTGTTTCACCCCTCTCAGCCCCGGCCCAGGTGGGTTTGTTGGGGAAGTGTCGGAGGCCCAGGACGGCCTTCACCAGCCAGCAGCTGCTGGAGTTAGAAAACCAGTTCAAGCTCAACAAGTACCTGTCCAGGCCCAAACGCTTTGAGGTGGCCACTTCACTCATGCTGACCGAGACTCAGGTGAGTGAGGAGGTCTTATTTTAAATTATTCTATCACAGTGTACATTATTTTTCCTCCATCCTTACTCTTCTCCGTTAAGGTAAGCACAGGTTCATACTGAAGGGCAATGCTTTGAACTTAATTTACTTTTCAGAATATATAGAAAACAGAACAGTTAATTGCTGACTGAGCATCTTTTGTGATTTTGGACTAAGACCTGTTTTTTTTCTGGCACATGAATGAAAGCTTGTTGTGTCTTTCTTGAAAAATAATTGAATTAAAAGATCCTCTTTAGCTCAAAATTTTGTAATAACAATTACTTTACTATAATTTAGTTATACAATGCTGCCAAAAACACCACTGAATTGTTCAACAGCTGATAGTTGAACTTTTATTGCAATACATATCTTTTCTTTATTGTTTATTGACCTTTATTTGACCAGGCAAGTCACTAAAAACTAATTCTAATTTACACTTAAATTCTTATTTACACTGTCAGCTTCATAGCTGCTGAGGTGCCACACAGTCACAGTCGGTCTTTTATATTTCCATCATATGGGGTGCCGGTTAGCTCCATTGAGGCATGTGTCCTGTGTTTAGAGGCCCTGCTCTTCGATGGGATGTGGCCTCAGCATTATTACAGCATTATACTATACTGCAACAGCCCAGCAGCAGTATCATATACATAATGCTATGATATGACTTTTTGCATGGCATATGTAATAATTATCTAAGAGCCCAGTAAAATCCCTTGTCTTACTAACAAATCATGCCAGTTCCTTCAATTTTTCCTTTGCTTGAAACCCACACAACTAACGATTTTTATATTTTCCCATCAGGTTAAGATCTGGTTCCAGAACAGACGCATGAAGTGGAAGAGAAGCCGCAAAGCCAAGGAACAAGCAGCCCCGTCCTCCCCGCTGGATGACACAGAGAGAACAGGGACGGACAGGCACCACAGCGCCAAGCCTCAGAGTGATTCACACAGCTCCAGCCTAGAGGATGAAGAGGAGATAGATGGGGAGGATGAGGACGAGAAAGACGAGATAGAGGTGCTGAGGGTGGGTTCTCTAGGCTCCGTGGGCTTCATGCGGCACGCCGGAGGAGGAACAGGAAACTACAGCCGTTACTCGGAGGATGAGCTGGAGGAGGGAGGGCCGAGAACAAGATGTGGGGTTTTCCCATAGTTATAAAGTTCTGCATGTTTTTTATTGTGCGTCTTTTTTATGTTTATTGCTCCTGAGAAGACAATACACAATGCAATCAGGTGCATGAACATGGTGGCATGAAGAAGATCATTCATTTTTCACAGCCCAACCCGTAGCACCACATCTGTCTCTGGAGCTCACAAATGAGCAAAAAGGGTATATTGACATCTGCACGTTATATGAAGATAGGACATTTAATGGTCAGTTATACATCTGAGTTATGGATTCTTAAATGGGCACATGCATGATTTACTTGTGACTGAAATGGTACAAACAGATTGAAAGCCAGTGCTTCTGTCCCATCATCTCCATTAAACTTAATTTATTTTTGAAGATACTTGTACAGGGGTGATAGCACTTTGATGGAAGGTACTGGATGAAGAGGCAGGAAAATTTACTTTGAGAGTTGTGTCACTGTTACATTTGTTATCAGTGCATACCGGTCTGTTACAATATTCCACTAAATATTCCAAACTTGTCATACTTTTGCGAAGTCTTTAAAAAAAATTGGATTCATTTTCACCCAGTTGAAGGTTTAGGGCATTTGCTGTGGTCAGAATATTGCTAATGTGGCTACTGAAGTACTTTTTTGACCATGTGGTCATGAATTTATGTATTCGTTTTGCATTATATTATTGAAACTGCATGTTATATTTTCAAGCTGCACACACACGCAAGGGAATGGCTGCACGTTCTGTATTGTATCTGAAACTTACTCCCGTTAAGGAGTTTTTCCTGCATTTTGTAAACTGTTCTTATTCTAAGCATGTTATGTTGTCAGTGTAATTTAACATATTATAGAATTTAATATATTTCATTTTTAAAAGAAAAACTAGTGGAGTTTGTGGAGAGGCATAGTTTGAAAAATAAAGTTGAATAAATGTGTGTTGAGTCCAGTTAATTCAGACTGAAAGAGTGAATGACAATGCATGCGATTTACAAATAAATCAATAAATCAATACATAAATATATAATAGTTTTTCATTGTTTGTATTCTTATTTCGTTTTTATTTTTTCTGATTCCGTTTGCTTGTTTTAGCTTCTTTTTGTTGGTGTTTTGAAAAGTTTCTTATATTATCTGTTTTTTTCTGGCTCCAATATTTTTTTTTTTTTTAATATATAAAATGGGAGGGATTTGGCAGGGACAAGATTTAAGAGGTTTAAAAGGCATTTATTTTGTATTTCAGTTAATAAGTTCATATTTAAGTGTATGTTAAATATTTAGGGTCTTTTATATGATCTAATTTATTTCAGTTAGTTAATGTTCAGTCAGTTAGTTAATGTTTTTTTGTTTCTTTTTAGTATTTGATATTATAACCTTGATTCATGCACATATCTGCACAGCACAACTGCTAAAATAACTTATTTTTCAACCCTTTAACCTTTATTGAAAAAAGAACAAGAATTAAAGTAAACCGAACACTAACACACACAGAAATAAACGAATATAAATCTACACAGGGAAATCCAACAAGGAGAATACGAATAAATATGTGTGCAAACGTAATATAAGATGAAAATGAATATAGAAAACTAATTGCTAAATAGCTGTACCTCAAAACATCATGTGTCATACGTCAACATTCTACCAGCTCGTTACTGTCCCTCCTCGGCTGCCGTCATCACCATGGCAATGTCAAACAAGTGCCTGTTGCCATAGGAACGCAATGGCCGACAAACTTCAAGCCTCTGTCGTTAGCGGTGTTTTCACGACTTAAAATGAATAAATAGCCGTGACTTTAGCTTGTAAGCTGAATTCTTTAACATTTGAAAGAAGGTAAGAACGCGTTGGTGCGTTGGAGCAGCCATTTTTACTGTCTTAATTAACGTAAAGTCGAAAACACTCTGTCACTAACGCTAGGTAACAAGTGCAAAATTACGTCAATCGTGTAAAATTGCAGACATTAAAAACAACGGTAAATGCCTGGCAGCCTCCAGAAACGTTACTGTATTTTTTAGATATTGTAAATGCTTACATAAACGCATTTTGTCTTTTCCCAGTCATGTTAGCTGAGACTCGGGGTCCTGCTGAGCCCATGAGTTCAGCGGAACCATGGAGGACCTCCACCGCTGGGAAGGATATCAAAGTAGGCTAACTGAAGCTTGAATATCAACAGCTTGGTATCATTAATATCTTCTAGCTCACTTTTCTTTTTTGTAACAGATGGTTTCTTTATAATCTCACTGAACCTGTGTTTTAAATCAGCTCAATTCAGCTCCCAGAATAAAGAAACCGGACCATAAGCCACAGCAGTGTATGCCTATGTGACTTTCATTTATTATACAGATATCCTGTGGGAGGGGGATCCTGTTGATGAATAAGGCTTTGGAAGAAAGGATACGTTTAATTTTTATATCCAAAAACAACTACAGTATCTACCCATTTCTGGTGTCTAGCGGTGAACATTGTATTGAAAAGAAATTGACCTCATATGTGTATTAATTATCTCTTGTTTGGACATGATATATGACTGATCCCATCTTTTCATACTAGCCTGTCCAACAATATAACCTAAGCGCAAAACTTTTGAGTCTGAATTCTGACTGCTGGCTGTTTAAGCTCTTTGCAATAGACAAGGAATAGTTCTTTGTTTGTTCAGCTTAAATGTCTTCGGGGGGGTCTTCTAATGTTTCTTGAAAAGTCATTTACATGTGTCTTTTTTCCAAAAACAACATCAACTGTAACTCACCAGAGGCAACGGGATGGAAAACGCCAACGACAAGCATCCAACCGACAAAGCTGCTTCTTGGGGTTGGAAATTAGGCCAGAGCTGGTCTGGGAGGACTGGGACCTGCGAAGAGAGTTCACCAAGACATTGGTGTTAAAGAATATTCACAACAAGCTGCAGAAGCTACACGTCAGGTCTTACAAACACACATAGACACATGCATATATATATTTCATCTTACTTATTCACACAGAAAGACACACAAGTTATGGTCCTCATATTTTCTCTCTGCCCCCTCACAGGCCTCCAGCTTCCAAGTTTTTCACCACCTCAATTCCTCAGACGGTTGTGATCAGCCCAGGGACTTCTTTGATTGTGCCAATCACCTTTAGACCACTCCAAAGGGTAACACATCACAAACTTACACAGAATTGCATCTATTTTATAAGCAAGTGTTGTGCCCCATGGCTTTCAAAACAACAAAAAAAATGTTTTTACATAATTATTTTATATGTTCTCTTTGTTCAGTAGTCCCACAAGAAGCATATATAGCTTTAAAAAATATGAAAGATTGTTATTCATATAATTGTTTAATATGTAACATGATCTACTTCTCCTATTTCATCTCCTCTGTCAGTGTGAGTATGAAGACAGCATTGAGTTTCAATCTAAAGATGGCAGCTTCCAAGTATGCCTCCATGCCACCATTCCCTGTCATGCCCTGGAGGTGCCTGACTCTGTGCTGCTGCCACTCTGTGCTGTTCAACAGTCAGTGCATACTACTTTCCTGCTCAGAAATGTCAGGTACACATGAGTGTGCAGTGTGTGAAAAAGTAATAGGCATGAATAACCCAAGGAAAAAAGGCAGAACGCTTTGTATTCATGTTCTCACATGTGTGTTTGTGCTTAGCAGCAGCTAGATAATGTAAAAGTCTTCCCCTCCTTTACTTTTACATCACTCCTGTTAATAAATCTCACTCTACCACTCTCCTTTTCCTGTGACTTCCCCCATTTTCTGCACACGCTTCTTTCCATAGTAAACTCCAGACGCACTTCCAGTGGGAGTGCAATGCTCCGTTCAAGCTAAGCCCTGAGCAAGGCCTGTTGAAGCCTGGCCAGGAGTGTGACATCATGGTGGTCTTCCAGCCACAAGAGGCACTAGTGTACCAGCAACATGCCTGCTGCAGGTTTGGAGAACAGGAGGATAAGGGGGAGAGCTGCTGCACTGTGCTCCTGCAGGGACAAGGTACTATAACAGGCAGCTGAGAGAGGCATACTCGCCACCCTGTCAATCACCATTAATTTGCTGACAGACATTGGGTGGCATGCACAGATCGCCAAGGGGGATGAATGATTATTGAAATAGTTATGTTTGTGAACATCCCTTACATTTATATCATCAAAGAATGACTGAGGCAACTTTCAAATAAAGCAAACCACTGATTTAGCCTAGGTGATTATGTGTAACCATGCACATTTGAGCAAATATGTGTGTTGCATATTTGTTTTCAACTTTATTTTTGACATATTGAAAATATGCGTCTGTACTGGGGATTGAACCAAATGGCAGTAAGGTATACTGTATTTTATGTTATCTGTATTCAAGGAAAAATAAGAAACAGTACTCTTACTTACTTACTTACTTGTCTCTGCTTTCCTTTTCAGCCAAGTACCCATTTCTTCAGCTGAGAAGTCCAGCAGCGAAGACTGAAAAACAACAAAGTGGTCCAGTGCTGCAGTTTGGCTCTGTGGCAGTCGGCCAGAGTTTGCAGAAACACTTTGAAATCTTCAACCCCTCCCCTGTGAGAGTACACCCAGGTGCAGTAATGCAAATGTACACTCCCAGTGGCCTTCTCTCTCATCTTTGTTTTTTCTGCTCTCCTCCAGGTAACTGAATCTTTCTCTCTTTCACGACTGTCTGATGAGGTGCCTCTGTTGGGATCAGAGTTCAGCTGTGATGTGAGCAGGGGTGAGGTGGCGCCTGGTGGATCAGTACAGGCAACAGTTACCTATAGTCCTACTGTGGTGGATACTGTCTCTGTCGAGTACCTAGCTCTAAAATGTAGAGGGGCACTCAACAAATCTCAGCTCAAACTCACTGGAAATTGTAAAGGTATTAGACACACAGAAAGGAAGTCAGCGCAAGGACGAAGGGACTTAGAATCTTGAATTATATGCAAAATATTCCTTTGTGACTAGGTCCCAAAGTTTCCTTGTCGTCTTCTGTGGTGGACTTTGGCTGTGTTGAGGAAGGAGGAGCAGTCATGCAGACATTGGAGCTGCTTAATTCTTCCCCTGTTGAGGCTATCTATCAACTGGACCTGGACTGTGGTGGGCACAGTGTATTCAGCATCCAGCCAGCAAGTGGCACTGTCCGCCCCCACAGCCATACCACTCTGAAGGCAGTCTACAGGCCCACACAGCCTATTGCACATCACAGGAAAGTGGCATGTCTTATACTGCACAGGGTAGGATCCATTATTTAGCCACAAACACACTCAAAGCACACACACACACATCTTAAAGATTATTTATTCTTTCTCTCTACCTCATCCCTCCCCTAAAGGATCCCATGTTCCTTGACCTGATTGGTACCTGTCACTCAGAGCTTCAGAAACCAGCCATCCTGAAGCCTGAACACCTGGTTCTGTACAAGCTCAGTTGGTCCCGCAGAATGGACACACCAGACAGCCACCATGCCACGGAGCAAGATCATAATGCACAGTTGGATCAGCAGGGAGTGCTCTGCCCCCTGGAGGAGGTAGAGAGTCAAAGACAGACAAAAGATGTAAAGATTTGTATAAAATACACAGTAGAGGTTTAGTGTTGTATCTCTTCATCTGTCTCTGTGTCCTTTTTTTAGCAGTCACCCCAGAGAGCAGACAGACATGCTACTGTGTCCAGAACTCCCATGGAAGAATATTACCAATCCTGCTTCGGGTTCATGGACCCCCTCTCCTGCAGTTCTTCCTCATCGCCTCCACATGTATCTGTGGTGCCCAGGGAACTACTTTTTAATCACAAAATGCCCTCCTCTTTGTCTACTGCATCTCCATCCTCTCAGTCTGTCTCCATCACCAACCACACCAGAGGAAAACTCAGGTGACCCTGTGTTTGATTCATTGTTCCTTCTCACTATGGCACAAACAAACATGCTCTGGATTTTTTTTTCTATCTGAAACTTGACTAGAGTACCAGTTTTATTGTTCTTCTTGATCAACCTGGTTTCTTTTTCCATGTGATTTTTACTCCAGCCTGGTGTGGACTGCTGCCCAAGACTCTCCTTTCTCCGTATCGCCCTCATCATGTGACCTGGCTCCACTGAAGTCCACCTCATTTCGAGTGAACTATGACCCCAAGCAGCTCCACACGCTGCATGCAGTGCAGCTTGAGTGCTTTGCATACAATAAGGTAATGTTTCTACCCTATATTCAAAATTATGTGGAGGAATATTCAGTTTCATGCAATGAATTCTGCTGACACTCTGTCCTCTGACTTCTCTGCAGGACAGTTTTCAAATTGAGGGGCCGCTACTGTGTCCACCCTGGTGTGTGACTGTCAGAGTCATAGGCAACTCCTTTCAGCCAGGCAAAGAGCATTTCATCCCCTGCTGCTCCCTGAAGCCCCCTCGAGTGGTGAGACAAAAACACCACAAAAAGGACATTGTTTATAGTATATCTTCCTCTCTCTCTCTGTCTGTGTAATTAGGCTGCTGAGAAAACTGTACAACATTTTCTTCTTTCTAGGTGTTTCCAGCTTTTAGCATTCTTTCCTATCAGACAGCGCTCCTCCAGAATTGCGGAGACTTTCCCCTAACCTTCTGTCTGGACCACAGCTCAAACCCTGCCTTGGCTGAATCTTTGTCTGTGGTGCCCGGCTGTGGTTTGATCCAGCCTGGGCATCACCAGATCCTCACCCTCAGAACAACCCCCACAGAAGACGGTCCCAAACAGGGCTTCAGTTTACACCTTCAGCTGAATGCGGCTGAACACACAAAGGTATGCCAAAGACAGAGGAACGACAGCAAAATCTTTCACCACATGGCTCTTGCAGGTTTTTCAATCTGTGCATTTGTCTGTGTGTCTTTTAGGTGCTGACAGTTGTCAGTGTGGTGGAGAAGCCGAGTGTTTCTCTGGAAGGAGACGGCAGCTTGTATTTCCATCCAACAGCGGTGGGCTCAGGGACGCAGCGCTCCCACCACATCAGGAACCTCAGCCGCATACCTCTACGGTTGGTTTGCATAAAGATTGTTATTCTTATGCTGTGTTTTTTCATTGTATCGGTTTATCACAGAATCATACATTTGTCTACAGCTGGCTTTCTGTGTTTGTCCTTTATGGCAGGTTCCATTGGAGCATTCCAGAGCCAGACCAGGAGCTTATCTCTGTTGAACCAGATGCTGGTGAACTGCATCCCAATGAGAGCTCAGTGAGCGAACACATCCGTTCATGCATTTACAGCAACTGTATGTCTGGCTAAAACAGATTTGAATTATTTTACACATTTCATAACGTTGATGATGTTACAGGTCCAGATTTGGTCCTTCAGCCCACTGGCAGAAGAAAAATACACACTCAAACCTACTCTCGCCTTCTGGCCAATCCAGACACCCAGCAACATGTCCCAGCTTACCCTTAAAGTGGTTGGAGAGGGCTCTAAGGGCTTCATAGAGGTGGGATTGAAACTGTATGTCAGTTATCAAGAATAACTGATTAAATGACTGTTGCTCTCAGCTTTTAGAGCATAATTGATGTAACCAAGCATTGTGTGCATGTTTGTTTCCCCTGTTTTCCAGGCAGAGAAAACAGTTCTGGATGTCGGGGAGGTTCTGGTTGGAAGCTATCGGTCAATTGAGGTTCCTCTTGTCAACAAAAGCCCTTGTCCTGTCTCCTTTTGCCTGTCTGTACAGCAGACACTCCTGGATGAGGGCCTCAATTACGACCCAGCATCTGCGCCAAGTGGTATTCTCTTTTGTGGCCATTACTTATGTGAATGATCGTCAAAATGTCTCTGTGACTGAGCATTTGATTTTAGCTTTCTTATTTGTTACACCATTGTTGTTGACTGAATATTTCCTGTTTGGCCCTGTTAGCCCTAAAGCTGGACTGTGAGAGGGGAACCATCGCTTCACGCTCCAAGCTGCTGGTACGATCCACTCTCAGACCACGCGGACGAGCCCAGTACCTGTGGACCATCAGCTACCAGACACTGCATGCCAGCGGTAGATAGAAAAAACACACCCACACTATGAACCTAAATGTATTCTGCCATTTTTTATGACTTGATATTTACTCTTTTCTCCCTTTCTCTATCTGTCTCTGCAGGGGTTGTGTCATCCCCGCCTCAAACAGTGTGTGAGGTACGAGCTAAAGGTGTGTTTCCCATCCTAAAGGTGATTGATGCGTGTGGCAGCGGCAGTGCTGGCAGACTTCGCAAGTTGCATATGTGGAAACTCTTCTCATTGGACAGCCTTAACGAACAGCTGCTCTCCAAACCGTCTCCTGCAGAGCTGACTTATAGAACCCCCACCAGGCACAGGTTAGGGCCAGAACTGTACTCAGTCAGTATCTAATCACAATTTATTTCATATGGTTTCTGTTAAGTTCCTTCAATTCGGTAAAAGAATTGGAAAATATTCTCTAACATTCATCATTTCATCTTGTCCTCTCTCCCTGTTCTAGTCTGCGCTCTTGTCCTTCCATGTTCACTCATGCCATGCTGGATTTCAAATTTAATGCCGCTCCCCTGAATTCAGACCCGTCCACTTTCATATTGATTTTTCACAATCCAGGCTCCATCCCTGTAGACTGGTGAGTAAAAAACAAACTGTATAGATGAAACTATATTTAACTCATGATGAAAATACGGGTTACATTCCTATGCAATGTGTTTACATGTTTTTTTTAATTTTTGCCTTCTCAACACTATTAGGGCCTTTTTGTTTCCAGAGGACCAAGAGATAGAGTTGGAGTACTGGGCAGAGACAGGAGAGTTTAGCAGCACGGAGCTGTATCAGATGAAGGTCAGGCATATCTAGAAATTAATTTTATTTTAACTCTGTGATTAAAACAGTGGACTGAGTAACACTCAGTATTTTTCAAAATATAACATATATCCCATTGAAAAAAGATATAGACACAAAGAGCAAACACTTTGATCTCACCGATAGGTTCAAGACAATCGGCTGTTCAGCATTTCTCCCCGTTCTGGAACTTTGCTCCCAGGCCAGCAGAGGGCAGTACACTTCAGCTACAGGTCAGAGATCATTGCACAGAGGTCCGTTTCACAAAGCAGGTTCAACAAACTCTGAGTCTAACCCTGAACTCTGAGTTGATCTACTCTGAGATAGGAAACTCTGAGTTTTCGTTTCCAGAACAGCAGATTTGAGTTAGTTTGATCAACTCGGAGTAGTTTCACCTGGAGTTAAGCGCGTGCACCACAAGTATTGAAAGACAGCGTCAATGGAGCCCCGATTCGACGAGTCACCATGGCAACGGGGAAAAGGGCGGCAACGTTTTTCACCCCGCTGGAATTGGAAATATTAATGCGCTCATACGGTGAGTTTGCGCACGTTTTTAGAAGGAAGTGTAACACCACTGCAGCAGCAAAAGAGAGGGAGACGGCGTGGGAGAACATTGCTGCTCGGGTCAATGCGTTAGTTTAAATGTAGTCCTTTGCAATCACAATAATATTACAGGGGGAAACTGCTTGAGTGGTAGCCTATTAATTTATTTCATTTAGGTGAAACCCCGCGGGGGAGAAGCGCACTTGGCAGCAACTTAAGATGAAACATAAAAACATTAGACCTCAGCAAAATCTCATGGGGGTTCCTCATTTTGATCATGTTTTACATTGTAAATATTGAGTGACTGTTTGACTGTATAGTTGTTTTATCCCCAACATAATGCTGTTTTCACGAACATAAATGTCTTCTCATCTATATCATATTCTGTTAAATAACTAAGCCTTAAACTAACACAGACTTCTACTCAGCCAACAGAAAGAAAGCTGATGCCCTCAAAACGGGTGGTGGCCCAGCACCGCCACCTGTAACGGAGGCAGAGGAGCTGAAAATGATAAAGATGGGTAGTAGCCGTTTCAGGGCGAGACACACTTTTCTGACCGCTCTGCATACAGTTGCTCAAGTGCTCTGCATTTCCGACGCTGTATAAAAAAAAACTCCCATTTGCAAAAAAATGTAGCGCAACACACAATATCTGCTGGGATGTGAGAGCATGACTTCGGTTGCTAATGTTGGAAATGTAAGGACGGATTAGGTTGTGTATGTAAATGATGGACTGTGACGTGAAACGGTAAGTTACCGCTCAAAAAGATAATTGTCTGGAAATGCAAGAACATCTATGCGCAGTCTGATAATCATCTCCCGACGAATATTTAATTCTCTTCGCAGTAATGCTGCACCTTCATCCACGGGATCATTATCAAAAGGACATGCCATGGTGAAAATAGTCGCCACCTAATATAACTTCTAATGTAGGACTACTGACTGATTTTTGCAATGATTTTCTCAAAAAACAGACGGCAGAACTATGCTACGCCAAAACTCGCCTGCTGACTGAATGAATGAGGAAATCAAATACCATGTGTGGCTGAAAGAGGGCGGAGACAGAGAGAAACTCGGGGTTTGTTGAGAAAAACCTGGTCCCGACCAGGTTAGGTTCATAGAGTATGTTACCATGGTAACTGACCGAAAGCTTAAGTTACCTCTCTCTGTGAAACAGGCTAGAGTTACCCCTCTTGCTCTGGTTTGAGTTACCTCCCTTTGTGAAACGGAAAACTCAGAGTTTCCCTCATTTCAGGGTTAACAGACTCAGAGTTTTCACTAAACCTGCTTTGTGAAACGGACCCCAGGATGCACCAAAGAATGATAACTCAGAGGATTTGCAAATATTAGCAGTATATCTTCTTTGTTTAAAAATAATATAAACTTTGTTCTTTGCAGCCATGAATTCGCTGGGACAGATCGGTTTCCTGTCGTGTTCAAACTTTCTTATGGCAGAGAGATCTTGGTGAGGCAGAACTCCATGCAAACTTACACAGGGCTCAACAAAACAAGAACAAAATCTGCTTGACTAAACTAGAATCAAATAGTTTCTTCGTTGTAATTCACATTTCTTTCACTTCAACAATGTGATTCTGAGATTGTCTCTTTTATATAATTTGGGCTGGAGAACTGCAGTAATCCAATATAGCAATAAGTATGATGATCTCTTTATACTTTGTAGGTATTTTATGCTATCTTGTGTTGTGGTTCTGTGTCCAGCTGAACTTTCAGGGAGTGACAGTGGAAAGGAACAGACCGTATCTCCACTTAGCATCCAAACGACACGTCTTTACTTCTGTAACTATTGGGGACTGCGCTCCTCCGAGACAGGTGTGTGTTGAATCTCTCTTATATAGAGCCTATTGCAAGTGGCCTATTCACTGTGAGCTGTAATATATTGAACTGTGATTGATCATTTTCCATATATTATCTCCTAATCAGCGAAACACCTTCCACTGATTTCTCCCATTGTTTAACTTTAAGCACTGGTTTCAATCAGAAACTACAACCTCAACACAATCTTTAACAAGTTTGTTAAGGTGAAACATTTTCTAAATCCTTTTCTCTCCTGTGTTTTTGACTGAAAAATAGGTGGAAAGAAAAGGTTATGCCAAGATAATCTTTCCAAGTTCCTTTTTTTTTTTCCATTTGTGAAACAGGTGGGGATAAAAGTTTTGCCAGGATCATTTTTCAGAATTTCTTTATTTTAATTTTATGAAAACAGATGAACTCATTTCGGCCTCCTGCGGCCAAAATTAGTGAAAACCTAACAAAATGTTTAAATAACTTTCCACCACCTGTTTCATAGATGATTAAAAAAATAAGAACCCAAGAAATATAATCCTGGCAACAGCCCCTTTTCACCTGTTCTTTGGTTCTGAATACAGGAGGTAAACATTTTAGATAAGATTTATTTAAACCTATCAGGGTTTTTGTAGAAACATGTTCTTCTTTAATAAAAATACTTCAAATGTTACGACCTCAGATTCTCTAAAAGGCTCATGTATGACTTGGCATTTGTATATCTTTCGTTGTCCTGCAGGTCTATGAACTACACAATGGTGGTGCAGTGCCAGTGCTATATGAGGTGGACTCGGCTGCACTGTCACAACTACAGGAGGACAACTTTAACCATCCAGTGCTGTGCTGCCTCAATCCACAGGGAGCGGTCCTACCTGGGAAAACGGCCATGCTGGAATGGATTTTCTCTCCATTAGAGGCGAAGATGTATCACGTAAGGAACGAGCCAAAGTCTGCCCACCGTCTGTTTCCTCTCCCTGCTTTTATTACAGTCACTGTGTTTATGTCCATCGTATATGTTTTCTCCAATTCAAATATGTTTTTTTTTTGTGTATTGTCAGATGGATGTTCTTATCCAAGTCCAGGATGGGGAATCCGTGCTACAGAGGTTTGAGGGATATGGAGTAAATCCTGGTGCAGTGGGCTCCAAAAACGTTCTAAGTGACACTATATCATCCAAACCCTATTTGCAGAGGCAGCCCTTTCCAGGACAGGTGAGAGTAATCTTTGTCTTTTAAAAATCCTACTTTAATTTGAGCTTGTTTTGCAGAACACCAACACGCTGCTCCTTATATGTCTCCTTGTCTTTGCATGTGTTTTTGTAGGTGGTACTCTTGTCTGAAGACAGCATCTCCCTAGGAGACATCCCTGTGAATTCACGATCTTCAAGAATCCTCTTCCTGACAAATGTATCCCACACAGTCACTGTCCACTATACATGGGACATGACTGAACAACAGGTAGAGGAAGGTGTACATAGAGAAGGATGTAAAACATGTCGAAAAAACAAGCCAATCCTCCCTCTTGTGTTGGACTGTCTGTCATAAGCAGCATTTCCTTTGGTTATTTTCTGACTGACATGAAGATTCTCTGTTCAGGTGGTGCAGATCCATCCAGAGCGAGGTAGCCTGTGTCCAGGGGAGAGTGCCCTTTGTGTCCTAAACTTCACTTCTACTGACTACCCCGCTTGTTATCAGTTAGATGTCATCTGTCAGGTACCACGGCAGTACTAGTGTATATTTAAAGTCCACTATTCAATGAAATTCAATTCCTGGTTTTCAAAGACTATTGTTTAAAGTTACAAATTGCTGAAATATGAAAACCAACTCCCCTTTCCAGGTTATAAAGGAGGCCGAACTGACTCGGTATCATGATGCTCTGCAGCGTTGGGAGGAAGAGAAACAGAGACAGCAAGATGAATTCAGTATCACGGACAAACATCTTACTGAGGGCCAAAGAGTTTTGATAGATGAGGTCCTCTCTCACATTCAAAGTCAAAGTTTTGTCTGAGATGTAACAGACTTCTTCAGTGTATTCACCTTTTTTGTCTTGTTACAGGAACTTGTAGCAACTCCAGTAAGAAAAGGACCACCACTCAGAAAATACAAGGTGATTCATTTGCACCTTTGAGAGTTCATAAAGCACAGCTTCAGTTTGACTACCCCTTTACAGTTTGTCTCACATTCACTCCCCTTCCAGACTCTTCCTCCTATCAGTGCCAGCAGTAGTAGTGAAACCGTGGGCAATATCTGCACCAAGTTTACGAGAGCTGAGCGGCGGGCGCTGCGAGAAGCAGCAAAAGTATGGAGGTGCCCTGAACCCCCTGAACCCGCTCTGCTGCACCTCGGGGTTACAGCACACTCTCATGTGCTTCCTGAGTACCGCACACACATCCCTGACCAGTTCAATAAGCACTATAGGTACACAGACACAGATCATTCTGCGATCAAATCTTTCAGAATCTGGGTTGTATATGTAGTCGATAAAACATTTTTTTTTTCTCACAAAATCTGCTTGACTTTCTCAGATGCCTCCAGTTAGTCAGGTCCCAGCAACCTGAAGCCACTTCTTCAAGCACACCCCTCCCTGCCGGGCCGCCTTCATTGAAACACAGCCCAGAGAGAGACATCGTCACGCACGTACTCACGTCTACGCTCTGGTAACTCTTACGCAAACACACAAATACATACAGTAAAGATTTACATTCAGACATTCACGCTGACCTATGCACTCAAATCAACTTGACTGATATTAGACAGAAATTTAGGATTAGATTCTAACGAGATGGCTGGAAGTAATTAAGAGCAATGTTGCAAGAAATTGTTTATTTTCTACATTTGCCTTTTTCCCTTTCTGCTTTTCCAGGAGCATTCTTGATGATCCAAACTTTACAGAGTCTCTGATTAATTTGCCATTCAAGCCAATAACCTACCGCCTTCCAGACACTGGTCCCTCTCACTGCTCCTCGATTCCATCCTCCACCGCTCCTCCTCCCACCTCATCTCACCCAACAGCCCAACCTCAGCGTCTGTTGAGCGGGAGGGAACAGCACAACACAGTGGACAAAGCAGGGACTGCAGGACGCCCTGAAAAGACACAGAACACACCACACATTGAACATGATGCTGCAGACATGTGCGAGGATGTTTTGCTGAACGCCCTCCAGAACCTGATGATGGAAGCTTTCAGAGGAGAGCTTGATCTAACAGCACACCCCCGCAGTGTTATCTTGCCACCTGCTTCTACCAGGTGAAGACAGACACTCATTATAGATACGCACACTTACAGTAACTCTGGCACTGTTATCTCCTTTTTCTTCGTCTACCAAAAGATTGACGTGTTGTGTGTTCCATTAGGATCAGGAAGACGTCCAACGCTACGGCTGAGGTGGAGAGAGATAACACAAAGGAACCAGCAGGGACATAAGTCACAACATCTACCCCACGTCCCAGAGGTCCGTCAACTTCTGCTGCTTTTAATGAAATCTGCCTTAACTTTATCCTGACATTTATCCCTTTAGCGCTCCTGTCTTAACAAGTGCTATCCACTGTGTCTCCTTCTCCTCTCCTCATCTTTGCAGCCTCCTTCTTCAAAAGCTCCTCCAAAAACATTTCAAGTGATGTTCCAGTTGCAGTGAGACATTCACACAGTTTTTGGCTTTAATAAAAGACATTCCTACTTATTATTAGAATCCTATGTTTTGATACCTATCTGTATTATTATCCCAAAAATTAATCAGTTGCCTATTTGGATTAAAAATTATTAGGAACATTAAAAATTTGCAAAGGGGCAGTGTTTTAAAATGTGCCCACAGGTTGCTCGACCATCAACAGTAGGATTTGGTTATTTTTGTGTGACATTTGGATTGTCAGATGACCTCTGAGGCAGTATTACACTGCACGTAAAACTGACAAAATTAAGATTTTTGCATGATTAAACGCTGACTTTGACTTCATTCACCAATGGTATTGTCAACAACCACTTACAGAACATTCATTTTTTTTAGTTCATTCCTCTAATGTCAAAGTGCTATATTTGTCGGTCTGACCAAATCAACAGCAGCAGCAGTCAGTGACAATGTGGGGAATGTTTTCATGTGTTCATACATTTTTTCACAATCAGATCTCTGTGAAGTTAACTAGTCTCAGCAAATTTCTGAACACTGTACTTAAATGGAAAGAAGAATCGACCACCAGTCCAAAGGATAATGTGAGGCAGTGTATAGTTTATCTTGAAACATCAAATAAGAGCACATTCCATGTCACACATTTCTACATCTTATGTAGATTTCATTCTGAATTTAGACATTGTGTCTAGTTACTGATGTCAGTTTTTCCCTTACCTGAAGAAAATCTGGTACAGATAATACAAAGGCAAAGGTTGAAGCCACAACACTCAATATTTACACATAAATAATACAATCACATTGTCACTATCATGTCTGTTTAACAAACATAATAAAATAACAACTAAATGCAACAGTGGCCAACATCATCATTTGAAATATACTGGTTTAGTATTCAATTCAGGTCAAAAGGTGCAAATATAAGAGATATAGTCACACAGACGGCCAGAGAAGCAGCAGTTCAGCTGTTAGGACTGCCCCTCTCACAGCTGCATTTTCAAATGTGGATGGATTCAAATGTTTTCCAAGTTCATCTTTATATAAATAAAAATAAAAGCAAAACAAAATTCGGATCCAATCTCAATTAGCTTTGATATGAGATGCCTCGGTAACAGGCACTTAGCCCTGTTAAATAAAATCCATTGACATTTTTCTACTTTGATGCTTAAAACAAGTCACTGTTTCATTAGATGACAACAAAAACCAAGAAAACATGGGAACAAATGCCATGTTAGAATCCCCTATCTTTACAGTAACTTCAGTTAAAGTATGCAGCGGTCTATGCAGGACAGTAAGATAAGTATAATCCTTCAGAATACGTATGTGCTGAATCTGAATATGTCCGACCAACTGCTCCGTTTTCTTCCATGCCACATATCTCCTTCATGTCGTCAGCTCGACCTCCATTCAATCACTGGAAGGTTGGTTCATTTCTACAGCAAAAAAAAGTCTGAGGAATATTTGGTTGAAGCTCAATTTGCTACGTGATTAAGATGTGTGTTTGAACTTGAAGATGGTGGGAAAGATCTTGTTGTGAAGATACTGGACACGATCCTCCAAAGTTCCCAGCTTCTCAAATTCAAAGTACGGGATCTGGAAGAGAAGGGGAGCGCAGATGTTGGTGGGCATTTTATGTATTGACAACAAACTTTTCATTCATGGATGAGTAAAACTTTCCAACAAATAAAACAACCACTACAAAGATAAAGCTCAAAGTTATTTGTGGAAACTTTGTCCAACAGCTTTTCTCAGACATACCTGCACCACCTCATAGCCCATCCTGCGGAGGTGTCTCCTTTTAGTGGCCTCCTTCCCCAGCAGGTGTTGTGTGTTGCTGCAGAATCGGTTCTGACCATCCAAACACAGTGCTATCCTGAAGGGAAAAGTTCAATCGGTTAAAGAAAAGGCGCAAATGTCAGATTGTAAGTTAACTGGTGTGTCAGTCTGATATTTATGTTAAACAGCATTGCAGAATGTTGGTCCCACCTTCTGTAAGTGTGATCCCACTGAGACTGAGGCAGAACATATCCCCTCTCATCCAGGCATATTTCCACATCTGAAAAAACAATCATGATAAATGTGACAAGTTGCAATAAAACACATTGAGCTTAGGTAACAATAATATGTAAATCATCAGGCTAGATATTTCATTTGGGTGAATAAAGTTGATACTGATGTTCAGGGGACACATTGGATTCATAATCTTTGTCATGATGATCATATTATTGTGTATGTTTGGATGATTACTGCTTACCTATAGTGTATCCACCTTGGGTAAAGATCTTGGTGGAGTAAAAATGTCCCCCCAGCAGTTCTGTAAGCGGCCCTTTGACTTGTTTGTACAGGAGACTCTCCATAGGTGTCTCAAAGGCTTGGTCCACAGAGGAGAACTTCTTCACATGCAGGACAAAGGGCAGTCTGGGACCCTGACGAGGAGGACATTGAGGAGAATTAATCACTGTAATCAATCATCTGACTCAATAACTTAAGAAACACTGACACATAAGCAGTTGTGTCATGCTCACCCTGTAGTAACTGCATTCTAATGAGGCGGAGAGATTTAGCTGTGTCAGGTATCCCAGTGCGTTCTTGTCCAATGGCTCCCCCTGGACTGTAGGACAGACAAGGACAGCTTACATCACAGACATTACATACAAACACATGCCTCACATACACACAGATTACATAAACTGACAACTCGTACATGTTGTCCACGCCGTGCGACGACTCTGCCTCTTGAGTGTGACAGAATATTTCTTCACTAACAACTAGAAGTTTACTTTTATGATACTTAGCCACTTTTTTGATTTGTAGCATGGAGGTTTAAGCATTGAGATACTATTTTTTCATATAACTGAACTTTATAAACTTTGTAACAGTAGACTTTGCCTTGAGCAGCAGGCAGCAAAGGGTGAAGGGGTTTGACCCTGACATTATTGAACATAATACATGTGCAAACTGTATGCGAGCATGCATACCTTGAAGCCTCTGCAGGAAGTACGGGCTGAAGACCTTGGACGTGTAGTTGAGTGGGAAGCGCTCCAGGTGGATGCAGGCGTGCAACACCTCGATCAGGGAGCGAGGCTGGAACTGGGAGAACCTTGTTGACAAAATGCTCTCCAGCTTCTTAAACATCTGGTTGGAGCACTGAGGAGGAAAGGAAAGATTATTAAAAACAGTCTATGCTGGTTTTATATTATTCATTTTTGGCATTTGGGTCCAACGTTTCAGGCACCTGTAATAATCAAAAACGCTGATGGTTTTTGATTTATATACACAGCAACACAATATTACACGCAGCCCTCACCTGTGGCAGATAGTTGAGTCTCCCCATGGCGACAATCTGTTTGGCTATCTGAAGGGTGGTGTGCGTTTCGCCCCGGGACACAAAGTTCTCAGCCACGGCCTCGAAGATCGGCTCAGATCGGCACCTCGTTAGCAGGCAGTACTCCATGATGGCGCCGATCAGCTCCGGATCGCCCTTTTCCAGCCGTCCTGACACACACACACACACACACACACACAGCACAGAACTTCAGGATTAGACAAAGCTTGAAGGATGCTGGTCCATTTTGACCCAAACAGACAAGTTTCACCGAGGCCTGGTTGAAGGAAGAGAAAACCACACACACCTGGCAGGTGTTTCTCCATGGCAGCCAGGAGCTCTTCGTCGTGCTGCCCCAGGATCATCAGCGCCGAGAGCACCGCAATGACTTCTTTGTCGGTGAAAGCTTTGAAGACTCGCGATGCTCTGTGACTCAGCCTCATCACCAGGGAAATGGACTGTCAATCAAATATCAGCATTAATATCCTCTGATAACAAACATTTCCATAACTTTAAATATGCTTTGTTCTCAACTTGTAAGTGGGGAGAAACCAATTTCAGGGTGGCAGAGACAAAACATTCACACTGCACTTAAAGGAAAAGTTCACCTTAAAATTAAATTGTAGTCATTATGTGACTACAATGTAGTCCACAAAACATTTCTGGAGTTTCAAGGCAAAACATTATTGCACCATTTTCCTAAACAACTGAAAGGGTTGGGAACTGAAAAACTGCTGAAAGAAAATGACATAGCTCCATACAGTGTCTGGCTTAATCAAAGTTCCCTTATTGATTTGAAAATATGTTACTGACACCCTTTTAAATCTGTAATTTCCACCGTAGCTGCTGAACTAAATCGTTAGCGTGCACCTGATCTGAAGTGGGTGCACAAGCTCAATAGTTTGAATAACATCTTTATTATTCAACTTTAGATCTTTGGGCTTCTTAAGACTTGGATGATGCCAGACAACCTGTGCGGAACCATTTTATGTTTCTTTTGGGCTGTTTCTTCATGTTTTAGAAGAAGTCCCCATCTACTTAGGTTGTTTAGGAGAATGCTGTTTTGCTGTGAAGCTCCAGAAATCTTTTGAGGATGATCTATAGTCATTGAGGTGAATAGATCATGACTGAATGTTCATGTTTGAGTAAACCTTTCCTTTAAGTACACCTACAGCGAGAGGCCTCGGCAGACATAAACGTCATTCACCACCACAAAACGAAGAGGGGCTTTTCGAAGCGGCTGCTCTACCAACCCGTCTCTGCTGTAACTTCACAAGGAGCTGCAGTATCTCGCTGACTTGTCCGGCTGTCAGCTGGTGCACCAGCCTCTTGGTGTGCCTGTGCAGAGTGTACAGCGTGCGCGTCTGCTGCTGGCTGGCAGGGTCGTGACACAGAGCCAGCAGGGAGTACAACCCGACAGCCTCGCTGGAGGAGATGACATCATCTTCCACTGCAACACCTACAGCGTCCAGCACCTCTGTGACCAGGCCCGACCGGCCGCCCTCCAGGGTGTGAGCCACCTCGCCCAGGTGGCAGAGCTGCCTCACCTCGATGTCCCTTTTGGAGAGGAGCTGCAGGCACTCGTTTACCAGCCTGCGGACTAGAGGGCTGTGTGCTCCAAGGCCAAACTCAACACACGCTCCGAGTAAAGTTGCCAGTCCCTCTGCCCTGTCACTGCTGGGGAGGTGTGCCAGCCTGGAGCACAGCTCGGGGATCACCTCCCCTTCAAACAGAGACTGCATGTCGACCAAAGCAGCTGCTTCGCTCTGTGGTTTGGTGTATGGGGTGTACTGCGAGAGGTGCGGGGCTGGTCTCAGGGCAGCTGACGGGGCTGGTCTCAGGGCAGCTGTAGGTGGCACACGTCTTGCGAGCTGATACACGGTCAGGTCATCCTCTCTTTTCCCTGGCATGGGCACATGGCTGAGGAGGGGCTCGGCGCTCACCTGCTGGACCACTGCGGTGTTCACGTGCGTGCCATGGAAATTACGCACGCCGGTTACGCACGGCTCTTGCCTTCTGCAGGCAAAATCCACACTGGAGCATCTGCCCACCGGACTGCAGACAATAAAAGCACGATTGAGAGGAAGACACGTTGAGGTGTGCTGACAGGCTGCTCTGACAGACGAGGAGATGCAAGCGATGGACTTCATTGTCGTCGTCTCAGCGATGCAACAGCTCCTTCCTGCGTCAGAACGACAAGAGAAGGACGAGGAAAGTCAAAAATGAGCACAGTTTCAAGTTAAGTTAACAGAGAACAGACAGGAGCAGAAATGTGGGATTTGAACGCACCGCGAGGAAACAGTTACACAAGCGAACCGCCAACTTTTAAATGAATCAACGTTTCATTCTTGCTGAGTAATTAAACGTAACTGCAAAACTTCCCTAAGCTAATTAAAAGTTTAAAGAGTGAAGACGTCTTACCCTCTGAGAGACAGCAGCGTTGTGAGGCGGGGCTGCGATATGTTACAGAACTCGCCTTCGGTGTTTGGTAACAGCTTGTGTAATGTTACATGTGTTTACATGTGCTGCCACCCGCTGGTCAAACCGGATACTGCGAAGGCAAGCTGCGTGTTACGTGCCCAGCTGCCCCGTGATTGGTCCAGTCGTGCCAAGGGGCGGGCGGGCGTGGCCACAGGAGTTTGTGATTGGTCAAGCCGTACCAAGGGGCGGGCACGTGTAGCCACATGAGTATGTGATTGGTCTATCTTACTTGACCAGCAGCACTACATAGTAAAACGATGATGATGTCACGTATTACATCGGCTTGATAAACACATATGAGGAAGAATACACAGTGAAATGTCTCCAAAAATGCTCGAATTAACTAGATTTTAAGAATTTACTGTGTATGTAAAATGCAGAATATATTAATTTATTGACTTTAAGTTATCAAAGTGAAATGTAACAATAAAAATCAAATGAATAAACAGTGTACCGGGATCAGCCTATAAAATATCCTTCATTAATCAGGTGTATTTTCTTTCTGTTATGTTTAATGAAACATGCAAATGCCTTGTAAAGCCCTCATAGCATAAACCATTAATAAATATAACATTTTGCATTGCCGGGTGAGGAAAATCCTCTTAATATGCTTTTGATTTTAACATGAGAGTTTTTAATATTGGATATCCATTTATAAACACTAGTGGGCTTTACAGCTCCAAGTGAGCCATGAACCTGCATTTAGAAGTGTTATTAGTTAAAAAAAAAAGGATGTTTTCTTTTTTACAACCTGGCAGCCCAAAAAGGTATTCTTAATAAAAGCTTAAACATATCTATGAGGCATTGGCACAATGATTAACACTGATAAAGCCTTTAGATATAACTTACAAACAATTTACGAATGCACAGCTTATCAGAAGGAGGTGCCATGGTCTTTAATTCGCGTATAAATTGCCAACTTATCATTTGGTAATCACATTCATTATACTTATCCTCATCGTTTCAACACTTGTGAAAGTTGTTTCAGCTAAACTGGCCAACTTTGAGAGCTGTCAGTTTATTGACATAGGCTATGTGCACCACCGTCTGGCCTTTTACATAGACAGTGCGGAATAAAAAGAGAAAGTTGTCAGACAGTGGAATCTAATCTAATCAGAACGAGCCTCTTAGGTTTAATGGGGCGTCACTTTGTGTTAGAAAGTGGTGCTGACAAAAGGGCTCAGATGAGAAAAACTTATTTTAAAAAACACTGTATGTGGTTTTGGGCAACGTTATGATGGATTGTACGAGGTCGGAATAGATAATCATGATAGGATGTTTTTTTTTCGTATGTTAGTTAACTTTCCTTCGTGCAAGCTCCTTTTAGGCATATTTTAACTAATTATGCTTCAATATAACGGGGTGATGTGACCATTTCAGAAAGTGTTGGTGACATGTCCCCGGTGTAAATGACACCTATGATAATGAAAGACTGTGTAACGTTTTTAGTTAACGTAAAGTAAATCTTTCCTCTGAGATTTACAGGACTAAATAGAAAAGCATGACTGACTGATGGGAGCTTTCAGTTTATTTAACTACTTAGAATTTAATTGACACAAATGCTTGAATGTTTTGTTTTGAATGTGTGGTCACTCAGATTGGTGTCATTTCCCTGAAGTGTGAGTCACTGAAGCATCCTCCTCCACTGCCTGCTGTGTTTTGTAGCCAGCGTCTATCAGCAGCTTTGAACACAAGATGGTGCTACATACAAACAAACTGCCTTACCTCATAATTCACACTGCCTCAGGTCACAAGCTGAGCTTCATGTTATCCACTCTCAAATCATGATCGTTAATCAGTGGTTTATGGCTTTTGTTCTAAGGTAGAGCTTTCTTTTATTCGCAGGACACACGTTGAATATCTTTGCGTGTTTTTTTTTTTCCCGCCATGGCACAAAATGTATGCATGTGTGAATGATTGGGGGTTTAGTCTTCAAACGAAAGAGTCCTAAGACATTAAAAGGAGCAGTTTTTGTGACGAGTATTGACTCTGATATCAGAGTGTAAGAAGGTCAATACTGGAATGCGCTTCTGTGTGTGTGTCGAGCGCTCAGCTTTTGTGTGTGTTTGTGTGCATGTGTGTGGCTGGTGAGACACGGCGTGTGTGAATGGAGGCTGAGCCGAAAAGTCATCTGCACCCCATATCTCTGAGACAATCTGTGTGTGTGGTTGTGTGTGTGTGTGTGTGTGTGTGTGTGTGTGTGTGTGTGTGTGTGTGCGTGCGTGCGTGCGTGCGTGTGTGTGTGTGTTACCCATCTGGCCGGTTCCCCCCCTCTATCTCTTCGCAACACCACAAGCCCTCTGGACACGAGTTGGACAGAGAAGAAAGAGTGAAAAAGACCTGGAGTTTTCAAATGGAGAGCATGGCAGACTAGATAAGATCTGTTCTAATAAAGTTACTGTTCTGCCGGTAATGCTGATGAATCACACTGAGTAGTCACCCCGGCTGTGTGTGTGTGTGTTTGTGTGTTTGTGTTTTTGCGAGCAAAGTGGAAAAGTGAGTAAAAACAAGACCTTACATTCGTGTTGCTGTAATAAATCTTATGACGCCTACTGTATACTCCAGCTTGTTGTGACAGAAGTGCACTTTTGAATTTTTAGATTACAAACACTGGACACACACACACACGACAAAGACGAGAAGAACTTCCTCGTGCTGGCGTGAGTGAATCTGGCAAAAACTTGTTGGAAACTTTCAAACTGCCATTAACACAGTGGAAACACACGCGCGCGCACAAACACACACACAGACACACACACACACACACAGTGTATGGGAATAACATCACACTGCGCTTTTTGGCTGAATCTAATCTAATAATCAAAAGTTCAGCCGTGATGTTATCATTACTCACAAATGGACGTGACGCATTTGGAGAACATGTCCGCTCTGTCCCTGTCTCGCCTAAATTATTGCAGCGGATTGGATTAAAATTAACACATCAAAACGGTTAACTTTACTGGGGAAATTAGGGAAACGTCTGGTAGCTCATCACGTCCGTATCAGGTGTTGTGGAAACTTGACAGGAGAT
The DNA here is from genome assembly GCA_963678695.2 of Diplodus puntazzo. Taxonomy (NCBI): domain Eukaryota; kingdom Metazoa; phylum Chordata; class Actinopteri; order Spariformes; family Sparidae; genus Diplodus; species Diplodus puntazzo. The sequence continues at coordinate 26,021,551 of OZ023164.1, forward strand.
GTTGAATAAGTTTTCTCGTGATGTGAGAGCGGAGGAACACGTGGTGCTTCAGTTACATCTATTTTTTAAACATAAAAACATCTGATCGATACAGGAGTTAGGCTGGAGAAAGGCGTATAAACTGCTGAAGGGTTGATGTCATAACCTGTAAAACTCTGGCTGTGTAAAGGCCTCTGGCAGCTGTATTGTTATTGTCCTCCTCTACAAGTTGGAGGACATATTCCTGAATGAGGGCATCTGTGGAAGAAGTATTCAGACAAAATAAAAATACTCCATTACACATTTTAGTCATGATGAGACCTGATTGGTCCCTGTGGGTCAGCAAACCTATTCTAAATCTCTCCTATTGTCTTGTAAAATAAGCCGATGAAGATCTTGTTAGTAAAAGTAAAATGACTCGATGCTGTATGAAGCAGAACAGCCGTGTTATTTCCATCTTATCCCTAGAAAGTTTCCTGGACAAGGTGCCGTCATTCAGTATGGTCGTACAAAGTCTCCAATCAACCTCTGGACCGTGCACCGATATCATATACGTTTTATTATTTGATTGTCGTCATTGCAGCACATGGACAGCATTTTAACTCATCAACGAGGAGCTTATTTTGCTGCTTTTCTTTTTGATACAATTCTTATTCCAAGTTGGAACGCTGTGCAAAACATGAGCAAAAACAGAATTCATGAGCCCGTGTAGTAATATCCTTGATATGTGTTTCACAATGCGGTGGACCTCGCGCCAACCCTCGCTTGTGAAAGACTGAGCCCTTTCGAGGGTGCCCCTCTCATACCCGATCACGATGCTCTCATGTGTTACCAGTGAACCTGTTTACCTGTGGAATGTTCCGAACAGGTGTTTTTGGAGCATTCCACAACATTCCCAGTCTTTTGGTGCCCCTGTCCCAGCTTAATATTAACATGTCGCTGGCATCAAATTCAAAAACAGGGAAATAAATATGCAAAACTCACTGAAGGTGACAAGGTTAAACATCAAACATATCATCTCTGTCCTGTTTTCAATCGATTATATGTCAAAAAAGGACTGGAAAACGATCACATTCTGTTCTCTTTTTTTGTTTATTTTCGTCAACTTTCTTGGAATCAGGGTTCAAAACACACTGTCAGTCATTCTCCAAACTTTTATAACCTCGTCCAGTCATACAGTTTTGTGAGCTTTCGGCTTTTCTGCTTCCCTGCCTTTGTTGGCACATGTCTGCATTTCTTGGTGCGTTACCCTCACCTGTAGATCGGTGGAACAGTATGAATATATTGGCAGAATGTTCTGTGTTACCGATGTGATTGTATAGCAACAAAAAAAATTGACCCAGTCTTATAAAAACATTGCTCCAAACTCCACGGTGGCATTTTTAATCTACACAGAATCTGTGGCAACTATAGATGTCAAGTAGTGATTAAATGTAATCAAATGTTGCTTTTAACTCTATCAAAGCTATAACATGCAAAGAAAGCTCAAGCATGTTTATGTAGCTTGAATTTATCTTGTGAATTTACGATGTGAGCTGAGAATTTAAGCGTTTCCAGTCATGTTTTTGAGGTATGGCTTTTTTTGTTTTGTTCTCCCTTTAAAGCAATTAAAGAGAAGTCACATTTATAAATGCATAAATTGAGTCAAACCTTTGCCAAAACTCGAGGGCGAAGACTCGAGGGGGCTGAACACAGACACTCTGTAGTTGTGTGTTTTTTTTAATCCTCGGCTCTCTGCCTGTGTACAAATATGGCGCTGCTGCAGGAGGAGATTCTGTCAGAGATCACTTGAACAATTCAAATTCCTTTGGCAATTCAAGTGATGTAAGTTTAAACCTTACCGAGAAAAAGATCCGTACCTGGTTCACTGGAACCCGCTTCAGGTTTAACTCCTCACTGCCGCTCCGCTTCAGAATCGCAATTTATTCCTCCAGATTACCGGTCGATTGGTGGATTCCAAGTGTCTGCTTACTGTTACGATCCAAATAATGTGTGTCCAATTATAATAGGGTCACTGAGGCGAACCCTATGAGAGACAAAAAGCAGGAAATACATGAATCACGCCGAATTATGTAGCTTTTGTTGACAGATTGCAGCCATTCTCCGTGAGAGGCTTTTGTCTGGGACAGGCTTTACTTTCATTACTTGCTGAAACAAGACCAAATTTTGTACAACCTCAGTTCCTTCCTCCGAAAACAAACTTTCTGCTTTTGGACATGTAAAATCATGTGGCGGCGGGAGGTATCAATATTTTATACTACAGTCTCTCACACTGTCAGTGTGTGTGTGTGTGTGTTGTGTGTGTGTGTGCCAGTTTTGAAGGAATTTCATGAACATGCCTTTCTCCTGGGGATTCCAGGGATGACTGTGGTTTGTTTTAAAAAGGTTAGGGCCGTCATGTGTTTCTGATTTAGATCTAATTCAAGTTGTCATATAAAATATTATCTCCGATGGGATTTCTGCTCATTTTCGATCATAAGCGAACGGGGGGGAATGTGTTCCGTGGACTTTGCGGAGTGGGCGAGGCGTTTTTTACTGTGGAAACAAAAGGGCACACGTGTGGCACAGGGAAAAGAGAGCGGGGAGGGGGGGGAGAGTAGGAGGGTGAAAGAGAATCACATCCAGAGATAGGTGGTGCATTCTGGCAGACAGTAGGAATCCATTTCACGCCCAGATGAAAGCAGTGTGAGAGGGGGAATGTGTGCGTAGCCTGTGTGTGATAGGTGTGGCGGGACAGGGGTTAGGCCTGTTAGCTTTTCCTAGGTGGAGGAGTGAGGGAGGAAACACTTCATAACCCCGACCAATTTTCTCTCAGTTCCATCAGTGACAGACCTGAGGGGAAACCACAAGTTATTACAACCAATAGTTTATTTTGTATTGTTTTTTCTCAGCAGATAAGCGTTCCACGTATGAGACTGTCCAATACAGTTTGACACATTGTGCAGAATAACACAACATTCCAGTACAGTACATTCACTGACCCGGTGACTCGCATGACATGAGAACTCATTGGACATATAGCTGTTGTGTAAGAGGATATAGCATCAGGGTACAGATAGTTTGGGTCCTAGATTCACTGTATCTTTGGTAAACATGTTCCCAGGATCTTATGTTTATCAAGTTCTACGTATGTGCTCTTCCAAGGTCCTAGTATGTCTCAAGTTCCTTTTTTCCCATGCTCCTAAGTTCCCATAGTCTTACTGTATTTTGCCAAGGCCCTAACTTCCCAGTGTGCAATGTTCTCCAGGTCTAGATATGGGCTGTCTTTCAGGGTCCTAGTATGTTCCCGTGGTCCTATGTTCCCAAGGCCCTAATTTGTTATCGTCATATGTTCCCAAGGTCCTACGTTGGCAGGGTCCTTTGTTCCTAAGGCCCTATATTTCCAGAGCCCTTTGTACTCCAATTCTACATATGTGATCTTCCAGTATGGTGTTAATTGCCCATGGCCCTATATTGCCACAGTCCTAAGTTCCCAAGGTCACATGTTTCCAGGGACTTAACGTTCCCAAGACCCAATGATACCAGGGTCCCATGTTTTACATATGTGCTCCCACAGAGTCCTAGTATGTTCCTTAGGTGCTATGTTCCCACAGTCCTAAGTTCACAAGTTAGCATGTTCCCTGTATCCCATGTTCCCAAAGCCCAATCCTACCTAAAGACTACCTTGTTCTCCAGTTCTACATATGTGGTTTCTCAGGGTTCTTGTATGTTCCTGGGGTCCATTTTCCCAGGGTTCTGTTTTCCCAGGGTCCTAAGTTCTCAAGTACATATATTCCTGGAGTCCTATGTTTCTGTGGACCTATGTTACCAGGATCCCATGCTCCCAAGACCATTTGTTCTACCAGGGTCCTGGAATGTTCTTGAGGTCCTGTGTTACCAGAGTCCTGTTTTTTCCCCAGCTTTTGGGTTAAGGTAAGAGTTATGGCTATTTGACCCAAACACAATCGGCAGGTTAATGAATATGGGACCTGGGAACTGCGCTCCCACTAAGAGACTATGCTAGCTGCTCTGTAAGGGTGCACTCAGGCCCAATGGTACTTGGAACTACATGCTAACGATAGCAAGGCAACATGTTCACATTATCAATGCCAGCACACTGATCTTTAGCAAGCATAATGTTGATCATGTTCACCATCTTAGTTTAGCATGCTAACATTGGCTTATTAACATTTATTGCAACTGCACACTACAGGATATGAAAATAAAGTTATTATAATCCATCATGATGGGGACATGAATGTCTGCACCAAATTTCATGGCAATCTATCTAATAGTTTTGAAGACATTTTCCAAAAAAACAAATGCCTCAAGCTTGTGGTGACGCTATAGGAGACGTCAGGGGATCAGCAATGTCATCTCAGGGACCATTAATCCATCCAACAGTCGCTGAAACATTTAGCTCTGGACCATGTTACGCTGTGAGGTCAAGTCCAACTATTGTCATGTCACAAGTAAATCCCTGTTCCACCCCTGATATTCTTCTCTTTAATACATAATATAATATATTCCATTACTGTTATTCTTAACAACAATGTTAAAAGTTTAATGTAATGACTAAAAAATGCACTGCTGGCAGCTCCCAGTGAAGCTCCTGTATCTATCAGGGCGTTCTCCTTTACAACACTTAACTAAGTCCCAACAGATGTATTATACATACTGGAAGGACAAGTCACATATCTCCACTCTGAGCTATGTGATTAAGATGAAACAGTTGGGGAATAAACAACTGAGGGGACTCAAGTTGATCAGAAAGCTGTTTAAGGTCAGCATGGCGTCATGGGAAGGGTGGGAACACGGGTAGAGAGTCTACCCTTAAACCAGAGAATACTGGTTCAAGCTCCTGTGTTGGCTCCTGCTGAAGTGTCTTTGAGCAGGACGCTGACTCTGTTGCCCTGAGAGTTGTTACTTACAGGTAGAGAAGCACAAAAGAAACACCTATCATACCTTTTCGTTCATTTTCCTTTTTTCTTTTGGACCCACACTCATTGTGGAAACTCATGACCCCTGACCAAGTGGCATATTCTATTGATATTTCATATTATATTCAATGTTTAAAATTACCAGTACAGATGAACTGATAAGCTGTACAATATACCCAAATATACAGCAGGAAGTATGTGTAAGGCAGGCAGTTTGAATTAATTTTACTGCCTGTGAAAATTGCTTTAGAGAGGGGTTTTCTATTTAGGAGAGAAGAGGAGGAGTAGAGGTTCTATAAATATATCTTATGTTCTTATGGAGGACTGAACCTGCCAAAATAATAAATATCTAAATAACTAAATAAAATGGAAAATTAAATAGGAAGGTAAATAAATAGGATAATTAGCAGAAATAAAGCAGAAACATCTATTTACTCACATTTAATAAATTAATAAATGCCTATTTATTTTTATATTTGTTTTGGTGCGTTTAATGGCATTGTTTTTTTATTGAGCCATTTATATGTTTCTTTATGAATTTCTGATTTTGTATATTTCAGTCCTTCATAGTGTTTAGGTCTTCACTGTGCCCTTATTATTTATTTATGTTTTGTTTATAACTTAAATAATAAACTAAACTTTAAGAGGTTTTTTTCATTTCTAAAGATTTTTTTATTTAAAAAAAAAAAAAGACAACCAGTGACTTAAAAAGGACCACAATGATGTTTTTAGCCAATTAAAAGACAAGTTGCTTGCACTTTTCTGCCCAAAAAACAACAGGCATTTGGACCCATTTAGTTCTGTGAAGGCATTTTTATGGATATATTATTATGGAATGGTGTGGCGATGCAATCTAGAATTTTTTTTTTTTTTTTTTTTTTAATCCTTCATTTGGTGCGTTTAAGGAAACTCCAGCATTTAAGATTCAGCTGTGGAATATCAACCCTTTCAGTGCAAAAGCATGCTAAAGTGTCAAAGTATTAAAATACTGACACTAACAATTATTTTAAGAAGTCCAGTGCAGCTCAGTGACTCTGCCCAAGACCGCGCTGTGTTAAAGTACGAAGCTCCACACAGACACGTACGTAACGCACAATATGAATCTACTGTATGTGGGCTGACGGCCATCTGGTTAGGGGCTGTGCAGTGTCTCCTCCCAGCAGGCAACTAAAGCTGTGAGCCAAGACCCCAGGCCCAACACCCTGCCGGACTTTGAAATCAGATCTTTATTGTCCATAAAGCCTCAGCCAAGTATGAAGAATCAGCCCTCCCTAACAAAACACACTCATCCAGCAGAGAGAGGGACAAGATGAGAGGGAAATTGGGGGTGAGTGAGACACAGAGGGAGAAATGGAGGAGGAAATTAAGGGAAGAAGGAGAGGGTAAGGTGGCTGAGAGAGAGATGTTGAGTCAGAGAGGGAGAGAGAGAGAGCGGCCTGTACGAAGCACAGAACAATGGTTGTGGCTCTCGCTCACGGTTATTTATAGGTCATTGGGAGATAACTCAATTTTCATAACTTTCTAATTTTGTTGCGGCTGGGTCCCAGTTCACATATCAATACGGGACTCTCCACGGAGGTCAGCTTTCTCTGCTAGAACACCACACCATGTTCTGTTCCAGCCACTGCATGACAAGCACTCACAGTGTTTTTCACCACATGTGAAATGAGGAAGCGAGATATGCAACGGAGGAGGAGAGTGTTTAAAAGTCACACTATGATGCAGGTCTGAAATTAAGTCATGGGACAAGTTTTAAGGAGCACTGAATCACTTTTAAGAATATCATCAATTCATTAGACGGACGGTTTTTTAAAACAGCAAACACAGAAAAGGGTATTCTTGCCTAAATTCATCTCTTCATCGTTTTTTTTAAAGCGACAGAGAACTAAAAAGGGAATGTGGACACACCTGGAGGAGCAGCGGATACCACATACATCACTTCTGAAGGAACTAGACAACAATAGGGTGGATTCAGAAAGGCAATGATCACAAGATAACCGAGAGGGCCGATTCTCCAGCCGGGGCCTGAGCTGCTGTAAATGAAATTAGGAGGGAAGAAAGACAAAGTCTGTTCATCCGAGACCAAAAGCTGCGTGGACAAATCAAAAGAGCTGCTGGTGACAAGACAAAAAAAGTCACCACATTAGAATTCAGCGACGACTCAAATGTTTGAACAGATTGAGAGATGTCTGCAAAAAGGCTGGATGATATTATTAGCTGTACAAATATGTTAAATCAATTCATCATGCTGCAAATCCAATATTGCCATTTGGGGATCTGGCATTGATTCGCAGCACTGCCAGCAACGTCCCAACATAACCCGGGAGGATGAAAGCGGGTGGCTTCCCTGGTTGATATGGCATGACGTAATCTGTACCGATCGACAGATCTCCGTCACGTCATGTTATAACCTGTCGTATTTCTTAAATGCTCGCTTCACTCAATTTTTCTAGCTAAATTTGGATGCTGTGATCACATCTGGGTTTTTAAAGTTGATTCAGTTCATCAGGTAAATACAGTACGCCAAGTAAAAGCTCTTCTTGACCGGCGTTTCTCAAAACAGAGTCCTGAAGTTATAATCCGTCATCCGTTCTGTGTGTGTCGTTTGCAGATGACATGTAAACTGTCTGGTAGCGGTCGTGGGTCTTCAGTTTTGATTTCCTCCTCTTGGCAGCATCTTAACCAGCACCGGTTGGCGTCCTTTCGCCCGCATGTGTCGACGGCGACTGGGTCGGGCACCGGGTCACACTCGAGGCCTTCCTCGAGGTCACCTCAGCCATTAAGTCCTCATTTTCCACTTGTAACAGCCTCAATTGTATTAGTGAGACCTCTGGATCTGCGCTGGCAGTTACTCCTGCACCTGATCTTCTGGGTAACGTACCGGTCTGTGAGCTCAAAACAGATTCCCTATTTATATCCTCCGACCTCTGTTGCCAGACGTGTGTACAAGTTTGAAATAAAGAGAAGTAACAGCCAAACAAGGCATCCAGTAGCATCTGGAGTCCTGCATTGCGAGTAAGACCCCCAATCATTGTCACTAAACTGTTAATCACACCTCATTCTCAATTTTGAGAAACTTCAGGTTTGGGGGATGCGTGTGCATACGAGGAGGCCACAATGGGCTGAGTTGAACCGCGCTTCGATAGATTCCAGAGGATTCATGGGCTTGTGCGAGGCTCTGACATCTGAGACGCTATATTTGCTAATGTCAGAGAGATATCTGAGTATGAATGCGGAATCTGGAAGGGTTAAGACCAGCGTTCTGGTTTCCGTTATGCGGGCTTTAGTTACAGTCTGTGTGCAGAGCAGAAAAGAGAAAACACATTGGCTGAAATGTGATTTAAGGATCCATCGGTTCTGGTTTGACTCTGATGTAGCTTTTTTTATTGTCTTTTTTGATGTATCTGCATTCATTTGCAGACATCTTTTTTTTTTTCATTGAGATAAGTCGTCTCTCAACTTCGACTCCATTCTTCACGTCTCAAGTTGCTGCGACCACGGCGCGGGAAGAGGTCTTGGCCAAGACATCCGAATCATTCGCTTGTCACCGGAGGCTAAGTCGTTGGGCTCTGACATTGATATTTGTCTGCCAAACAGTTTCACAAGCGAGATTGTTCCCAAAATAACCTCGTACTATAATAAGATTTGAATATACTCACTCCTTGCATTGAGAATAAAGAAATTAAAATCAACATTAAGTGTAATTCAGAGGAAAGAAGTGTTGTCGAATGTTTCTGACAGCTCATAAATGCAACTTTCTGACTGACTATTCCTGTCGATTCACATTTTTTTTCAACCCTGTCACCACACTGACACTGCGATCAATAAGAGAGATGAGGTTTAATGTGAAGTCCGTACAGTTTAATGGCCTCACTGCAGGGAAATAAATGTAATCCGTGTCTGACACAAAGTTAAGCATCGTGCTTTCTAAGAAGCTGACGGTGTGCTTTGGTGCACGGGCGGTAAAGCACATATGATTTGAGGTGTTTTCGGTGGATTTGTCTCAAGTTGTTCTAACCTTTATGGCACTGACATACAAAAATATTTCAGTGGCGTACAAGTTTGGATAAACAAAGGAAACTACAGGTCAGACTCCATCATCTGCAGACTGTGGGCAAAAACCACCACTCCTGACATTATCCCTGATGCACTTGAAAAGTTTGTGTTAGAATTTTAGAAAAAAATCCAGACTTTTTTTCACACGTCATACCTTCAGTGAGAGGGTTCTTTTTTTTTTTTTTAGAGGTGAGAGCCTGGCTGGAGTGAAGGCGTGTTAATATTTGGCTATTGTGGTTTTTGTGCGTAAGCGAATTGGAACCGAGGGACCCGGGCTGCTGTAGGTGCCGGACTGGGTGAGTTTGCCTTGTGTTGCACTCGTGATTGATTGCGTCACTGCAGTGGAACGAAGCCGGGTGTCAGGGCTCTTTTATGGGCGACTCCAGTACAGTGGTGTTGGATTTCAATGGATATGCCCTTGGCCAGATAGGCGATGATACTACCCGGCCCCTCACACACACACACACACACACACACACACACACACACACACACACCCAGAGTGACACACAAAAAATAATTCCTCTTGAAGACATGACGAGATACCCACCCAGATGGCTCCACAGTCGGTTGGCACCAATATCAGAAGGGTGCCACCACACCTGTGCTGACATCACCTCATTCCACAAGCTCTGATTTCAGGTCCACCCTAAAAAACACAGTATGTCAGGTCGCTCTTCTTCTTCTTCTACTTCTGTGTGTGTGTGTGTGTGTGTGTGTGTGTGTGTGTGTGTGTGTGTTTACCCCCTCTCCGCTCTCAGCCGGGTCCTCCTCGAAAACTAATTGCCGTCTCTTTCTCTCTCCCTCTCTGAGTGACAGCGAGGATTTCGCTTCGCCCGGAGCGACGTCACACCGAGGTGGAAGAAGACGAGCGCATTTTTTTCTTCCTCCTCTTCTTCTTCTTCTTCCCTCCTCCTCCCTTTATCATCCAAGGAAAACACATCGACAGACCCGCGGCGCGCAGACGCCTCTACCTGCAGCAGCCGGTGCGCACCGAGCATTTAACTTCACCAAGTTCATCCAGTGCGTCAGCCTCGGAGCGCGCAGGGGAGGGAGCGACATCCAGCAGCGCCAGAAAACAACAACTTTATTTGCTTTTATCTGTGAGAGAAGCAACTCTCTCTATCTTCTTCTTCTGTTTTTTTTTTTCAACAATTGCTTCAAATATCTGTCAAAGCGTGGCGCGACTCGGAGCGCCCACAAGACCAGAAAATCCTTCGTGCGCACCGCTTTGCAAGCCTCGTCCCTCTTTGAGAGCGATGTAACGCGGCTGCGACAGACGGAGCAGAACGACAATGAAGAGGTTAACCACACCTTTGAGAGCGGACATCTCTTCAGTAGCCTCCTGACCAACTTTCTTGCGCATTAAGATGCGCCCGACAGAAGAGGAGCTGGAGCTGGATGGTGAAGTTTTTGCGCTCTCGTTGACAGACAGTTTCCAGTGAGCTTTCTTTCTTTCTTTCTTTCTTTCTTTCTTTCTTTTTTTTTTAACGCCGAGCGTGTCCCCCCTGTCAGAAGACAAGGACCTCCTATGTATTTAAGAAATAGTCCAACTCGGTGTTGGCTGGGCTCGTCAGTGCTTTAAACTTTGCCGGGGGTGGGGATCTCCTGGAGGATTTGCTGCGTTCACCATGACGGTTCGTCTCTCACGGATCCAGCTGGCCCTGTTCTTTATCCTGCTCTGTCCGGTCAATATCATCGGACTGTGGTGGTAAGTGTTCAGCATTTCCCACGTGTTTGTTTTTTTTAATGTCCCTCTGTCTCGCCTCAACCTGGGACTCAAGTCACCTCACTTAGTTTCATTTTTACTTCTGCGCGCAAAAACATGTGGCTGACTCGTTACGTGCAGCACCAGCAGGCAGCATTAGCTCACCGGCTTTTCACCTAAATACTCAGGATAGCCCGGGAACCATCTGCGACAAATGTGATCGACCTTATCAAGGCTGCAAGAGCAGGAACTCAAAAAGAGCTGACGTTATGTGCAAAATCCAGAAATAATGCGCAAATAACCAAAGAAATTCTGTTTAAAAAAGTTGCCTTAAATACATCTGTTTATTAGTGTTTTTCAAAAATAAATCATATATTCAGTTTTTTTTTTTTGCGCTTTCTCGAGGTAATGAAAACAAAAAAAAAAAATCACCGTTTCAAAATATGGGAAATATGGGTCCTGAGGGTGAAGGACAAAGAGTCAGAGGGTGGTGAGAGAGGTGTCCGCTGGTCATTGCCTCCAGTGATACATGGAGGAGAAAGGAGTGGGAGATAGGTGGTGTGTGTGTGTGTGTGTGTGTGTGTGTGTGTGTGTGTGTGTGGTGGGGGGTTCAGAGTCAGGAATGTCAGGTGGCCCTCTAGGCGCAGTGGATATGTCATCATAAAACAATCCATATAGGCTCAGTTCTGTGAGGTGTGTGACAGTCGGACAGACAGACAGACAGACAGCAGATCTGCTGATAACATATTTTCTGTCCATGTGGGTCTGTCTGTCTGTCTGTCTGTCTGTCTGTCTGTCTGCGTAGTACTATCCTGTGTGCAGTGTTTCATCAGACAACATCCAATATGTTTGGCTTTCCTTCCCTCTCTCTCTCTCTCTCTCTCTCTCTCTCACACACGCGCACACACACACACACACACTTGAGCAAAGCGGCAGTGTTTGTGAATGTGAGGCTTTGTGATTTTTTTTTTTTTTCTGTTTTTCTTCTTCTTCTTCCAGCGAATCCTCCCACTGTTCATTCACAGCCCAGTCAAGGTCAGTGTGGGTTGTAGTGTCAGAGCGGCTGTGCGTGTCCTTGTGTGACTGGCAGCTGGACCGGCAGCTTTACAGGGACGTGTCTCCCCCCCGACAAACCTTCCTTACATCCTGTCACTTCACATTTAAACCTCTAAAAGATGTGAGGAAAAAGCACGTCACCTGTGGGGATTTATTCGAAAAACATGTAAAGTTTCCGTCAGTATCGACATAATAACTGGATATGGAATTTTAAATATTACCAGCTCCTCATTGCTTCTGTTACATCACTGATTTGAAGTTGCTGTTGTATATGCAGGGTTGACATGCAGGATGAATGCTCACGATACAGGTGACAGTGGATAGATACCATACGATGGAGGTCATAAGTCAAAGCTCTTATATCAGGAAGCGTATAATCTTCTGAGGTGTCACTGAACAAGAGGCGAAAAGCTGCATTCACACTAAAATTGCTGAATCTGGAAATGCAGTTTACGCGCTCCTGCAAAGATCTCCACCTAAACACCAGAACAGTTCAAAATCAGACAAAACATCAGTGCGTCATAGCCGCCGCAGCTGCTGAGGAGAGGGACAGACGTGGTCCAGTCGCACTGCTGAGTCTGGTTCTGTTCGTCCCACGATCTCCATCTTCACTGTGAGTGTGTCTTCATGAAGCCAAACTCAGAATCTGTTCTTTTTATTATTCACGTTCAGACCGAGTTAGAAAAAGTGGTTTGATCTCAGCTCGAACATGCGGCAGCTCAGGCAAACAGAAACTCTTCTGGTGCAACGCTGATCAAATCCGTATTTCATGACAAGCAAAATCAACTGACAGTAAATAAAGGTTTTAGGGACAGTGTGTGTGCTCTGCGACTGGTATTCTTGACTTTAAAGTGATCAGTCAGAGGGTTAGAGGTGCAGAACTCTTTGAAAGTGTCTGACTCGGCTCTTGTGAGAGTTTTCTAAAAGTTTTCCTTGTCTATCAGAGTTGCCGGATTGGAATTGTTAAAGTGTCGCACCAGAGGCTTAAAATTGTTGAATTTTGGGAGAAGTGATCGTACCTGGTGGGAAAGAGGACATGTGAAACGTGGGATCCACATTTAGTTATCCCGGTCATGTGAGGATATTAGATAAATGAGACTAATACCAACTGCTAATATTAGTGGTACAAAATCGTTGAGTTATTGGACCGTAGGATGCCAGCTTGGATTTTTCAGAGACGAGTTTGTTGGGACATTTTTCTTTTCACTCTCCAAAGAAATCGAAAGGATCTCGCTCATGAGAAATGCAGGCTCAGTGTGGGAGGAACGAGATGTTTTTAAAATGTGAAAATTAGAAGTCTTCCTGTCGACAGAGACAGGTCACTTTTTACCCAGGAGGGGTTGTTGGTCTGTGTCTGAACTGTGCTGTGACCCAGCTGTGGAAGGGAAGGAAGGGGAGAACGGTGTCCCTACAGGGGTCCATCAATCACTTCACTTTGCCTTTAAACTATTTTATTTATTTGGGCTAAATCTGGCAAAATCCTGTCGTCTGCTAGGGTTTAATCTGCACTTAAACACACAGTGATGGAGACACGAGAAGAGAATTAAGTGCCGTGTTAAAATACTTTGCAAAACATGATAATTCATTGTAATTTATGATTCTCGACTGCAGAGCACCTTGTTTCCATCTCTTAATGTTCACATCATCATCCTCCTGGCAGCACATTTGTTTTAAATAAAGCTGTGGTGGATTAAGAGAATCAACGCGGAGGCATCAGCGACTTCCTTTTCATCCCCACTGACACGCGTTGTCATCTTCTCTCACTCGCTCACTTGTTCGCCGGCACACACTCGTTCACACACAGTGGCCGGACTGTGGTGCAGCTCGGGTGAAGCCACACCTGTGGCTCGCTCCGCCGTCTGCCAGGACAATGATGCTCTCTGTTGAAAGCTGCTGGACATACCACCCTACATCTCCCTTTCCTCCGTCTCACGCTCGCTCCTCTTCAGTGTCTCTATCTCTGTACTTGTCTTCTGAAGGAAAATACCTATCGCGCAGATAGGTTGTCGCTGAAGGAAGAGGGAGAGAGAGGGCCGCAGTGATAGACGGAGAGCGAGGGAGATGAAATGCGGGGAGATAGGCGTCCTTTCAGAGCCTCTTCTGATTAGAGCGCTCTAATCATTTGGCCTGAGAGCAGAGAGCACAGCTCAGAGGGGCGAGGAATGCCTTTGCTCTCTTATACTGGTTTTGACTGCAGTGCTTAGCAGGGCCAACTTTGCTTGGTGTGTGTGTGTGTGTGTGTGTGTGTGTGTGTGTGTGTGTGTGTGTCAGAACCCCAGTATGGCGGACAGCCCGCCCGGAGCGTGCCACAGGCCTACAGGTGCACACACACACTGCATTTGTGTGTGTGTGTGATTTTCAGCCTTCTCCTTAGTGTGTTTATGTGTGTGTCAGTCCGAATACATCTCCAACCAGTGTATCCTAGTTAATCTGTTTAACATGCGCTTATTCATTCAGTCTTACGGTTATGGGAACATGTATGCACACACACGCACACACACACACGCACACACACTATAGTCTGAGCCACCATCATCACCAGAGCAGAGCTCTCATTGTAACAGATCTTATCTTGTCTGCTCCACTCGTGCTCTGAAAAGCTGGATGTGTAATCAGGAGCAGGGAGATGGGCACAGATAAAGATTAAATGACGATGTGGGTTTTGGCATTAGGCAGAGAACTAAATTAAAACGTGTGTATGCGCATGTATGTGTGTGTGTGTGTGTGTGTGTGTGTGCACTCTTGCATGCATGCGTTTCTGTGGGCATTCGTAGATGGAGTAGCTGTGTTCCAGTCACAGAGTAACATAGGGCAGAGGCTAAGAGGCTAAAAATGGTCCAACTTCTGTCAAAATGGCTAAATAACCAACGCCGATCGCTAGAATAAATGTTGGCAACATATCCGCAAGCCACAGAAACTTTACGATTCTTCATGTTCAGTTTTCAATTGTTTGCGTTGTCAGTCCTTCACTTATGATCTTGTTAGGTGTAGGCACAAACACCCATTGGTTAGGGTTAGGCAAAGATCATGTTACTTGGTTCTGATGCCACAAACGTGGCTGTAAATTGTCCTGACGTCTGATTAAAAATACCAGATTTTTTTCGGCTCTGAATTCTCCTTGGGTCCCGTCACAGATATCTGGTTTGTCTTGACATCTCGTGGTATCGGGCTTGTAAATGTCTATCCCCCCCCAGGCTGAGTGTACAATCATTCAGCTCCATTTATGATATACAGAAGCCCTCCTCTCAGTCATACCTGCCTCTTCATCTGTGGTGCAAAAAGCATCAGTCCCTAATATCAAGTTAGCGTTCAGACTCCGCTCTCCGTTTCCCTCAGCACCATCCCCACTCAAATGGACTCCTTTTTTATATGTGGGTGTCAGACGGTGCCGTTGGGCGTGCCACCATCCAACGTTGTTACAACTGAACAAACCTTCAGAGCTTGTTTATGGTGTGACATTGGTTTGGTGGTGTTGGTTTCCTCTTGGTCACACTTTATTGTGACTACTTAAAAATTGGGTGCATTACAAATTAAGAGCGCAGAGAGGTTTTTTTTAATAGAAAAACAAATCCCAATGTTCTCAACTTTGTCTGACATCAGCGAGAGCGACTTGAGCAGACATGTTGGAAGGTGATCGACGTGCCCCAGACTGCAGGGTCAGGAGCGCAGAAGGAGTCGTTGAGGGCAAACGGACCCTCTCAAGCTTTAAGCAATGCTGCCGAGGTGCTGAATTTGTTCCCGTCCACCTTCGATGTGCTTTTTTTGGAACAGCCAGACAGATTTTTAGACGTGTTTGGATTTTCTTTGCTCTGTCATGGCTTTATCTTTTTGTTTCCATCTCCTGATTATCTCACAACGAAGCCGTTACCATCTTCTTCTGTTCCCCAGCCACCCTCTTTTTTTAGCCATCTCTCTCTATTCGACCCTCACTTCTCTCTTTTCTCTCACTCTCTCTCTCTCTCTCTCTCTCTCTCTCTCTCGCTCTGGCGTCTCAGACTAGCACTTGTCGTGACTTTCTTCATCTCCAGCATACTTGAGGGATTAAGGAGGGATGAAATTCACTCATTCGTGGGCGGAGTGAAAAAAGAAAAAAAGAAGGGCCCCGTACAGAACAGCACTTTATCTATGGTGCCGTGAGATCCGTAATGAAACCTGAGGTCGCTCCGAGCGCCGATGTTTAATCTCTTTCAGACTCACCTCTGGGCCCAAACAACGCTGAATAACGGCGTCGATTTCTACTATCTGCATCTGAAACCTCATTTTTTATTTAGAATAAAATCGTGAAAAACTGTCAGTCCAACCTTGAATTAAACAGATGTGAAAATAAATCACTTATATGAGCTGATATAGACTGTTCAAGCAACCACAAGGTAAAGGTTGAGCTCTGGATCAGTACAGCTGTTATCTTGTCACAGGTGATCACAGCGTTTAAAGTCCTATCAGCGCTTTTGATTTGGGTATTTTTGTTCCTTTATCTCTTTTTATCTCTCCCTATATGACCCCCTGTCTCTGTTTTGGGACTGTATCATCGTCAAGAACTGCTCATGCGAGACGGCGTTTCCTTAAAACCCCTGATAACATCAATGGGCTGCGCATCCTAGATTCGCCTTATCCGTTTTCGGGAGCTGTATCTTAAATGAGAGGCAGAGGAACAGTGGCACTTTGCGTGAAGAGGATCTGATTACCGTCTGACTTTGTAGTTCCTCCTCCAAGTGTACACTATGCTTTTATCTCTGTGCATGCCTGCACAATAGCGAATGCATCGGCTCGGATAAATGTGCGTGTGCGTTGTCTAATGTGCGGGCAGGGGATTTCGTGCAGAAGCTGCATTACTTCACATGTATGCATCCGTTTGAAGCGTGTTACCCAACGTATTAAAAGCCGTTCAGCTTTTCTTTTTTTTTTTGGAGTCTACAAACGAAGTCATCCCAGTATTCTACTCATCCTCGCAGGGATGCACACTTTTATGTAACGATCACCAAACAAGGGCAAGAATGCTGGGCTCCCACCAGTCATCCTGTTATCCAATTAATGCACCCCATTTTTGGGTATATCGCCAGAGACGCGCTTTTCCACCTCAGTTCACTCCACTTTCCGATTCAGACTTCATTCTTCTCGCATCATGCTCTGTTGCTAAACCTGAATTTATGACAGTCCAATGGGGAGCATCAAAACAGCCTCAGATCCAAAATTAGGGGGATGATTTCATGCCACTGAGTTAAAAGGTTCTTGCAAATATATTTTGATATATCTGTCTCAATTGTTAAAACTCTAACATGCAGTTAGCCTACAACCAGTTTTAAGTCCTACTATTGCTTATTTCTCTTCTAACATCTCATTGCAACTGTTGTACAGCTGCTCATGTTGACCAGATTTATGAAATAAATTAAATTGAAAGATACTGAACTCAAGAAAAAAAGCACATGGCAGCAAGTGAATTTGTTGCGTTTATGAGATGAGATGAGTTACAGTTGGTACTGCTTACACAGATGTGATAACACATAACGCAAAGGCAGGTAGGTGACGGAATAAAAGGCTTTTATAAAGAAACAAAAAGGCAGGTGGCATAAAATACAAGAAGCAGGCTCGGATGAATGGGAGAACGAAGGAACTGCAAAAACTAAATAAAAGTGCAAATTAAAGTAGCACTGGGAACACGGGCAGGAACACAGGAGACACAGGACTTGTCACTCCCTCCAGGTAATACACAACACCACAGATCTTCCGTCACTGATGGGTTCATTCATCTCATTCAGTGAACATCACCGCGACGATGTACAAAACCTTTAACTAAACACGCCTCGCTGGCTGCGCATCACCGAGACGGAATGAGTCAACCTGAGCTGTGTAAATCTTCACAATGGCCAATTTCACATCATCTTGATACTCTAACTGCCGGCGGAGTGTAAACGCCTCGAGCTTCACGTGTCTTTTTTGGAGAAAATAATTCAAATGTGTCCGCGAACAACATAAACTTGTTGATTGCGACAGCTAAATGTGTCCCAGTGAAACACAGAAAAAAACGTACCTTCCGCTTAATCTCAACACAAAACAATCCTTATACATAAAAAAAAGTCAACAATAATAAAATGTAAACAAATAATAGCATAAATAATATTTGTGGCAGTTAAGGGTGCTGTAAGAAGAAATGGATACCTGTTGGATTCATACTCCAAACAAATAAGGGGGCAGCAAATCACCAGAGTAATGCTAACTGCTGCTAGCTGTAGCTGCTGACGTTAACCTCAGTTAACTGTGCAGCAAGTGGTTATTTTAGCTGACTCTGCCTGGACGGGCAGCTCGGCGCACCAGAGGAGTGTCAGTGTTGTTTTCTGTCGGAATATTTACCTCTTGGGCCACAAACTGGGTGGAGGCTAGCTGAAAAACATGCTAACTTTGGTAGATATGTCAATACAAAGACACTAACGAGGCTGATGTGAGACAGGTGTGTGTGTGTGTGTGTGTGTGTGTGTGTGTGTGTTTGTCTGTGTGGAAACTGAACAAAAAGAATGCAAAAAACTAAACAAACATTAAAAACTGAGCAGATGCAAATTATCCCAAACTTCTGTTTTACAAGCCTCGTTGGTTCTGATCTCTCACCGTTCCACTTCGCTGTATTTGCTTTTGTTCGCAAAGCGATCGCAAGAAAACTTTTCTTACTTCGCTGTCACAGCTCTCTGTCTCGCTTTCAGGAAACCATCCAAACTTCATCCAGTACATTCACTAGTTTTACAACTCTACACCTCCCATTGTAAAAAAAGCGGGCTGGCTATTGTGAGCTGCTGACAGAGCTGCCTTTCCAGCGCTGACACACACACACACACACACACACACACACACACACACACACACACACACACACACACACACACACACACACACATACTCGCAGGCACAAACAAGCAAATCCAAATGCTGTTTCTCACATCCTTAAAACTCTACACACAACCTGCACAGAAACATACGTGCATATGAGCACATTGGTTTCGTTTTCTCTGTCTCTCTCTCTCTCTCTCTCTCTCTCACACACACACACACACACACACACCCGCACACTTTCTGACATCAGTGGGTAGATAATAAGTGGTTGTTGAGAGGGAGTGTGTGTTGCTAAGTATTGTACCTGTACCTGCTACTTAACACACACAGACTGTCTGTATGATTTAATTATCTGTGTGGCTGCCGCACACACACACACACACACACACACACACACACTAGAGGAAAACTCACAGACACTCACTGCACACACATAACACCTGTACTGAAAATACGGCATTGTCTCCATAGTGATGTTGTCAATACACTCGCAATAATCATAGAAGGAATGCAACAGTGGGTGTCCCTGGAGTGTGCCTACATACTTGTGAGTGTGTGTGTGTGTGTGTGTGTAGACAGTGATGCAATTGCAATTGTGCACTCATGCTAATGTGCAATGCATTTATTTTCTTTTGCTATAATTTCCAGGTTTTCACATTAAACACCTCGCGTATCCTGCCTCTTTTTGGAGAGTTGGTTGTACACGTCCTCAGAAATTAAATGTGCAAAATATTGCAGCGTGTGTGTTGTATATCTCTGGATCACAAGGCAACCGTAACTATTATCCATGCCGTCTGTCATCATCACATGTCATATCAACAGTATGTTTTGGGCGGTTTACCCTTTGGATCTCCTATCCGTGATGTTATTGGCCAAGAGTCCGACACGAGATTCCCTTTCAGACGTGTTTTCATTCAATCACGTGTTGACACGTCATCCTGTCACACAAACAGCCTTGTGAAAATAAAAATAGATAGGTTTTCATAAAATGCCAGAAACACAGTGACTGAGTGTGGAAGGATGAGTGTGCATGGACGTGCGTGAGTGTGTTTGTGCGTGCAAATGTCTGCGCTCGGTATCAGACCGCCAGGAGAGGGGATTGACGAGAGTGTTTGTTCTGCTTCTTAAAACAAACTCTCGAGGCAGATGAATGATATCAGGCGGCGCGATTAACGGGGACAGGGCTGAATGAAAACCTATGAGGTAGTCGTTGTGCTCCCTCCTTTTCCCCTCCCTCTCTCTGTCATGCAAACCCTTCTGAGTCCTGTTTCATGGTCAGACTTGAAGTTATGGATCACGTCTGCCGCGATTCAGTGAGTAAAAAGTCAGCTGTGGAGGAGGCCAGAGAGAGAGAGAGAGAGAGAGATCGAGCGAGTGAAAGGGAATTTGAATGTACATAATGTTAACAGCGTGGAGGGGATGTGGAAATGAAGTCGTCTCGTAAAGCCGCGTTGCTGCGGTGCCACTGAAGAGGCCACGGACGCTGGCAGTGCTTCTGACTGGCAGCGCCAAGCTCCTCTTTCCCATTAAGAGTTAGAATAAACTATTTATCTTTATTATATACACTCATCTGTCAAAGCGCTTCAGGAGGTCCGGGGGTCCAAATCCATCAAATACAACATGTATGTATATGTATTTTAATGTTTTAAATATTTGAATTGCCCGACGAGTGGGTGATTTATTTCGCCACACATTTAAACATTCATTTTTTCTTCTTTTTAGTAATTTAATATGCACATTTTTCATTTAGATAGGTTTAATCTGGGGTTATTTTTTTCTCTCTCTTCAGCACTGCTGATTGGGGGGATGTGTGCGGTTAAGGCGGGGAACTTCATAACTGTTCAAACAGTTTCCAGAGAAGCTCTATCTTCGGAGAAATCTAGAGAGTTCTGGTTTACCAAAATCAACTTAGCATTAAGATCAACTGTAAACGGCCCGTCTGTTAAGAGGCTTCCAACTGTCTCACGTCCAACTCTGTGAGGACCACACAGTCCTCCCGAGCGCAGTCCAACGGCAGAATACAGACTTGTGAATCTGACGTCAGGGCTGAGATGCCTCTGGGAAAAACTCGCTGCTCTGTTGTCTCCCACGTGCCTGTTCAAGAAGCTCATTGTCGCCACAGCTGAGAAGTGGTGGGCAGAGTTGGCAGGCTCCCCGGCCGCAGACAAAACTTACATTTGGTCTGTGGCTGCTGATGAGGGCAGCCACATTGTTTACGGTGCGATTAAGTTAACAGGTGTTGCTCACCGAGAAGAAAAAAAGTGGGAACTTTCTATTGTTATCACGTTACTGAGAGATTTGTTCACTTCTCCTCTCTGACATTGTTTAAACTTTTTTTTCCAGGGCGGTGGGAAGTCCGCTGGTGATGGACCCCAACAGCATTTGCAGGAAGGCGAAGCGTCTGGCGGGGAAGCAGGCTGAGCTGTGCCAGACTCAGCCGGAGATCGTCAGCGAGGTGGCCAAAGGGGCCAGGCTGGGCGTCAGGGAGTGCCAGTACCAGTTCAGATACCGCCGGTGGAACTGTACCAGCCACAACAAGTACTTTGGCAAAATACTGCAGCAAGGTGAGTGAGAGAGGAATTAATGTCTTCTTGCGTCTTCTTACGCATTTTGGGAAATAAACTAATTCTAATTTACAGACAGTTTGATGTGAATATTGATACCACTCTCATGTCTTTTTGTTCACTAGGAAGCTAAATTAGCTTAGCTTAGCATAGACTGGAAACAAGCTGTCAGAAGGTAACAACATTTGTGTACAAGCACCTATAAAACTCGCCAAGCACAGTGTTACTTCCAACATATTTGGCATAACAGAAGTTGGCATTCTATGTTTCTTTACATTTTGATACCATAACAACACTGTGCTTGACGTCTGTTTAGGTTTAGGCCCAGAAGCCGTCGTTAGGGTCAGGAAAGGTCATTTTTTGGTGTAAAATACCTGGTTCTGTCGGTATAAACTCACAAAATTTTGTTTTATTGCCATAAAGATGCCTGTTACCATCTCCAACCATCAGAATTAGTCTAAATCCCCAAAACGTTAACAAAGCTACAAGTTGTTTCCCCATTTTCAATCCTTTTTCTAAGCTAAGCTAATTTTCTCCTGGCTCTGGAGCAGTATACTGTCGGTCATATGTGTGAGTGATATCAATCTTTTCATCTAGCTCTTGGCAAGAATTAAATAATATTCCCAAAATATTGAACTTTTAGGCTACTTAACTTACAGGAAGAAACTCTATCCCAATTTGTAGAGTTTATTTAAGCTATAAATGAGTGTTGGCGTCAACTAAATTGCGTTTAACAGGTCGTATCGGCTTTTGGTTCGGCACTCGCTGAAAAGCATTTGTGACTCACTTCTATGGATTTTTTACCCTGTTCCTCGACCAACATAGCTGATGGAAGAGATATAAATTCCCACAATCATCTTTCCTCTCTATCAGTCGTTCCACAAGTCTTTTTTCCTTGGTTTAAAAAAAAAACACATTGAAAATACTGCCACGTCCAATTTCTCAACCTCGAGTACCTTAGGATCTGAACCCACGACCTCGTGACCGCAGCCGACGGCCTGACATCAGCTTGAGGTCAGATCCCCGTCTGATGGCACTCCAACAGACAAGGGCAACTGTTGTGCCTCAGACCAGACATATTCACACTCGACTGACTCTCCTCTTCATCAGATTGGGCACGCTCGAAATGATCAGCGAAAATTGCTCTTTTCTCTTAACATCTCTCTGTGAGATCTCCTGACATCTTCCTCCAGCTCTTTGAAGTCTGTAATATAAATGATGTTGGGTCACCGCCGGGTCTCTTCCAATTACTGTGTTGGTTTTTCTCTTGTATGATTAGACTCATAGAGAGCTGCTTGTCTCTTCCTCGACTGGTACGACAGGGAGTCTTTATCTCTGTGTTTAGTCAACAAACAGGGAATAACCGATATTAATGTACAACACACAACAAAAAACGTGTCAAGCGTGTTATTAAACCAATTTTGGGCCTCTCTGCTGGAAGATTTGCACACTGAAGTTTCGGGCTCACCTGCCATTAGCGTCACAAGGATGCCACGCTTGACATCTTAATTATATTAATTTTCTGTGCCGTAATGTAACAGTCAATGCCGATTTGTTATTTTCAATCTTTTTCCATCAAAGCTGCACAACATTTTGGAAAAGTTGTGATTACGTCTTGGACTGACTTTACATGAAAATTCCAAGTTAAGTTGTTTTTATTAATGTGCCCCAGCTGTTATTTATTCAGGGTTATATATAAAATAGCAATTACAATTGTCAGAAAGAAAATAATTAATGCTCGAAGACCTTTTAAACCAGAACTTTGCACGGCTACAGTCAGCCTCCACCTTAGACAAAAGTTTTGTAAAGTTTGTGTATGTTACACTAAGGAAGCTTGATAAATATAGTTTATGCTCACACATAAAAGGGAGGATACCCAGATTTTCATTCTCAATTATGTGTACTTGATCTTGCTTTTAAGAGCATCATCTCTCTAAACCAGCGGTCCTCAATCCTGGTCCCTGGGGAACCCTGACCTGCATGTTTTAGATGTTTCCCAGCCACACCACACCTGAACCAAACGAGTGGGTCGCTATCAGACTCCAGCAAATGACGAGCTGATCACTGAATCAGGTGTGTTGAGATGGGATCCATCTAAAACATGGATTAACAAAAATATCTCTGAAACACACTTTTATGCACAATTTGACTACAATCTTGACCATTAATCCAACTGTTGGCAATGTTCAGTACGGATATGTTGAAACTTGACATCTGATATATGCGAACTTCACACTTCTTCATGTTGTGCTGACATTTTTTGTCCCCCAAAAAAAACTTCCAAAAAAAAACACCTGGTTCATTGCTTATTTTGTTGTTGTTTGCAAAAACATGAAACACTAGTTAAATATATCCTGTGGTTTTGTGTTTACAAAACTTGATACGCCAACTTGAGCAGCAGTCTCTCACTTGGCGAGCCTTCTCAGTCGACTGAAACATTGTAGAAATGTTGATATAATATGTTTGAATCGTACAAATGTTGAGCGTATCCATTGTTTACATAAAACTAAAATGTCAATGTTTTATTCTGGTAACTTGGGTTGGTGTCGCAACATCCGAAAAGTCGACATGCCAGTGACTCGTGTAGCTGATGATTTAACTGAGTGTTTTTTTTCCCTGTTATCTCGTTTGAACGCACGACACTACCAGTGTTGTCAGTGTCTCTAACAGACCAGGAGAGAAGGAGAGAAAAAGAACGACACAAAGACAGATCGAGACAGAGAGGAGGAAGAGAGAGGGAAGCGGGGACAAGAATCTACCAGCAGAAGGCCGACTAGCAATTAATCATAAATTCCTGCCTGTCTATACGGAAGGCCAAAGTGCTCCTCTGTTTTGAAGCCTTTGTCCTCAATTACCTGGATCTGCTCTTAATGGCTGTTTATCATGACTCGTACCAGTAAATGTCAGAATAAAAGTGCCTTTGTATTTATTGCTCACTTCCTATAAGTGGTTTACTTAACCTCATTGGCCTCTATTTAGAGTTTTTATGCGATAAGAGGCAGAAATTACTCTAATCATAAACATCTACGTTTTTCTTTGTAGTGAAATGAGACAGTCTGGTGCATTTAGTCCACTCATACCGTGTCTCCATGGGGATGTTGTCTGCTTCTATTTTGACACTAAGATTGTATTAAGATTTATGTTTGATTATATTTTCGGCTGGTGTTGGTTAAAGTTGTATCGAGGCAACGCATGCAATGAATCAGACACACCTGGCAGACTATCAGTTGACTGCATGCATGCGTTTGGCCAGTTTTGCATTGTTGGGGGGGGTTTGAGTTGAAAGCGTTTCTCTTCGCACCAATCACAGATTTGTTATCGTCACTGTGAAATATCTTTTTGAAGAGGCAGGGAAGCTGCTTCGTCACAGTAAACTATGACATAAACAAGTTTGATGTGGCTGCATCTGTCCCTAATGAGTTTCGTATGTCTTTATGTAGACGTTTCTTCTTCATCTGGTGCCAGAAAATATCTATTTTCTGTGTTCATATGCATATGTGAAAACGTGTTTCAGTAAATACTTTGTAGTAAATAATCTGATAACCATACGGTGTGAATATTGGTCTTATTATTTTACGATGATGACAACATGTTCTCGCTACCAAATTGGGGCACTTGGTCCAGTGGCCTTACGCCTCAAACTAGCATCAGTTTTGCATGTGAAAGGTTTAGCAACAATAAGTAATAAACAACGTCCAGTTATATTGTGAAAGTAGTGTGCTGACAAACTGTTTTTTTATTATTCTTGGAATGTTATTAACGTTGTGAAATGGTCACGGGTTGGTTAGATTTAGGCAAAAATCCCCTACTTGGTTAGGGTTAGGAAAAGATTGTGCATTGGGCGAAAGTATCCAACGTAAGTTACGTAACTGACATCACTGATGTCACGTTATATCAGGCAATCATTTACGTATGTTAACCTCCTTATGTTACATAATTTAAAAGCGAATTTCTCTTGACTTGTGGTCAGAAATTGGATGCAAACCCTGTTTTTGGGAGGGAAAGTCCTGTGACTGACTCACTCCAGCCTGACTTGGACTTTCTCTGTCTTTATACTGCTGCACTAGAGGAGCGCCTCTAAAAGTGACACTGGAGGAGTACCATGCCGCATGTTGGCAGTGACGTCAGGCTGGGTAATGATGATCTGGTGATCTCAGTGCGATATTGGTTTGTTTTTGTAGATTTTGAAAAATTGAGAGAATATTTGTGGTGTCACAGGGTTATACCTGTGTAGTGAAAACAAAGCCATGGGGTGTTTATGTCTGGAGCACAATCGAGCTGGCTGAACCATCTTTTTTCTGCCTCACTTAACAAAAACATCTGCAGGCTATTTTCACCTTCAGTTCAAACAGAAACCTTGCAGCGCTGATTTGCTTTGTGACATGCTAAGGGGTGGCACGGCTGCTATGTGTGTCTGAGGAAGAAACTGAAGACTGTAAATCTTGTCAGTGGAGTGATGAGATAAGTTGCATGCATGCACGTGAGTCTGTGTTTCAATCAAGACGCCGATCACAGTAATGCAAACATCACATCTCCAGATTTATGGCTGAAATAACACAGACATTCATGTGGCACGGTGCACGTCTACATTTTGCCTACATGTTGACTTGTTGACCAAAGCTAGTGGAAGAAAAAGCAGAATGATTATGTGTGTGTGTGTGTGTGTGTGTGTGTGTGTGTGTGTGTGTTGTGTGTTCATATTATGGGGGTTTCAGCTGATTTCACAACATTTCTGAAACACTGCCATTTCACACCAGTATTGCAGCGAGAGTGAGTGAATGAATGAACGTGTCCACACAAGAATGACAACTCATTTTGCGTCAGTATTGAAATGTTACCTTGTCTTGATTTGAACCTTTCATATTTAATCAGCTTCAAATCGAGGTCAACAATCTGGTTTCTCCTCATTAATCGGTGGGTATTATCTTCCTTTCCTTGATCACAGCTGTGTTTAAATAACATACAGACCCTGGAGCGGTCATAACTCGCGGTGCGAGCCAGCCAGCATACACTGATGCTACTAATCACATGAAGGAAGTTGCGGCTCCTCTTTGAATGTCATGATAGATTGTGTTACTGTGCGTGCACTGCTGCAGAATAAACAAGGACTCTTGCTTCGGGGTGCACGATGGTTGCAAAGTAATTAAAAAAACAGTTGTCAGACATGTCAAATATTTTATCACTGGTGATCCTCACAGGTAGACAGAGGTATACAGACAGGTAGTTTTGTGTATTAAATTGGTATTCAGCTACGAAATGTGGCGCTCCGTCTCCTCCTTCCATTGAATTCACGTTGTAGTTGGAATCGTCTCCCCCCTCAAGGGGTTGCCAGTTTGTTGCAATGTTAAGTATGCTAACTCCAGCCAGCTGACATTACAGATGCTAACTCTAGCTAGCTACTGTTAACATTGCTAACACTCGCTGACGTTCGCGATGTTGACCCTAGCCAGCTAAGATTGTCGATGCTAACTCTAGCTAGGTGCCGTTAATGCTTACAAACCTTCTCAGAATTATTGCACAGACATAAACAAAACAATCATTTTGGACCGGACAAACACTGTAAAATTATTCATTCACAATCATAATAATGTTTTTAAGGAAAAGAGATTTACATTTATTCTGCACCTTTCTACGAGCTCTGGATATGTATTATTGAAAAACATGTAAAATGTTCTAAATAAATATGACATTTAAAGCAAGGGACTAGAGCAACTGTTCTGTTTGTTGGCAGACAACACGATGCAGTACTTCCCCCTGACATGACACCCTTCCCTGTCTCCTTTTAGGCAAAAAAAAACAGGCAAGTACACAGACGTTAGGGTGCTGTGTTTTCCAGCCACATCTCATGACATTACAATCAAAATCATCAGCTGAAAACCTACCCAAACTGAAAGCTCTAAAACGGACCAGAGGACAGTCAGCCCCGGTCTGAATCAACCTGAAACTTATTCGAACGCTCATTGGGGTTGACCTGAGCTGACCCTGACAGCGACAGGCAGATGCTAGCAGCGGCACGCTGAGCCAAAAATGAAGAAAGAGCTGTAGTCAAAACAAGCAGCAACTCTACATTTTCCCTGTGCGTCAGAGTTCACACACCGCCTCACCTCAGAAAAAAAAACACATTATTGTTTGTAATTGTGATGATCAGAGGTGATAATGAGCTCAGAGGTGCTCAGTTGTACGACGTGTTATCACGCAGAATAGAGACCTGTGGCAACACAATGAGACCCTAAAGCACGCTGGTTGCCGTCTCACTTGGAACGACACGTAAAAGTGTTTTATGAACTGACGATGGGTTAAAATTACGACCT
Source organism: Diplodus puntazzo (assembly GCA_963678695.2). NCBI lineage: Eukaryota > Metazoa > Chordata > Actinopteri > Spariformes > Sparidae > Diplodus > Diplodus puntazzo. Next base: position 26,048,963 of record OZ023164.1, read on the forward strand.
CGTTAAGGGAGGAATTGAAATGGTAAACATGTGGTTAGAGTTAGGTAATGATAATTAAGTTAAAAAAAAACAGCAACACTGCACGACTGTTGGTAGGAAACGAGAAACAAACAGCGCTCTCTTAATTTTAAGTCCAATGTTTTGCGGTCTCATCCGTCTACCTGGATCTTGTCTCTATGTCCGTCGTTTTGCTAATTTGAATTCATTGATAAGTTTCGACAAGTGTTGTTTCCTCTACTCCTGTTTGTGCTTTACACTGTTTTTTTGTGCATTTATCTTGTCTTTATTTCCACTTGTCGTACCTTTTGCTTTCAGCTTAACTCTAGCTGTCTCACATTTCCCAAACTGGTGACAGTCTCCTACCACAGCATATCTCATTTGATTGTGTTTGCAGCCACAACAGAGAACTTCTTCCAAAGACTTTCTGGCAGACTAGATGCTGCAGGATGCACTGGGGCTCCTGCAGACCTCACCGCACACTCCGATGTTTGTGCAATTTGTAAAAACGCCTGATGTGACCAACAGCTAAATCCAGCAAAAAGAGACAATCCTCTTAAACACCTCACCCCACAAGAAAAGCAATATATGTTATTGAACTCTGCTTATCTGGACTCTTTCTGCACTGAACTCTCAGCTGTATCTTCCCCAGACCTGCCTGTATCACTGCCTAAAAGTCTAGAGTATTAAAAGAATATGTGCTAATTCCTGCAGAAGGGCTTTCTGGAATTAGAAGCAGACGTCGACAGGCCCAGACACCCTCCATGGCAGAGAATTTGTTTGGAATTCATGTCTCCGAGGAAAATATGAAACAGGGTGCCTCAAATCATTGGATTTTTGATAGCCTATTTTACGCATAACAATACCCCTCTCTCTTTCAGCACTCTGCTCTGTCTTTTTTTATTTCCCTCCTACTCTGTTATTTGGCTTTCTTTCTCTCATTTTGTCTGCTTTTAGTTGGATAATAAAATTTTTTTTTTTTTTTTTGCTGGAATCGAAACATATATCAACGTGACATTTGCTTCATGCAGATTTCCGCAGTGCATAAAAGGACATCCAGACCGTCTCCCTGCTTGTTTGGACACAGCCTCCGCTGCTATCCCCATATTGCAGTCATAATGAGTTGTGCGCTGATGTTTCACACACGTGTTTCTCTAAATGGATCCAGGGATGTTTTGGAGATGACACATCTTGATTCGAGTATGTCGCTGCTTCTGAAAAATCTCGGCTCCGTTCTGCTCAGCAGCAGGAACAGCAAGGTGTGGTCTCCCCGCCGAGCTGCAGCACACCACCACACCACCGCACACAGTCGCAGAAATGCTCTGCATGTACCACCATGCACACGTTAAGTCACAGATTTAAGTTATTTATTTAAGCTGGCGTCGACCTCAGCCAATCCCAAACAGACATGATGAGATAAAGACTCCGCGGGACCTGTTGAAATATCAAAATAAGACGGCAAAACGTTACACAAGCTGACTGTTTGTTCAACGGTTAGATCCACATTAAACAATACTTTTACACACACATATGCACACAAACTCGCCTGCGTTGGAGACATCTCAGGGTGTTGGTGTGTACAGCTGGTATTGATATCACGGCGGGCTGGGGTGTGCAGGTTTCGTCGCACGCCACCCATTCTGTGTGTGTGTGTGTGTGTGTGTTACCATTCCTAATGAATCCCATTCACTGAATCATGCGATATGGAGTTGGCAGCGTCGACGGTGGTGACTGCACGCTCGCTGCCTTCCAGCTCTTAGGAATAAAAGTCCTTCGCTTAGTCTCCACACACACACACACACACACACACACACACACACACACACACACACACACACACACAGACACACACAATGGTTCGCTAAGTGGCAATTCTTTTACTCTGCTCAGTCCCCGGTGTCCCATCTATCTGGGCAGAGGTCTGCCATTGACATTATTAATGTCCACAATAATTCCCACTGCTTGCTTGTTTCTAGGCAAAATTTACACACTCTTATTGTCAACAAATCCAGTGAAAAGACTGAAAATCCGCAAGGCATTAGACCATCTCTCTGTCCTGTTGCACACAGCTCCCAGCTCATTCCATTCTACTCTTTAAACATGACACAAATACAAACCTGATTCCAAAATATATGGGGTGTTTTTTAAAAGGGACCCCCCTCTCCCTTCTTCGGTGTGTTTTAAAGGTTGCTCTGCATGAGAAAGAATTTCGAAGTTAAAAATGTCAAAGTCAGCAGCAACAGAAGCTCCTCTCTCCCACAGAAAACACTGCTCCAGAAACGCCTCACCAGTAGCATCGCCTTTTATTTTGCAACATCGTGACATCACACTACATCACAATGTCACACATTTACGTAATTTGTGCCAGGAGGCTAGTTTGACACTCAAGAATTAATTTAGTACAGCTGCTCCGTTGTTCTTATGTAACTGGCTCAGGTATGTGTGAGTTGACCAATCAGAGTGAAAAGTGAAAACTAATTAGCGTTAAAGCTCAGTTTATCTATGTGTTTTTAAATGTCATTTTTTTTCTTTGCCAACGTTAGAGAGGAATTAAACGATCAGGTTTTGGACACACAGGCAATACTTATAGTTTATTAATCAGTTTATTGTTGGTTTTTGACTTTTAACAGGATGTGCTGACATAAGAGGGTCCATAAAATGCTCATTTTCCATGTACACACTTGGGTTTCTACTACAAATTTGTTACATGCTTAAATGTTCAGAAAACACAAAGTGCCCACTCCTGTAGCATCTCTATCCACCCTCTGTGTGACTGCTTCATTTGAGCACCTGTCTCTTTAAGGACCCCCTCCCAAAAATCCCAGTCTATTCTAATTGGTCAGCTCTGAAAGGCCCGAGCAAACACCACCCACCAAGTTTCCACAGCAAACCTGTCAGTGATTTGAGGGCGTGTCTGAGGGTGGTGATTGTACATCTAGTTGTGACTTCACAAATGTATGAAAGAGAAGGAAATCTTGCTCTGTTTAATACAGGCCCTTTTAGTTTCAGATAGAGATTTCTCCTGGATCCACCAGTGTTTTGTGACAACAGCAAAAAAACCAAAACAACCTAAAACCACTGTCAGTAGTACAGAAAAAATGAGGTGAGAGAATGAATGTGATATGTACAAAGAAGCTCCTCTCTCCTTTCGGCCCAGTAGTCCTCTTGAGTTTCTTTCATAGCTGTTCTTTTGTCGTTGAGTGAACGACAATAGCTGCAATAACTGAGGATAAAGATGTGTTGAGCCGAGGGTGTGAATGATGCTGAAGCCACCGGCGAGGACAGACGATCAATTTGCAGTTGTGGTTGGACGTGCCTTTGGCCAAGATTTTAAGCTCTGCACCAAAAATAAATCAACAGCTGTGGCGTGCATGAATGTAAGAGCATGTGTACGAGTGTGAACGCGAGGGGTGGGGTGGGGAGAAATAGCCGTACACTCAGCACCACGAATCCAATGACGCTTGAGGATTGAGGAAGAGATACTTTTATCCTGTTCCATGTAGCTGCAACATCGACTGCCTGGATGGGAGGAAAGATGCCTGGATGAATGGATGGAAACAAGCTCCTTTCGCTCGTAGTGCCTATGATTGATTGTGGAGGATGTGGGAATGATTCAATTTAAAGAGCTCTGTGAAAAGATTAAGATCATAATACTGTATTTCCAAATGTGTGTTGGGGTTGTGTGTGCAGCAGGTATCATGTGTCACAATGAAACGTTGTTTGTCCGCAGATATCCGGGAGACAGCGTTCGTTTATGCCATCACGGCGGCCGGCGTGACCCACGCTGTGACCCAGGCCTGCAGCATGGGAGACCTCCTGCAGTGTGGCTGTGAGGCGACCAGGAACAGGGCGCCGCCGAGGCCACCTTCCTCCTCCTCCTCTTCCTCCTCCTCCTCCTCCTCCTCCTCCTCCTCTGGGGAGGGAGTCAAGTGGGAGTGGGGGGGCTGCGGAGACGATGTGGAGTTCGGTTACGAAAAGTCGAAACAGTTCATGGACGCCAAGAGGAGAAGGGGCAAGAGCGACATCAGGACGCTCGTCGACCTGCACAACAACGAGGCTGGGCGGCTGGTAAGAAACAGTTTCAGAATGAACACCCTCAAATGTCTGTGCAGTTTCTGTTTACATTTTAAATAAGTAGAGATGATTGAAATCGGCTGAACACAACTGCAATGCACTCTGTGAATTTTTATTTTTTTTTTTATCTCCACTGCTACTACACTGTCATAAAAGCCCTCTGATATTTCGCCATAGTCTCGTAGGTTTTAGCAGCGAAGGTGTTGCTTGTCCTGTGGAATGTTCCATCATTCCACGAACATGCAACAGAGAAAGACATCGCCCCCAGCCATATTTGTGTAGCGGCGTAAGCTGATATTCTTACAAGAATCAGGTTTCTGAAACACAAAAACAAGAGCGTGCCGCACATTTTGTTTTCAAGCCTCCGAGGCAGGTAGCTTCTAACATTTCTTCAGCCCTTGTAGAAGTTTAAAGTCCCTCTTTGTCGCCCGTATGAAGTATAGCCCCGACAAGTCAACAAGCTACCGAAAGAGTGCAGATAGAGTAGCAACTTTTGAGAGTCTATGCTAATTAGTAATGTAGCTCGGTAAATGGTCCACATCACATTTGCTTTCAGCCGTCTTCGCTGGTCCCACTTTCTGTTACGCCCACTTGCAGAAATGTTGACACACGCACAAGCGAAAACACAGAGTTGCAAAGTTCACTGCAGTCGGGGTCAAAGGCAGGTAGAGAGCAGAGGAGGATTTTGGGATAGAGTCCAATTGTAGCATTAGCGAACAAACCGTTTGAACAAAAGACGAGACCTGCACACAAATGCCCAGAGGTTGAGAAATAAGCGTGCTGCGATGCGTGCAAATGTCTGTTTGTGTGCATGCATGCGTGTGTACTTGTATACACATTTTGTAAGTACCTGTGTGTGTGTGTGTGTGTGTGTGTGTGTGTGTGTGTGTGTGTGTGTGTGTGTGTCTGAGCCGGCAGGTGTGTGTGTGTGATGGGTTAATTATGTGCAGTATAAGTGAATGATCTGTTGTCAAGGCTTGTTAGATGTAGGAAGGCCAGAGGCAACATGGAGGGAGGGGGGTGGAGGTTGTGGAGTTAAATTCCTTCTGAATAGCGTCTGCTTTTATCTTACCTATCTATCAGTGTGTGTATTTGTGTGTGTGTGTGTGTGTGTGTGTGTGTGTGTGATCCAGTGGCTTTGTCTGTGATAAATCATGAAAACACAATAATAAATTACTTCTTTAGAGATCTTGCCATTCTGCGTCACTTCAGGGCACAAGTTTAAAAGATACCTTTGTCCCTTTTTTTGTGTTTCATCAACCGTCTCTCTTTCTCTTCTCTCATCTCCCGTTTGCCCTCCTTCACCTCTCTCTTTTCCCCCGTCGGCCCCAACCCCTAAACCCACCCCTCCCCTCCGCACTCTCCCCTCCCAGGCGGTGAAGCTCTACATGCGGACAGAGTGCAAGTGCCATGGACTGTCGGGCTCATGCACCTTGCGCACATGCTGGAAGAAGATGCCTCATTTCCGCGAGGTAGGCGACCGCCTGCTGGAGCGCTTCAACGGCGCTTCCAAGGTGATGGGAGGTAACGACGGCAAAACCCTGATCCCCGTGGGCCAGAACATAAAGCCGCCAGACAAGCAGGATCTGATCTACTCTGACGAGTCGCCCGATTTCTGCCTCGCAAATCGGAAAACTGGCTCGCTGGGGACACGGGGGCGCATATGCAACAGCACAGCCATGGACATAAGCGGCTGTGACCTTCTGTGCTGCGAACGCGGCTACCGGGAGGAAACGGTGGTGTTTGAGGAGAACTGTCTGTGTCGTTTCCACTGGTGTTGTGTGGTCCAGTGCAAGAAGTGCCTGGTCCAAAAAGAGCTGAGTCTCTGTCACTGATGAACTGATGAACTGAGGTTGGGAGCTGTTAATATGAATTGGTTAATTATAATTTCTTCTGTTACTTTTTGAGAACTTTGTATAAGTTGGCTAGTGTCAGCGAAGGATAGCATTTGGACTTTCGCTGCGATCCTTTTGTTTCAGTTTTGCACCACTCCAATCAGATAATGCCCCTAAAATGTTTTATTTCAAATGTTTTGATCCCGGTTCTGGATCTTGGTTCCCAGGAATTTTGGAAGAAAAAACAGGAAGTTTCAAAAGGCACAGAAAGTAGATGCAACCACATGGGTACACTTGCAAGGGGGGCTAAAGGAAGGGAAACAGAGAAAAGTTTCTTTCTAAACTACTTATTTTTCTTTATTCTCGTATATGAAAAAGGACCAAAGAATGTGAAAATGTTCCATCTCAATGAAAGAGGAGGATATGCATGTGCCACAGCTTCTTAGTGTCACTTCCACCAACAGTTTAGTAGCAGAGATGCTTGACAGTGACTGCTATCCCAAAACCAGGAGTCATTCCTATGTTTCCAGGGCCCAATTTTCCTGGATCCCCACATTTACATGGCACATAAAGGGAACGTGACAAAGGGTTCCATGTTCCTAGAGTCCCAGAGAACATGGAACTCTGGAAACATGGAACGCGAAGACTATAGATACGGCCCCTAAGAACCAAACGATGATGAAAAGATACAATTTCCTACATTGAGCGTTCGCTAAGCCCCTAATAACAATTCCAGTTATCCATCCATCCATCATCTCCTGCTTATATGGGGAAGGGTCACATCCACCAGCCACCATACCATGTGGAACGATGGCACTTGTGTGGCCTACTCCTTCTGCCAGTTGTTTCTTTTGGTTTGCTCTTGGCTGACATCTGGCCATGCCGTGCTTGTGGCTCGGATCTGGCAAACAGTGGCATGCCCATGTGCCATCATTCCACATGGTGTGTGGGCTCAGTGAATATGTCTGGTGTCGGCAGCAACGATTTGCTGCCATGGATTACATATGGAATCCCTCCCACGACTTCTGGGTCTGCCTCGGGGTCTCATTTCAGTCAGTTGGGTCCGGGAAACCTCCAAAGGGAGGAACCCAGGAGGCATCCTGATCAGATACCCGTACCAGTGGGTGGCAGGCGACGGCAGGGACCAGGGCATCCCGACCCCCAGCGTCACAGACTGGTCCTAGGTTTGAACAATTACCAATCAAAATTCTTCAGTTCAGTCAGTCAGGTCAGAGATAAAGAAATGACTTTGTCTTGGTCTTAGAAGTAACTCTGGGGCTACTACAGTAGGGCACTAATTAGGCAGGCATGCTATCATTTGCAGCCTTTGTTAGAGCAGGTAAACACAGAGTTTAATCCGCAAACTATTTTAAACCAAGTATCAAACTTACTGGAGCCCCATGCACACTGATTCAGCCTGCACAGGAACCCAAAGCTTGCCTCAACAGACCTGCCATGCCTTGTTACGGTTGCTAAACCGTGACTGGGCAACTGTTGTTTGAGGGAAGGCTTTAGCGAACCATCAATTTGATAAACTGGCCACTAATCAAAAATGGTCACAGTGACTATATTGAACTATCTGATATTTTAAGTCACTCTGAGACATTTGCTTTCTATCTATAATGTGCTGTTGGATCACAAGAAGATAAGGATGTCACCATGACCCCCAATTCCAGTACTTTCATTTTACTTCGACGTGTGTGTTCAACAGGATGACTTTGCATAATTATTAGAGCATCTTGACATTCTACCAAACATGTTGCTATCTGCCCGTCTCTCATTTACAGTAACTTAGCCTCCCCATGTAATTGAACAGGCACTCCCAATACAAAAAGATGCTGGTCTTGACTTTTCTTTACATAATACACATAAAAGGGAAACGGTATCACATTATCATATTTGAAGAATGCTGTCAACACCGCTGTTTTGCAGGAGCGGACTTGGCCTGCCAGCAAAGACTGTTATTTATATAGCGATTTGATGACAAGACTACTCACTTCCATCTCTCTCAGAAGCACTTTGGATATGATGGCTGCCCTGGACTTCCTCAATAGCTTGGCAAAAAACAAACAAAACAAAAAAAAAAAAAAGAACCCTTTTGGGGTCGTCTGTTTCTATTACACCAAAAAGAGAAACCTTTTTATTTACAAGATGTTGTTTGGTATCAAGAAAATGTGTATAATGTATTTTTGTTTATCTGTTATGATACACAGGGCTAATGTAATAATGCACTTTGGATGTTAGCTTTTCGTTTGATACTGTATGTGCATAGGTGCGTTGTGTGCGTACGTGTGAGAGAAAGTGTTACGTATGTGTGTGTGTGTGTGTGTGTGTGTGTGTGTGCAGGTTGGCCAGTTATCACCGTATCCTTCAGTTGACAGCACCTGTTATATATCTGTTAGTCGCTGTCTCTCGTTATGTTGGTTATTAAAAGCACACCGCTCTTTGACGCGCTGTCTCCGTGCGAGGCAGACGAGATCCTTTATTTGTCGGTTAGCGGAGGAAGTATGTTTCCCATAAACCATAAATCATGTCATCTCATTTACAATTACGTTTTATTGCCAGACAATGTACAGTAAGTATACTGAGCTATGATATCCACGGCGCTTCCACTTGTTCTGTCAGCGCTGTGTGTCTCTTGCAGCGAGTGTTCTGGTGGGGATCTTATCATACCCTTAAGGATTCATCTTGCTTTGATCAGGCGGTCGGCGTGTTTATGTTTCGGGAAGATAGCATGATCAGACGAGGCTGTTACCGAAGTCACATGCTTTCAATATCGGGGTGCATGGAAGCTTTTTTGCAGGGCCTTTATCCAATTAATCACTGTCTCGTATGTTATTTTTTTCGAATGGAGCGCACAATGACTGAATCATTTTAAAACTAAGAGACAGAGTGGCTGTAATGTTGGCGATCTATCCTAAGATCTTGAAAAAACAGATACATGTAGACATCAATCGTTTTGGAAAAAACGCACACTTTTGTTAGCAGTAACAGAGTAATTTGATACACTTTGTTTTGACGTATTCATTAAAAGCATTTTGGAAAGAAATCCGATTTATCCCTGCCCAATTTATCCAATCAGGACAGAGAACTCCTTAAAGAGGCGGTCCTGTCGGATCCTCCCGTCTGCTGCTACATCTGGCGATTACCGCCACTTGTTCCCGTGGTGACGAGGAGAAGAGGGAGGGGTTGGCTAACTGCAAAACGGACAGGAAGTCAGCTGAAATGACAAGGACAAATGACAAATGACAAGGCCTCAAAGTGTCATATGATGCAGTTAGCAGTACACAGTGACCACAGTGGGTGGTTACTTGCATCTGATAGTATCTCGAAGATTCTATTTAACATAAGTTCAGCAAACACACAGGTTACGAAACGGCCGTATCTTATCAGCGGTGGTTGTTGGCATAACAATCCACAGATGGGTTTTTTTTTTTCTAGCACGACAATAAATCTCTGTACATGGTAATCGTGGTGACATGCCTCTCAGCAAGTTATTGTTGCTCTAACTCTTGATTGTGTCAGTGTAAGGCCTCGTGATGGTGGTGATTACCAGAAATAATTACAGGATGTTTCGGGCTGACATCGGCGTAACCTCTGCGACTGCACAGAACGTGACAGAGTCGAGACACAGTCATGTCAGTTGCGCTTTCTGAGTTTGTGTACGTCTTCATCTGGCCTGCAAAGTGAGGTGAACCTAGAACCATTTGATTATTATAATATTTAGCTGAATTAACATTAAGCACATTCCATGTACTTTTTATCTTTTGGTGAAAACAACAGAATAATGCAGTAAGAGAGAAACATTTTTTTTTTGCCAGAATGGGAATATCCATTGATTTGTCATCTATTTAAAGACACTGTGTCATGTTTGCTTCTCATTTCGTTATACTTTTCATTTTTTTGTATTCCTGCAGACGTCGTTTCATATCTGGATGTTACGTTGCATTTGTTCATTTAGCGTAGAAGTACCGTTTGTGACTCACATTCAAAACACTATTCAAATAAAAAGTAAAAACGTTGTTTTCTTGTTGTCATCTCATCTCATTCTTTCCACACGCAGGGTCGGACACTAATCAGGTGCTGAGACGCTATTTGTACAAAATTCATTATATGAACCGTGAACCACGAATTCAGGTGGACATGACACTCACTGGAGTAGCAACGCAATGACAGCACCCACTTTGTGTGTTGTTGCTCTAAGTGCAGGTGTCAGTTTTAAACTTTGAATGTGGCGTTCAGCTCAATCCTGACAGGAAACGTCCACATCAATCCTCTCTTACCAAATATCCTGCAGGAAGAAGCAGCACAAAGTGGAGATTTTAACCTGCCAAATTAATATAAACATTGATCAATTTAAAAACATTTTATGTCACTTTTATCCTCTAAATATCCTCCAGATATTATGTGTTGCATGCTTTTTGATTTGCTTTTTTTCAGTGTGATGATCTCTCCATTCAGCACATCTGCCTCCATTAGACTGTTCTTGCTACTCAGCAGAACGAGGTGTTGTTTTGAGGTATTTATGCTGTAGAAATGAAAAGACGAGGGGGGAAAAAAGAGAAAAGAAAAGAAAAGAAAAGTGGGCCTGTATTAGTTTGAGCTGTACAAGTTGACACAAGTTCATATTTTCCAGGAATTTGTTGCACGGTGGTGTGCAGCGGAGTCGGGCCAGCAGTTGTGTTTAAGACACGGAGGAGGAGGTAGGCCAAAGAGGAGGAAAATGCCATGGGGCACTTGTCTCCTTCTATCTCCCCTACTGTGGCCCTCTCCTCTCCTCTTCTCTCCTCTTCTCTCCTCTCCTCTCCTCTCCTCTCCTCTCCTCTCCTCTCCTCTCCTCTCCTCCTCGTCACAGTGTGCAGGCATTCAGTGCCGCACGGGCAAAGCCAGAGAAAATAGACAAGTGAGCAGATAGATTTATTGGGGCATTGGTATAAATATAGTTGCCTGTCGACATCTGTGTGCATGTGGCTGCATGTGTCTGTCTCCGTCAGTCAGTGTGTGTGTATGTGTGTGTGTGTGTGTGTGTGCGCGCGTGCATCTGTACGTGTGTGTGTGTGTCCATGGGAGTGTGTGCGGCCAGGTTAGCATGGGTGTATTTTTCCATGTGTCCCTCTGAGAGAGTAATAGTGTCTGAAGAATGCAGCATCGTCCCTAATAGAGATGAGTTCTGTCCAGTGAAATGTAACTAAGTACATTTACTCAAGGGTCGTACATTTTTGAGGTACTTGTACTTTACTTGAGTATATCCGTTTTCTGCTACCTTACACTTCCACCACACTACGTTTTGTAGGAAAATACTGAACCCTCTACTCCACCACATTTGTTTGATAACTTTAGCAACAAGTTACTTTGCAGATTACATGTTGTATCAGAGCCAAAGGAGAACATTTTAAATCTATTTATTTTATCAACAACAGATTTAAAAAAAACACTGGTTCTGATAATCAGTCGATTAACATGCACATTTACCTTTACTTATGCTGTCCATGCTAAAGTACATTTAACATGTGACTTTTGAGTACTTACTACAACAAAGTCAGTTCTCAACATTCAACATCAATACATGGAGAGAGATCAGATATATGCAGTTTTCACTAGACAGTGGTGTAATCTGTAAAGTAACTTGTTACTAAATCTGTGAGACAAATAAAGTGGAGTAAATACGACAACATTTCTTTCCGAAATGTAGTGGCGTAAAAATATAAAGTTGCGTAAAAATGGAAATACTCAAATAAAGCACCTCTAATTTGTGCCTGTGCTGTACTCGAGTAAATGTACTTAGTTACTTGAGTTTTTTGTTGGCTATTTCCACTGATGGAACGTAACTGAGTACATTTACTCGAGTTTAGCACATTTTCAAGGCAGTTTTACTTAACTACTATTTTCTGCTACTTTATACTTTCACTAGTTACTTTGCAGATTACACTCTACATTGGAGCCTAATACATGTTTAATTCATTTTTACCTGTACTTTGGATACTTACTTAATATTATAATTAATATCAGATACTTTAAGACTTTTAACTCAACTACTATTCACATGAGTGACTTTCACTTTTAACAAAGTCATATTTTAAGAGGATATCTTTACTTTTGTAAAAAAAAAAAAAAAAGTATGACCTTTGGGTACTCACACTGGTTTTGTCTCCACCTATAGTGACAGCACACACACACACACACACACACACACACACACACACACACACACACACTCTCAGACTCACACAAAGCATTAATGAAGGGTTGCCACTGTAAATGGATCTATAGTGTCATGCCACAGACAGTCATTTCCGCAGATCACTCAGGTAAACACAGTCCTGCCGTGTTCTTATCTCCTATAGTGCGAGTGTTGGTGGTCTGCTGCTTTTTTATTTGCTGTGCATTTCCTGTGTGTGTGTGTGTGTGAGAGAGAGAGAGAAAGCGAGAGAGAGAGTCAGCACAGCATAGGAGGGGATGAGATTATATAAAAATGAGAACTGAGTGGGCGGGAAAATTATTAATGAATAGAGGAAAAAGGGAAAGATAACAAGCTCACGGAGAGAGAACTTAGCGGTAACCCGACACTATAATGCTCTCCCATTTGTGTGAACTCTCCTCCGATCCTCCATCAATCTAGCAGCGAGATGTTGCTTACACAAAGGGCACATCTCGAGATCAGCTCTGTGTGGGGCTCCATCTGATACCGGTGACTGTAATTACAGGAGTGGTGGGAGCGACAGACACACACACACAGAGAAACACGTTGAAATGAAGCAATCTGACTTCTTTTCTCGCGGATGAAATGTGCACTGAAAAGTATAATTCATCACGCTTCCGAGATCGAGACACGCACATCTGCCCCAGCGCACGCACGTGACCCTCTGCTTTGGCTCGGCGTGTTTTGGAAGAGACAGTGATCTTTATGAGTTAATGCAGGCCCTGGAGGTGATGGCTCAGCTGCTGCCTAAGTTCCACGGCCCACCCAACTCGGCAGCAAGTGCTAAGAGATTTAATAGTCCCATTTTGTGCCCAACGCCGCATCCCCTCCGTTTAGGCACAGCTCGCCTCGGGGGGAAACCCTGAAAATGACATTTACTCAACAACACACGGGAGTGTTGGACTTGACTTATCACGCACGGGGGTTTGTAAGGCCCAACGCTGAGTGCTGAGCCAGATGAATTGCTGTGCAGATAAAACTCAGCTTGAGTACTTTTTTAAAATGTGTTTTGGCAAAAAAAACCAACAAAAAAAACCCCCGTCCTTCCTCCTTGAGAAATGTACAGTATGAGAAAATATGAGCGCCGTTCTCGAGGAACCTGTCATCATTGCAACATCCTGAAACAACACTTTGCTGCCTTGAGAAACACTCGCTGACCCACATCATTGTTGTGGGCGGATAAACACTGGCGTGACCTCGCCGTGTATCTCTTCCCTCACCTCCACTCCCTCCCCTTTAAATCTCCCCGCATCTGTCCCACATCTCTCTTTCTCTTCCTCCATCACGATTTTGTCATTTATCAAACTCCGTAACTGTCTCCCCCCCCTCCCATCTCCTCTTCTCTGTTATCTCTGGTTGTGAAAACATGGCCGTCAGAGGTTGTTGGGGAGATGGAGGGGGCCTGCTGTCTATTGTGGCTGCTTTGGCTCAGTGTGTCTGTTCCTTTGTGAAGATGGGGCAGGTCTCTTTCTCTCTTTAGGACAGAGACAATAAACAACAGGCTGTTTGTACAACAACAGGCGTGGAAAGCCTTGATGGGAAGCAGACAACTCCAACTTTTTCTCAAAGTGCGTGGATCACGTGCGCGCGGGGCAACTTGTGATGTGTGTGCACGCGCCTTTGCCTTTTGCGTATCACTAAAGGGGAAATGACGCAAACGACACACACGCAGACACAGAGGCATCCTTAAATAAGACCTTTGACCTCACAAACATTGGAGCTGCCGCAGTGTGTGAATGAAGAGTCCCATTACTGTAACACACTGTATATATACTGCCCTGATTAGCTAGATTATGGTGCTATCAAAGGGCTGAACAGTTACTTCTTTACAACCTGTGTATTTCAATATGAAGTACTGTACACATGATGGGCCAAGATGATCTATTCATTTAGGTTTTTGGACACTAGATGGCGTCATTGGAGCAGAAAGTTGATCTTCCTTACACCTCTGTTCCACCGAGGAGAACCAACTGCACAGAGAAGGCTGATGGTGATAATAATCAAGATAAAAAACACAAAAAACAACGACAACAAATACAATTAAAACCACATAATTGAATGATTACAATGAAGGATTAAAAGCTAATGCAGCAGAAATGATTTGCCGCCCCGCACTGCGATCAGCTCAACCTTTCAACCAGTGTAATTATTTGTGCTTACGTTACGTGTCTTTGGTTTGATCGAGGAGAAGAAAGAGAGATTTTAAGCTCGGTGACCCACATATTTATCAAACTATTCTTCATCTGAAACAACGATAAGGGTTTGTAAACACAGGCCTGGATAGTCTGTCTTCAGCATTCCTCTTCAGTTGAGCTACTTGCACACACACAACAAGAAGCAGTGCCCGTTTGCACGCACACACACACACACACACACACACACACACACACACACACACACACACACACACACACACACACACAAACAAACAACAGTTTGAGACAACAATAGCATGCAAACATGTTGTAATCATCTCCAATTAGGGATACCCAGGGGTAAGTGAGGCGGTAAGGAAAGCAAACGTTTCTGATCTCTCTTTAAAGACTGCGTGATTGTGTGATTGTGTGCGTGTGTGTGTGCAAATCCATTCATGAGAGACGGCCTCTTCAAGTTACCTTATTAAAGAAACCAAAACACACAAATTCAAACCCAGTGAAAGTCTTTGATTTGACCTTGAAAAAAAAAAGTTCTACAAAGCATCTGGACTGGACTTGAATCCAGGACAGGTCACACATTCACCTTATACTGTAAGATACTGAACGGCTTCCTGCTTCCACAAACCAAAAATGTTAATTTAATTTCATACTGAAACATGAGTTGAAGGCACCGCGCTCACCACTTGTTTTTTCTGTGGTGCTGGGAATCAAATCCTCCTCCCCCCAAAAAAATCAATTCCTAAGAAAATAGTAATTCCTGCACACATTTTGTTTTTATCTCTGCATTGATTTATTTTTTAAAAAATAACAACGTTCGAGTCACAGAGAACTTTTTCAAGACGCCAAGAGACTTGAATGCTTTGGGACCGAAACATCAATTTTTTTTTTTTTTTAATAAATCAACGCGGAGGTAAAAAATAAATACTGAAATAATCAAAAATGTGTTTCTGTTTTAAGCACACACTCATTAAACTTTATTATTTCTTAATTTTTTTTCTCTTCCAAAGTTTGAAGAACAACACTTAGTGTGACCTTATTAAAGGACCAGTGTGCAGGATTTGGTGACATCTAGTGGTAAGTTTGCAGATTACAACCAACTGAACAACCCTTTCCTCACTCAAACCTGATGGTGGCCACTAAAACCAGGGAAACTGAAAGGCCTTCTCTAGAATAACCAGAGTTAAGTTTGTCCATCCTAGGCTACTGTAGAAACATGACGGCACAACATGGTGGATAAAAGGCTCTCTCTGAGGTCAAGATAAAACAATGATTTTTGGTCATACACCCATGAAAACATAATGACAAATCTTGTTTCTGCCAATAGATCCCCCTAAATCCTTCACACTGGACCTTTTAGAGGCACTTTTCAATTCAACGTTTGGCTGAACCGAGATTCTATAATATGACTCTTTCACTTCCCCCCCTGCCGACAATCCAGGAAATATTTTCTTTTCCATTCACCGGGGAAAAACAAACTCACATGAGTTTAGCATCCCACGTTGGCGCCTGTTTTGCTAAAGGATCCTCGGCGAAGTCTTTCACCTCCCCTCAGGCATCCGCTCTCTGTACGTTCTGCGGATCGTCAGGATCATCCAAAATAAAGCCAGTTCTCACAACCCCGGGATATTTTCATTCCCCACAATGACGGGTTAATTGATTAGAACCACACTGAGGTCTCGGCATGAGGATTGCAACACAGATAGAACACACGCTGCAGTAAGAAACAACTTTGTGGCTCTTCTAATAACATACATGTGTTACTGGTGCTTGGAAGGTACAACAAACATTGGATCTACAGCAGAGCGGAGAACATGTAGGTGAGCGGTTTGGAGCAAAGGAATGTATCTGAGTACATTTCCTCAAATACTGTACATATATAAGAATATGAAGCACTTTACTTGAGTGTGTCCATTGTCTTTACTCAACTTTGTTTGGACAGCTGTGGAAAGAGTGCTAGTAAAACTATTGGGATTAAAATAATACAAAAAAGTACAAAAGAGAGTATTCTTCTCATAACACTACTCAGAGCATTAGTTACTTTTTAATTATTGATGTTTAACGCATTATTAATGGCAGACATTCAATCAAAAGGGGGTTTCTGTGTCTGTAAATCTTCACGTGTCAGGTTTTCATTCACCTTATCTGCTACAAAACTGCGGGTTAAGATATGAATTTAAATTCACCACAATCATGGTTTGGAATGTAGCTGAGTAGATTACGTGGTGTAATGCAAACTTAAGTAAAAGTAAAATCAAAGACTTGAAAAAGCACCGCCAAAATTGACTTAACTGCGGTAATTTGAGTAGCTGTATGCGGTTACATCTGCCGCTGGATTTGGAGGCAAATATTGGACATCACTACATGTATTTGATAACTTTGATAACAGTCCGTTAAGGCTGTTTTCTTTTGGTTGAATGACGATGAAAAACTTGAGCTGTGCTTCGGAAACAGAGCTTTTTTTTTATAGCAGATTTTCTTTGTCAGGCATCGGAGAGGAGGCAGAATCTTTCGGCTCATTTAAGAGAACTACTGTTTAATGATGATTAAGATATACTGAGATAAAGTTGTACAGTGATGGGATGTAAACAGGTGCTTTCAAGCACTGTGCTCAACCACAAGTTTGAGGTACTTCTGTTTTACGTGAGTATTTTCTTTTCCTGCTGCTTTATACTTCCAATCCACTGAAATTTGGAGGCAAACGATGTCCATTTTACTCAATGCAGTTATTTGACAGCTTTAATTACTAGCTACTCTGCAGACTGCATGTTCCATCGGAGCCAGAGTAGCACGTTTTTTAAATGATCTTATTAGCAATAAGATGACATAAAACATGGATTGTGATAATTAAACAATGCTGGAAAATGTTGCATCGGAGAATCTGCTAGGGAGGCTATAGGCTGACCAACAGTAGAACGTCAATAAATGTAAATATATATATTATCTACTGTGACGTGAACTTTTGATATTTAAGTAAATTTATCACCAGAGTATATTCAATATCGGATACTCTCAAACTCAAGCAACATATGTACTGGTGACTTTCATCAAAAGTAATAACAAAGTAATATTTTAACACAATAGCTTTACTTTTACTCAAGTACGACCTTTGGATACTTTTTAACCCTGCTGATTAACCTGCTTTTTTAAAATGCTTTCTCTTCTCTCCGGTGCTGTAAGAAAAAGCCAAGCTTTGTCGTACTTTCACTTGAGTAAAAGCTTCCTGAGCTGAAGGACTCAGAGAGCAGTTTTCATACGAACCGCTTCTTGTTTTCCACTTTCGCTCGTTCAAGACTTCAATCACAGACGCCATCGATCCCAAATACCAATGTTTTAACTGGCGGCCCTGTCATTTGTCCCCGCTCCCTATAGTGTAATTGCACAGCTGTCCGTCCCTCTGCACTGTTTGTCCTGCTCTCCATACTTCACACAGAATCACTCACAAAACATGTGTCCCGAAAACACACAAACACCCGTGCCGATCGACAGCCCCGCGTGCTCTTCATCCTCCTCTCTTTCTGTCCTCTGCGCTCACACAAACACACGCACGCCGAGCCAAGAATTTGCTTGTTAGAAGTTTGTTACTAGAGCTGAGCCTTGTAATTGACTAACCTCTGCTCTGCCGCGCTCCCCTCTGCTTTGCTCATTTTCGTCAGCTCCCTCCAGAACTCTCCAAGAAACGTGAACTTCGCCTGAACTCCCCGTCTCGCAGAGAAGACACGGAGAGGCGAGGGTGTGACAAGCATAACTTCTGTCAGATAATATACTGCATGGTGTACTGTCAAAGTGTTATTGGTCCGTGCGCCGGGAGAGAGCGACGTAAAGGGAAGGCCGAGGCTAGCAGGGGACCTGGGGAGAAAGTCGACGAGGGATTTTACATAATAGCCACAAGCTATCTTTAAATTACTATGAGTTGTAATTATTTCTGACCTTCTGATCATAAATCCTATCACAGTGAACTACCTTCTACTTAATTTGGGATGCATGAGATCCCAGGATGACAGTAGCGGCGGTCAGAGTTCATGGTAGTGTTGGTGAAAGTAACCATGACACCCGCTCTGCTATTTCAGCAACAATGAAGTCGACCTTGCAAAAAGTTCACGGCAGTAGAGAGGGGGACGCTGCGGACTAATGAAAGCTCATTACTGTACCGTGTCAAGTCCACCAAAGTGAAGACACATTAGGAACCCTCAACGGTGTAAAAAGGCACTAATATTCATCAGCGTTCGTATTTCACCTTTGAGTTTACAAGTGTGACGGAGGTGACCGGACCAAAGTAACCATGGTGTTAAACCGAGCATGAAGGCAGCAGTGTGGTAGCTAACAGGAAGGAAGTGAACTGGCTGCTGTGTGTCACTGGTTCTCATCCTTTTTGTGTCTTGACCCCCGCAAAAAAGCAGGTTTGTGTTAGCTCACAATTTCCTGAAAGTGAAAGCCACAAGCCAGTTAGCTTAGCTTAGCACAAAGGCAGAAAAAGTGGGGAAACAGCGAGGATGGCTCCCTCCAACCGTGACAAAAACCTTATTTATGTTGTTAGTTTAATCCGTACAAAAACTGAAGTAGCTAACATGATCCCCGTGTTTAAACTCTATGTGCTAAGCTAAGCTAATAGGCCCCTGGTGATAGCTTCATATATAGCATACACACATTAAAAGATGTGCTTTTTGCTACAAACTTCTACTGTAGTGCTGCTTCTGCACTTGACTGAAAACAAAGGTAAGTTTCGTGTTTCGTGTCTTCGTCCGTAATTACATAATTATCTAGTATGTTCATATGTATAAACCCTAAATGTTGACATACAAAAAACCCTTTATCTTGCGAGTTGATTTTGTAGCGTGAAAGTTATCTAAGTAGACACAATCTACTGTGTAAAGCAAAAATAATTACCATACATTATTTTGAAATGTAGACTTGCTTCACTTTTATTCAAACTTTTGTAAATGTTACATTTTCACATTATGAAAAACAGGTCGAGGAAGTCCGGTATGCTAAAAGTGTCTTGCTTTGCATAACACATCAGCTAAAGTTGCATGGCAAACTACGTGCTATTCAATACAGGGGATTTTTACGGGGAAAGAAGTGACCGCCACACTTAGTAAGAGAGACTTTCTGTTGAGCCAGAGGCAAAGACCACACGACAAAAAGAAAAGCCTTAAACCCAACTTGAACTTCAAATTGTCAAAACTGTATCTGTCTGACGGAACACAACCATAAAGAGGCTTACAGATAAAGTCTTATATTTCCATGTTTTTTAACATTTAAGGAGTAAATCACCACGGTTCCGTGACACTTCCACACTTAAAGTTAACAGTCTGATTGCACAAGACCAGAAACTATATATTCATAAATTCTGTATGACCTAATGTGTTTACATGGCACTCGCCACCAGACTGTGAAAACCTAGCTCGGCCGTGTCTCTCCCCGCAGGACAATAAAGTTTCAATTGAACCAGACACTGCAACTCGACAAGAATACCGACGCTGTTGGGAAAACCCTGTGTTTTAGTTTATTATTGAATTAAGTGTTCGGCAGCGTCATATTTCATGTAGCTGAGTGAGTGAGAGTGAGCGGAGCAAGATAAGAATAATAAATGTTTTCCATGGCTGCAGGAAAATCATGTTAAAACAAAAAAAAAAAACCACTCAGGCACAAAACATGGAACTGTGAAATGAACCTGGCGTGAGCGTTTGACAAAAATAAAGTCTTTATGTCTCCAGACGCAGGAGTCGAGTTGAACTGAGACTAGCGCTGAAATGTTTCCCACATCATTTTTAATAACCCAACAGGAACATGCTCTCCGGTGAAGAATGGGAAACAATTAAAGGTGTGTGTGTGTGTGTGTGTGTGTGTGTGAAGGAGAGGGAGAGAGAGGAAGACTGAGGAACTCACACAAAAAGAGGCAGAGAGCGAGAGAGAGAGAGAGAGAGAGAGAGAGAGAGGGAGAGTAGACGGCAGACCAGCTCCTTTGGCAGAGGACTCCGCTCCAGATGTGGAAGTTGTGCGTCTTATGTGTCGTGTGTCGTGTGTGTGTGTGTGTGTGTGTGTGCGCACAATATACTTTTCATTTTGAGTAATGTGACATGGGCCCGTGGCATGAATATGTAACATGTGTGAAAAAGTACCGTGGCCTGCTGGGACCTACACTTGTCATTTAGAAGTAAAAAAATTAAAAAATAGGCCCCAAAGTCATCAGCAGTGACACATTCTGCAGGGTTTGAATAGAAACAGGTGGAACTTTTAGGTCATAATGATATTTGTTTAAAGCACTTATTGACTCATTAGTTACATGATTTGAGGTCAGTGACAATCTGGGTATGAACTGACTTTCACATGAAAGTAGATTTTCAATGGAAGCAAATATCTAAACGCCCTGAAAGTAGTAAAAGCTCGTAGAAATGTTGACTTGTCTCATAATTGTTATTTATTCAATTCTATTTATTATTTTTTTAAAATCATGACAAATTATGTAAACAAGCATTTTGGATCATTTTTAAAAGTTTCATATTTTTTGACTTATTAAAAGGTACAATTGGTAAGACATTCCCAGCTCGTCAAATACTCAAGTGAGACTCGATAATCTAACTATTGGACTTTTTAGAGCTTGACTGTGTCACTTTTCAAAGAAGAATTAACACATCTCACAAATTAAAAGTTTAACGTTTCAACATAACCACTAGTTTATGCCAACGAATGTTTGCTGATGTTGGCAAATCTGTGGTAGATGTTGCTGTATAGCCAACATTTTGATGACTTTGACACTCCTCTCCACTTATGCTCAATTAGCAGCTGTTTTATAAAGATTTTATCGAGGTTTGTATAAATAGTGCGGCAGGTAAACCAACAAAAAGTTAACTTTAATGATAAGCTGATATTCAAAGTCAAAACAGTCAGAAACAAAGAGAATCTAAGAAACGAAAGAGTAATTAAAAATTGAAGACAAACCAGACACCATGGAGAAAAAGCAGGAACACGGGAGACATATATGAACCAACAAAGACTGAGGGGAAAACAGGCATAAATATAGTGGAATGATTAACTAATGCAACACAGGTCTATGTAGAATAAGGGCAGGAAAAAGACAAAGACAGGAAGTGGAAAGTAAAAATGAGACACAAGATATAATTTACAAAATAAATCATAGACCTGCTTTTAATCACTTATAAAACAGGCCTCTTAAAGAGACGCTAAGTGTCTGAATAATATTAGTTACATAACAATATCTTGCTAAAGTTTATTAGCATAAGCCAATATTAGCCACTGTAGCAGCAACAACCACTGAGCTTACTGACCGCTTTTTGAGAAGGGTATAATATTTTCTTTGAAAAGTTACATAGTTTTGGTTTGAATCAAATGTTTTACTTACTTACTTAAAAAAATCCCATGATGTGGAAGTGAAACTTACATGACAAGCATTTTATTTTTCTATCTTTATGATGACTATATTTTTTTTATCTATAATCGCGTCTTTTTCCAGCAGTTAAGGGGTTCCATACAGCCGGACTCTTTTCCGGTAAAGAGAGAAAAACATAATCTCTGACACCTTTTCATGATTTGGTTTATGGAGCTGCCTCACTGGGTTTCAAACGCGGCACAGCGGCAGCCCGACTCTGCTGCTGTTTTCGATTCTCCGAGTGGTGACATGGGAGCAAAATGTGAGTCATGTTTATAAGGAACTGTGATTCAGAGAGTCATGCTATCATCAGTCATGATGAGAGCGCGCGAGAGAGAGAGACACACACACAAAGATCGGGGATGACAGCCCTCGACACATCCTGCTGCAGAACCAAACTCAAAGTCACCGCCAGCAAACCACTAAGTCGACTAACAAGCCTGCTTTCCTTACATGCCTTGAAATAATTAAGCACAAAGTCGCCGTCGCTGCCAAATCTCTCAGATCAGGGTGCTGTGATAAATCTCTGTGGGAGCAAATTTGATGTGGGATTGTTTCCCTGATCTCCTAAATTTGTGTATGGCAACTTAATTGCGTCTGAATGCTAAGCTCGTGGAGTGTTTTACTGCTCTGGTGACTCCGCGCTGGCAGAAAGCTTGCTTCCCTCCACTGTCGGGGGGGGGGGGGGGGAACCTTTTTATTTGTGGTCTCTGAATCTTTATTCTAGGCTACTCATAAAGCACTGAGATGAGTGATATCATGTGGTCTTCATCAACAAGGGAGCTTTTTGTTTGACTTTATAGTCATTTAAATGGAAAGATTAAAGGCCGTGACACACAGGCAAGGTTAGAGAGCAATGGGAACCTCAGCCGACAGTTTTAACAAGCCCTAATTTCTTTCATGAGACTTAGTTCACAGGGAACATGAGGGTCCGCGCATTAATATGATTCAAACTTCACCAACCCGCCTCTGATACACACTTTATTGTTTTTTAATAGATGCTGGTTTACTGGAATTTAGTGTTTAAAATGTGTAAAATGTGCTAAAGGGCAACTCCACTGCTTTTTTGCATCAGTATCAGTTGACCTGTTTACTTGTGCTTGTCGAGTAAAACCCAGCCTGTGAAGAAAAGTTATATAATGTGCATGTGTAGATGGTGTAAACACAGGTTTCCAGGCAGGGAGGTGTGAGGAAAAGACACTGCTGCAGTATAGGAAGTGCAACATCTGATGTTTTTTAGAGCTTGACCTATACAAGGGGCTAAAAATCAGGGTATTTTGACATCTACTGCTATAATATATATAATAATATGCCTGTAGTGGTAAGTACTCGACTCTTTTACTTAAAAGTAGCAATTCACAGTGTTAAACTGCTCAGCTGGGAAATGCAGGACTCATTATAAGTGATAATGTTTATATTTTCATTTGTTTTTTTATACTGACATTTTGTGAATTTCCCCCTGAGGATCAAAACGTCTAAATATTATCACAATTAAGCTGATGATTATACTGTATATTTGTAATGGATTAATCTGAATCTGGACAGGAATTAGCTGCTGAAGTCAAGTTACTGCAGTGGAGTAAAAAAGTAGCTTCAACAGTTCCCACTAAATTTAAGCTGAGTAGTAGCATGAAGTGGAAGAAAGTGGAAATACTCAAGTAAAATGCAAGTGCAACAAAATTGTACTTAGTGCATGAGTAAAAGTACTTAGTTACTTTTCAACACTGAAGCCACTTTAGAGTATAATAAAATAGTGATATAAACTGTTTGTCATTACAGGATACCAATGTGGTAAAAAGTACCTGAAGTCCTACTTGAGTAAAGTATCAAAAAGATATAGATTACTTTGGTAACAAAAAAAACAAAAAAAAAAAAAAAAAAGCCAACCGTATGAATAGTCCTTGAATTACAGGTACAGTACAGGTAAAAGTAAATGACACATTTATTTACATGTATGTGTTGTATACTGTGGACTCTCCGATTATTGAATCAGTGTTTTGTTGCAATCCACATACAATAATTTAAAATGCGCTTCTTTGGCTCTGATGCCGATAATCTACAAAGTTACTGGTAACTAAAGTTATCAAATACATGTAGTGGAGTAAAAGTACAGCATTTCCCTCCCAGGTGTAGTGGAGTGGAAGTGTAAAGTTGCAGAAAATGGAAATTTGAAAGAAAAACACAAATACCTCAAACTTGTATTCAAGTACAGTACTTGTGTAGATGTACTCAGTTACTTTCCCATCCCTGCAGGGTACAAAAAAGGTGCGCACACATACAAGAAAGGTCAATCTAACCATCATAAAAAACTGTTTTTCAAAATAAAACCACGTTCTTCCTCTTTCAACTCCTCCTCATCATCTCCCAAAAGTGATCTCCACTTCCCTCCAACACGCTCTCCACCCTCACCCTCCTCATCCTCAGCACCGCTCCTCCACTGAGTATAAATGTTCTCCCTCACAGGGGGCGCAGGCTAAGTGTTCCTGCTGTTCCTTATCTGAAAGGATCTCTATCCTGCTTTAACGAGGCACTTGACCTCCCTCGGCGCTTCTCTACTCCCCGGCTGACGCAAAAAAAAAAAAAAAAAGAAAGAAAAAAAAGTGGGCTGGCGGAGCGCTAAGTGCAGGAGTTTAGAGGACTATCGGTGCGCACCGAAACATCACTAGTCAAGCAGACTTCATTTAGAGCGCCTATCTCGGTTCGGGCTGACTTCTCTCTCTCGGATGTTATACTAACGCAGATACGCTGGCGGAGATCACCGGGATGTGTACGGATGCGTGTGAGGGAGACAACATTTCCTCAAACTTGTAGCAAAGCCTCCCTCCATTCAGTCAGTTGAGAGGCTTGATGAAACTTTTTTTTTTTTCTGAATGAGTATCCCGCCGCTGGCTGGCACATCTGGACGCGGGGACCTCGGAGCTGTCAAGTCCAGCGCCAGCGCTCATAGCCGGACCTGACCTGACCTCCCTCCTCCCTCCCTCCCCACAAATCCTCTGAACTTTTTTTTTTTTTTTTTTTTAAAAAAGGCGGAATATGGGACTTTAAATCCTCCTCTTCTTTTCTTTCTTTCTTTCTTTTTAAAAAAACTTTTTTCTTTTCTGTTTTTCCATAATTACAAGGCACAACATGGAACACTCGGTGCTCAGAATAACGTGCGTCCTGGTGATTATCTGTCTCTTGGATAAAAGGTGAGTGGAGTTTAATAAGTTGTGAATTCAAAGGTCAAAAGTTAATTTCTGTGTTGGTGAAAGAGCATATGTGGTTCTTTTATTTCATAAAGCTGTATTAAAAAAAGAGGGTACTGCAAATTAAATAATTATCTGCATCAACAGTGGAGAAAGTCAACTTTTTCTATCCTGTACGCAAAAAGTTACACCCCCCCTCAATATGTGCTTTAAAATCAACAAATGAAAGCACGAAACACAGAAATGAAGAGTGTTTACTGCAGTCTGTGTTTTCACACGTTGTATCACTCTCTGTCATCTGCTTCCCATGCCTTCACCAAACAATGCTGCCAATCAATTTAAAAGTTTCCCTTTGGAGAGACAGTTGTTGAAACAGGTCCCCCTCTCTCAAAGCAGGAAACACAACAGGTAGCAACAGAAGCCGAACTGGAATTGCAGATTCACACACAGTTTGACGTGCAAGTGCCACCTAGAAAGAAACTAGGGCACCACCATGCAAATGACATAAAACAGTTTACATGTTAGGATCAAGCTGAACTTTTTTTTTGTTTTTTTTTTATTACTGTAACTCAAATCCAGAGCAACCGGTCGCTTTTTTTTTTTCCCCCCAGAAAGTAGCATGAGGTGATTTGTGAACTTTGAAGTCCTTGGAAAAAAAAAAGAGGAACGTACAGATGTTACACATGTTGATGAAACTATGGAAAGAAATGGTGTGCAAAGTTTCTGCAGCTGCCTCTCTCTCTCTCTCCCTGTGTGAGTGTGTGTGTGTGTGTGTGTGTGTGTGTGTGTGTGTGTTACACTCCTCCCTACACCTGGTATTTTTGTGTGCATGTCAGGGTGTGCTTGAGCATGTGTGTAAATTGATGTGTGTGTGTGTGTGTGTGAGTGTGTGTGTTCCCACAGCCATTCATGCCCCCTACTTGTGTGTCCCAGTCATACAAACGCAGAGACAGACACACAACCCGGTGTTTTACTTGTAATGATAATGACAAGAAAAAGGCTGCGGCACCTTCTCTGCGCTCAAGCCGTCATCAGCGCAGTCTGTGTTTTCCTCGTTACCGCCGTTACCGTTTCTCTGTGAAGTAGAAAAGGAGCTTTGACCGCTGTCAGCGGAATTGCTGCTGTTCGCATGATTGATCTGCAACAGAGGCAGCAGACGGTCGAGTGCAAAGACACACCTTAGAGCTGAAAAAAAAAGCCGCCGTATTTACACGCTTGCTGATTTTACAGCAGATACGAGGGAGGGAAGTTGCTTTTCCTCTGCTAACTATTGGATTCACACCAACAAAGTGGATGCTGCTCCCTTAAACTCACCTGTTCCACCCTGTAACTATTATCTTGCCCTGTTAAGTCAACCTCAAGGTGAAGATCGGGAGATAAAGCCTGAGTTAACGCTACATTTATGGACAGTTCGTAGCAGGTTTGGTGCGTGCCGTCAAACCGGTATGAACGCTCTGGAATTGCCCGCCGAACCTTTCATATTTTAAGTAATTTATTGGCGACAACTTTGCAGGATCGTAAAGGTAATAAATCTGGAAAACAAAAACAAAAAAAACAAGTTGCGGGAGTGCATTTTCCTCGGCTGCATGTGGAGATGGTTTTGCAAGAGTCAGTTACAACTGGGGCCATCAACAGGGCGTCTGTCTGGTACTGTGGGAACTGGGCGTTGGTGTGACACCCAGCATCATTAATGAGAAACCTAACAAGTCCCGAGTAGAGTTCTGCGAACCACAAGAGTGACTAGAACAGGGAGAAAAGATTTATGAGCTGAATGTTTGTCTCGTCAATAACCTGACCCCTCGTGCTCTTCATGCAGGGTAGACTCCAATGAAATTTTGGGCCTGAAGCTCCCCAACATCGACCCGATCCTGAATGCCAACACGGTGTGTCTGACGCTGCCTGGCTTGACGCGGCGCCAGCTGGAGGTGTGCATGCGTAACCCAGACGTGACAGCTTCTGCAATCCAGGGAATCCAGATTGCCATCCACGAGTGCCAGCACCAGTTCAGAGGGCACCGCTGGAACTGCTCCAGCCTGGAGACTAGGAACAAAATACCTTACGACAGCATAGTCTTCAAAAGAGGTCAGTTTTGTCGTCAATGCAGGAATGGGCCCGATAGTACAGTTCGATCGAATTCACATCTGCCTTTCTTGTAACCATTTCACATCTCTTCCATTTAAAATCTGAGTTACAGCACTTGGGGAAGCACACTGTTGCAGGTTTTTAAATGTTACCAAATGCAAAGCGATGATTAGAGGAAGCTGAAGACACCCTTAGGGCCGTGAGGTGTGCTACAGAGGTAAGATATCGCTATGGGCTACCTGCAGCGCCAAACAATACAGTGCAGGCGCGCCGTTCAAAAAGTTTGGTCTTCAAACAGGCTGTGGTTTCACCCTCAAACACACTTTGATTGAACGCCTTGAAAGGATGGGCTTAGAAAGATTAGTGACCACAAAGATGCACGTCCTAAACAAGCGTCGGTGTGATATTATTCTCCACACACAGTCAAAAGACTATCAAAAGGGATCATCTCCCACTATATACTGTATGCAGCTCTTCAGTGTTGCCTCACAGTAACTGAGTCCAAGCAGTTTATCTCCAGTGACCAGCAGAGCAGAGTATCCACTTTCTAACCGCCTTGCTGTACCTCCTCAATAGCCCGTACAAAAGAGCAGGTAGCTTCAAAAGCGGTTAGTCACCTCGAGATTACCAAACCTCATGCAGATCAGTTTCCTCCTGACGCTTTGTAGTGCCTGGAGCTTTGCAAGTCGGCGACAAAGGATGAAAGAGGATCTCTAAAGTTGGGAAGCCTTCAGATGGACTCATCCCAGATTATTGACTGGAAAAGGCATCAGTTTCTTAGTAGAAAGGGTTCCTGGATGGATGAACAGCAGCGAGTGTCGCTGGTGGTTTGAGTCACGAGTTCGCTTTTAAAATCCACCAAAGGAAGAGGAGGAAGATAGTGGTCAAAGCTCAAAGACTGGGAGGGCGACGCTAGAGGAAGTTACAGATGACTCGGGTTGGTGATTGGACCGAAATTCTAACGATCTTTCTCAAGAGTTGCCTTCCCAGCCTTTAACTGTCAATAGTTGTCTCTGCAAATGTGCGTCAAAATGTAATTGACTGACAGGCGAGGCTCTAAAATGAAATCAAGCACCCTCGAATGTTTGGATGGAGTGCATCACGGCGCTCTACCGACGCCCAAAGTGTTTCCACCAAGCATTTTCTAAGAATCCTTTCAGCCAGTGGCCCTGAAGTGTTGATGGAATTCCCCATCATAAAACAACAACCTGATTGAACGTGACAGATATTTCCTGGAGGGGGTGTTATCATAGTCTGTGCTCCCCTTAATCTATGTGCAACACAAATCACAAAACTTACGGTTTTGCAGACCTCACTGAGGACTTTATTTCCTGTCAATCCTGTGGTAATTAAAAAACTTCTTAACTACAGTATATGCTTACACACCTCTGGTCTCACTTTCACTCCTCACTGACTCATTGAGAGGCTGTTTGTCATTATTAGCAGAGGCAGTTGCTGGTTGTCTGGCATCCCTGGTTTGCCTCGGGTGCAGAAACTCCAAAACCACTGACATAAACAACCTCTTTAAGTCAGATGATTCATCTGTTACATGTTGATACGTTCCGCTCCACAGAAGCTAAAAAATTGATACAAGTTAACGTGCTGCAGTCGCTATCGCGTGCAGCTACTGCGACAGGGCAGTGCTTCCACTGAGGGCGACTTACTGACGTGGATTAAATGGAATTGTAGAGATTAATGCATGTTTTTAATGTGACTGCCCATAAAAAAAACAAAAAACAAATGACCTACTCTCACATGAGGCTTATGCACACCGACTGGTATTTTTAACAATTAGTTTATCTACGTTACATAAGGCACACGAAACCTTTTCTTTCTAGTAAAATGAAACACCTTTCGGGCATTGGAACTTTGCCTGTTCAAATATTCTTGGAGAGCTTTTCTCAAATCTGATGTTTCGACAAAGTTTTTCAGGGCTCCCGCGTCTGTGTTTGTTTTGGTGTGGAACTTTACTACATCGGATGTTGCTCGGGTCCTCTCTGGCTCCGCCATGTATCTCTCGGCTGATGGATCCTGATAACTTTTCATGGGCCCCGTGTTCGTTCCCGTTTAGCTTGCATTAAAAACTAGGCTAAAGAGGACGCCAGGCAAGACATGGATAGACAGAAATAGGAGAATCTCTCTCTCTTTCTGTCCTCCTCTCTCCCTCTCTCTCTGTCACTGTGTCTGTGTCCTCCCTCGCCGGGCTGCTCCTAATGCTTTTACTTCCCTTGCCAGTGCAAGTGCTTGTGAATTTGCTCTCAGCACTTTCCCAACTCTCGGCGGCAAAAGCATAAACCTGTTTAGTCGGTTTCTGTAACACAAAGTGACAGTTTCCTTTGAATCTTTAATTCATTTTGTCACTTCCTCTGCCATCAGTTCAGCCGGGCGTGCCGCAGCCAGTGAATTATTTGTTAGATTGATTTGTTCCCAGTCTTCCGGGGGCTGCGTCGCCGGAACCCGGCTCAGAGCGGGGCAAGAGCTAAAACAGGCTCTCTGCGTATAAGGATGTGCCTAAGTGCCATCCCCCTCTCACTTCCCCCGCCTTGTGTGGTCAAGGTGGGTAGGGTGGAGGCGTGGGGGGGCAGATTGTGAGATAGTGAGTCAAATCATATTTATAGTCAGAGTAATTTCAGTGTCTGAGTCTTTTTACGCTGGCTTAAAACCAAACTCAAAATTGCCTTGAATGAGTTGTTGAACATAAAAGCTGCCATAATAAATAACTTTTACAATAACAATGGATCACACGAACACTTGAATGTTGTTATGTTAGAAGGGGTCTCTCATAGAGACGAACCCACAGAGAATTATCACCCGACTCTCAGTTTAACTGAGTGTTTTCAAGGTTTTTTTTTTCTATCCTTATTGTTCTGATTTACGGCCAAATGTCTCCACTGTGGTTCGGTCTCACTCTTCTCTTGTTTCCAGATGGAGTAGTTTTCGGTAAATAAAGCTCGGATAAACCCGAGTGGTTATCATTGTGATACGTCACAGTCTGGTTAGGCTAAGGGATCAAAACTAATTGGTTAGGTTTATGTTAGTTTGAGATGCCGGAATGCATATTTTTTGGAACGGGCCTTTCTCTGCTACTGTTCCAGCAACAAATGCCATAAAAAGTCAGCGACTATATTCTGACCATAATGGAGCATGAAGCTGCTAAAGAGACAGATATTTTCTTCAGGATTTGGAAGAGGCCAAAACAGAATTAAAAAAGGGGAATGAATACTGGACTTGCATTCAACAGGTGGACACAAAGAATACTCCATGCAAATGCTAATGTTGCTAACAAGGCAACCTCGCAAACAAGGTTGTCACATTACCCGAATGTTGCTGCCAAAGGAATTCCTCCCATCCTCACACTTTTAAACAAAGCTGCTTGAGGCTGAGGGGATTATGCAATGCTTTTATGACGTTTATTAATATGAGGTGTGTGCAATATATGTTATGTGCAACGTGTTTTACCATGGGGTGGGTGTAATACTTGTTCTGACTGATACAGCTGGTTTATTTTACTGTCACTTGGAGGCATTTATGTGCGCAGCATTTGAGTCTAAGACACATTTCTCCACCGAGACAATAAAGTATATCATATCCTATCGTATTCTAAAATAAGAAGAGATAATTTTACTGGATGTGAACCTCTTTATTTACTTGGATTCACATGGGAGAAATGTATAAATGAATTCAGTTAGTCTGTCTCGTCAAAACTTAAGCATGGAAATGATCATTCAGAATTCAAATTCTGGCTCTGTGGGCCTCCTGTGTTGTGCTGGAAGCCGGTCATTTGATTATATTACTGGACTTTTCTGATCTAATGTTAGCAACTTGTCAGCCGAGCGAAAAGAGGCGCCCAGAGGAGGCACGCGAGAACATGCGTAAAGTCAGGATTGTTGTGGAAAATCCAGCCCAAGTCACGTGACAATCTGCTCACATGTGGCCAGTGACAAAGTGATTAATTCATGTAAGTTGCTCGACAATACAGACGTTACAGAGCCCCTTTAAAATTCCACTTTGTCTGCGTGCTTCCATCCGTGTTTTAATTATACGTTTGTTTTCTGTTTGATGGAGTGATGCTCATTTACTCGTTGTGATTGTGCCGCGTCTGACTTTATTATTTTTTTTTTTTACGATTACAGTGTCAAATATACAAAAGCCAAGAAGTCCAGCGTCACCGCAACGGTGTCAAACTTCACATCGTTTCCCGAGAAGAAAAAAAAACAAAAACAAATTAATATCAAGTTTGCTTGAATATATAAATAAGGAAGTAACATCAAACAGCGCTGAAAGGGGCAGTTCCAGTTAATAGCTTTTTATTTGACTCCAACAAGCAGCCTGAATCATTTCCCCCTTCGAGCACCGCGCTATAAACTCCTAAGTGGTTTCTTTTCATGTTTTCTTTTCATGTTTACAAGTTCCATTATAATCCTCACTGTTTTCTGCACCAGTAAGTGACTGCCAGTGGGGCTGCTGCCTTTATAGAACCTGAGGGCACCGCGCTCACAGGCGGCAAGCTGAGATCTCACAACAAACACTGCAGAAGGCTGCGAGTGCAAGTGCTGCTGTCGCACTTCATCCTTCAGTATTCACGGATTCCACGATCGGACACGGGTTTTATTCTGTCACAGAGAAAGCATCAAACATGTACAGGGCGAATGTGTACGTGTGTTTATATCGCCAGTGCGTGTGTGCGTGAAAGAGGAGCGCTGTAACACTAGCCGCTCGAATTACAGATCGGCTGCGGTGGAGTCGCACTCATTACATGTGCCGCATGCGAGTTAGACGTGCTGTCGAGGAGAAAGGGATGTGTTTAGCTGTAGAGGCAGAGGCAGTCACACGTCGTAGGCAGAGGGTACAGGCACGCAGTCGTTTAACAACCTCCTCTACACGCAGTCGTCCGTCTAAGCCCATTTAGGGTGATTACAAGGCAAGCGCTTCAGCCTCTCCAGCCCGAAAACGCACATAGTTTGGTCACCAAACGTTCCTAGCGAGATATGACATGATAAAATCAGATCGGAGGATCAAACAACAGACATCTGATGCCACTCAGTCAACCAGAAAAGTGAGTCAGTGCCAGTCAAACCAAAATAGCAAAAGTAATGGTTACAGGCTGGATGAAGGATGAGGGATGAAGACTTTACAGAAGGTATCAGGAGACTGACTGAAGGAGGAGAGGAACCAACAAATGTTGTTCAGAAGCTCAACAGTGCATGTTTAGTACAGAGTTGTAGAACAAATCCAGGTTCCACCATCCATCTTATCAATCACCTTTCATAGTTACACAAGATACTTGCAACGCTTTAGATTATAGGACACATATTAACCATTCATTTGTTGCTTATTAGCCTGCGTATTAGTAGCCTGTTTGTGCCATTAACAATGCACTTTCCCTCAACAACCTCCTGGTAATTGCTAATTCAAAGAAAGTTGTCGTACATGAAGTAAGATTTTCATTTGTTTTGCTCAGTATGGGGCTTTTAAGGTGGAAGTAACACAATATTCTACCTTAATAACACCTATATCGTCTATTTTTATGCAGCAAGGAATACATCACTATAACTGGACACACAGGCTTTACTAGCCAATGAATTATGAACTTCACTTCACTTTGGAATGAGCGAGAACAACTTCATTTGTAGTTTTGTGTTCTGTTTCATAAGATTCGACCATATTTATTAAGTGTTATTGATGGAGAGTGACTATTCTTGTGTTACGACTAGCCTAGCACGATCTGATTATGCTGTAGTTGTGGTGTTGCTACCAGACCATTATTGAAATTGATCATGGCATCACAGTTTTTATGACAGCTTTGTACTTATCGACTTGGGGAAAAAGACCAAACATGGGGGAAGTTCTTCTTTCAAACACTGTTGTGGAAGAGTGAGTTTTAACCCAAATCATGTTGTCTAGAAGCATTTGTGTTGCTCAGTACTAACCAAACCTCGACAGTAAACGAGAAAGAATAACTAAACTTAGCGTAAAACTAAAACGTGAGCAGTGAAATAATAGGGATACAAACCCCAGTCTACTCAATGACAGTCTTTTTATTTAACCCACTCAGGCACAGCAGCTTGCTCCAAATCTGGTTTGTGTCGCTGTTTCACGTACTGAAATGACACTACTTATGATTTTCCAGGAAGAACAACATCCCAACAGCGTGATGTTGTGTCAGTTGCAATGAGAGTCATGGTGCAACACAAATTACGATGTTTCTCGGAACAACTCCAACACGGAGATGTCAGATACACCACCACCGCATAACCCAATACTGAGAAAAACATGTTAGGATGGTAATTAATGTACAAAAACTTTCTTTCTCACTCATAGAGTGCTATCAGCACTTCATCAGTAATTAGGAGGTCACTGAGGAGAGGCTCTTAACTAATATGCATGCTAATAAGCAGTTAATAGTTCATATGCGTTCTTTTCCTGATCTCATGTGTTACCATGATATGTGTACATCATCAGACAGGGGGAGACGCAGCTTTGTTTAGTGTGCGAGTCCTCTGTGAGCCCTCTGATGGGAGTGGTGGGGGTCTGTTCACATTCAGCTGGCCCGCAGAGACGAAGTACGCAAGTGTTTGGAACATTTAATTGCCATTGTCCCAGATGTTTCCCCCGGTTGTACGAGTCTTGGCGCATGTGCGCACAAACGTGTGAATAAACCCTTTTGTGTGTCTTTTTTTTTATCAAAATATCGGAAGTTCTCTCACATCAGCAAAGTGCAAACGTACTGAGCATTACGACATGTGTTGCCAAGCAGGGAGAGGTCTTAAGATTTGTCTCGTTGGGTTTAGCGGTTGTTAGGCTGCAGTTTTAACGCGAAGGGAAAGATCACAAGACATCTTAAACATGTACCCGGCAGTTTTACAGCTGAACTTTAATGAGGTGAATTAAATAGTTTTGTTGCAATTTCTGATGTGGTTTCAGTTAAAAATAGAAAAACGCACCACCACTGAAAAAAAACAAAAACACGTGTAAACAGCACCTTAGTCACCATAATCTGAATTTGGATGGTTATCTTGCTACTGTCATTCTCCATCGACCTGGTCGTCTTCTCATTTCACCTGACAGGATAATGACACATGCACACTGGTATGCTCCGCCTGCAGGTTATTGAAATTGGGTTAAGATTTTACAAATAGCACTCGTAAAGGCCCCTACAGCGTTTTCTCAAAAGAAAAAATGGTACTTTTCCGAGTACACAGTCCACATGTCAGCTTCTCCTGTGATGCTTATGTCCTTTTGGACTTAGCAGTGACAGTTTCGAGAGTTTCAGATCCGTCATCATCGTGGTAACTGTCATTTTGACTGAAAACATGTGCTGGACTAAGCTACGAAACGTCTTCTAACCTCCGACATTAAGCTGTAAACAAAACTAATATCCTGCCCTCTCGCCCCCCCCACAGGCTTCAGAGAAAGCGCCTTTGCGTACGCCATCGCGGCGGCAGGTGTGGTGCACGCGGTGGCCAACGCCTGCTCTATGGGCAAGCTCAAGGCCTGCAGCTGCGACGAGAAGCGGCGCGGGGACGAGGAGGCCTTTCGCATCAAACTTCACCGGTTGCAGCTTGAGGCCATCCACCGGGGGAAGGGGATGGTACACGGCGTCATGGAGCACTTCCCCGCCGACCTGCCGGGACCTCAGGACTCCTGGGAGTGGGGCGGCTGCAGCCCCGACGTGGAATTCGGCGAGAAGTTCTCGAGGGACTTCCTGGACGCCCGCGAGACCTACAAGGACATCCACGCCCGTATGAGGCTACATAATAATCGAGTTGGGAGGCAGGTGAGTGGCGAAGCTCGTGTCCTTGTTTGTGTTTGTAATGTTTTCCTTTGATTCACTTTAAATTCAATAACTTCAGCAGGCTTTTTCTTCCATTTAAAGGCTCACTCCACCAATTTTACACATCTAGCTTAGTTTACTGGCCCCGAGGAATGCAACACAGACTGTAAACACAGTTGTATACTGTCTTCTATGGCTTAAGGGAAGTTTCCAAAGTTTCAAAAATGGATCCTTGGAGTTGGATCTTGCAGGAAGCCTGCATTACAAACTGTGGCTGTGAAGTTTTCAAGACATTTACAAGCCAAAGAGCCCGACTGCTCCTTTAAATTGAAAAATAATTCAGTGTGACAACTTTATTTTTACCACTATATCACCATTTGTGCTCTATGTATGAAATAAGGAGTCAGATACATTATCTCCTCCTGCTAACAATGTCAATATTACACGATCTTCAACAGAATTTATACAAGAAAACATATTACTCACTAAAACAGGTGAAGGGTGGGTGGGTGGGTCGAGCGCTGCCGGGGCCAATGATAACGCTGCATCGCACAACATAATCTGATTTTATTGGCGCGCGGCGACCTGCCGGTGTTACACTGCCGTTTATTTCTACTGGCGGAGGCCGCGTCTCCCCGTGTGTGTTTGTGTGAGTCTGTGCTTGTGTGTGTGTGTGTCTTTGCAGGGATTTTGCCCTAGCCGAACAGTACACGGTCTTTCAAGTCTTGCAAAATTAGGGAGCACAAATATTAGTACAATAACACCGATCTCGCCCAAGGAATACATTTAGATTTCAGGATTTCTGTGTGCAGTCAAACACAGGTAATTTGTTTTTTAAAAAAGCAATTTGAATCGAAATGGAAGTTCTGATGAATGGCAATAAGATATATTTTCACAGCCACACGCAGCGACTGTTTAATTAGTTCCATCCCGAAAATGTTTTGTGGCAGAGGTTGTTTTTCCTAGGAAGGAAATATTTGAAAAACAGGGTGAGGCTGCTTCTCTGGTGGCTACTGTTTTCAGATGCAGAAGAACAAGATTCACATGGGTGCAAGAGATTATAAATAGATTAAGACTGGCTTTTTCAGTACATCATTGCGATGACTTTATGTCAGGTAGTTTAACTAGTACCACATCTGTATTCGTAATGTAAAATATCCTGCCCCCCCCCTTAAATATCTTTGTCTCAAGTATTTGATGAAAACAGTTGATTGATGTGTGCGAGTCAGCCGATAAATCGCTACCGGAAGTTTTTACTTCCTATTGGCAGCATCAGCCCCCAAAAAGTCAAGTTTCGGTCAGCTTGGCTTTGTCGGCAACACTTTAATAAGCTGTATTTTGTTGTTTCTTCAGGGGAACTCCTGTAATACCCGTCAATCTCTGTTTGATAGACTGGGGAAGTTGCCAGTTTGGAACTTTGTTCTAATAAGATCGTGTGTCTACTCTGCTCTGTCTGTCTGTCAGTGCAGTGTCAGATTAGTTATGATGTTCAAGTGGTCCCTCAAATCGGGAGGGTGCGGCTGTGGGTGCATGGAGCCGCTGCAGGTAGGGGCTCGGAGGACCAGGAGAAAAAAATGTGGAGTGCAACTAAGCTGAATCGATGCGATTTATCAGGGTTAGATTAACAAACGAGGCCTTGCTGATGCTATCGTGGCGACTTGGATCATTTTTGTATTTGTTGTTTTCCCTGTCGTGTGAAATGACCAGGGTGGGGGGACGTGAACGTTTTTCGGCGTGACCGAAAAAGTTGAACGATTGTACTCAAAATCAGGAAGTTTCCAGTTTTTTTTTCCTGTTTCTCATGTGAGGACGCTGACATTTCATATGAAGACACCTCTCACATAATATATAACCATTATCACCACTATTATATTTTTTCTATAGATACATGTCCATGAATATGTCAAATAAAATCAGTCGGGTACAACTATCAGTTTAAATCGTAAATGTATGCCACTGTATAATTAACCATTTGAGCAGTTGTATTCAATTGCAAATCTTGGCTTAATTCCTTTTGCCAAACACGTTCCTACAGAGGCTTCTGCCTCGGGGCAATGGGCGAGAAAGATGTAAATGACAGTGATAAGCCTTGACGATATCCAGCACTGTGACAAGAAGCAACCGTAAATTGCTCATTGTTCCCTGTTTCCTCCAAAGTAATTTGGGCCCATATCTTTCCATCAGTTTACTTCTGGTTTCCTTGATTATGCAGACAAAACACAAATGTGAAGCGCGTCAGCCCGACTCGGCAACAGCTGGCCTCCCTGCAGTAGCTGCTAATGGTAGAAGTAGTCACAGATGTAGAGCGGACTGGTGACATTAATTCCAATCAGAGCTGAGGACTTATAAAACTTTGGATGGGGGGCCGACATGACATAAGCAGTAATGAGTTCATGAGCCAAGGGAAGAGAATAATCCTTATTGTGGGTCCTGCTTGGAAGTTTATGAACAAACAGTCACTGCTACACCTAAACCATTGGAGTTCACGTGCTTCCAAATAATTGCAGCCTTGGTTGTTGGCACAGCAACTCGCACAGTGTCACTCATCCAAAACACCCCAGGTTTGATCCGGTTTTATTATCAGTTTGTCCTGTTCCTTCTGTAGCCGTCTATCCTGTCAAAAGGCCCTCGAGCAAGACACTTCAACGTCCTACGAATGGGTGTGTACCTCTGATATGTCAAAAATGCTTACTGATGGCTTATTGGAAGCGGCAAAAGGAAGAGAAAAGTGTAAACAGAAGCTTAAATAGGTATAAATGGTTGTTACAATAACAAATATTTACTACAACTATTTATTTTGCCCTCAAAACATGCATGAGGGGATGTTTGCATACAGTATCATTGTCACAGAGTGCTTACATAATATCATTTTACTGGGGTATGATGACACAGACACCAATTAACCTATTAGCCTTGTATTTTAAATGTCACTTGTAATTATATATACCCTCAATTACATGTGACACATGATTATTACAGAGAACAGTTTGACAAAACACTGGCGGAGAAAGACATCACTACTCAAGTTTTGACAGAAAAAAAAAAAAGAAAAAAGACAGCATCATTTTGAAGTATATAGTCTCAATCATTAATTTTTGATGTATTGACTGTCCGGCAGAAGAACAGCTTGATGTGCATGATAAAGAAATACAATGGCAAGTCGGATGTGTTGTGAATTTGACAAAAACAACAGGAAACACTGTCTGATTACGTCTTACAACTAAGTGTTTGGGCTCTCTTAACCTTAAGACTGTCTGTCTAAACTGACCTCAACTGTAATATTCCCAGACTCCCTTACAAATATTGGGTTTTTAAGAGTTGCAGAGTGAGGACAAACTCGACAGACCTCTGCAAAACTTTGCTATGACAAATTCAAAATGATTAATGCCTTCTTGTAAATTCGGCATTAAGCGCGATAGATTGTCAGCAAGTGTCAGCTTGTGCCGGCACCGCTGTGCCAGTCTGTCTGTCTTACCTCCCAACAACTGTTTGGACTCACACTTTCCAAAGACAGAAGATAACATTTTATTGACAGTAAACATGTCGAGTTTTACAAATACAATAAATATTAACCAATATATGCACTTCTTTTAGCCCCATGGAGGAGGTCCCCAGAGTCCCTTAGATAAATTGTTGCATCAGGACAGACTTTATAAACTCTGTGAAACTTTGCTATGGCAAATTCTAAATCATTAATGCCCTCTTGTAAATTTGGCAATAAATATAATACATTAAGCTTTTTCTTTTCTTTTAAAAACTTTCAGTTTGTTGCAGCACCACTGTACCAGCCTGTCTCTTTCCTCCCAACAACTGATTTCATAATTTACACAACATTTATTAGACAACATGTTATTGATGGTTAGCATGTCAA
Source organism: Diplodus puntazzo (assembly GCA_963678695.2). Taxonomy (NCBI): domain Eukaryota; kingdom Metazoa; phylum Chordata; class Actinopteri; order Spariformes; family Sparidae; genus Diplodus; species Diplodus puntazzo. The sequence goes on from OZ023164.1 coordinate 26,087,523, forward strand.
ATTTTACAAATACAGTAAACAGTAACCAATATAGTCAACTTCTTTGATGCCTGTGGAGAAAGTCGCCAGACTCCCTTTGAAAATTGGTCAATTTTGTGAGTCGTCGCGTCAGGAGAAACCTTATAAACATTGTGAAATGCTGTCTGCAACAAATCCCTAACTGTTTAGGCCTTCTTGTGAATTCGGCAAATGTGAAACATGAACATATTTTTTTGTGTCTGTTTAGCTTATAGAGCCAATCACAAGTGGTCTCTCGAGATGTAGATGGAGATGCATGTTGCTATGTTGTGTTATACATTATGCAGGGTTAACACTATGCAAGGCACACTGTCATTTAAAGGCAAAGTTTATAAAACAAATAAAGTAAACTAATTAAAGAAATGTATGGATTATTCATTATAAACAAGTGAAACAGCCCGGATCAGTCCTACCATTTGGCAGGTAAGGTGCCCTGAAGAAAGTCTTTAAAACTCAGATTACACAACAATGGCCTTTATACTTTGCGAAAAGCAACAGTAGCTCAAAGAAAAACACCCTAAAACTGTCACTTCTTACCCTCGTTTTTAATTTACAGTTTGATATTTCCAGAGGCATATTTAAATATTGGCTCTCGGAGTCCTCACAATAAATTTTGTGCTCGGTGTGCCAGCCTGCAAATACCCAGCCAAGCACACTGGAGCAGCAATCAAAGAAGAGAGACTTCGTCACAGTCGTCGACTTCAAAGAGATTATATGTCATTTTTGGGAGAGATTCCATTCATCATTTATGACACGAATAAACAACACTCATGGGTTCAGAGTACCTCTTGTACTTTGAAACGAGCTTGATGACCCCCGGTGACCTCGGCAGAGTTCAAAGCGCACGCACTTATCTGATGGATCAGGTGATACATCATTGTTGGAAAAAATGGAAAATAGAGGGCGTGTGCATTATGGAACTATGCGAACTTTCGGTATAATATCAAACCATTGTTAACATAGAGATGCATGGGGGGGAGGCTGGCTGACTTACAGCTGGCTGCAGATCAGTGCTTGAATGGAGTTTTAATGCACAGAGGCACTTCCTGGCTGCGGAGAGAGAGGAGACACTGAAGGGAGAGACAGAACAAACCGTGAGTCACTGCCGCGCAGCTATACTGTGAGGATACCGCGCACCTTGATGACTTCAAATGGTATAGAAAGCCGCAACAAAACCCCTCTAAGACCTGAACACACACACACACACACACGCAGACACACAAACACACACACACGGCCCCTAGAATCAAACAGAAAACACTGACAGGTGGGGCCCTCGAAATAATGCCTACCCCTCCCCTATCTCTTTCCTCCCACCTCCCACCGCCTCACCTCCCTCTGTCCCGCTCCTCCCCTCCCCCTCCCCTCCTCCTTCAGAGAAGTAGTCTTTAAGCAGAGGAATGCGGTGGTTTTTTAGCGGGGTGTGCATGTCGCCTCATGCCCACCCCAGGGTTCTCACGACGTCCCGTCTTGTTTTTAGCCCTAATTAGTGGCTGCTGGCAGTTTGGAAACAGATGTTTAAAACCCTGCAAAAGATTTTAGACTTCAAACACCGGGGCGGAAAGTAGAAAGAGATTCGCCCTTCCTTCCCTCCCCTCTCTCTCACCCCGCTCCTGCTCTGCCTCCCTCCAAGTTCTCTCCAGCAGGACTGATTACGGAAATAATGCTGTACACTGAGGAGGAACGAGACGTTTATTTACATATGATGTCATTTATAGTTCAATTTTTACCTGCTGATTATTAAAATGAAAAAGAAATCATTCGAAAAAGTAAAAAATAGAATAAATATATTGTAATAAATGTCCTGCGAGCTAATATCTATGGCTCTATTTAGTTATATTTTATTTGCATGGCACGAGAGGTTAAGTTTTTATTCAACTTCTTCTCAATGAATTCAGCCAAATAATGAGAAATTTCCCATGAAGAATTCATCCCTCTGTGGTGTTGTTGCAATCAACCCAGACTCACTACTGTTCAGTAGTTAATAAGAGCGGTTTTTAAAGCCTCACTGCATGTTTAAGGTGGCTGCTCACGACATGGAAACACTTTGCTCCGATGCAGTAAATGTTTTAGCCAAGTTTTTTTTCTTTTTTTCCTTTTTTTTTTTCTCGCCAAGCGTTCTTCTCAATCATTTGGAGTGCACACCTCAAAACAAATGCTTGGCACGCTTCCCCGCGTTCATGTTGCAGAGCTGTGAGCCATGCCGAGGTTCTGTCGAGTCCTGTCTCTTCATTAGGCAGGTGGTGACAGTGCTGGCTGTGCAAGACTCCTCCATGTTACTGGCAAAACGTCCTTGGTAATTACAATTTACCATCATTGCATGACTTAAGGGGAGTAAGAGGAGATGGTATCTTACTTTTTATGTTTTTTAGGAAGGAAAATATACATTTCAACCTAGTTTTCCTTCCGTTTTATTTTCCTGATGCAGCCAATCTCCTGTTCAGAACTGGGAACTGCTTTTTGAACATTTGCCAGAAACCAAATCGTGATGGGATTTTGTATTCGTTGACTCTTTATGATCTTCACAGTCCATAGAAGAGTAGGGGTGCCAGTAATGATCTAACAGTAGCACAGTTTGGCTTTCAAGTCAAAGTGAAAGGATGGCAAGAGCATTTTTATTATTTGTAACGATATATGTTCCCGAGTTTCAAACTGTGTGGATGAAGGGTAGTTACGAGACGGATTTAAATTAAATCCTTCATACGTGATTTTGTCACTCAAAAGTGGGCACGACTTAGTGAAGATGCTGCCGTACACAGAGCAGTTGAAATAATTCATTAAAGATAACCATGCTCTTTTTGAAATGTAAACAAGGTGTTGGTGACTGTAATCCGAACACACACACTTTCTGCTATAATGTTGCTCCTCTAGGACTCAGTCCAGGCCATCTAGAGAAATGATTTCTGTCCAGACGCCAGGAGGAAATGTTGGCAATGTACGTTTAAATCCGTACGTCTCATACGTATCATATTCAATTCAGACCATATCTATGCATGGTGAAAAAAAGCTAGTTTTAGCAACCATTTTCGACCTGTAGTTGTTGCAACCAAATCCATTATCTTAAACCAAACATTAGCTTTTTCTAATCCTAACCCTAACTGAGTGGGTTTTGTGCCTCAGCCTAACCAGACCTTAAGCCTTGGTCTGGTTAGGCCTTAAGCCTTAAACCCCAATTTTAATTTGCTTCAAATCAACAAGCAACGCAAAATGCAGTAATAGAAATGTGAGTGTGCTGTGACGCAGGGTCCAAATTGGGGAGTTGACTGTTCTTTCATAGATAAGAACATTATGGATGATGTTGATGGATTTTCTGTTGTGGTTAATCTGCACCAAAACACCAGCTTCCTCTTGGTAAAAGCTGGATTTACTCATCTGATAGCAGCCTCTACTGCACCAGTTTATATTGTATTGTAATGTACTATGTGTGAGGGAAATTACCTCAGCTGAACTAAACTTAGGGAAAACTGTAAATCCTTGTAAAGCAGATTTTTTTTTCTTTTGCTAAATGAAGACTTTCTTTGTAATGTGTTCAGGCATGACAGTGTTCTACCAGAGCGCAGGACGCACTGTAAAAGTGATTTAAACCACAATGAATCCAAACCAGCAACAGTGGGACTCCTGGGATCCTTTTATGCCTAATTTAACGACTGAGCGATGATAAACGGCTCTGGAGAGCCCATGTACGTTAATTCATTGACTCAGAACCCACACGAAAAGCAAAGTGTGTTTGATCGAAAATAGCAACATTAGAGCCCGGGTGAGTCCTGCGCTTTCTCAGGGGCCGTTTCGTATCATCAGCGGCTTGGAGAGCATTCCTCAGTCCTGACAGTACAGCGCCGGAGCATTTGATCCGACCCACCGCATACGGTGCACATACACATGCATGCGTCCTTACAACTCTTGCGCTCACACAGACGTAAATATACACAGAGGCAAGCGTTTCGTAGTAAAAGCTCAGCAGGTGGAAGTGCTTATGCTGGTAATAACATTTTATTAGACTCTCTAAATGAGAGCTGTGGACATTGCGCGCACTTAACAGTGAGTAAATACACACATACGCACACACAAACAGACACTTTCCGATGTACTTCTAGCTGTATACAGTAAATATGCATTTCTCAGTAATTGCACGTCGTTGTGTTTGCATGTGTGCGCGTATTGCGCTTGTAATGTGTTTGTCTGCGTACGCTTAGCTGTTCTTTTGAAGCAAGGCGTTTGATTTGTTTAAAGTGATGTCTGGGCTTAATGTGCTGCTGTGGGATTTGTTTGTGTGCTTTGATATCGCCTTGGCTTTCTGCTCGGCTTTAAAGGTCCTTTAGTAGATTTCCTTTGAACTGACGAAAAGTCAAGGCAGCGTGCAGACTAGTCTGCTGTTTATCAGCGGTAAGGGTCGATTACGGGACACATAGACATCAGATTAGGATTTCGCCAACAGTGGTTGGAGGTGATGACACAGGGAATGGTCAGCGATTAAATTCAATGCGCTTTGCACTTGAATGGCTCTGCGGTCACTACTTGCAATGTCTGGCTAGACTTTCAAAATAAAGCTTGCTGACGAACAGTTTATAACTTTTTAACTGTTATTGAAGTTGTCAAATGCTCATGTTTGTTAGGTTTAGGAACAAAAACTACTTGGCAAAGTTTAGGTACCAAAACTACTTTGTTAGGTTTAGTAAACACCCTACTTTGTGTTAAAAGGGTTAGCGTTAGCGTTAGCCCTCCACTTGCACCTACATTACATCATTTACGTTAGTTAACTTACTGCTGCGACATTACTTAAAAACGAACCAATGTTGAGTCGTGGTCACTCGCAGGACACAAACCCCATTCTCCAAAGAGAAAGTCCTGCGTAACAACCCCAACCACCCCGACCAACCCCTAACTTGCTCTTTATACTACTACAATAGAGGGGAGCCCCCAGTGCTGATTGCTAGAGGGGTAACTACAACGTCAAAATCGGAAGCATAGTGTATCGCAACTGACCAGGCTGCTGTACTTGATGGGGGCGCAAATCCACATGATAAACACTTCCTGTATTATATGAGTATTATATGAAAAATGGGTGTTGATCATCAATGTGGAATAATATTGAAACCAAAAGGATTTTCACAAAATAACAAACTATAACTACAATTTCTTATCTTGCTTGTACGCTATGATACAGAAGATTGCACAAGGTTGAGGCCACATGTTTGTCAGCACAGAGCACAGCAGTGTAACGCACAATGTTTCTTGTGTGGGATTTCTGTCGTTACAAGCTCGGACAGAACGCTAATTGCTCAATTCGTCAGAGTTTGGTGATGTTATGTATGACATGCGAGAGGACTTTCCCTCGACCAAAAAAAGCTCTCAGTCATCACCGGATCTATAATTACCACTGAGTCAGTGTTGACTCAGCCAATTGTGGACATCCAGTAAGGATGACAAAGTCAGGTGTAACAGGAGACACAAAGCAGTTTGGTAACGCTTTACCCTCAGCGTACTGCGATCATGGATCACAGTTGTTTTTTTTTTTATCATCAGTGTGACAGGGCTGCAACAAGTTTTTGTGTTCTAGAAAATTATCTCTCTGATTAATGACTAATGTTGTAAAGGATGTGATGTGTCATTTATCCAAGACAAAACAAACAAAAAAACATTAAATGACTAAAATAACATGGAACTGATGACTTCATTAGGTCACAAGTTGAGCAAACAAACAAGAGAAGCAGGAATAAGTGTGGGGTTCAATTCCGGCTGAGAGTCCTGGTAAAAATAATACTCTGCCTTTACCTAATTAATTCATTCTGAGCCATTTTCAACATCACGTTGTGGTTACAAGGCCAGACACACGGCTCTGGTCTTTACTTTACTCCATCCACTTCTCTTAATTGAGAATTAGCTCGCTTCTCTAATCCTGTACGCCGTGCTTTTCCCCACTCTACTGTATTACGTAGCCTGCAGTCCTAATCTGCCACCAACATGTTGCATTTGATCTCCGTCTGGGGTTGTTTTACAGACGCCCCTGTCTTACTCTCTAAGCCAATTAAAACTTGCCAGATGTGTGTCTTCTAAATGTGGTCTGCCGTTGACTTTGGAGCAGTTACGTCTCTGTACGTGCAATGTAAGCCGACGTGTAAAGCGCATATTAGCAGGTTTCCATTTTGTCCCACACCACGTGCTTTGAAGTTAGTGTTATTGTTATATCACAAGACCGATTTCAACCTATCAGTGCATAATCACAGCAAGGCAGGAGTGGCAAGACAAAATGTAAAAGACGCAAGAAGACAGAAACAGACAGAGCGGGAGAGTCCAATGGGGAGAAAAAGCAGATTAGTGTCTCTATCTGCAGAGACCCTGCAGCCCTCTGCCGGGGATTTCTTATTTTCTCAGGTTGTTGCTGCTCGGGAGGCTTAACCATCCTAAAATGTTGAGATACCTTTACGTTTAATAGTCTTTATATGAATATGACGTGACGTTCAGCGAGCTTTGCACAGTAAGGACTGGTGGAAACGTCCTTCAGAGGGGAAAGCTTTTTACTTTCTTACTTTTACTTGAGTGAAGAAGTTCAATCAGCAGTATCTGTACTCTCCTAAGAGCGTACCCAACTTACAATTCAAGAACTGACAGACTTTGAGAATGGGACATTCTGTATCATTGTCACTTGTTTCATTCATAAAACATCAGCTCTCATCCTTGTTTAACCTATCTTACTCTTACGAAACCCAGACTCCAGGCCTCTCCGCCGAGTCGGCACGTTAAAACGCACTGCCGTCGCCGACAGTGAGTGTGTTACGCAAAGTGTTCCCTTTGAGCGAGCTTTTTATAGCCCGTACAAAGCGACTCGAGTTGTGAGAGAGGTACAATATTTGTATATGTTCCGGCTCACGTTGCCAAGACAATCGCAGCTGATGGCAGGTTAGATTGGATCGCTGATTGTGGCTAATAGCAGCAGGACACAATGACAGAGCCTGGATAGAGTATTGGCTAGACGGACACCCACGCACACACACACACACCGTCACAGACACAAACAGCCTTTGTGTATCGAGGGGTGTAGGGACTGAAAAGAGATAATCCAAAGATCATCTCCTCCTCCTGTCATCCTCCTTTCCTCTCTCCTCCCCTCACCTGTGCATTGACTGCACACTTCCCTTTGGCTCCTCCACCCAGCTTCCCCTCCTCCGCCTGGCCCTGCGTGTCTTCAGGGCTAATATGACAAGATCTACAATAAGGCAACAATAAATCACTGCATCAGTTTTCTTCCCCTTTTTCCACGGTAGTCGCGTTAGATATCGTAAATACAGACAAAGAGACAGACACACGTAATTTTTCCGTGTTGTCTCTTCTCTCGTCTTTTGTAACCCCGGGCATAGATAGAAAAAAAAAAGCCAGAAAATCCCAAACCTTTCATCCGATCATCAATTAATCACAGTGGATCTTAGCGTGATCTGGATCTGGAAAAAAACAATCAAAAGGTTTTGGAAAGTTATTGAAATTCTGTCATGTTAGATCTGGAGGGACTTAAAAACTTAGTTTATAATCCACACTTAATTAGAAAAGACAACAAGCTTTAATTTGATCCATGGTTATCGGATCAACTATAATTTCCAGCATTTGAACTGGCATTGGAAAATAAATCCGAATTTAAAATATTCCTATTAAATTCCCCATTTGTGCAAGATTTTTTATGCTCTACTGCTGTACTCGACTAGTGTTTCACTGCAGCTGTTTTGTCACATGGATCAGCGCTCCACATGTCACACTGACAGACCACTTCTCATACAGCAAGAGCAGACAGATTCCCTTTTACCTGCTACCTGTTACGGGTCTGGTTTTTACCCGTTTGCCTTTTAACTACACGTCAAAAGAATATTTAACATTTCCCCCACACATACACACACAAATGCCTCATCACCTGGAGTCATGTTCTTTTTGTCGAAGTTTAAGGAGCCTGCAAACGCCTTTTAAGTGCAGCCCAGTCAGAGCACATGGTGTGTAGCATGCCTCGTGTGTTTTAACAGATAAATCCACCCTGGCATAAAACTTGCATGTTAATCCTCTAATGTTGAATAGGCTGTTCATTTTCATTCCTCTTTAAATCTAAAAGCTTACGCCAGCCTCGCCATTGGTCGACATGTAGCTCCAACCCAGATGGCTTTGTCATGCAAACAACTGAATCTTATGTTAGCCAGCTACAGTTGTCGTCTAAAGCAAAAGCCCCGCCTTCTAGTCTATTTTAATTCACACTTTGGTACTGTTGCTGAGATTTTTAGTAAGATCATCTCCATATGCTGCTCCTGCCTCAGGAAAAATCTCATGTATACTACTCTACTCTGATGCACATAAGAAAAAAAAAAACTGAGACATGCTGCTATGGTTCAAAATCCCTCAATATAATTTTGGTTTCTATTTTTTTCCCCCTGCATGACAAAACGTCATTAGATGTAACACTTTCCAACTGTTTTTGTTGTTATACTGTCCTTTGAAGCCCCGATCCTGCTGCGATCGTTCCCTCGAAACAGTAGCAATATGGATGCAATTATGACTCCTGGGCCAGTTTGTCTCTTTAAGGTTTAAGTGGGTTGGAGAGTTTTATGATTACAGACTCTGCTGTGTGTTTAAGGCCAGCACGTTTGTGATTCTGGGGTTGCCTCTGCCCCGATGTTAAAAAACTGAACCAAACACTGCAATCTGGACTCAGTGCAAGTGCCGCTGGAGCTATTATGATGTTGTTTACTATAAAGTCTTACAGCCTCTAGCGTCTCCTCACCGCCGATCACAGCCTCTTTTCAACTTTGTTTTCAGCACTCCCGACAACAGTGGAACCACGTCTAACCAAAAGGGCATATTTCTATGTCACTTTCTGTTATCCAGACATATGTTATGAGCAAAACATGCAGTGACGCGAGGACTCAAAATATTTTGCATTGTTTGTGCATAATTGTTATAATACAGCATGAAAATGAAGGGAAGCGGCGGGCAGCATCGGTGTTTCCTAACATTTCATTTTCTTAAATGTTCTTCATTGCTGGCAGAGTTGATGAGTGATAGTACCATAAACAGGCATTAGCATAAACACATTTACGAAGATGGCATACGTTTAACTAAAACAGTAAGACACCGATATTTACATACTGCAACCATCACTCTTTAAACACACGTACATGTCCTTTAAGTTTGACAGCAACTACACTTCAGCTCTAGATGGATGCATCACAACCTTCTCCGCTCTGCAGATTTTTGCAAAAGTCATCTGATGTTTATATTTGATTTCATTCCTTTTTTTAGACTGTGACTGATCATTATTAACTTTGGCCCTGTGGTGGTTTTCTTTTACTGCTCTTTTTTCAATCGTTCATTCCAAACAGATGAGTCAGGTAGCTCCATTTATCACCATTTCTCATCCACCTCTTTGCTCATTCATGCTCCAGAGAAAGGAAACATGTTTTTTTTGTTTTTACTCTCTGCATGGTTTGCTCCGGCGGGAAACCCACTGCACTACATGAAATGGAGCCTCGGAGCATGCAGACCTGATCCTTTATTGTATTCAACAACTTGCTCGCGATTCCTCCGAGCAGTACGCGATCAAACAAGGAAACAGGACGAGTTATGTGATTTTTGGCATTAATCCAAAGTGGATAACTGGATTCTTTCACTCAATAGATACATGATAGATCTGTCTCATCTCTGTCCTTCTGCTCCCACTGCTGTTTCTTTAATGGATGGCATCCTGGTGAAATAATGAAGGACGTTTGACATTTTAATTTATTTAAAAAATAATCCATTTGAGAGAGATTCATGCTCTAAAGAGCAAGAGGTCACCGCACTATTCCTGCACAGATATCCATGCATCATAGACACGTACATATAGGTGATATCACCATACGCACACCATGCTTTAGTACTCAAATCCTGAGATTGGTGACCTTGTTCGCCATTTCTGTCTCATTCTGCATTGAAGGCACAGAGTGTGGGTCGCAGACATATTGTGTGTGTGTGTGTGTGTGTGTGTGTGTGTGTGTGTGTGTGTGTGGAGCATTATTGCTAGCACATGTGTGGAATGTGTTTAACTGTGCCAGTGTCCAGCATGTGTGTGTATGTGTGTGTGCGTGTTGATAGGGGCGGCAACAGCAGCAGCATCCGTCAGTACTCTGGGTGGCCTGGTGTTCCTGTTGGTAATTGGATCTTAAAGTTTAGAACAGGTGATAACAGATAAACACATGCACACTCACAGTCACACACACACACATGCACACATGTAAATAAATACACATGCATTCAAGCAGCTTTGGGGAAATATGGCTGGATGCACAGGTTTATGCGATGTGGAGTTTATCTGCATGTGTGTGTGCTGCTGAGTGAGTCGGTCTTGCAGTGTTGATGGGACAATTTGTGTTTATGCTTGTTGCAAACAGATATACTATAGATAATCAGGAACGTTCTTTTAGATCTTAAAGGCGTAATACACTCCCATGCCAATACTTTCGCAAAAAAAAACCTCAAGATTTTGTGTCAATGCAGCAAAAGTACCTTTTTATCCTGTCCGCTGTTTGGCTCTCTGCTCTGCCCGCGTGTGTCTGTAGCCCCACCCCGCCCTCAGTCAAATGGACACCTAGCCCTGCTGGTCTTCATACATCCGTAAGAGATCAAGAGCATCAGTGAGCTACGTAGACATTGATGTAAACTGGTCCTGATCTTGCGCTGTTAATGAGTGGTGAGTGATGGCTTCACATTACTTACCAAAGGTTGATGCCCAGAAATGCCCTGAACACAGCAAAATAAGAAAGCGCAGGCAGACGACAGGTTCTCTGTAGATGCAGAAGCTGCCACACACTTCTGTTGGGTCATGAGTGATGATTGAGAGAGATTACTTTTTTTATCAGTCTAGTTTTTTATCCTGTCAATTGCACCTTTAAAGACCATATATAAGATTTAAATTGCAGTACTTTGTTATATCAGGGCCCAGTTAGACGAACACTGGCCTGTGGTTCCCCTGCCCGGCAGTAAACCATTAAAGTGAAAATATGTAAATATTGCAGTGCTCTGGTGCCTAATGTGCTGCAACATGTGTGTCATGCTTGGAGTCATTACCTGATACTGAACGATGAATAATGACTGCACTGTTTTGGTAATGCCTGCATCCATCTGTGTTATTTGATATCAGCGTGTTTGACAACAGGCTCAGACCACCTGGCTCTTTAAATGCGGGACCAATATCCCTTTGGGGCATTATGTGTCATTCAGCACACAGTGGAATGGTGGTTTGCTTAGAAGACCAAATAAATAGAAGTGAAGCCGCAGTATGAAATATGACGTGCAGTCTGCAACACCCTGTAACTGTATATATTGAACTTCAAATATAACCAGGCATCATGAAAGTCATTAATCCTTCTCATTTTCTCTCCCCCCCACCCTCCTCCTCCTCCTCTCACTTCCTCACTCCAACCCACTCTCTCTTTTTGTCCCTCTCCATCTGTGCTCTCGCAGGTGGTGCTCGACCACATGAGAAGGAAATGCAAGTGCCACGGGACGTCTGGGAGCTGCCAGCTGAAGACCTGCTGGCAGGTCACCCCGGAGTTCCGGGTGGTGGGCTCCATCCTCAAAGAGCGCTTCCACATCGCCACGCTTATCAAGGCCCACAACCGAAACACCGGACAGCTCGACCACTCCCACCACAACAACAACAACAACCACCACAACCATCACAACCACCACAACCACCACCACCATCACCACCATCAGAACAACCACCACAATCACCACCACCACACGCATCGGCGGCGGCCAAGCATCAACGAACTGGTCTACTTTGAAAAGTCGCCGGATTTCTGCGAGCGGGACCTGGGGTCGGACTCGGCGGGCACACAGGGCCGGATCTGCAACAAGACCAGCCCTGGCATGGACAACTGTGAGAGTCTTTGCTGCGGGAGAGGCCACAACATCCTGCAGCAGACTCGGAGCGAACGCTGCAACTGCAAGTTTCACTGGTGCTGCTACGTGGTGTGCGAAGAGTGCAGGATAACAGAGTGGGTCAGTGTCTGTAAATGAAGAAACACACACTAAAAGACTGGACACAATAAAGAAAACAAAGAAAAAGAGACCTTTTTAAACCAAGACTTTTAAGTTGAAAGGGGAATATGACTGTAATATACGTGGCCCCATACCTATTTGCGGTGGACTGCTGTTTTTCCAGAAGAGCAGGGACAGAGTGTGAAGCAGTTGAGCCAGCAGAAAGATAGATGTGCATGTTGGTTAAAGGTAGTGCACATGCGGCATACGTCTAAAGCTGCCACAACTCAGAGAGCTTGGATGATTACCGCTTTCCTATTGAGACAAAGGAACGCAGTTAAATCAGATACATGTCCGAAAAAGCTCCAGATATGAAAAACAACACATTAATGTTGTTTCATCAGCGTGTGTTGACTGACGTACTGATGTGCATGAGATTCAGGTGAGCAAAGAGGAAGCTGAGAATAAGCAGTAGATTGCATGCAGAAAGAAAATAAATGTTGCTTCATAGCACCGGCAATATGTTAGGTGGAAGAGCTGATGTCTGCATCCCACGAGGCTCAAAAAAATGGGGAAGACGTCTGATCTGATTTCAGACAGATCATACATTATAAAGTAGTCCCTCATTAACCTATACAATGACTTACAGCTTAAATGTTACACAGTATTTGCCATGTCTCCTATCTAATGTGTACAGGGACATATATACAAGTAGATACTTTTCACACATCAGGACTCACAATGCACAGGATTTGGCACAGCATAACACACCAGGAGCACTTAAGGATTTAGTGCCTTGTTCAAGGGCAGTTCAGACATTTTAATGTTTATAGCAGCTATCATGTAACAGCTACAAGTACATCAGGGAGTCATTACATCTCTATCAATCAATATCACTATATTGTATACATCATGTGTAACCCTGCTGACAGTGATGACACCCCTCAATCAATACATTCACTCATGTTGGTAAAAAAAAAAAAGAGAAGAGAAAAAATAAAGACAGAGTGGTCTGGGTGTAACAATTCTCCAAATTTGACTTTCGATCTTTAGGGTCACAATTCAATTCACTTCTTTTTTTCAGCACTGACGGCCATGCTATTGTTTCTCCAAACTCCCATCTGGATTTGTAAAGAGCAACACATCAGTGGTTTTATGCCCTGACAACTGTCATTTACATTTTCAATGCTTCCTTTAAATAAATACTTAGTTACAAACTGCCACAGGCATCTATTCTGTGCAGCAGCGGGGCCAGCAGCAGAGTCACAACATATTGTTACTTGAGTCACATTTCACCGGAAATATGACAAAAGGACAGAGAGTTGACTGACGAGATGATGGCAGAGGATAATTTGCCAATATTTAGGATTTAAAGCCAGGGAACCTGATAATGTTAATCTGGGAAAAGGAGTTGGTTGCCTCACTGATAAATTGGAGCGCTTCATCTAAGAACCCCTTGTTTCATTACTCCCACAAACTATAAGAAAAGTACTCCCTGACAGTAAAGTAACTAAACACATTTCCTGTGACTAGCATACTTCAAAATAAAAGCACATTTGTGTTTAACCACTTAAATGCTTTTAATGAGAAGCCACAGCTGTAAGAAATGCTTGTTTGCATTAGCGGTAACACAACACTCAGCAGATGGTGAGCGGCCTTTCTTGAGAATCGTGACACCCCTACAGACTGGACTACTTAAATTGGAAGACTGCATTAAAGGGGCAAATGTTTATTAAATAATGGTCGCTGCAAAGGAGGACGTCACAGCAAAGAAGAATCGGAGTCAAAAGCTGACGGTCTGATTGTTGGTGCCGCGTCCTGTGAATTCTCATCAGACCCTTACAACGAAACCATTTCCTTTCCACTAACATAGGGTGCTGACAGTGACGCAGCTTCCAATAGAGTCAGAACAAGCACTCACCTTCTACACTATAAGGTTGATTCTGTGAAATCCATGTGAAAATTGCTGTTTGAAAACCATTGTGACCAGAGCTCGTGCACCTAAAATAATATACTACAGCCTCCCCTCAAACACAAGCACAGATCCATTGTCCTGATGTTTGTCCAAAATGTCCCACGTGTTGTCTGTGGTACGTAATGTAAGAGGACTGCCAGAGTACTGTGCACAGTTGACTTTAATTTAACAAGTTTGCATCTTCAGCATGATCTGGATTGTAAATAAAACTGAATAATGCTGCACTCAAACAAGTGATACATTTTAAGTGCCAGTTTTCAGTTCCCCGCACTATAAAACATGCCGAGTGTTCATCAGTCCTCCTGTCTTGTGATGCATTGTACCGTGTGCAACACTGTAAGCTTCTTGTGATGTATCTACACTCACCTTCTTCACACTTCTTCGACGTGTGCAAATAGGGATAATCTGATGTCAAAGTATATATAAATAGCAAAGTTGATATGGATTTCTACCTATGCACATTTTGAAGATTGTATTTGGTCTCGAGAAAACTTGTATGAGTGAGGCTCCTTATCAGACGGCGTAATTTATTTCAAGCAAATGTGTTTCTGTGTTGAAAGCAGAGGAAAAAAAAAAGAGAGAAATCATCTGGGATTATGTTTCCAGTGTTACAGATTATTTTGATTCTGATAAGTAGTTTGCACATACAGAACTGTGTCCAGGAAAAAAAACTCTGGGAGATATAAGCAATATGCATCTTTTTTTCATGTCATAAATGTAATGTATGTATGTATTTTTATGTTTTAATATGGTTATTATCTAAGTTATTTTATTTTTGTGGATAACTTAATATTTGTAAGACAATAAAGAAAGACCATAATGTGGCCGTACAGTAGGGGCTTCAATGTGATGAATAATAAAAATACATGAAAGCAGTGTATTTGGTAAAAGAACGGTTTTATGTTTTATTTTGTCAGCTGACGTCAGCACACTAACGATGATGAATCCCTCAGGCGCGTTGTGCCTGTATATTTATGGTAGTATTACTTCAGAGGTCAGAACTTTCCTTCCGACGGGGACACACATAGTCAGAATAATTATTATGTTAGATTGTACCAAGGTTGTTTAGTTTAAGCACAACAGCTTCCTCACAGTTTCCTCATTTATTAGCTGATCTTTTACTCACAAAGGAATGAAACAAAGTTGTAAACAGTAAAAATAAAGACGGTCCACCATCAAAAACATCACATCTCCAACTTCCTGCATTAGTTACAAGTAGAATAGCACCTGGAGTGGTCGTTGCTCTTTCTGATGCCTACTGAAGGGCAGCGCTCTCCAGAGAGTCAGCAGACTCACTAAAGACAAATGCAATAAAAAGAGTGAGCACAGTTTGAGGTATGCTGACTTTTTGTCTCAAGTCATGACGTCAGCCTCTTTTCCACTGGTTTTGTAACCCAATGCAATTTCTCATTCAGCGTTTCAGAAGATAACGTCATCCACTACAGCAGTTGCTAACAAAGTTAAACAATAATGACTTTGTGAACACAGAAAAAACTACAAAATCCCATAAAAAACAGTATGGGGATGTGTGCACATACGTTAATTGTCCTATGAAGGAAGCCAGATAACGTAGGGAATCCCAAAACTATCTTTTCAGTTATAAGTTGTTAGTAGTTGTTTTTCTTACTCTTGGAGCAGAACTTGGAAGAGCTCGGTTTCCTTTTGGCTCTCTATGGCTCTGATCCCAAATAAACTCGATCCCGCATGGCTGTTGCAAAATCCACACCTCCAATTGGTAAACCAGGCTTTATGTTAAAAATGTGGAGTCTCCAAGCCCAGACTGAACCCTTAGGACATAATCATGGTTATTTTTAGGTTCATCGTCAAGAGCAACAGAAGACATTATCAGTGTGCCGCCCGATCTGTGGCCCTGAGCTTCTAATTTTTTCTTTTATTTTGTAATTTTTAGAACATAACGAACATGAGGTCACATAATTGAAGCTTCTATGTTTGACACTGTTGTTAACCTTCTACCATCACTTCTTGAAACACCCCTCTAGTGCACTAGTATAAAGTGTGAGAAAGTCCAAATCAGGGTGTAGTTGGGTAGGTAATTTACAGGACGTTTCCTCTGGAGACAGGGTTTGGGACCAAGTCTCAAGCGTAAAGTAATATAACATCAGTAATTGAATGTATGTGAATGATGTTACGTACGTTACGTGAGTTATGGCACTACGCTAGGCATTTTATCCCATAGTATAATCTTTTCCTAATCATAACCAAGTAGTAATTGTGCCTAAACCTCACCAAACTTTGACTGTTTGACAACATTAACATTCAAGAAGTCATAAGCTTTATTTTGGAAAGTCTAACCGAATAATGTATATGAAAGATTTTGGCTGACTCGAGCCTTTATTTAAAAAATGTGACCGAGCATTATGTATAACATATTTTAAGGTGCAAAACTGACATTAGGGCTGAGTAGAGCGTCATAGTTTGAACCTTAAAGCCACCGACCAAGCTGCAGAATTGGAGAAGTTGGGAGTGAGAAAGTGTTGATTAATAAACTGTACACGTAAAAAGTCTTCAAAATTTAAACCTTTCTCTAACATTTACATGATTATGGTGTAAACAGTCTAAAAAGGAGGGGATAGATCTTTTTATTTGGGGGGGAGGACATGCTGTATATATTCTGGGTTCAAGTATTTTCCATGCCTTAAAAAAGGGCTTTGACAGAAAGCTCAGCTAATAAACGACAAATCGGGTGCAGATGAAGTGTGCAGAAGCTTTTACTCTCTCCAAACCATCAGAGAAGACTCATTATTGGAGTAGGTGGTCTTTCCGTTCTAACTATTATTACAGTAATTACGTGTCACGGTACATAGCCTGAATGTTTTGTTCGAAAGATATACCCTGACCAGATAAGACCGCAGTGTCTGTGGTCAAGTGTAGACCCTCCCTTACTAGTTGCTGCTTGCGTGCAGAGAGAAATCCTGTTGAGCGTCCTGACTCACTTAAATATTCTGTGCCCTGAGGGAAGTGATGAAGTCACCAAGTCAAGTGTAAGAATGCAAGAGATACACTTTCAAAGTAAACAGATATGCAGTAAAAAGGTGCTATTTCAGAATCATGCGGTTCTATTCTTATCCAAACATGCTGCTCACATTCAGGGAGGAAAAGAGAAAAAAAAAAAAGACAGCTTCCTTCGCCTCTCCTCCTCTCTGGTGCACTATCTGTATGTTGACTTAAGCAAGCATAGTGAATCTTTTAGTGCACTGATGTAAGTGAACATGCTCTTCATCTCCCTCTCTACGTGTATAAATAGTTAATGTGCGGATGTGTTCTGGTGGTGGTAACACCGTGTGCCAATTGCATGTGCATGTTTGTTTATGCAAGCGTGTGTGTTTTTTTTTTTGCGGGGCCCACATGCGTTTAAATAGCCCGCTAGTACTATGCGTTTGACATCGACCTGATGCAAACACCAAAGAACCGGCGGCGATCCCTGCTGGGTTCCTCTAAATGGCAGCCAAATCAAAAGTTCAGCTGAAATTAATCAACACACTCGCTTGTATTGTATCTGCTGTAATGATTTCATCTTGCATGGCAAGAAACAAAACGTCAGATGATCACATAACTATTCAGTGCCTGAACAGATGTTATAATCCTCGATAAATACTTCTTTAATATCAGATTACTGTGAGAGAAAAAAACAAACATTCGTCTTCATGAGAATAGCTCCGGCCTGTAAAGAAACACCAGGCCTGGGCTTGTGTGTTGAGTTTATTTGAACAGTGGCTGTTATTTTGATAGAGAGCAGGTCTCGAAGTGACTGCAGATTTGAGCTGAAACAACATTATGCTGGTGAATGAGATTTATTATCTTATGATCCCTTGGCATGAACTAGCAGGTCTGCATCACTTGTTAAACAGTCTTAAATGTTTTCGGGGACAAGGTCGGGCTGTTTTGCAATGACGCCTAGATGGACACTCACTATGCATGCAAATAACATGCAGTGACGTGCGTGTGTTTCTTCAATGTGCAGAGCCAAAGTAGCTTAGAACACCACAGCATTACCTAAATCACCGTCTGTGCGGTAAGTTGCGATTTGGAAAAAATAGAAATATGTGTTTGCTCAGTTTGTTCGGGAAACAAAACAGGTTTTCCCAGGACACTGACATGTTCAGTCCCTTGGTGCTGCATACCGAACTGTCAACGGATATATTGATTAATTTTAACCTTAATTGTTTAATTGTTATTGTTGTTTTCTGAGATGAGTGTTAAAAACGTTTTGATTACTCAATTATCCTTCGAGCAAACAAACTAATTAAAGGCGTTCATTTTTTCATATTCCAACGAGCAACAAGACCACAGCGTGAAAACTGTAATCAGTGATGTTGTGACTGCTGGGCATGTGTATGTCAAGTATGTGTGCAAGAAATAGCAGGAGAGAGCATACCTCACACTGTGTGCATGTGTGTGTGTGTGTGTGTGCATGAGCATTTATGCACTCAGGTCTTTACACATATTTGTAGTCATGTGTGCATTTGTTTGAGTGTGTTTGTGACTTTGGTGAATAATATTTTCAGATCCAGTGACTTATCTGTCATTCTTGTGGTTTAGATTGTTTATTTTACTTTGACCAGTGAATGCATAAAACCATCCAAAAGACTAAGTCGGTCCACTGCTGCACTGAAGTAAACCAAATCCCTCTTTGGTGGGTGGCTCATTACCGTGGTGGTCAGGCAGTGTGACGGTATGAGCAAGCAGACAATACGACAGGGTCGGGAGAAATGCGTGAAGATGAAGATGAAGAAAGATGTGCAGGAAGCTGAAGATAGGGAGACGGACAGGCAGCTTTGCTGCTACAAGCTTGATGGGGCATAAATGTTCCCTTTGCCTTTTTCCCTCAAGGGTGGATTGAAAAGAACAAATGTGAGGGACCAGTCCCTACAAGTAAACTCAGGAGAAAGAACATTGAAAACTGTTTTATAACAGTAATCCACATTATGCTGCGGGTGCACCAAACAGCAAGTCATGCAAAACAACAGCAGCCGCATTAATGATCAGTATCACGTTATAGACGACAACAGCGCGTGACTGATCATCCGACCGTTGGTGTGAGAATGACTTCCTTGTTCTGCCCAAGGATCTTAAAAAAGAAGGAAGAGTCATTACATCACCAAATCTTGTTTTGGTGCCAGACTGTGGCGACAGTTATGATGAAGTCTACGGGAGAGACACTCTAAAACCCAACATATCTACATGGTACGACTTCTGTGGAAGAAATGCCTCCAGGAATTAAAGGTCACACTTTGGAGGGTAGGTTAATGACTGATATTCCCCCCAAATGACAGAGAGGGCTGATAATGTTGTGACCAAAAGGGGCCAGTCCGACCAAATACCGCAGAACCGAAGCCTTTCCCAGACCAAATCGTTAAGCTACTCTCTGAAGTGCGTTCTTTCATTTTCTGGAGCTGTTTCTTCAGAAGTCATCAACGTAGATGTTAGGTTTAGATTTGGTGACGGAATGGCCCATCCTTCTTTTTCAGATATCCCCTTCTAGCTGCAAATATCTTCCAGAAGAGCGAGAGCAATCATGTAGATAGTTCCATGATGTTGTTGTCTGTCGGTTTTGTCCGTAAAGGTTTGAGGTGATAAGAGGGAGGCGGGCAGCGGAGATCAGCAGGATGGGATGTGGGCCTTGAGCTCTCGAGATAATCAGTTAGTGAAGGTCAAAAACACAAGGAAGCAAAAACAATCAAAAAACACCAGGAGGCCTTAACGTCTGCTACCACATAGATAGACTGAACAATTTGGCAACGAGTGAACCAGGCTTTAAAGGCTGATGCGCTGATGAGTCACAGGTGAGCTCATGCAATCAGAAGGGGGAGTAGATTGGACCAGGTCAGATGAATCTGATAGTCTTATCCTGAGACACACAACTAAGCACACACAGACAAGAGAGACAAACAGTGGGAAACCTGCAGCCTAGTTAAAGGCCATGGCAAAACTGGTTGCACTGAGCTAGCCAGAGAACCATCAAGAGTATGGAGACCAGAATATTTGCTAATGCTTTTTTTCTGTTGCTCGCCTTAATGGATTGCTCATGACCAGTCTCTCCGAATTCACTCGGGAATGTCTAAAATGCATGTTACGGTAGAGTTTGGAAGCACTGCTGTCCTTGTCTGTTATTTTAGATGTACCAAATTAGCAACGATGGCCTTTTTTCTGAGGCCAGATCAGAAAGGACCACACAAGTGGATACATTTAATCCAATTAGCTGAAGCAGACCAACCCTCTGAGTTTAAATCACTCCGAAGGGCATCACAAACTGGCATGGTTTGTGCACAGACGAGGACGGGAAGGCTCTGCCTCGGGGTTACCCATCAACCAAGCGTCAGTGATATCTGTGAGGAGAGGTGTCTGCACGGATGCCAAAGTAGCCAAAGGACAAGATTAGATCAACCCCAGCCACAGTTTGTTTAGAAAGACTTCAGAAGTATCTGCTGCCGTACCACCAGACTACAGAGCTTCGTCTTTCCTTAGGCTGAGATGTTGGAAAGTCATCCTCTGCACCCCACCAGAAATAATAGCTTACTTACTTAATTACTATGATTTATTTTTGTTTTTATCCATTTATATAATCTTACAACTACCACTGAAACTTTGTTGTACAACCCTGTGTTGTGTAATGACAAAATAAACACATCTTGAACCTTTAAAGTTATCTGCTATAAAGTGGTTTTTCAATGACTTCAAAGATCATAATAATCTCCAGCAAACCGATGATGCATATATTTCAGTTTTAACTTTTCGGAAAACAGCTCCTTAAAACTCTGTTTCAAGCAGTTCTGTCTAAAGATAGGTCCTGAGTTTTGATAACTAATTCATCGTTCTTATACCTTGTAGAATTGCTCCATTCCAAATTAAAATTCAATGTGACAGGAACAGGGAACAGGCGAGGCACAACCACATTATCTCATAGGGCCTCTCTTGTATATAGTCCTTTCAGCTTCTTTACAAATACTTGATCTGCGCTAACACTGCAGTTTGATCTGTGTTACTAATTCATGTCCTCTTCCACCAGGGAAGGATCGAAGGGGAAACAGGGATCATTTTTTGTGGTTCTTCTCGCATTAATTATTGAGAAAGGAGGCCAACGAGTACATGCTTTTAACACCATTTGCAACATGTTCCGCACGACCTAAGCTGACACTTGCTCCGCTGGATTTGAGTTCCACTTTCCTGAAGCCTGACAGGGAATGAGATGGTGGGGAGAAATGCTATGGCCCTGCTGACGGATTCACTTTAACTCAAGCCTCATGCGCACACACACACATACTGCGATCACATCCTAGTCAGCTCGGGAGATGGGGACTGACACGAGGAGCAATTTCCTAAAATATTGATCAGCGAGGGTCAAACATTTCCTCACACGAACAGCTATATATGGAAGAGGGCCAACCTCTCTGGTCCAGCAGATTTCCCCAGGAGGAACCTTTAGCTCCACTGATTCATGCTCGTTGAAATATTGTGCTCAACAAAGTAGCCTACAACACAGCAAAGCAGGGCCATGTTTGGACTTGGAAACAGGACAGCGCTTATATTTATGTGAGGAAAAAAGTATAGATAAGCATGCAGAATGAAAAAGGCCTATTTCAGATACATATTCCATGGCTCAGCTCTCATCAGAAAAAGGACCATATTGGTGGACAGTGAAATCTGACTATTGCGACCCATATTCAGGAATTCTGTTAGGCAGCGACCTTATGGTGAAACTATTACAGCAGCAAAGGAGGAAGTCAGGCCAAAGTAGTATAAAGAGCGAGAATGTCCACATAGGGAGGAGGTTGGGGACAGATGGTTTAGCCAAACGAGCACAAGACTTTCTCCAAGACTGTTGTTCATGTCCAGTGTGAAACCAAAAGTCATTTTAATCCAATAACATAGTAAAGTTACGTCACGTAAATCACGTAACTGCAGTTCCGTACATAACAGAGGTACTTTCACAACAGAAGAAATATAAGTAATGTTATTTTACTTTAATGTATAATTTTATTTCTCTGGTAGCTGCCACCATTATGGTGTTTTGAGAGCGACTGGCAATTGAATTGTTCAGTCATTTCGGAGTGAGGATGTGTTGAGCACAACCATTTAGTTAGTGAGCTGTTTCTAGTCGTAATGAAAAGCAATGGCAGCGCAGATACAGCAGCTGGTAGCTGTTTTTGAACTGTTATTTTCTCAGCTTTATTGCTGAAACAAGTATAACCCACGATATAAATAAATCCATCAGCGCTGGAGAAGGAAGTGCGGGTTTTGGATTAAGAACAGCGGACTCTGAGACAATCACTTCAGCCATCAGATGTGACCAGCTGCACTGCCCCGAGGAGGAGAGGGGAGAGATCCAGAATGGGAGCCATGCTAATCCAGTTTGGATTTAATGCTCCTCCTGGCTAGTGTCCAGTCACAGGAAAATAAAACGGACAAATGTGGCTGGCCAAACAACACAAAATCAGAGACCGTTGTGTACCACATCTTTACAGAGGTCTGGCTTCCACAACATCTCGGATCAGGATGCACTCGATGTGAGGCCTGTGTTCTGAGCCGACAGGGTACAGGACTAGAGCGGGACAAAAGAAGGTGGACTCTGTGTTTACGTAATTGATGCTTGGTGTTCACACGCAATCAAAAAGAATAGACTTGTTTACCAGATGCTGAACTTTTAAAATGAAGATGCCGACCATGCCATCATTACCACCTTGTTGCTGCTGTCTACATTCACCCAGAAGCAAGTTTATAAAATACACTACAGAATTATTTCCTGGGTGTATGTGTGTTTATGTATATATGTATATAAATAACTGTATATATGCTTTATGTGTAACATGAAGGATTCTACAAACTTTCATTTCATTATGCAACCCTGGGCTGTAGAAATGAATCACCTTGAACCTTATAAGTGTATTTTACAAAATGTCAAACTATTCCTTTAACCTCAGAGGACAATTCTCAGCTGAATTAAAAAGAGAAAACATCTGAGACTGATATCTTGATTATTGCCCGCAAACAAAGGAATGTACTTGATGTTTGGTCATTAATGTTTGGGCTTTTTATCTCTACATTCCTTCCTCATCTGTCATGCATTCTCTTGAATAGCTGGAAAACCTTTCTCTGGGCATCATTAAAGCCCTCATCAACAGCCATCTACTGTTTTTTTTTTTTGATGCATCTGAAGTAGTCTTTTGTATATATTGTACAGGATAGGGCTGAACTGACATTTCTGTTTTAATCTCATACTATTCATGCTATTCATGATCAAGAATGTTGGACGTTTTAGAAAAGTGTGACTCAACAGGCAAAAGTGCCCTCTGGCCTGCTGTTGACAGGTAGACAATATGCGTGTCTTAGGTTACACCACTTCAGTGCAAAACTGTTTCTGGGGAAAACCTCTGCAGCTACAGGTAGAGTCAGATATTGTTTAGTTTAGGTCTTAATCCCATATCAACGTTTATTTCTGGGCAGTGACCTCTAGTGGTTCTAGTACTTATGAAGGTAGCAAACGAGGATGTCAGATGATGTTGAACAAAGAACAACAAAGTCTGAAGACTGAGGAGGTGGGGTGGATGGAAACAAACAGACTAACTAAATGCTCATAAATAACTTTCACCTAACTGATGTAGTCATTTGAACCCAACCCATGAACTTTTCCTAAACCTAACCGCATAATTTTGATGCATTGACTAAACTCTACTTTGCACTTGCCACTTTCCTCCAGCAAAACGAGTATATTACCTCACTGTAACATTTCTGCTGAGTGCATTTGTGTGTGGCGATTCTGTGGTCATTGCTCTCGAAAGATAAGAAGCAAAAAAAAAAGAAACCCGTTGATGCCAGACTTGGAAAATCTTGATGTTACGCCAGCTGATACAAAAAACAATTTGCTGCTCTGATAAGCATTTCAGTGGATGGCTGCACTTTAACCCACACAAATACTTATAAATAAATCCTTTCAGAAGTCTGGTTACCTCATGAAATTGACGAATGCTATGTATGAAACAATATGCAATAAGTCTTTGTTATTACTGCAGATAGTCAGTAAGCTTAGCCGCAAGTTGCCCCGGAGGTAGATGGTTGTTGTAGCCACAGAAGGTAATTCAATCTAATTTCAGTAATTTCTTTAGTAAAACCAAAGTCATAATTTTTAGCGTGGTGTGTTGTTTTGGCAGAATGGCATTTCAGTAATCTGTACAATGCAAGTGACGAACGCAAAGTTAACCAGCTCCATTAGTGAGAATGGCCACAATTAATCTTCAGGTTGAAACACACCGGACTCTCCTTTCAGCTAAGATCATTGTAGCTTTTCTTCTCAAGCTTTTAAGTTCAGCTTCTTGATGCCATGAATTCACATTAATGACCCAATCAAATCTTCTAAAAACGACAAAAAGGTCAAGTTTTACTCTGAAAGCTAAACTGTCCTCTACATGCCATACATTTACAGGTTCTTTCTTTCTTCCTCTTCCCTCTCTCCTTCTCTTTTTCTCTGCGCAGAGCTGTACGGACCACAGCCTTCCCCTGTACGACCCTGGCGGTCGTCCCGCTTTGATCACTTATCTGCCCCAAACAAGTTAAATTGCTGCATCATCAACCGAGCCTTAAAAACATCTGAGACAGTATAATTAGTAATTTCGGCATTAATAACGCAACGAGGGACAAGCAGTGGTACCCTTTAATCTTCAGTTCTTCAGAGGGTTGTTTTATGTCCCTTCTCCTTCTCCACCTCCTACCTTCTTCTTTACTTCTACTGACCCATGATAGACTGCAGCCCACGGTCCTCTTCCAGACCAGACTTGAAGCCTCAGAGAAAGGGTGTGTATGGTTCTGTAGACAGATCTGACAGCCAGTGGTTAGCCAAATGACTGCATTTGTTGGTGATTTCTCATTTGTAGCCTTGTAATGACTTATTCTCCTGTGACCTGTAGTGCATCAAAGGACGATAATGAACTCTGAAGCAACGGAGGAGTTAAAGTGACTCAGTAGTGTGTGCAGAGTTGGTGGTCTGACCTGATTGGCTTATCCAGCAGAAATTGCACATTTTGGACTGTTTAACATGAGTAAGTGAGCTCCAAGTGCTAAAGGAACCAGAGTTACACCATGTAAACATGTATTTGTAACCGTAAACATGCAAACCGACCACATGTATGGCTGTTCTGCTTGGATTTTGTTCATAGTAGCATCCTGAAACCCTAAATTTAACTTCAAAATCATCAAAAGGATGCAGATATTGTTAAGCAAGGACACCGTCATACCAATTGATTTTTTTAGGATGATTCCATATAGACATTACAGTGCAGTTTTTCTGGGGATCAACACTGCAGAGGAATTCCAGTTATCGGTTGCAGTGAAGGTCAAACTCTTTATCGTTGACTTCACGACCTTGGCCTCAATCACGGTCATTACCACAACTGCTCTCAGCTGTATACATGGCCTTGATGAGGACTTAAAAGAAAGTTTTCTTCTTTGTCTCCATAGTCGGCAAAAATCAGGGTCCTTATTCTTCAAGCAGAGCTGAAATGAAAAATGCCATTTTAACCCTTTCAGATCACCTTCATTGCAATACTGTGCATCGTGTGCTTCCAATCAGTGCCTGTCTTCAATATTTAATGGAGTGGCACAATTCATGTCAAGTTTCTGGGGGTCAGGTTTACTGATCGCTGTATAAAAAGCACACATTTAGAGCTTTATTCACTGATTTGGATTAAAACTGGATCATATTTTATGGTGACAATGTTTTCTGTTTTTCCCTCTAATCTCCTCTGGCTGCTCTGCGTGAACCCTTCGCTGACTTACAGAGCTTCCTGGTTAACAGATGGCTTTACTTGTTGCTACAGTAGTTGCTGCAACATCGGTTACTGTAGCAACAAGGAAAACCATCTTCTGTTTCAGCTCGTGTTCAAGACGTTAGATGTTTGGTCTCCGAGCTTTTAAGCGTTTACAACTGCAGCTCTGAAGTGGGATCCTTTGCCACTGAAACATAGTCACAATCAGTTGTCTGCTGTAAGAAGTGCAGTAAGTACTGTCAGCTCAAACATAAGGTTGTTTTATGATCCTTCATTCCCATCTTGTTTTATCAGTGTTTTGTGTATCTTTGACCCCGTTTACACGAGGACGCTTGCGGGTAAAAACGACAAAATATTGTATCGGAAGTGCCTTTCGTTTACACGGTGACGCCGTTTTTGAGGCTTAAAAACGCAAAAATCTGAAACCACCCTCCAGAGTGGAAAAGTTGAATACGCTCCGCCGCAGAGTTTCCGTGTACACTGGCAAAACACAAAACTCTGCTCAGATCTACTCATGTTGCGTACGCGTTTATATCACATACATGCGCCAGTACAGGGAAATAAACAAACACGTCGGATTATTTCCATGCATCGGACCTTCAAGCTGCTCTGGCAGCTCTAATAAACGTACAGGAGTCTTTCCATGAAATGTAGGATATGTACAGATAGTATTACTGTATTACAGTATTACTGAACAGAGAAGGATCTGTAATTACCTCTATCTTTTTTATTTGTGTGATAGTGTATCACAGCAACACCTAGCCGCCTGGCATGCATACCCAATCGAATTTCACACACTTTTGCGTCACCGTATGCACGCAGATTTCCTCCCGAAAACGCTCGTCTAAACGCGGAATAAAAAGTGAAGACGCGACGCCACTTTTGCGTCTTCTGTTCAGACCGTCATCGTGTAAACGTAGCCTTTAGCTGTTTCCAGTGTTCCTGTCTTCCTTCTCAGGCTTTTTTTCCCTCCACACCTGCACTGCATCACCTTAATTAGCCTTGTTAGCACAGCTCTGTTCTCAGTGTCGCTCCACCTGCACCTCATACACTCATTACTTTGGTGTGCATTTAAGCCTGTGTTGGTCCCTCACTCTTTGTTGATTCCTATTTCTGTCCACCTGTGTCTTGTGCCCGTTTGTCCTTAGTCTTTTACGTTACGTTGACATTTTCTTTTGCCTGCCCTTTTTTAACTTGGATTTTGGACTTTGCTTATCAGCATTAACCCCCACTTTTTGTTCCTGTACCTTCCTGCCTCAGTATGTGTCTTGTGTTTGGGTCAGTTTGGTCAGAAGTACAGACATTTGGATGCAGCTTTAGCAATAGTAAAACTCAAGATTCACATCTGTTTTTAGCTGTGTCAATATTTTCTCCCACCTCTAGAAGACATGTTACAGTAATGATTGTGCTTTAGAGCAAGTACAGCGCCCGACGTTCCCTCCAGTACATTTAAATTCATTCTTTCTTAAATTGATTTAGTGCTATTGAGACAGACAGATAAATCACCTGCCTTTTTTTTCCTTGACAGTTGAAATGAGGGTGCTGCGGACGGAGACAGTGTTGAACATTGGGCGTTGGAGCTGATTAGATTTAGGTTAATCAGTAGCAAGTTCTTTGTGTCAACGCAGAGGCAAAGATGTGTCCTGAGGCCATTTCTAGTACCTTACATAGAGTTCACTGCACATGCTGTCTCTGCACAGACCTGCCGGTCTGAGCTCACCCTTCATTCTTCACATACTTCCCTCCTCCGTTCCCTCCTGTCCATCCCTCCTTTTTCTCTCCCATGATCCCGCAGGGCAACCCTGTCTGCAGACTGTGGTGCACAACGTGGGTAGCCATGCCAGGAACAAGCTGGATCACTTGGCCTTATTTTACTTACTATGTGCTCAAATTCCTCAGCACCGTCTATCTTTGCCACACACGTTCACTGGTTACAAAACCGTAAATCTTTGTATTACTCTCCAACGTTTGAGGCTGAAAAATGCAGTAAATAATTGGCGTCTGAGAACACATCACCATCTCTGACAATAGTGTTCCAATTAAAATAAAACATCTTTTATTTTTGCTTTTTTTTTCAACAGAAATGGGTGATTTTTGGGCTGCAATGTGCACGACTGCACCTCTAATTGCTACCTACGTTAAACATACAGTTTCTCCCTTTTTGCATACATACAGCATATACAGTACATTCCACGTGTTTAACTAAAGGGAAGAGTGTAAAGGAATGTAGCTTAAAACTTTCACCTTCTGTTTCGTACAGGTGTGACTGGCGCTAACAACTCCTGTTTCATGTCCCCACCACAACCGCCACCGCTTGAACCTGCACATGCTGCTCCCTTCTCTATCAATCGAGCTCGGAGGTCATTGACCTGTGGTATTAAATAATAATGGAGGGACACTCCTCCCTTCCCTTTTTGATGTGACAGACTGAGGTGATCAGGTGCAGATTAAGTGGAGAATCAGTGATGAGGACAGATTTGAACATGTCAGATGGGGAGTGCCAGGGCTTCAGTGCTACCGCAGTGTTCAAACCTGCCCCATGCTGAAGGCGGGTGTGTGAGTGCACATGTACTCTATATGTACATGTACACACATATACAATCTTTTACAAGAATGCTTCCCTGCAGACCTCCCAGTGGATGGGACCTGAGCCACAAGTAGGCGAAGGCTTCTACGCCCACAGTCTGTGTTTGGATAAGGGTTGTCATTATTGATAGTCCTTAATAGCTACACTCAAGTTGCTAAATATGACAAGGTAATTTGTTTTTTCTCTTTTGGCCCTCAATACACCAAATCAACTTCATAACCACCCTGAAATGATACTGAAATCTGAACTTGACAGCTTGTATTGGACTGTACAAGGAGAAACAAAGCTTTTCTGAAAATGAGGATATAATGGCTTCATGAAGTGGGTGTTATGTAGCACAAATGTTAAGAAACAAACTTTGTGTGGGCCCAAACTGTGATCACTTTAAAAGCCATTCTAGTTGAAGGGGCTATTACATACCAACACTACAGCTATGTGGCTCTGTGAGGCTGTATTTCCAGCATAAACAGAGGTACATTTAGCATGCAACAGCAGGCTAACATGCTCACGCTAACAATGCTTTGCAAGTTTGCGCATCACGTTCAATGTAGTTTAGCATGTCGGCAGAAACATCTGAGGCTAATGGGAACGGTTCAAACAGCTCATATGATGGATGGATGGATAAATAAATAAACTATACAGGTACTTAAAATACTTAACACAATTATAAATATATACAAGAAGATTTTTTCTATTTATTTACCACTGTAAATGACCTATGTGCCACTTATGACTCTTTATGAGCTTTATGAAGAGTGTGTGACTGCAAACACCCTTCTGGAGTGCCTCACTTCAGTACCTCAGGAGAAGGAAAAGCAGCAGTCCCAGGGAACAGCAGAGAGGTGGATGCAAGTTATCTAGGCAGCTGACCTCCCCAACATCCATGCTGTTGTATCCTTTGTCCTTAGCCTCCCATCTTCTACTGGGCTTGTGGAGAGGATGTTCTCTTTCATGAAAAATAAGTGGACTGATGTGCGGAACAACTGTTCTGCTGAACTAATTAGGAGTGCGCTCATTGGCAGGACATATTTCTGTTGAAAAAATTAGTTTTTTTGCACTAAAAAATAAATTGCTGAATAACAATTTGTTTTCCATGTATTCGTATCACTCAAAAACATGCATCAAATTAAATTCAGGTTCGAGTCAGATCATTTAAAAATGGTTTCACACACAAAAAAAGGCAAAAAATGTCACAAAGCCGGGAGGGGTGAACACAGTCGGGTCAGCTGGCCCTACTAAATAGGTGTCCCTTATTTGGCAGCGGAACGCCACTGTGCATCTGGTTCAATTTTCAAAATAATCTGCGTAAGTCAACAAAATCAGGCGGGCTTGACACTCTGCTTCTGAAACACTCTTGATGGGATATGGTGTTGGGTGGAGGAAGGAACAAAACAGTGGCACTCTCACCAGGTAACAGAAGTAGAATCAAGGGGTAACAGCCCTGCTGCTAGGATGGCTGAAAAAAACTCCAAGCTGATTTACTGTGTAGTATGAAACAGGACCCATTGTATTACCAAAATGTTGCATGTAAAAATGATCTATGGAGCGTTCGTGTACGCGCTTGCATATCAAAGACAATAAGACTATTTATGTCATTGTGTGTTGAGTGAGAAGCATGAGGTGTACAAAACACCGTCTGTCTTCATCGCCAGCACCTGAACATGATGACATCATTTTTTTGACCATGTTGCCTACCTACCTGCACCAGATGGCTCATGAACAGCATTCCTCTTTGTATGAGGCAACCACTGCAGGTATCTCACCACCTCTCAGACACCGATGATCACACCTTCTGGCAGCATTTTGTGTGTGTGTGTGTGTGTGTGTGTGTGTGTGTGTGTGTGTGATGTCACTAGTGGGCATTCATCTTCGTGATCAGCCCAATACATGATACACACACACATCAGACATCTGGAGGGCTGCGCCTTCATTGGGGTTGTGACATAAAGAGTATTCTCTTACAGGGATCAACAAAAACGGCGTGTGTGTTCGCGAGCGTGCGCATGAGTTTATGCAAGTTCGTGTGCACTCGCAGGTACTCGCATTTGTTCGTTGGTGTCTGTGGATTGGCATTCATGTACGCGCGTGCCGTTGCGTGGGGGAACAAAGAGATCAGACACCGAGAGGGAGCGTTTAAGAGTTCGCCTACCTCCCAGTGTCACAGCAATAGCCTTCATCTCACCCGGAGAAACCACAACAGAGGATCAAGGGGGATACCTCACTGGCACATGACGGATACCGCCCGCCTAAAGGGGAATT
This sequence comes from Diplodus puntazzo, assembly GCA_963678695.2. Taxonomy (NCBI): domain Eukaryota; kingdom Metazoa; phylum Chordata; class Actinopteri; order Spariformes; family Sparidae; genus Diplodus; species Diplodus puntazzo. The sequence continues at coordinate 26,118,130 of OZ023164.1, forward strand.
CCACCCTAAAATGGATTTTATGCACCGGTGGGATGCAAGGCAAACACCTACTTGTTGCAAAGACAACTCAGGACAAATCTCGAGTTTATTCAATCATTTAGACTATAATAGAAAGCAGACAGAATGGGTGCCAGGCTGCCAACTCGAATGGATCGGCAGTTAACCTTCATTTTCCTGAGAGATAGTCTATATCCATTACACTGTGCAGTCAACATTTTCTCATGATGATGCTTTAAAGCAGAAACCTTAACTTAAGTTACGGTATGTATCTGCAGACTTTGTCACTCTTTATACTAGTTTACCCGATTTCCTCCTCTGAGGTTATAATAAATACTTCAGCCTCTAAAGGCCACCGCCTTACAAGAAAATACGTTATAATCAGCTGTGTTAACAGTCGACCTACATGGTTGTTTTTCTGATGAGGACAGGCTGTAAAAAACACTTGGATGAGATGAGAACGTATCTTGAAATACCTAGTTTTGTCCTCACGACTCGTTAAAAATATCTAAATATTTGCTACCAAAAACATGGCTGATGGTTGCTAAAATAACTAGCTGATATAGGAAGAGAACAGTGATCTCTGACGGGGCAGCTGTAAGAGAGCTCATACATGTAGTCTGAACGTAATATGACATGAAATGTACAAATGATGACATGATATTTAACATTAAAGGGAAAAAATGTTATGTATCTGTGATTTGCAACGCACAAAGCCAACACTTTTTTTCTCCTGGTGACTGAGCTGTCACTGCAGAGGAGCAGCTGATGTGTGATGACTTGACTTCAGCTGCTGGTAGACTCCACTTCATCTCAGCTAGTCTAAATAATTGTGATAGAATCCAAGTTTTAGCCGTTGGCTGGAAATAATAAGCTTTTTTAGACATCAGCAATGACAGTAAGCCACAGGAGCAGCTTTTAATTACAGGTTTTTGGCCTGTTAATGTTTACACAAGACTCTGCTGTGCTATGTCATCAAAGCAAAATGAGTGAGAAACGGTCTTTGTGGGTCGTTATGTCCTATTTTTAAACTGATGCTTTTACTTGCATCGGGCCATTTTATATCAATACTTGGCGCTAAACCAAAATAAGATTACATTTGTGTGGAAAAGCTCAAACATCAAATGAGCCTCTAAGCATGTTTCCCATTCACTTACACTGTCATTTGTTTGCAGTTACAGTATTTTATGAGCAAAAGGTGGATTAGACTCCTAACTGAATTAAGCCTTTGTTGAGACATTTAAATAGACAGCACTGTCTGAAATTAATGATAAAAAATTTTGAACCAAAGGTGGATTGTCATCTCACCTGAGATCGCATATGACCTGGAGCTGTGGTATAATTATGCTGGCATGTGTGGTGTAGGTCTTTTATTGAGCTTCTGTGGGTTGGTTTAGTCATTTAGTCATTTGGCCGTCAGCCTGTGAGAAGAAATGACACCGCGTTAGTTGTTTTTCTTGTGGGAGAGGAATAGAATGGGTCTTTGTGTCAAGCTGAGGTTCAGATAATATGCAAGCCAAGAGGAAGCTTTGCTGTTTTTTTGCTGCTGCAAGATGAAAGAGAGCAATTAAGAATTCCTCTCCAGTGAAATCCATCTATTTGTCCCATATTTTTCCTGATTTAGAGAGAGACAGAGAGTTAGTATTAAGTCAGGGAATGTGACTGAACTTAATATGAATACAACTTTAAAACATTACTTCGTCTGTAAATGTTTATGCCTGAATTACTTCAGGTAGATTTTTATCAGCAGCGGTCTGTTGTTGTGGTGTGTTCACCCAAAGTGAGTGCGACTGTGGGATCATTTGTGTTTATTCACCCCAAATGACAAGATGAATGTCAATCACTGAACTCAGCACTCACCAGAGACTTCGGTTCTCACTCTTCTTGTTCTCCTCTCCTCTCTGTAAGTAACATCCAACAATGGATTTCACCTCCATGGATCACTGCTGCAGTCAGGCTGATAAACAGGAGTGAAGATAAATCCACTTTTTAATCCCCCAAATTTGACAGTTATCGCCTCATGTCATTAAAAGGCTCCTGATCAGAGCAGAATCCAACGTGAACATGGACGTTTATCCTCCTGAGGGTATCAGAGAAGCTCTATCCTGTTTGTAATTTGTCTCAAGAAGCAGGAAGATATTCCGGTCAGGAAAACATCACTGTGGCGGTATACATGAGTGTCCCAATGCAAATTTGCGCCCTAACCTCCTTTCATGGAATTTTGTGTAATGGTTCAGACACACTGCAAGAAGACGCTTGTCAGGAAAACACAGGTTGTTGGAAGCATTTGAACAAATGACCGATAATGATGTTCATCCTCTGGAGGACAGTTTTCAAGAGACACTGTCAAAAGCCGGTGATGGACTATAATTATCGTATTGTGGCTGTCAGTGAAAATGTGAATGTGCTTTGATGGTGTAGTTCATGACAGTCAAGAAGAGGAAAGGAGGAAAGGAACGGAACTGGGACTGTCACTTGTCACTTGCTGCTTTACACAAATAATGAAATTATGTCAAACAGAACCAGCAAAGTCCTTTTTAAAGATGCAACAATGTTAATGTATGTTGGATCCCAAGAGTAATACAATCATATGACTCATCTTGTGCATACAGTTCCCAGTGAATAGTTTTGGCTGGCCTATGCAGCAACTATACAAACATAGGTTGAAAACTTTATATTGACATCAGGTCCTTTGAATCTTTGAATTCTCAACACATTGATACAAAACATTAGCATCCAGCTAAGTACCTTACCTGCAGTGCTATTTATCCTTCTAGAGGGTTTGGGTTTGAGTTGCACGCTTTGGAGATGTGTCAGATTTATTATGAGATGCTCCCTCCTCTCAAATGAAATGGAAGCGCCAGAAAAATAAGTTTGAAATCCCTGTGAATCTCTATCCTGCTTTTTATTGGATCTGTCCAGCAGAGTAATAAAACTGGAGCTGGCTAGTTCTACCCTGCAATACAAAGTCATGCTGCTTATTTATTTCCATGTCATTTAATGCACCATTAAAAAGGGCTGAGTTAAAATGATATTATGGACGTACCCATAAATGCACTGTGGCAGGTTGTAATTTATATCCACTACGATGTGTTTTGAAGTCCAACTAATGAAATTAAAGTTTAAATATCTGGCTAGTTACAACTGCATGACTTGAGAAATCTGCCTTTCACTACTTCTGTCTGAAATAAGGCGCCAAAGAACCATGGTGAATTTTAAGTGGTACATCTCCTACCGTTATTATTGCATACATGCTGTGCTAGAATGCAAAGATTGGCAGGTGTCTCAGCGAATGGTAGGTTCCCAGCCCTTCACCACCATCCATCCATCCATCCATCCATCCATCCGTTCACTCATCCATCCATCTAACCACTCACTAAGGGCATCCAGTGCAGTGCAAGCCTCTAATCTGTGGGCCCTGAGCAGCTGCTGCCTTGTGGCTGACAGGCAGCAGGGCTCTTATTATTGTACACACATGCATGCACTCGCACACATGCAAGCACACACACACACATGCACATACACACATGCATACACCAAAGTCTTCTAATGTGGTAGGCCAGCTGCCAGTGGCGTGCCTTCCCCTCACCAGTGTGACCCAAACACTGCTTCTGCAGCTCCTGGTGCTCCTGCTGCACGGCTACACTCTGGGGAATTTCCAGTAGAGCAGCAAGAGAGAGCGGTGGGATCAAGAGATGGGGGGGAGATAAAGGCGACGTAAAGGAAGTCTGGAGTGAATGCAAGGTGGGTTAAACACACATGAGAGAAAGAACAAAATAGTGAAAAATGTGAACATGAATGATCCACCGACCTTTATTGTGAGCAGTTTCATGGGAACTACTTTCTTTCTACTAACTACACCCCTCAACCATATCACAACACGGAGGGAAGTTTGTATTAACTCATTGATGACGGGCAAGTAAATTAAGCTACCTGGGCTGGTTAAACATCACAGCTCAGCCATGCTCGACACCATTAATATTTCCATCTCGTCCAAAATACAGAAAGAAAGTTGCATTGATAGTGGAGACTAGGGCACAGTGGGAAAGTATGGTAGATGAGACTGAAAGAAAAGTTCAAAAGCATGGAGAGATAAAGAAAACAACTTTTAGTATTTTGATCAAATCATCATAATTTGACCTGAAAATGAGCGAACATATCTCTCTAAGGCAATATTTATTATTTATTAATTAATGGGTTATACCGTGTGGATGGGACATCAACAGAAATGGACAAAACATGCACAAGTCAGAGTTGCAAAGCTGACGGCTTGTCGTAAATATAGATAAATAGAATAGATACAAATGTAGATTGTTTCTGAGGAGAATCATATCTTAGGGATATATCTTGGGAGTTATAAATTAATTTAATGCACCATTCAGTTATTCCAGGATTGTTTAAGGAGAGTTCCTTTATCTTGAAGTTCAGTCCAGATCTGACGATACTGACTGAAAGTTTGGTCATTTTCATGTGTAAAGAGATATCAGAATACTGAACAGTATGAACACTGGGCCAGTGTTGTCCCCTTGATTTTAATACTCGCACAGATCTCAAGAGAAGCTCTGTTGTCATAACTTATCTCTTCAGGTTTCAGTGATAATGTGTGATATCCATACTGTAAATTAGCCTTACATCCTCAAGCACGGAGCAAATAAATATTGATCCTTTCCATTGTTTCCGACAGAGGACACTCGCTGTGGCTGTTGGTTCTTCATTCCAGATGTTCAGATGTGGATCTTTGTCCTTCAGGAGCCTCTTCTATAGTGTCTCTCGACATTTTGGGCACATTGTCTTTGTATCTCTAGTTTCCTCATCTGAACTGAGGGTCTAATGTTTAAGACCCCAGCATCACTGCCGCCACAGAAAGAACAAAAGACAGATCAACTAATTTGCTATAAGTAAACTCTAAACATCCTGCCATCACTGTTTCTTTGTCCCTTTTTTGGTAGTATAAAGTTTCCCATTGCATTTCCACCTGTTTAAAGTTAAAAATGTTCAACTTAATTTGAATGTATTTGTGTTGCTGGTGAGTAGTCAGCCAAATGAATCCCATGATGCCTTGCGAGGCGATACCATCCTGGATCTGTCTTTATACCTTGAGGATAGAGGGAGTTGTGCGCTGTACAGATAATAAATCCCCTTGAGGCAAACTTGTGATTTGTGATATTGGGCTGTATAAAAAGAACTGGCAGGACGACAGAGGTTTGAGTCCTACATCCCAGCAACATTTGGTTAAGGTTAGAGTAAAGCAGTTAGGGTTAGGGGTTGGTTGAGTAATTAAATAGTCAACTTTGCCTCAAATCAGCGTTGACCGCTTCAAATATTTAATCAAACCACAAACGTTCCCGACCATTAACATGAAATTAAAATGTTTTGAGTTTCCCAAACAAGACTGTGAACAGAAGGGGGTGTGACAGGAAAAACAAATCTAATACATCAACAGTGAAAAGTTAACTTTGAAGGAGTAAGTGTTGGCTGAACAGACCAGATGTTCCTTGTGTTTGACGTTATTTGCCAACCAGACCCACTAAGGAAGCCTGCGTTACCAGGGTACACATTTCAGATTCAAAAAAGCACTGCCCCCTTTCAATCTCTGCACCAAGTTAGCATTGCCTGTCTTCATTTTTCTGGTTCATTAGCCTCAGCTATTTGTGCTCCAGACCCTAAACAACCCCAACAAAGAATATAATCACTTCCCTCAGCATCAAAGTACGAGCTGACGGTTAAATCATAAGCGTTCCTGTAAGATGACCGTTCAATTATAAGCACTCTAGCTAAATGCCCATTGAAGAACTTGGATGAGAATATCAATGTAAATGCATCAGTCCAACTCTTCCCTGCCCAACCCAGCCCAGCCCAGCTCGCAGGCTGCACATCTGCTGGTGAGGTCAGCAATCTCTTCCCATCGCAGTAACATGAGGATGATGGATGCTCTGGCCACAGAGGTTTTCTCTGTGGTTTCCTCCTCTACAGAGCTCAGATCCAGACTCCCTCTGTCCGTCTCACTCCCCTTCTCTGATCTCTCCGTCAGTTATCTTCCTGCTTGCTGTCTTTGGCGACTATGTCATTCTCAGAAACAGTTTATTAGCTACTCCTTCTCCTAATGCATTTCTCTCTCTCTCTCTCTCTCTCTCTCCTACTTTTTCGCCTCTCAGGTTGGGGCCATGAGGAAACTTTTGGGCAGGGCTAGGTCTATATAAAGAAAGCGGAGTAATATCTGTCATATGTTCTACATCGCCTTGGGTTGGCAGTGGCAGCAAAAGGTTTTTTAACAGAGGCCAACAATTCTCATTACAGCTAACTCGGTGAGAACTGCTTAGTTGTTTGTAGCATTGAAGACGGTGATATGGCTGTTTTTGTGAGAGCCTTTGGGAAAAAACCTTTGTCTCTCTCAATCATTGATGAGAAACTGTTTTGGTTTTTGTAACCAAGTCTTCAGGGACTGTGCTCAGCTGTGAGGTGATTTTACGTAATGACCACACTTGGAAACTTCCAGCAGCACCAAACATGTTTTTTTTTTTTTTCTCATTCAAGGAGCAGCAAAATGGTTTTAAAGAAAACAACACAAACACTGCATATCTGAACCCATTATGTATTATCAGAATTCCATCTGTCTTATGGCATTTTTCGAGTGTAACAGAGCCATGTGCTATTGCTTTAGCCCATTAATGTGTGTGGTTCGCTAACAGGAAGTTGGATTGGACAAAGGAAGTCTTGGATATGCAAACTGTCAACTGGACACAGATGGCAGGAACATCAGTGGCAAAACCAGAAAAGAATGGCTTGCTGAACGAGATTCTGTCGCAGAGGAAGCTAGCTTATTGTGCTCCTGGGTTAGCTTACTGACTGCTGTCGCTATCCATGCACATTTTTTCGACCTTGACATGCACATAGGAACAAAATACAGCTTTGTGGGTAATGGACTATGTCCGACTATTATCTAAATCCCATTCTCTGTTTGAGAAAGACGGTTAACAGATAAAGGGAAAGTAACTAACTTAGGCTTGAGTTGGGCTTTAACGCGGCCATGTCTGTACCTAAACTGCTAATAGCGCACAAGTATTTTTTCTTGCAGGTTTTGTGGCAGTTACCAACAGTTTCAAGTGTGTTGCCACCACACTTCGGCCTTGGAAGAAGGAAGACACAGACACATGTTGTCTGGAACAAAAAATATGGATGACAACAGATTTGGGAAGTTTTTAAAAAAGTGTGTTAAACATTAAATGCATGTTTTTTTTCAGCAGAATGAAAGAATAAACAGAACTTAATGTATTGTCTTGTATATATATTTCTGTTTAATATTCAAACCCTGTCAGCAGCAGTGTGTGTTTTCTGTCATGCGCTGTGTAGCTTATTCCACATTCCAACGGCATAATGCTGCATTGAGGACAGTATTTACAATGCAACAGAGACCTTTGTATCTGGTTACAGTGGCAGAACAATGTGTAGATTTGTAAGAACTAAATCAATGGGGCTACAGAACCAAGAAAGCATTTGATAAGGCTAACAAAACGGCTCACTATTCATAGGCAAATTAAGCAGAGAAGCGTTTGTTCTTTTTTGCTTTGTTGTACCTCAAGTCCTGATTCCTTGATGCCAAGAGGCACAAATCAATAATGAGCTGCCTGAAACGTGCTTTGCTTTGAGGCTTTTGTGGCTCATGATGTGAATGTCGACAAGGATCAGTGCAACATAATGTTTCAAAACGGTCGCGTTGAATAACACGTTTGTTATCCGACCTCAATCTCACCGCTCCAACGTTCGAGAAACATTCCATTGTAAAGAATCAATGGGATGAGCCCACGCCACACCCCCCTCCCTCTTTACTAGAACATGTTGACGCTACGTAATAGACCTTCATTCACATTTCATTCAAGCGGAGCATGTACAACACACACACACACACACCGTGGCCAGCTGTGTCTGTTCATGGGAGGTGATGGTGAGATCAAAGCGGTCGTCTTGTCATCCCACACCAAAACTGATCACACACACGCAGAGAAATCAGGATGTTGTTAATCAGTGGCAGTGGGAGCTACTGGGAAGTGGAAGGAAGGAGAAATAAAGAGGAAAACTTTTTTTTCTTATGACGTTCGCATGGCTGTTTCACAAAGCCTGCCAGTGTCAGGCGTAGTAGTAGTAGTAGTAGTAGTAGTAGTAGCAGTAGCAGTAGTAATTTATTTTTACCACTAGCATAAAACTGAGTAAATTGTGTATATGAGTTAATAACTCATGACACAAACGCAACAATAAAAGGGTTTGTATTTAGCTACAACTACAGCCAGCTAGCTTAGGTGCTACAAAGATTTGATTTATAAGTGTATATATATATAAAGTGTGGTAGTGTAATATGTAAGAATAAGAGCAGTTGGTTACATTTGAATGTTTTCAAATTAAAATACATTGTAATTAGCTTAAAAATGATACCCAATCGCCAGAATAAATGTTACTTAAGTATGTTTTTGATAAACCATGGATAAGTTAAAACTGAATGTTTCTTTATATCTTTTCTATTTCTATCTTGTCAAAACGCTGTGCTTATGTTCTTTAGTTATAGGCACAAGAAACACTTGGCAACGTTTAGGAAAATATCACAGTTTGGCTTAAATACCTGTTTTGGTCACCACAATCAGGGACGGAGATGGTCCTAGAAACGTCCACAATTCTCCTTTAAAAAAATCTGCCATTTTTGATGCCGTATGAATGGCTACACATATCCCCAGGCGTCCTATTGAAAATATGCATTGGTGTGACACGAACAGTCAGCCATTTGCCAGCCTTGTGGACTGTAATAACGCCACCTCTACCCCTTCCACCTCCTCTAGCTCCTGATGTAAAAGTCAGCTAATAAGAATATAATGTGAATGTGACAAGCTATGCAACCTTGGACTTGTTTGTGAATTGCAGCAGAAACGTTAACTGACAATATTATGACCTGATGAACGGGCTAAAAAATAAAAACTTAACATCCAGTAAATCCCCCCAAAAAAGGACAAATAGGTCTGTAACATAGACCTTCATACATTTTAATCACACAGAAAAAAAATGTACAGATATTTAATTCAATCTACAGATTCTATACACTGAAAAGAATGTTGATAAAACACAACAACAAAGAACAGCCAGCCACCCCACCAGATTACCCAAGATCCAAAATGAGTCACAGGCTTGTGTCTGGTGGGTCACCACATGAACTGTATGATTCAATGAGCCTGCATCCCAGGATGAGACTGTATTTCCTAAAAATAGGTGCCAGATTGAAAAACTCTGTGAAAAACAAATCTTCTGAACACTGCTTGTCTGCTTTGTTTACGAAGCTTATTGGGCTGACCAGTCTTTGCCTCTTTTTTCTCAAGAAAATCGACCATATTTATAACGTGTCGCCAGTATAAATCTTTTGCGACCGTTAAGACATCTGAAATGCCTATAAATTGTCTCTACATGTGGGATGAAGTCTTTGATTCTCGGGGCAGACTAAGTAATGACTTGGGAGTCGTTAGATGAAGAAGTTAGTAGTGACCGGCTTTGAGGGGGCAGGCTATTTGCTGTACCTAAATAATAGGGTGAGGCTGACTGACAGGTGAATGAGTGGTTGTCACTTCTGGGGATCAAGAGAAGATTATTTGTTAAATGATCCACACACACACACAAATGTACTCGCAAACATAAGTGTGCCCATATGGTCACACTGATTTGCATGAAATGAACACTTGAAGCACGCAGTCATAACACACTGAAGGAAAATGAGAAAATCTCTATGGTTATGTTGCAGTAATTGAGTCATTTTCTCTGCGAAGGTTTCCAATCTGGTAAGAATAGATAGCACCCTGTCTCTTTTCACTAGAGGCAAGATTACAGGCATTATGGTAAGAAGATTCTGGTCTATATAAACTATTTCTCAAAAGCTGCACTCCAGGAATCATTATGCTTCACTCCAGTAAAGACCATGCGCTGTACTTGATGTATAGATATTTGAAACCAGGTGATTTTTACACAAACCAGCTTTTTCATTAGTGTTTCCAGTAAAACTCCTGCAGCTGCTCGCTGACATCAAGCTACACACAGTTTCAAGCTGCCTTGCTTATTTTCAAATGTTACGGGAACAAGAGCCTTGAGTTACGGTAAGTGTTTATCTGTGTCTGTGTTGAGTCACCGTTCTTGAGGCCGCCACAAAGTGAGGTCAAAGGTCATACGAGGTCCCACTTGCCTCGCTTGGAGGGACCTCCTTTCTTGTACTTGGCAAGCGTCTTGTGTGGCTCCTGAGATTGGATACAGAGGAGAGAGTCAGGGGGTCAAGCAGGGAATGGATTGAGAAAATAAAAGTTCAGTTTGTAGCGAAGCCTTATCATCAGGGTATTTAACAGGCCCTCGCTTGCAGACAGGAGTCAGCTGTAATGACACAATTGTCTCCAGATGATTGTGATGGAGGGGAGGAACTCTTAAAGTATTTTCTCACAGAAGCTTTTTTCTTACTTGTTTTTGTATGGACACATAGAACTGACAGTTAGCTTCCAGCTTCTGATTGAAATATATATGTATATATATATACACAGATAACATATACAACATGAAATGTAACAATAATAGCATCATAAGCCTTTCATCATCTGTTGACCAAACACATGAATCCATTCAACAACATCAGGCTGTGGTAAAAGAAGTATTCAGGCCCTTTACTTTAAGTAAAAGTACTAATGCCACGCTGTAAAAGTACTCCAATACAAGTAACTTAAAGTCCTTTATTTAAAAACCTTGAGTGAATATAAGTGTTATCATCAACATTTATGGAAATATCAACAGTAAAGGTACTAATTCTGCAGTAAAAGGTTCCTAATATACGGCATACAACTCTATATATATCTTGTGCTTTACTATTAAATATGATGATTATTTATGCTCCATACAGCATAATTCAAGTCTTCAGAAGCCCAGAGACCCGGAACTGATTTGAAAAGACTTTATTTTTCCTATGACTTTCTATCTGTTTGAGGATGTTTAGTCTATACAGGTAAGTAGTTTTTCCTGCATAGATCTGGGTTTGCTGCACCTCCGCTGGTGCCCACATTGATGTTTCACCCTTTATCCCAGAACATCTCCTCATGGCAGGAGAGTGAACAGGGATGTGTCCCTGACACGCCAAGGTTTTGTTCCGCCTTTTCAGCCATAACCAGAAGCTTGACTTCTTCTTTGGATTTTTTTTCATGTGGCCTTGTGCAGCTCCCCATGTTCCCAGGTCCCAGACGATATTGTCCAGAAATCTAAAATAGAACGTGGGTTTCAACGGGCATTTCTTTAGCGCCTCTCTCTCCCACTTACATATGTACATGTCTGCGTAGAATGGAGTGTACCTGAGGCCCATCGCCATGCCCTGTACCTGTATGTAATATGGATCGTTAAACACAAGTCCAGTCTAGATCTTTCTGGGTATCTGCTGAATAATTTTCTAATGGTTTGGAGGCCTGTGTCTGAATCTATGTTTGTATACACACTGTCTATGTGGCAAGGTTGAAAGAATCTAAAGTTAAAATGATAAAATAAAAAGATGTATTAATTAGAAAAAAAAGCCTACAATGCCACCTAGGTTTGAGAGCCTAGGACTCCTAAAAAAACACAGGTTCTTAATTGAAATCAGGGTTGAGCAGAGTTAAAAACCACATGTCGAATTGACGGTGTACACAAGATTTATTATAATAAAAATAGACAAACCCAGCCCAAAGTCTCTACTGAGGATCCCACAGTCTCCGGATAGCCCCACTCTTGGACCAGGCCAAAGTGGCAGACCCCAAACCCTTGGAAGTGGTAGACGAGGCCCTCAGTCACTCCATCCACCGTCCCTGGCGTCCCTGGCTTCCCTGGCGTCCCCTGTCCCTTGTGTTCACCTGCTTCACTGCCGCTCTCTGAATAAAAAGGTTACACCTGCGTTCGCCACCACCTGCGGCTTGTTGTGTTAATTATTCTGCTGCTGGCGAGTCCTTGTGTAGTTCAAGGTCATTTCTAAGAAATGGTAAGTGTCTTTGCTGTAGTTTTACTTCTTGTCTGATCTGCATCATAGTTGGGGTGGGTTGTCCCATTCGAAGCCTACCTGCCCAGTCTGGACCCTGCCCACCACCTCTTGGTGTTGCAGTATACTCAGGCCTTCTGGACTTCTTCCTCAGCCCTTTCTTTTCATCCAGTCACTGCATGGGCATGCATGTCCGTCACTGCTTTGGCGATGGAGTCCCTTACTTCCATCATCAGTCTTGCCTTTTCTTGTCTGTACCCAACAGTGATAGATTTTAGGGGTAGATGGAGTGGGCTCCAACCCTACAGGCCTGTGGCTGAGGAGGATAGAGGGAGCCGTGGCCATTTGCAGATGGAAGAGTTGGTTTTAGCATCAGTCCTGCTATCAGCTGATGAGGTGACTTCAAACAGCTTCATTGGCTACATTATCCTTTGGTATAGAAGTTGTACCACCACACAGATGGCTTGACTCGATCTTCAAGAGGCCTTGCTGAAAGCCGCTGCAGGATGGTTTTCCCCATCTCTTTGTCAAAGAGACTGGATGTATATTGCCTTCCCACATGTTTGATGAGCTGGTTCTTAGCTGTCTGGATCTGTTCCCGAATCATTGAGGTATGTTCCATGCAGCTTGGAAAACCCGGGACCCTACCTTTTGGCAGCTGGAGTCAATGTAATTGTTCTCCATTTAATAGGTGGTCATATCTCTTGCCATCACAGGGAACAAAATCTTTCTCTCAACGTTCAGTAGAGCAATACTCCTGAACTGGTTGATTATCTTGGAGTTCTTCTCTTGTGGGATGGAGACTGCCACTGCCCTTTGCCACTCAGCTGGGATTATTTGCTTGGTCCAGACAGTCCTCATGAGGGTCCGTAGAAGTTTCATTGTTGGGTGGACTTTTCTCAACACATAAAGCAACACTTTTTACCTTTAGTTTATCAAAATAACATCAAACTAAAAAAACACCAAATTTAGAGATACACGGTAATCACTGGAGACAGATGGTATGAAAATTGCAATCTGACAAGTAACAACAAAACTTACAACAGACAAATGTACTGGGGTAAAAAGTAGAATATTTACTGAAATACTACACATGATTCTTAAGAGCAACATTGTCCAAGTTGTGTCATAGATTTGTAGTAAGGCTAATTTAGATGAATTATTTTCATAACACCAAAAAAGCACAGTGAAAAGGCTGTAAAATCAAAATGGATTGATGTTTGGTGTTGCCTGAAGCATCTACATCTTTCTTGAGACTCACCTTGCTGTTCAGAAATTGCACTTGACCCCAACCCTGACCTTAAACAAATTATTTAAGTGGTCTTGGGTTCCTAACCACCATCATATATTTCCACAAAGTTGTTTTCATTGCCTAAATGGAGCGTTTAAATGTAATGATGAGTTGAAAATTACCTGTCCAATTCAGAAAGTAGACATCTTTCCACAATGGAAGGAAAAATGAAGGTGATGCCTCCGATTCTGATTTTACACTGTGGGACAGACCAAAACAATATTTCTCATGTAGGCCTTCCATTGAAGAAGATATTTTGCACTAACTTGGAGTAAAACATACCAGCAGCGAGCCAGCCCTCGAGCGTAATTTCCATCTTTTCTCATTTCCTCATGTTATTTTGAACTTTACATCACTGCACTGGAAAGAAGAACAAAGCTGACTGTCTCTGAAATATACAGTCACTGGTTATCATGATGTTTTTCTGGTCCTGGACCTCTGTGAGGTTTGGTTACGGTTGAAATCAGGGCCATTCATAGCCATAGCAACCATACAAGACAGAGACGCTGACGAAAATGTGATCATGGCTGTGTGTCCGTGTGTGTGTATCCGTGTGTGTGTGTGTGTGTGTGTGTGTGCACATGTGGTATCACGGGAAGGTTTTATCGAGCGGACTGGAGGTCCAGACTGAGGGGTGAGACGCTGACAACTTGGTCAATATTTCCATTAAGTCAAACGGTTACTTCACTCTTTACTGGCCTGACTTTCAGCTACCGTCTAGTGTGGCTTTGTTCCTGGAGTGCTGCCAGCTGACAGAGACACACACCGAAATCTATTGAGGAACATGTAATAATTACAACTTAATTATTGCAAGTAGATATAAACAAACATGCATATTAATTAGACAATGGATATATCATGAACTTAAGTAGAGATATATAAAAAAAAATGTTTGAATCAAGAATGTCTGCGTTATGTTTTTTGTTTTAATGTCAAAAGATATTTCGCAGATATTTTAATCATTCACCATCATCAATTGTAAAATTGTTTTTATTTTAAACATGTATTAGTCAAATACAACCACTTTTTATGTTAGTTTAGGGTAGTTTGTTTCATTTCAGCTCATTATTTTATCCATTTCCTTTTCAGTCTTACACAAACTACACAAATATTTTCTTGTGAAACACTATCCGATAGATTACAATGATTATCTCCTAAAGAGTTTAATTAACTCATAAATTACTGTGTATATTCATTCATAGAGCTTATTTTAAAGGGTAACTCCACCAATGTTACACATTAAAGTGTGTTTACAGATCTTGGGGGGTACTGCTACATAAAAAACTTAAAGTATAAAGCCTTTTGTTATGGCTCCAGAGGAAGCTGCATGTAATCTGATAAATTGGCTCAATTGTTGTCAATCAGTATCTAAGTAATGTTAGGTAATGTAAGTATGTGGACTGGTGCTAAATAAATAAGTCAATAAATTAAATACTACTGATTTAAAAAAAAAACTACGTCTAAAATAATTTCACTAGTGCTTGAAGACCATTGTCCATGAGACATCTACAACTGCCCAAAGGCAGCACCTGCATGTTATTGGCCCCATCAAAGTCACCATTAACACCCTGCCACCATCAGCAGGTAATTTATAGCTTTAATTACAGACAGAAAGAATACCAGAAAGATTTTATAACCGCTCTAATAGGTATGACCCCTGCAGGTCCTCCGCAGGGTCAGAGAGGGTCACCATTACTCTTCACAAAATGAGTTCAGGGCCTGGGAATCTGAAGTGGACGCACAGCCTCAGAGCTTTGAGTTTGAAGTGTGTGCAACATCCACAGAAGCTAAATCCATCATCAATGTAAGTTATTTATAAATGATTAATGATTCTAAATTACTGGGACATAAAGAAAAATGAGGATAGTTGGACTTCCGTATAGAGCGTAAATGAAAACTTTGAGCTTGTTTGAAAGAAATGTTGGTCTGAGGGAGTTTTGGAATACAGTATTTGACATGAAGTGAAACTCATGAACAAATGTATGTAAATTAATATACAAGCTGCATGCCACCATAACATGTCAAGCATGTATTACTGTTGAACATATTTATTAGGGGCATTAACTATTGGAGGCCCAAAACACAGCTTGTATTTCTGTATGACTGATTCAAATACTTTGACATTCAAAAATAGTAAAATCTGGTTACGTTTTTTACACATTATCCAACAGTGCATTAACAGAAAATAAGCATGAGAAGAAAAAACTAGCCAAACAAAAATCAGTCTCCTAATAACACTGAATAGCAGGTATACTAGGATCTTGACTAAGACTATAAACAGTGTAAAGACGTGTGAGTCCAGCAAAACAGAGCTTCTGTCACCGAGTCAAGAAAAAGAACACAGTAGCAGAGGCAGCTGCAGAATACACGAAACAACATTTGTTAAACATTTGAAAAAAAAAAACGGTATTTACGCATTTCTTTGATGATGATTCAAATTCTAGCTGCATTCCTTTCCCACGGCATTTTTTTTAGATTTCCTTAAAAATTAAAAAGAAAAACAACCCAAGCCACAGAAACATCAACCAGATTCAACCAGCATGAATTCTTCGCAGCAAAAACATCATTGGTTTGAACCCCTGCATGGTTCCATATGTCGACGGTCGGCCCGAGCAATGCATCTGTTTCTCTGTGTTTACGTGGTTTGAGAGTGTATTTGCATGTATACAGTTAAATTTGTTGTCAATGTGTGTTGTGCTTGCATATTAGTGTTCGTCTGTGTTACAAAAGGCTCCATGAGTGTGTGTGTGTGTGTTTGTGCTTGTGTTTGTGTTGGAGGCTGTGGGTGAGCAGGGTGGGGCAGAAGACCCTGATGTGGTCGCCTCTGCGTTACTTCAACACATGGTGATGGGGGCATGAGGCTCCTCGCATCACCAAGAATGTCTGGGAACCCTCTGGACGAGTGTATATGTGCATATGTGTGTATGTGTGTTTACAGTGGGCCGACGTGGCCATACAGATCATTATGTATTTGTGTGTCATGACGACGGCTTGGGAATATTTGCTGTGATACTCGGAACAGCTGCCCAGCTAACCCCCGACGGTACACCGCCATCACAATCAATCTCCCTGGGAGTGTATCTCTTTCACTGCATTCATATGGATTTCTCCTCCTATGTTCACATGTTTGTCAGATGTTTTTTAAGTCAAGTTCTATGAGCTGTTTCTGATGACAGCATGCGTTGGAAAGGTTTCAATAAACATTAAATGCAACACAATAAAAACACATGCAAATTCTGCCATACATAAATGTAATATATGTATGTGAATATCATTTATGTGGATATATGTAAAGAAAAAAACCTATGAAACCTATTAGAATCGTAAGTAGTTATATACGTGAGATAAATACCAAAATATGTCATCTACATACCAAAACATACATATTTTTAAGGGTTGGAAATATATATCAATGTATGCAATTGATTCTATCTATATAAATGTGTTAGATACAAACTATACATATATGCATAGACTATTATGTACACATGAAAATCTGCAGTACATATATACATTTTACTATATGCATTTCATTTACCATTATAAACTTAAATCTTTCTTATATAATCTTATATCTTGACATATGTAAATTACATCCATATTAACATGTATGGCCTTCAACATATAGACTATTTTTGTATATATTTAAATGTACACATTTTACTACCTTATATTTGTTGTAAACTTGTATCTCCATGTATTCAAGGATCTATGTAAGTAATAATCATATATTGCCTTACAGGTAACATATACACTAGCATCACTCTTGATATAGGGGCATATGTCATATACAGCATTTTGGGGGAACAGATGTAAAACAGGATCCTTAGGTGCCTGTTTCTCTCTCTGTCTGTCTCTCAGGACATACAGTTAACAAAATTATGTCTGGGCCCTTTAACTGTTGTGTCTTACAGCATTTCTGATTTGATTTCAGTTGGAAATATTCGTAATGAATTCCATTGTTTTGCCTTTTGTTTAGTGGTGTTGTGTTTGCCCATGTAGCAACCGCATGACTCAAGGACAGCTTGTGTTCATTGTGGTAGAGGTGGGTATGATATCCCATGTCATAATCAGCGGATGACTGCTTTCTGCCCTTTGAAAACAAACGCATTGTTTGTATTATTAAGTTAACTTGATTGCCTCCATTTTACTTTATTGTTTTATTGATTTCATAATTCCAGTTTGAGATGTTTTGTCTCTGGTAGTTAAACACGCAGACACTCAGACACACGGCATTGTCGAGCCTTTTGTCAAACAAGTGATACATCAGTGGTCAGTAATTTATGAGTTCAACACACAGAATGCAGTCTCTTTTTTGTAAAAATATCTGATGTATTATCACAGACGGGTGGAGCTGACCTATCCTGAGAAGTCTTAGTGATCCATAGTGGATGTAAATTATGAAAAGTTACATTCAACATGTAAACATGACTTTAAGTGAAGCATTCAACCGTGTTCTGCAAGCAAGCAACAGCACCCCTGTGTTTTTGATACACTGGACGTTACAGGGTGGTAGACTAGCACAGAGCAGTCCCATCCATGTCATATAAGTGTTTCTGCACTGTTTGGTAAGACTTTAAGGCATTGTGACAGTGTGATCTGCAGAAAATAAATTGAAATTACTGCAACTGCATGTGAACGAAAGCGGAGAGCGCGCTTTTAATGAGAAAGTCCACATGGCTGCAGCCAAGCTCGTAGTCGGTAGGACTTATATACCATTTCCAAAATAACTTTGTTAAGTGTCGTGGTATCATATATCTGTTTCACAACACACAACTCTGTAAATTGTGGCTATGACACATGTCGAGGTTCTCCACGCGGTTCCGTGGCGGTTCCCCGAGCGGTTCCTTGAGCGGTTCTCGTGGTGTTCGCTCTCCAAGCAGCTGCACAGAATCGGGGCCAATCCGCTGCTGACTTGACTGTTCTTCTTCCAGAAGTCAACCAACCCAGGCAAATGGAGTTCAGCTTTTTCAGGGATCTCGGGCTCCCGGGATCAAACATCGTTGCTAACAGGCGGCCCCGGCAGGCAGGCAGCGGTCACCACAGCACCGGCCCCTGGGCCAGAGGGAAACACCCTCCCTGTGGCTTCCCTCTCCTGACAAATATTAAAGACCTGGCCTTCCCCTTTGGCCATTTCTGCTATCCTTTATTTGCGTGCCATTTTGCGGTGGTGTAAATAAAAGAAAAGAAAAAGAAAATCACAATCTTGCGCTCCGTTATTTGTGTTTAATATTGAAGAATCAGTCGAAATCCCTCAAAATAATAAAAACAGAAAACACATCTTCTGGAACACTTTCAGCAGCTCACTTTTATTGATTTTTTCCTGTTATGTTGCCCAGCTGTTAAAATATGAGAAGGCATCATCACGGAGCTACAAGTGAGTGCTCTCTTGCCCCATGTCTTGGTCTCTTTCCCCCCTTCTCCTTGCCTTGTCTCTCCTCCCTCTCTGTCTTTCTCTGACAGGGTTACGGGATTAGTAGCTGCGTCTTCAAAGGAAGGGCCATATGCGTGCAGATTTACTACAAACACACAGTGGATAATTGCACCGAGGGCAAAGGATTTACACTCCAGCAACCTAGAATCACAGGACGCTTCGCCGACCGCCGTTTAAAAACTCACTGTTACCTTTCACCTTATAGCTGCATTGTTCAAGTGAAGGCTAATTTTGCCTCTGAATCATTTTGTGACTCATAAAACATTTTGCGTGTGGCAACTCCCTCCTTCACTTCATCTCCAAAGAAAAATATACTAATTACACATGTCAGCCGCAGTGCACTCGAGGTGCTGAGTGTACAGAGGAGGCATTAAAAACAAATACCTCTTCAATGTCTGTATAAGGGGGCTACACTGAGCGTGCAGTAGGCATATGGGAAGGAGTGGCGTAATGGAGTGATGTGAAGAGGTTCCCCTGTGTCTCCTCTGACACCAGGTGATGTTTCAGCTCATTCCCTTCACCTTTACGCTTCCAGCAGCTTGGGTGTAATAAATACTTGTGTAAGCAATCGTATCGTGGAGAGACAGAAAGTGAAAGGCGAGAACATAAAGGTGAGGAGAGTTCACGAAGAAGGTTGCCTTTGTGGGAGCTTTTTTTTTTTAAAGGATGGTAAGAGAGGAAAAGAGAGGGAGGGAGTGGGGGCTGGCTAAAAAAAAGTCCCACAAAGTTTGAAAGTCGAGCTCATTTTCTCCTCTTACGGAAGGAGACATGTGGAGAGCAGGTGTTACAGCCAGCTGTGGTAGAGAAGGGGAGACGGAGCTAGAGCATAGGGAAGTGCTCCCTCTACAGGCCACCGAGAGGCATTACAGCTCAGGGGGTTGAGGATCAGGGATAAGTTAAGACATGCCCAGGCAAGGACTGTTCAATCCAAGAGCTGATCGCCCCTCAAAGGGTAAACGGAAGTCAGGTGTCTAACTGACTTCAATCAAAACATGAACGAGGATCACGGATCAGAAAGACCGTGGACCACAGAATTAACGCATAATGTGTTGGCAGCCTCGTCCCAACGACTTTACGGTGAATGTAACACCAGTGGGACGACAGCGCAACTGCAAATAGGCAAAATTATGTGTGTTTTAGCTCGAGATGCTGTCGCTGTCTCCGTCAGTGATGTAATGTGGATGTTATACGTCCCACCAGAGGGGGAAAAAAAGGAACATAAAATGGAGTGCAATGTTGTAAAACACAATGGAGCATTTTTATGGCTTCATGAAAAATAGCTGAATGTTAACAGGCATGTGGGCTCCAGAATTTAGTTGATGTACATTTAATGCCACTGGAAAACTGAATGAACCATGTGGAATGCCAGACAAAGTCCTTTCTCTCCCCATTCCCCTTATTTCTGTTCCCTTTATCACCAACATGTCTAGTTGCCTTGGCAGCGATGCTGAGAGACGAGAAATTCACATTAATGTCACTGTGAAAAACTATCCCAGCATGACACAGCATGTCCTAAGTAAAAAATACCTGGGGTTAGTGATTTACTTTACCTTGTAAAGGTTTCCCATCCTTGTTTCTTGCTATAACTCAAGTATATATGCTGTTTATTGAAAAAACAAAAAAGGCCAGGAACATGGTACATGAGATGTGCATAGAGCTTCATGTAATGTAACAGGAAGGATGTAGTTCGAAACAATGTCTAAACATTTGTTGCGTCTAAACCTACAGGAAGTTTTGGTGTAACTGTGGTTTGCAGAAACATACACTATTGACACTGTGTTGTTGTTGATGAGGCCATGAACTACTACTACTATGGCTATGAAACAACAGACCGACGTGCCCTCTGAGTGACCTCAGCAATGAAGGATATTAAGGAAGCATACATTTTTATGGTATACCCAAAAATACAGCATCATAAAGAATCTCCATATGTATTTTCAAATCCTGACTGTTTTATATACATTTGAAATGATGTATCAGACAGAGAGCTTATTTTGTACTTGAAGTTTCCAGCTCTCGATGTACTGAGGAAAAGAAGTAAGGAAAAGATGGCTGGCACCAAGGGACACTCCTGATGTGAACCACAGCTTGCCAGTAAGTAAACCTCTCACAGTGTCATCCTTGATGTGGGCAATACCTAATCTCCTCACTATGTTGAAGACGCCGCAGCTTAAATTCAACACATCCTCATGCCAAAACGACTGAATACGTCGATTGCCGGTAACTCCCAAAATGAACACGACTGCTGCAGCGCACCAGCAACAGGCATAATGGATCGTTGTTGTACGATCACAGTTTGGTTGGATTTAAGCAAGAAAACTACTCATAACTACATCTGGTTTAAAATAACTACAGTACCTTTGTAACTACAGTTACAATCACACCTATGTTTTGTACAAAAATTAAGTTATGAAAGTGATTTAACTTAACTGCACTAGTAGAAACTAGTAAAAATAGAACTTACGGTTGACTTCTGGTCTCACTCTGGACAGGAAAAAACTGCTAAATTGAAACATTAAAGAAAACCCAGGAGGATGTCACTCGTTGGTTTGTGGACAACCATTCTGAAGCCTCAATTTTGGCATCATGGGCATTGCCATCTTGGTTTTTTGGAGCAAACGTGACCATATTTGGACGAGAGGGCGGAGCTGTGGAGGATATTCGGACTGGATCTGACTGAGAACCTGAGGACACGACTTGTCAATCACAAGGAAGCCTCATCCTGAAGCCTACTTCTATTTGAGACAGGAATAAGACCATCACTTTCAAAATGAACATCTTGCTATATTGAGTATTGTATTTATCCAAACTTGCAATTGAGACCATAAAATCATGTGTAAACTGTTCAGTGAGGTAATAAATCAAGTGAGAAGCAGGGTCATTTTCTCATAAGCTTACATACAATGGGAATTCTTTTTGAAACCAGTGGAGTCTACACCTGTTGGCTTTCAGAAATAATACAAGTTAACAATTATTAACTGATTAATGACTATAAAGTTCTAACATTTGTTAAATAAGAAACATTTAATGAAACGGTCACACTGAAGCACTTCGTGTTGCACTTTCATTGGTGGTTATGTGAGCATGTGTTGTCCCTTAGAAAAAAAACAGTCAAATTCAATCATCTAATTATTCCATTTAGTAAGCGGTTTGTGATGGTGGTTTTCGGTCAAGACACAAAACCCAACGTTTAGTCTTTTGTTTTGTCTATTTACAGAGTGCAAAGCATCAAACAATGGAAGAGTGCAAATACCTTGTTGTTTTCTTAAGCTTGCTGACCACAGTGTGCATTACGTTGTCAAAGGAAACGCTTAATTTACAACATTACAAGGATTTAGTGGTACTGAAATAGTCAGAAGGGACCTCACATGCAGACAAAAACAAGAGAACATGTGATTATCCGTCCTGTGTTATGATCAGTAATCTACGAGCCCTGAGTCCTACCAGAGGTCTTATCCTGACTTTTTCACTGTACATCACAGAGATAATCTCCAGATGAAGATGTCTTATCAGTAATTATGTTTAATCCCCTCCT
Source organism: Diplodus puntazzo (assembly GCA_963678695.2). Taxonomy (NCBI): domain Eukaryota; kingdom Metazoa; phylum Chordata; class Actinopteri; order Spariformes; family Sparidae; genus Diplodus; species Diplodus puntazzo. The sequence goes on from OZ023164.1 coordinate 26,140,388, forward strand.
CAGTATGTGTGGATAATAACCCTGAAAGTTTCTACTGCCCATTAAAATTGACAGTTGAGATGTTATGACAAAGTACCGTGTGTGTGTGTGTGTGTGTGTGTGTATGTGTGTGTGTGTATGTCCGTACACGCGTATATAACACAAGCACAAGTAAAAATACTTGAGGGTATATATCGTACATATTGCAGATCATGTCTTCACATAGCAAAGTGTGTGCGTGAGTGTGCGTGTGTCCTTCCATATGTGTGTTTGTGTATATGTGAATTAGCGTGTTTGCACATTCCTGGCCCTCCGAAACCATGAATAATAAGCTTCACTTTGACGTGCCCTAAAGATGAACTTGAGAATCAGCATCGTTTGACTTCTTTGCTTTTGACATGGCTGCCAGTCAGCATCAGTGGCTGGATGAAACCAGAGCTGCCGCCCTCAGAGGATCTTCTCTCACCCGTTCTCTGTCTCCCTCCCTCCTCCCTCCCTCCTCCCTGCTCTGTCTTGTTCTTTCTGTTCCTCGCTCGGCAGCTCTCCACTTCCTGCCCCGGCCAGGTAAATCTGTTTCATATGACTTTGCGAAAGAGGCCCTCTGCAAAGGTTCAAAACTTTACGCTCGAAGAAAAACTAATCTATACCGACTGCAAATTGTTTGTTCCTATCAGATACAGAGATGAATCAAGAACGACACAGTTCCCCCAAGAGAATGTAACATAAGCCAGTAACGTAAAACAAAAGTTATTTATACACGTTAGGTCGCATTTGATCTTGGTAGGCTAACTCTGCATTGACGCATGCATGTCGAACATCTTCGCTATTAACAAAACGCTCCTCTTTTTCTGTAGGTGAGGTTGCTCCTTCTCTGACACAAATTACCCCTTAGCTAGTAATGTTAGCTGTAACCGGCTAAAAAGAAAATTGGTAATAACATTATTATTTGGGTTGAAAGCACTAGCTACCTCTTTTTCTTCCTTTCTCTTCTCTGGCATCGTGATTGTGTGCAGGGGGCGAGAAGCAAGGAAATTTACTCCAACCTTAGCTAGTAGTTAGTTTAGATCAGTTATTTTCCTGTTGCGTACAAAATAAACCCAACTCACTCCGTTTTTAAGAGAGAGGGTTTTCATCGTGAAACAGGCTACACTTGTCTAAAGCAACACTATCTAAAATGTTCATTTTTGTAGTGGTTTCAAGTAACAAAGGCAGAAACTGCCCAACTATCTATTTTTGGACGCATAAACTCAATATTATGGGATAATGCTCAGACTTTATCAAAATGCAGGTATTTTTACCACGAGTGCATACATGTGTGGGTATGTCACCAACATTATGCAGTATTCCTGGTCATAGAATATCTTAATTACCCCCCCAAAACATCCAACCTGCATACATTGAGCAGCTCAAACAAACCTCATAATCCAAACCCATAAAAGATTCTGCTTTCAGAGCTTTGATATTCCGCAGCCACAAATTGGCAAATGGGAGATGATAGCTGGCGGTTGCCAAGTTACAAAAGGTGAAGGGTTGAGGAAAGCCTCTCCCTGTGATGATGTTTTCAGAGAAGGCCAGTGAAAGTACCGCTCACTCCTGGATACTTGGAACATGCTTTTCTTAGCAAGGAATCAAACATGGTGATTTGGCTCCGTCACATTTGACTTTTGTCTCTCAGCCTGTGCTTTCTAATTTGTCTCTGCCTTCTTCGTCTCTGGTTTGTCTCTGTCTCCCTCTGGCTCTACCTCGGTGTCTCCCGTCTTCACTTTCTCCTCGGCCTGCGCGTCTTTCTGTCCTCTTAACCTCCCCGCATGTCACGGGTTCAGTTCCTGCTGTGTGTGCTTTAGCAGATCTAAAAAAGTGTAGTCCTGTTGTGAGAGCCAACAACATATTACTCGTCCAAGAACATGCGTGCGCAGACACACAACACAGCACACGGCGAGGTCAGTCATACTTGCTAGTTCAAACTTGATTGGGGAGCTAAAGGAGATTTGAGCAGGTCTGATGTTCTCACAGATATTTTCATAAAGGACAACCCTGAAACTGTCAACCAAACCAATAACAACCAAGGTCCTTGAACCAAGAATGATCTTTGGCAGCTTTTCCGCAACCAGAAAGAGACATTAAATCCCCTCTTGGTGTCAGATATCAACCACATTTCAGTATTCAAGTAGTTGAAGTTATCGCAAAGCTCATCTCCCTCTCGCACATCAAACTCTTTCTGCTTCTGTCTATACAGCTCTCTTACCCACACACGCACTCACAAGAGCGATCCAAGGTCATTATGGAGAGCCGCTGAGCCAAAGACGATCAGAGAACGCAGGGCAACTTAGCCCAAAAACCTCAAAGAGCATGATAAGTAGCCTTTTACATGGTCTGATATTATCATATTCATGCCTCATTCATAACAGACAAACTGATCAAAAAACCTCGAGTTGCTCCAAAAGGTCATCTACGGGTTCACCGTAGGTCAACCCAACCCATGAAAGCTGAGGGTCATGGGAAGCTGCTGCTCTTGGCTCGGGTGAATAGGAACTTCACTGACAGGTTCTCTTGGAGGATGTTTGTAAAATGGCCGACCACTTATACCACAGTAAAGAGCAGCACTCGGGCGACTGTGCCGTACATCCTGGGCCAAGGACATGGCGAGCACATCATGACCAATGATCATGAACCAGAGAGAGGGCGCTGGAAGAGCGAAGGCCTTTACTCTGGGCTTGGAGAGGGATGTGTGGACATGTGTGTGTGTGTAATAGGGAGAGCAGAGAGCGAGAGAGAGTATGTGCCTGTGTTTTAGTGGGTTGAATTGGTTTGATTACATTTGGAGATAGCAATCAGCTCCACTCCGCTCGCTGCTTTATTGTGTTTGATGTCCGACGAGCACCCAGACGGAGCAACTCAACACGCGTAGCCTGCTAATGTACACAGAGACACGCACACACACACATGGTGGAGAGGAATCTCAGACGGGGCACCATTTTACTGGCATATCCCAAGTGAGGTCTAATGTTATTCGCTCTGTTGTGCCAACCCTTTGCGGCACAGGTGAAAAAGAAAAGAAAATAGCCTGACACCATCTGCTCGCACCCTCTGACACCGTGTTGTCTTTTTTTTCTCTGCTTCATAGTTTCTTTGTTTATTTGTCTGCATCTGCTTCGGGCTTAATATCTCCCATTTTTTGGTGGCAAGTGGTTTTCTTTGTAAGTAAACACATTTGGAAATGCTCTGTCACTGTTTAGGGTGGGAAAGAAGAGTGTGTGTCTGTGTGTGTGTGTGTGTGTGTGTGTCTGTGAGTGATTGTGGTGGGGAGGTACAGCTCACACACACACACACACACACGCACGCACACACATGCAAATGTTTGACTCGATGCCGTGGAAACGGGCGATGTTTGGTCCTGATAGTTTCTCTCTCTCTTTAATTGTGGGGAAATGGGTTTCAGATGTTACTGCGCGACTGATCACTTTGGGCCCCGCTCGGCCCCGTCATGTCCTCCCAAACCACATCAAGGAGCCCGGGGCTGATGTGGGACGATAGCAGCCCCAGCGAGGGAGGCCCAGTGTGGGGCTGAAACGCTCCTCTGGGTGCCCTTGCAATAACAGGATCCACATTAGCAGTAGCCGTGTGATCCGTCTGCTAAGCTAGGCGGTGTTTGCTGCCTACTGTGTGATATGTGATGCGACTACAAAAAAAAACAACTAATCAAATATAATTGGCGAAAATGATTTTCGGCTGCAGTTTGTTTAAAGTAGCTTTAATCTGATGTGATTTGTGACATCTTTGATATCTGATACGAGCACGTTTTGAAGCTGAAACTGATGAGAGATCCGAGGGCTTCTGTGTTTGCTCCGCTGCTGCTCAAGAGGGATCAGAGGTCAGGGTCACCTGCAGAGCATTTGCTGCCAGGCAAAAGGAAATACTTGACCGCACAGGAGCTTTAAGACATGAGATTCTAGTTTAAATGTCTCCATCCAAGTGTTCACCTTTTCTTTTCCCATCATTATATTTGTGGTGACAGCCAATTAAAAGAAAAACCCCGAAGCTAGTCTTAAAACTTTACGAGTATAATCAAACTAATGAAAACTGTCCTGCACATATTTTCAGCACCTGTTGAAGACATGGTAGATCACTGTGGGTGTAACAAACCCACATTCCAGTAATAGAGCCCTTCGGTTGCTTTGGTTTGTTTTCCTTGGATGACTCCTTACCCCTGGGTGAGGACGCTGGTAATTCACATGGGAGAATGTAGGGGTTGATGTCATGTGTTCCAACAGAGCGAGGGGGAAAGAGACAAACACTAAGACAGAGAGAGAGGGGAATGTGGGAGGCAATGCTGCCCTCTGCTGTTGGGTCAAATCAGAAAGAAAGCAGAAACAGCCTTTTTACCAAAGAATGACCATCACAGCACAACACTGAGTGATACCCAGTGAACTCCATTTACTTAAGCACGTACGTACACACAAATCTGAGGTACTTCCTTCTTGACCTAATGACACATGAAATTTTCCTTGTCATATTGATTGGATATTTTCACATGTAAATAAAAGTGTTAAAATGTGACACGAAAAATAATGTTGCACGTGAGTGATTTTGGACATTTTCACTGGTGACTGGATTATTTTAACATATGAATTTTGTGAATTACCCCCCGAAATATACCACATGTAAACTGGACAGTTTCACAAGTGTCCGGCTTTTTTTTTCGCATATGAAGGAAAATTCCCACGTTCTAAATTTTCATGTGAATTAAATACGTACGTATGGGAACTCAATATTTTCACTAGCTTTTTATCCACATATGGAGGAAAATGTACACATGTGAAATGTATATTTTCACGTACGAATTACATGTGATTGAACTTCTTTTCCATGTGGAATAGAATTTCCACACATGTGAACAAAACATGGCACTTTTTACCCATGATCACTTGTGGTTGGTTATTTTCACATGTAAAGTGAAGTGTCAACACATGAAAAATAAAAAAAAAGGTCACATGTGAAATAATGCATTGGCTTTTTTCACATGTGGCTTATAATTTCCACATTCCTTTTTACTCCACTACATTTATTTGGCAGCTATATTTACTAGTATGGTAATATATATTTACTAGTACTAGTTTATTTACAATTTCAGATACATTTCAGATATACATATTCATTTCTTGCTTTCATTTAAGTAATCCTTTGAGGACCAAACCATTAAAATCATCCAACATTTCACTAAAAACTGCAAGGACTAGAGAAAAGTAAAAAAAAAAAAAAAAAGGAAAAGTTTTACAAAAGGAATACAAATTTGTGGATTCAACTAAACTGTATTTAAAGTAGTTAAAAGTAACTCCATCTTGAGCTGCCACAGTGGTTAAATAACACTTAGTCAGTTTTTAGTAGTGAATCAGTACAAACCATTTAATATAAATATAATAGTATAGCAAGTGACACAGTGGCTATTTACATTACCATTTGCTGTTAAAAAAGTATACAAAACTCTGCCTTACATTCATCACAAACAAGGGGATTTTTTGTCAATTGCTAATAATCATTACTTAAAACTCTAATGTTGTCATAGTTCATTCTTACTTTCCCATCTTAGTCATCTAACCCTTTAAACTGATGAGTCTTTCCTTGATTTCTTAGATTAGTCATCAGGGAAAATGTGCAAAAATCTGGATTTTCTTCTAGTTTTGCTTTTTTTTGGGCATCTTTCAGTAAAAACCATGTTCTTGTTCTGAGCATTTTCCATGTTGTTTTAAATGTTGTAACACTGCATTTTGCATTTATTGAAGTGTTCAGGCAAAGATTTATGCTAAATGTATTTCCTGGATAATTTCCAAGGAGATTTTCTATTATACAAATCTGTCTACAGTGCTTATTTCTGTCGTTGGTCACATTGGCAACAGAAGAAGACGAGCAGCACAGTTGTTCTTTCCCTCACCATCTTCCTTCAGCTCTTCTGGGACATCGCAAGCACTGCCTGGGCACCTGGGAAATGTAGTCCCTCAAGAATGAGCTTTGATTCTGCATCTGTCCTGAGGTCTTCACCTTCCATGGATCATGGAGCTCAGGGCCCTCCAGAGACAAATTTGGCCCTTGACCCATATTTTACCTCGTGTTATCTCTTTCTCTCCCGAGAGTTGTTCTCACAGATTGTCATGAGTTCATCTGCAATTCTTCGCTCTCTAATCAAAACAAATGTAATCTCTAGAAATAACACAGGATTTATATTCAATAATCATAATTTATATTCACTCCTGCATCCTTTTTCTACTGACAACCAACCATTTAGTTATTATCCATCCCGACAGCCCACACACAGGAATAAGTGTTTCAGAGGAGGCTGCCGAGGATGATACTTCTAAAGTGACCGCACTCCCTCGGCTCTGAGTTTTATCCTGTACAATTCACACTGTGTGTGAATGTGTGTCTCTCCATGTGTTTTTGTGTTGATTTGATAGTGGGATGGAGAGGAAAAAAAGGAGGGGTGGAGGAGGATGTGGGAGGGAGGGGAAGTTAGATAGCCACCAGTTGATAGAAATGTATCAGCCAGCTGGCCAGCAGCCGCAGAACTGTGGAGCTCTCCCTGATCTCTGGCTCAGAGAAAATACAACAGCCAGAGGCAACAGGGGGGCTGAAAAGGGTCTGTTTGCGTTGAAGCTCACGGGGCAGTTGTGTTTTGTTGCAGTAAGAATGGATATTATTGTAAGATTATTGTCTCTGTATTTAATTTGACAGCTTGGAAACCAACGGGCTGATGGTTTCAGTTGTAAGTTGGACTCGCACCTGCAACTTTGCAGACATCTTTCTTTGTGTGGCGAGCCTTTAATGATGAGCTGAATGATTGTTTTGTTTCTGTAGCACATCGACAGGAAGTTGGCGTATCGACACTTATCTCAAGAAACAAAGAAATGCACAGTCCCTCCCCTAGGTCTTTATAAACTATCGCTTAAAAGAAATGCAGCAAGTTCAGCATCAACCTTTATCCTTTTGTTTCCGACGCCAATATTTACTTATGTGTTTCTTCTATTTCTATCGCTTCTTTTCTATTTATCGTGCATTAGCTTCCATTTGTTGACTACCAGCCTTAAATTCTGTAACCCCTATAGGAGCAGTACCTTCCACATGACTGACAAGAAATTAGAATACCTCTTTATCCTCTGGTGTTGGACTGAGGGCTTACTGGATGCTACAGTGTCTCACTATCACCTCTTGAGGTACAAAATTGTATTACCAGACATGGCAGGCTGGTGCTAGGTGCCTAGCATGCTAACTTCAATACACAGGTGTCTGACACAATCTCAAGACTGACAATCATTTGAGTTCATTTTTTGTATGTTTGAAATTACAAATCTTACATATAGCGTTGAGTAAGCAGGATCTACAGTTTCTATCTGCTATATTTTAAACATGAATTCAGAGAAACTGGGGCAGATCCCACTGCCTCTGCCCCGTGGCCATGATAAGCCCACAGACAAAAACATAAAACATCTGTTACCCATATTTTGTGAACCTTCCAAGAGGAGCAATCCGAGGTTACTCTAAGAAGGTCATCATCACTTCAATCTCTGTCGCGGTCCGAGCCAGCTCTCTCTTTCTGTCCTCCTCCTGCTCTCGTTCAGTAGCTCCTATTGAGCATCAAAGCCTCGACACTCTGGTCCCATGGAGCAGGAATCTCCCTACTGTGTAAACAGCACTCCGGTCCTCCCCAACTGTGAAACAGATTGGATTTGAACCTGCGTGTGAACCTTAAACATCCATACTGGACCATTCGACAAAGGGGAAATTAGGGTGTGGGCTGAAAATGGCTGTATCTTATTTTGGATCTAATTTACCTTAAAGCTTGGAAGGTGACTCATGACCAGCCATCAAGATAGGATGTGCCGTGTCCATCTCTGCAGGAAAAACACATTTATTTAAAGATTTCTGACAACGACCGTGGTTCTCCCTGCCAGAAAAGGAATTCAAAAAAGAGTTCTGTAAGTTCCTGATTATAGATTAATTGCTTTGATTAAAATCTTTTAATCTTTAAAATCTTTATGTGAAGACGATACAAAGATGTCAACACGTGTCTTCATGTTATCACGTAATTCTTGTGTCATGGTCTTCCAGACACGGAGGAGAAAGATGAGAGGGGGCGAGGAGGTTTATTTTGGAAGAACAAAGAGGGGTTGGTAAGACTAAACAGCATGCCATCAAAGGCAGCGGTCGATGACAAGCAGAGACACACACACACACACACACACGCACACACACACACACACACACACACACACACACACACACACACACACACACACACACACAAACACACACACACACTTACATCAATTCACACACAAGGCTGATTTACAGCCAGACAAGGGCGCAGCCTGGTGGGTATGAAGGGTAGTGTCACATCTTATATATATATCACAACATCTGAACTTGATGAACTCGAGTGCACAGTGATTATTATTTTTACATCAAATCTCACCTTTTATTAAAGCATCTGCAGACTAAAGTGCGTTCAATAAACTTCCCAACAATTCAACTTGAGAGTTTCGCTTTTTCAGGAAAGTATGAATCGTGCCTGAAGTTCTGTGGCTTTGCACAATGCTTGGCCGCAACATTGGTTTGTCAAGATGGATCCATCAGAGTTCGATATGTTGGAACATGACCCTCTTTGTGCAGTTCTCACAGGTGCGTCTTGTTAAAGGAGTCAGGAAACGACATTGTTTGTTGGAGACTGGCCTGATCAGAAAACACTGACCATAACTGAGGGGAATGGACCTCCATACTGTGCAGCGAAGAGAAAGTCGTCTCTAGATCTTAACGGTGCAATATCTAAAAGTGTCCATACTGCACCTTATCAACAAAACGTGAAAGAAAAACAGTTTTTGATGAAGTTTTAAGTTGACTCTTTTTTAAAAGTCACAAAACCTCAGAATAACTAAGTAGACGGACTGAGTCACCAGAGTTGGGACTTTCTATTGAAATTAATTAATTCATTATTGGTCCTTTTCATAAAATCTGATACATTTTCATTAAAAACATTTTTTTTTTAATTTAAAAAGCACTAAAATCCAATAAAAATAGCTGCGTCTCATTCAACCGATGCAGGAAGATTTTAAGGCACTGACCTGGAAGCTACTGACTGAATATCAATAAAATACTGACATTTTATCTAAGCTAATGTATCATGGAGCGGCTTTGTACCTTGAAGTTATGGCAAACAAACATTGTGATTCAGTCTTTAGTTTCATTAGCTGGACACTTCACAGTAAATATCGTTTTCCCGATGAGCATTTTTGTTTCATTTCATGTGTGACTATGTTCCTTCTTCATCGTTACGCAATGACAAAAAAAAATTAGGGACAAGTTTTCTTTCATAGCCCAGGAGTGTGTGCGTGTGTCTGTGCCTGAGTGAGAGATGAAGCCCGTGTGTGTCCCCATCCGCCTCTTGGCTGCTCCAGATAAGAGCATCAAAGCATTTGAATGCTTATCGCCCCTTGTTCTAATTATAGCAGTGAGCCACAACAGCACAGGACGGAGCTGCAGGCTGGTTTTAAGTGAGAGGAAGGACCAACATCCACCCGTAACTCTGTGTGTGTGTGTGTGTGTGTGAGAGAGAGAGAGAGAGAGAGTGAAAGCGAGATCATAGCCTTTGATCACCTGGCTGTGTGTGATTGAATTGGTTCAGTGTTGAAGTCCTGTTTTGATATCGCTGTTTTTTTTTTTGTCTTTTGTTGCATAATTCAATAGGAAGCAGCAGGTGGGGTTGTTCAGCGCCAGATGCCTCTTTTGTGTCGTTACATGTTACATGTGTCTGAACAGGGTGGCTGCATTAGCTTTGTCAGCTCCCCACTTCAAAGCCGGTCTTAGTAATTGTTTATAATTGACAAATTATTAATAAATCCAGCTGTGTGACATCATTAAAAAACACAAGCCTGAACATCCGGTGTGGTCGGACCAGCTCGACAATGCTTCTGGTTCTTCTTTCATCAGCCTGTCAGGGTGTTCTGGGCTGCGTGCGTCCTCGTTGGCACAGCCAATGAAAGTGTTTTCAAAGTAGAGCGTCTTCACATCACGCTTGCATTCTCTCACAGCGACATCAAGCACTCGCTGCTGCAGAATATGACAACCACCCTCTGACAGAAGGAGGTTTTAGGTCTTACTTAAAGGGGCTCTGTTCAAAATTCTGTGTTGTTGCTGGAAGCTTGTCGTGAAAAAGGAGTAATAACAAGGAAACAACGACAAACCAAGTTTGCCAAGAGTGAGTATGTTTGTATAAGAGGCAGTGACATCATCCATGTTCAGTGACATCCAGGTCAGTGTGTGTGTGTGTAAGTATCATGTAAACATAATAGCATAATAGTTAGAGATTATTTTGATGGCAAGGAGATGATTTGAGGAATCTGGAACATAAAACTCAGCATCACAGGAGGGAAACAAATGTAGCCTCTTGATTATAAGTGTGTGTTCGTGTACACAGCTGTGCAGATGACTTGAACTGCCCCCATTCAGTGGTGTTAACAATCCTGCTTTGTCATGGATGGGAAAATATGTGAATATCTGCAAAAAGTGTGTGTGTGTGTGTGTGTGTGTGTGTGTGTGTGTGTGTGTGTGTGTGTGTGTGTGTGTGTGTGTGTGTGTGTGTGTGTGTGTGCACCATTATCAGCAGCTCCATGGCCATGCAGCTGCAGACGAAAGGAGGAGAGGCAGCCTTGTGACATTCACAGTGACCCAACTGTTTGCTTGTACGTGTGTGTGTGTGTGTGTGTGTGTGTGTGTGTCTGCGTGTGTGTGTTTGTCTGATCCCACCTGCCTCTCTCTCTAGATTGTATTTTGTCTCCACCTGCCTATGTCGGCTGTGCTAATCCCTCCCACCGGCTTTGACAGACACGTCTGCGATAAGACACGACACCCAATCCCTCTACTACCGTTTGATCCACACACACACACACACACACACACACACACACACACACAGACACACACACACACACACACACACACACACACACACACACACACACACACACACACACACACACTCACTCACAGAGGCAGGTTCCCTTCTGAATCCTTTAAAATAGTAAAGAAAATGCAGCAGTCAGAAGAAAAATGGGTAATAGGCATCATTAATAAATGGTAAATATAAAGCACTTTAGTTAATATTCATTTGACTGTTAACAAACAATAAAATGCTTCACAGCCATTTTAATTGCAGGTTTATAACATCAGCTGCAGCCTTAAGATAATCGGTTGTTTAATAAATGGTTTATAAAGGATTTAATTGTATGTTAAAGGTGAAATAACTATTACTTAAGATCTAATCATCCATAAATGTACCATTCATCATTGATGTTTTAATAAAGTGTTACCAGAATGTTTACATCTCAGCTCAGTTTCTTTATCCCTGTTTGATTTGCTGAACTCCAAGATTGTCAGTTGTGACTTAAAGACTCTCAGAACTAACATATTGATTTCAGCGATGTTTCAGGTTATAATGCATGCATGGATCATGATATTAAAAAATAGGTGTATTTAGATGACTGGTATCTATGAGAGAGTACGATCTGATGTGGATGAAGTGGACTGTTGGCCTTGGCGGAGGTATGCACTCTTCTGACTGCCATTCTAGTTAGTCATGTATTTTTCTGAATGTGTATGCATTGCTTATATGCAGAAGAAAGTGTTTTAATTGTTGTTGTTTTATGGGGTTTTTTTGCACCTCGGAGTTGATATTGATTAGTTTAATGTGTCTAATCTTACTTTTTCTTATTGCTGATGCTGCACTTTTGCTTCTTATGTAACTGGAACAGACTTTTATCTTTGCCATGTCATTTAATGAAGGTAGACAAAGTAACACTATGATAAACCAAATCTTTGTGCAAGCTTTACCTCCTTGTCTGTGAACTTTATCTCTGTTATATTGTCATTAACATGACAAATGTTCATTAGGTTTTCTCTTAAAATACTGATAATGTCTTCGTCATTCCGAATATGTAAATGAATAAATAGTGAATCATTTTGTCTTGAAATGTTCCCAACACTTTTATACCTTCAAGATGTTTCCCACATGTCTGCTCTTGTTGTCTATCACAAACACAATGAAACACAGAGGATTAAAACCATCTTTTCCTGTCAGTGTAGTGAGCTGTTTCCTCCCTCCTCTCCCTCCTCACTCCCGCTGTCCTGGTTGGCAGACGGCAGGTTAGCTGACGGGAGCATTCTGTCACTAAAGCCAATATTAGGTAGAAGGTCTCAGGAGCCGTCACTCCTCCTCTCTATCAGTCATTCAGCCTGATATGTCATCCCACCGTTTCAGTAGAACTAATTAAATGTTAGGGTGAGGTGGCGAAGACGCGCGCTGACAGCAGGAGTCACCAGCGGGCCCCACATGACAGATATTTCCACTCACAGTCCAGGTTGATCTGCAGTTGGCTGGATGTGGCTGCCCTCCAGTGGACAACCTGTTACTTGTCCACCACAGAAAATATAGATTTGGGAGTGTTTGTTTTGGAATGGTTCGGCTGTTTGAGAAGATAACAGTGTTGCTCTGCTTAAACCAAACACAACACCGATTCTGAAACAGTCTAATTTACAGGATCTGTCTGACTGCAAGTATTCAACGTGTTTGAAATGAAATGTTTGAAATCATGTTTTCAAAAACCGCCTCTAAAAACTTCAAAGTACCATCCAAATTTTGTTATCCTGGTTACAGATGTGCCGTTTATTTTGTTCTGGGATTTCTGCATTGTTCCAACTCTGCTTGGGGAGCTTTAAATAACTGAATGAAAATGTCAACACCTTTCAAACTGGCAATGTTAGAAGTAAGAATCCCAAATAAACTGTGTCTAATTACATCTTTTGAACCAATAATCACAAGGATTTAACGACTTGACAACATGACAGACGATGTGAATGAAAACAAAAGATTTTGAAGATGGTTTTAGAAAGTATTTAAGCCTTTCTCACATGAATTATGAAATCACAAGGTATTTTTTAATGTTAGCTTTTAATTTTAAGGGAAAATTAAGACCTTTATTATTCCCACAACGGACATTTGCAATATATATATATATATATATATATATATATATATATATATATATATATATATATATATATATATATATATATATATATATATGAATATAAGGGACTACAGGTTAAATATTTTAAAATATCTGTCCACTTGCTTTAGTCGACATTATTATGTAAGTGTCTAAAATCAAATATGAGCTACAGCGTGTTTTCATTTGCTGCTACAAGGTTCTAACAATGTGTTGAAGCCCGATTTAAAAATCCCTCTGGACTGTTTGCAGTTTGTTCGGATCACCTGGGGGCAGGCTGTGGGGTGTGGCTCCTAATTAATGAATGAAAGCAGCTCGGGGCATTCCTCTCCTAACCAATCAGGCTGTGATGACGCCCTTTATGTGAAGGGTTAGGAGAGCTGGGGAATGGCGCCTAGGGCAGACTCCTTCCCTTTCTGAATCTGTCCTTGACACAAATTTAGGCCCCATTCTTAGCTGAGGGAAACTCTGTGTGTGTGTGTGTGTGTGTGTGTGTGTGTGTGTGTGTGTGTGTGTGTGTGTGTGTGTGTGTCTGTGTGTGTGTGTATATACTTTCAGCAACCCAGTTGAGACACCAGCAATAAGCACCCTTCATCCGGGCTACCTGCATCAGCACTGGGCTTATTGGTGCAAGTATGTTGCTTAAAATAGCCTTTACGCCCACAGGTTTTCTTTTGTTTGTTTTGCTTTTGGTTACCTTAACTGAACGCCTTGAAACCCAGGCCAATATATAGGCCTTTAGTTTTTTATTCTGCTTTATTTCATTGGGGACTTGAGAGGTTGCAGAAGCATATTTCAGTTTCATTACCCCAGGTAGAGGCAATTTGTTGATTGTTATCCAAGTAGCCGGCATTCCCTGGAATGTATTTATATTTTTGGTGTATACTTTTACTGCCAGTGCCGTCACACAATAATACAATGTTGCATCACTATGTTTTAGTTTGCTGAGATTTCATGTTTCACAAAAAAAAAAAAAAAAAAAAATCAATCCAAGGCTGAGTTGTGTTCACACTCATTGAGACTGAGAGAAGAGATCGACTGTGTTATTATCAGACCTGGTAAATATACTTAAAATGGAACAAGGACAATGCAGCAGACAGTTGGAATGACTCTGCTGCAGGTGCACTATAAAACCACCAGGAGGCAAACTTTCCACAGGAGATGGAGAGAGAGGGAACTTCTGAATGGTCTCCCTCCTAAGTACCTTACAGATGATACAGAATATGCAAACATCAGCGGAAATTTTTCATGACGTCTCGCTCTTTTCCCCTCACAGCTCAGTCAGCAATAGACTTTGATAACTGACGCAAGAGATGCTGAGCTTGATAGAAATGTTATGCAATATGCATAAATCAGTTCAGCTATAGACGCATTAGATATACATAATGTGGGTTGGAAAAGTATGCACAGGGTGTAACATGTTATGGACGATGAGGAGAGGGAGGAGTTGATTTGATGAATTGCACATTTAAAAATAGCAGCTTTTTGAGTTTTATGCACTGAGTGATCAAATGTGAAGCACAGTTATGACTAAATTCATAGTTTTCAGCTGTGTTGACAGCACTGGATGTTCTGTCTGGTTAATTTACACATCAGATGTGCCCTTCATCCTGAAATGAATAATCAGAGTGAACATCCGGAGCAGAAAACAGCTCCTCCTCGGTGTGTGTTTGTATTTTTGCTGCATCCATCTTAAGTCTCCTGTACTATTACAGACAGTGTTTATGCTGCCAAACTTATTTACCCATCGCGCATTTATATGCAGTATATGTTTGTGACACGGCTGCCAGTGGGGTAAATCAAGTGATATCTATCAATAAGTATTTGTATCTTTGAGTCCACCTTGGCCTCCATCCTTCTCGTTGTGTCCTTCCCTGAACAGGTTAAACACAAATGTTTCTGTCCTCCTCCTTCAGCCTCTTGAAGTTCCTATATAATGACCTCACTGATGTGGATGTCTGGCACAATTTGATTTATATCACTTTTTTTGAGGGGCCTCCCAGCCCCTCAAAACATTTAGCAGCTATACTTTCTTTAAAAGTTGTGTCTCAGCTAACTATTTACAATTCTAGCAAGACAGTGAATCAATGGAATACTCCATCCTCAATAGTTGTTCTTCTTTTAGCTCTATCTTTGGTCTACACCGGCTTCACCTTCTTCACACATGAACCACATTAATTTTATACTCAAATAAATGCAGGTTTATGTAATAAATTTAGAGGCACATAGTTGTTTAGCACTTGATAACTAATGATATATAATGAAATGTGAGTCCAGAAACAAAGAGTGCTTAAAAATAAATAAATAAATAATTTAAAAAAAAAAAAACCCGTCACAGGAAGCAACAGATTTGTGTCTTTGATTTCTAAATACTGTTTAACAGAGCTAGAAAAGCCTGACGCTCCACGTCTAATACATTGCGATTATTCCTCCGCCACATCCTGTTTTGCATTTTGTTTGGTTTGTGATGAAAGAGTTTCTTTTGATCAGCGTCTGATTTATGATGTGCCGGATCAAAAGGTTGCCATGATCAAAAGAGTTTGAGTGAGATGGGAAGCACTTTGCAGTTTTGGGGGACATTACTGTCTTTCATCTCGATTTCGCAAAGTTTGGTTCAAATTACCTTCCTGCGTCGTCAGAGTCGCAATCCCTCAGGTCAAGTTTTAAAAGGTGTGTGAGGCGGCTTGTGATGATCTGTCAGGCCTGCGTTGAGTTTGATCATCGTCGAGGTGGTGTTGATGATAATTAGATCATGCTGAGGGCGTCTGTTGTGATAACGATGATGATGACGACAGCGGGCGGAGGAAAAGTGAAGGAATATGTCAATTGTTTGACTTCTGAATGTTGTGTTTTAGATCGGAAAAAGCTTTCGATAGTTCATCGGATGATTCAAGACTGTGTCGATTAGCTGCTGGATAATTTAACTCCACATGTTCAGGTATTGTTCCAAACTCGGCACATTTACTCTGTGATTAACTGCACTGAATCCCTCTGGCGTCACAGCTCCTCACGATCCACGGTCAAAACTGACAAGAGATCAAGAACGAAAGGGGAAGATGCCAGGAAATTCCTCACACTCCATAAATACTCCTGGGACTGGCAAAAAAAAAGAGAGACGCTGTTTAAAAAGAAGAAGAAGAAGATGAAAGCTACATATCTACCTTATGTAATGACAGTGTTTCCTGTACAATCGACCATTAAGAATAAATTGCAATATGGGAAAATTAAGAAGAACGACATAAAGAACAGGTTCAATACAACTTCCTGCATAATCTTACGCAGTTCAGCTGATTGACGAAGCCTTTCCCAAAGACTCCGTAGACTTTTGATGCTATTTGTATCTGTTTCCATTCCAGACAGGCGTCATCATGTAAGTTAGTGGTTATAGCTGCTAGTTCCACTCTGGCTAATTGGATAACTCAGGGACTTTCCTGAGAATTGCATGCACTGTTACAGAAGAGGTAGGATTAGAACTGTGACCTACTCACTCCCAGTCACCAGAATAGGTTGACAGCGTACCTTTCTGCACACTTACGGTACCATGCTGATACGTCACGCGTCTTTCGGTTCAATTTTCAACAACACTGTGCTTATTGCTTGTGAGGTTTAGTCACTAAATCCACTTGTTTTGGCTTATTTGGTTCTGATACCATAAACACAGCAGGAAATGTCTCGACATGTCCCTCAGATGATATTATAGAAATATCCAGTGGTTTCACACTTGCAGAGGTTGAAACGCGGTTTGGAACTGCAGTCGCTGGCTTAGCAGCCTTCAGCTTTCACACCACCAGCATCCCCTTGAGCACCGTTAAAATTAATGTCAGCTCACAAACACATTACGTGAATGTGATGCGACATTTATTGTAGAAATGTCAATACAGTATCATTGATATGTACAAATTTAGACATCTTTGGTTTTCAGAACATAAACTGCCAATTTGTTATTCTTTAAGCTGGGCTGAAAACTGATCAAAGCACTTGATATTATTATTATGTTATTATTTCAAACCAAGGATTGGCCAAAAGGGATATTCAGGTGTAGGAAATCCGGCATGAAGGAACTTGATAGACCTCATTTTGAAGTTGTTTTAAACTGTGTCATTTTCATTAATCATACGTTATAAAGGTCCAGAGAAGTCAAAGATTACAACCTGAGGAACCAACAACACATGAACACGTTTCTAGCAAAAAAACAAGTGCAGGTGATGTTTTTTCTTTTGAAAATGAAAGTGCCTGGCATCAAGCGTACTATGCATATTTCTGATAAATCTTTAACGGTGGGTTCGCTCTAGGCTGGCAGAAACACATGTACAGATTTCTGTCCAACATTTCTTTCAGGGAACATAGTTGGACAGACTTCTTGGGAAGAAGGTGTTATGTAACATCAAACATGTTAAAATACATTTTTTTTAACCAAACCATTTTTCCATTTGTTCACTGAAACACAAGTTACATACACTAAATAAATGATCTGTTTAGTTTATGTAACATGTTATGTCTTGTCTACACTGAAGGCTATTGTCTTGTCAGTTACATATAAGTTGATTGTAGCTGTATGAAGCTCTCACACCCAAGCAATTTCACCTTCGGGACAGTGACGTATGTCTCGTCTTGACTTGTCCTGTCTTGTCTCGTCTTGTCTCGTCTTGTCTCGTCTTGTCTTGTCTTGTCTTGTCTTGACCTACAGGGTGGTTTTATTGTTTCGTTAAGGATGTTTTTCACTTTAAAACGAATACTAGTTAAACCAGTCATGTGATCATGAGCTGCCATGTTTGTCAGGTAAAATTGAATACTCTAAAGAAACCTGAATACCTAATAAAATTCCCAAATATTGTCACTCTCTGTTAGAGTTGTCTGGAAACAGTCTGTACCCCCTTGCCGGCTTGGGGAATAATGGAATACATGTATCAGAATAACATAAAAAGTTAACTATTCCAGTCAAATTAAAGAAAAAATGTGTAATTAGATTACAGATACATTCAGTAAAAAGGGGGGAATTATTACCTGGATTACAGTTTTAATATATAAGTATTACGGTAATCCAAAAGTAGCAAAAAAAAAGTTGCATTACTCATATATTGTGATACTGTGTATCGGATCACTTTTCTGAATACTTTTTCTCAACAGGTTCATTAATTCATTTAAAAGACACATTCAGGATCCTAACATGAGGATGATAACGGTGTTAATGTCAGTTAATATCCAGTGATGAAAAGTAATTAAATACATTTGCTCAGGTACTTTTCCACCGGAGAGACATTTCCACTCTAAAATTATCACATGGTTTCATTTGAAGAACTGTGAGACACTCCGAATTGGAAAAATGAACATTCAATTACAGAATGTGACTAAGTATATTCATATTGTATATATCAAGTATACAAAACCGCAGAACAATTTTAAGGTACTTGTACTTTACTTGAGTATTTCCATTGAATGTTACTTTATACCTCCACTTCACTTTAATTCAGGTTGTAAATAATGTACTTTTCTTAATCCACTACATTTATTTGACTACTTTAGTTACATAGACGATTGAGATCAATAAAACAAAATCCAATCAGGAAAGAAAATCTGATGTTAGATGAAGAAAAAACTTGATTGATACCTGAGGGAAAATCAATAGCTGCCCAGCAGATGATCGATACAAATCAGTTAAACCACCAAGAGTGCCACATTAATGCATCTATAATAAGATATCTGAAATATGATATTTTTTCATCTGAAATTTTCTGTAAAACGTTAAACGCACGACTTCTGCTTGTTGATTATTTCTACTTAAAGGGGCACTATGTAGTTTTTGAGATGAAATTCCAACCCAGACTTTCAATATTCACAACAGGAATGAGATAATAACACAAATCCAGAAATATCTATTTGTCCTATCACTGAATAAACAAGCTGTTCTAAGAGGAAAATAAGGTCTACAGAACACTTTTTGAAGCTAGAAAGGTGGCAGGGTCCGCCACATATAAACAAGCCTGTTGTCCTTTAAGGTCTGTGTCAGTTGTGTAAACAAAGACAGTTTGTTTATTTAGGCATAAGAAAAGTCTTCTGATTAAAAGTTCCTCCTCAAAACTAGATAGAGCCCCTTTGAGTAGCTCTGGTAAACAAAGCTACACCACATTATTCATGACTGTAGGTCAGTGAATGCACCTTTTTATTCCTGAATCCTGGCAGGGACCGTCGTCTGCTTTATATATACACACAGCACTAATCCTCCAAACTGGACTAGTGGTTAGGAGGAACAGGGGCCAGAATAGCGCGTCTTACCTGTAAATAGGTTATCAATGACAGCCCGCGAGTGAAAACAACACCCCTGACTGTGATCACCGATCGGCTCTCTGATTGGCCGGCTCGCCTGTCACTCAGGAGGGGTGGGGGGGCTGCGCTCGCTGGTTCGCTTGTGACGATACGCAGGGCGACTAATCTTCGTCTCGGTCTGCAGCCACAGGATCGTGTCGCAGCGAGGAGCCGACGGGAGCATCTGTTGGAATACAAGTTCGGTCCGGAGAAGAAAAAAAAAGAGAAGAAAAAAAGCCCCCGAACCTTCGTCCTGTATCCCGGCCGCAGATGGAGTTCCAATCGCTGTCGTGACTGTTCCTCCGCCGCCTCTCACCCCGCAGAAGACTGCGTTGAAGTTGCAGCAGCAGCATCCACCAGCGCCGCGGCTCTCTCCTCCGCAGCCATGGGAACCGTCCTGTCCATATCACCGGCCACCAAGAAGGCGTCGATCATGGACGCCGAGCTGGCGGGGGACGCCGTGAAGAACGACAAGAGCCTGAAGCGCCACTCGATGTTCGTGTCCCTCTCCTGGAAGAAGCTGGTGGCCAGCTCGGCCAAGAAAAGCGCGAAGAAAGTCACCCCGAACCTGCTGGCGCCTCCGTCCGCCAACCAGGTGGCCCAGCTCAACAGCGAGAACATCCGGAAAACGCACCAAACGGAGGAGAAGAAGCCCAAAGTGCCGATCCCGGTCCCGGTGCCAACGGTGCCCACGCAGAACAACGAGGCCGCGGTCCAGAACGGGAACGGGAGGCTCTCCACCGTCAAGAAGCAGCCCAGCAGCCTGTCTCTGGTGTCGCCTCGGCGGATAGTGATCCAGGCTTCGACCGGGGAGCTGCTGCGCTGCCTGGGGGACTTCATGTGCCGCAGGTGTTTCAAGCTGAAGGAGCTGAACAGCGGGGAGGTGATCCTCTGGTTCCGCAACATCGACCGGACTCTGTTGCTCCAGGGCTGGCAGGACCAGGGCTTCATCACGCCGGCGAACGTGGTGTTCGTGTACCTGCTGTGCGAGGACACGGTGGCGGACAGCATCGACAGCCCGGCCGAGCTGCAGGGCACCTTTCAGACTTGCCTCTACCTCGCCTACTCCTACATGGGCAACGAGATCTCCTACCCGCTCAAGCCCTTCATGATCGACGCCAACAAGGACGTGTTCTGGGAGACGTCGCTCCGGATCATCGACCGGCTGAGCGCCAAAATGCTGCAGCTGAACGCGGACCCGCACTTTTTCACGCAGGTCTTCCAGGACCTGAAAAACCAGCGAGACAGCAGCGAGTCCAACCTGGACCGCTGAGACAGGACTGGGGATGGGAAAGGGAAGAAGGAGGGAGGGACGCCGGTGTGTTTTTTCCTCCTTTTTTTGATTTTTAAAAAAGACGAATGTGTTTTTTGGGCAAAATCACATTGAAGAAAGAAGAAAAAGGTGGTTTTGACTGTAAAGAGCCGGGCCAGTGAAGGCATCTCAGGCACCCCCATCTGGCTCCTAATGATGTTACACAACCAGGTGTTTAGGCTACAGTGTAGGAGAGCTCATGAGAAAAAAAAAGAAGAAAAATGCATGCCAATGGTATATTGTCCTCTTTTGTCTCGTCCCTTGAGTGAAACAGGGATTGACTACATGGTCCACATCCATCCTGAGTGACACTATTAGCCTACTAACTACACAGTGTCAGTAATCCTCCTTCTAATCTATTTATTTATTTTTAGTTTTTTCTTTTGGGGAGGACTGCCAAAAAACAACAAAACAATCTCTTTCTGGTGGACATTTCACTGAACACCTTTCAGTGCTACCATCCATGATCGTCCTACTTGGCTGGGTGTAGGTGAGAGGATGTCGCAGTGAGGACCAGAAATAGATTTCTGTGTGAAAAGGAGTGGAGAGAGGAGGAGCTGTCCGAGGTGCTGACCTGTGCGGCCATTTCTTCCCACACCACCGCTCCCCCCTTTGCTATTTTGTTTTTTGAGTCACCTCGCCACAACTAAGAGCCTCCCAGCCCCTCGAGCAGTGGCTTCAAGAAGGGAAAAAACCAGGAGTAAGCCCAGAAAAACACCACCTTCTGCAACACAGGGGCTGTAAAAAGCCTTGTCAAAGCAAGAAGGTGCACGAGCGTATTCTGTTGTGTTTTTAATCCTCTGCCGGCTTATGGGCGCTGTAAGCTGAGAGACATGCAACAGATATCAGAGGCGCGTTGGGCAGCAGAAAGCTGTAGTTCCCCCCCCCCCCCCATGTGTAAAAGCTGTGCGTGACTGTCTCCTCTGTGTTTTTAAAATCTGTTATTGCCTGCCAACTGTACGTGTGAAGATGGTTCATGCCGACAATGAGGATAAAGCACAGAAATGTAGAAATGTAAAGAAAAGGGAGGGTCTGTCCTTCCTTTTTTGTTTTGTTTTGAATGTATAAGATAAACTGCACTAAATGGGCCCTTCAGGCGGCCACACGGCGAGATGTACCGGGGCCCCTCTGCTGTGTATTGGTGCCCAGTACACCGCAGAGGCCGACGCGAGTAAGAGACTGAACGGAATGTATAAAAGTTTTAAAAAGAGATTTTTCTTTTTTAATGTAAAATCTCGTACGTGCCAACTACGTAACGCTATACTGGCCTGAATCTATATGGTTTACATGTACATATCCCGCATCTTGAATCCGCTCTTTGTGTTATTTGCCTGTTTTGTTTTTTGCTTGCGTGCGGTGTTCAGTTCAAGCACAATGACAACAAACAAACAAACAAACAAATAAGAGCCTAACTGGTCCAACGCTTTTGTAAATGTTGCCAGGTTCACAAAAAAAAAAGGATTGTAAATACTGAATGTGAAGATCTCATAAAAAAAAAAGTCATTGCAGTTTCTATAAGCTACAAGAAGTGATTTGGGCATATGGTGTTCAGTATTATGTTTCAGTGGTCATCGTGGTGTTTGTGTTGTGAATCCATCGCTTGGAGAAGTGGAATTTTAATGCTGCTATTTTTGTTTTCTTTTTTTGCACAGCTGAGAACAAACCCTTGATGTTTTTTTGCACAGTGGTATAACATTAACGGTCGTGTACCAGTGTTTTTTTTCAGTCGAGTCTCGCTCTAGGATGATCACCCGTGAATATCTTTTTTTTGTACAGTCCATTTCTTTCCTATATGTCCGCTGTTGATATTTAGATGTGTGTGCGTGTCGTCTGTGGCGTCCCGCCGCAGTTGCATCCACTCTCTCTACATGATAATGAAAGGTCAGTGCAGTAAATTGTTTATGATGACCGTGATGAAATAAATCCAAACTTGTGTAGGATCTCTCATCTCTCTCTCGCTTTGTTTTGTTCAGGTAACACTTTGTCCAAAAATGAGAATGTAGATATTATCTGCTCACCTCCATGCGGATGGAAAGTTCAGTGACGTTTCGTGGACCACAAATCATTTCTGGAGCTCTTAAACAACTTCAGTGGATGGGGACTTGTTTCAAAACATAGAAAACAGCCGGAAAATTACATAAAATGGGTCCGTGTGACTTGTTGGGCTTGATCCAAGCTTCCGGAATTCCCAAGAGCCAATATTAATTTAATAAAGTGTTATTTACATCTTTTTAATATGCAGTCCAGCTCTGCAACGACGTCAGACGCTAACGCTATTAGCTCAGCAGCTACCGTGAAGATTTCTGCTTATCTTCTGCGTTTTCAAATCAACTTGTAATTTTATGGCTTCTGGAAACCTGAATTATGCTGTACAAGCTGCAGCCGAGCCATTTTATGTTCTTTAACTGTTGTTTTTTCCCGGTTTAAAACAAGCCCAAAGCTGCTTCAGTCGTTTAGGAGAATGCTGCCATGCTGTTTTGCTGTGAAACTCCGGAAATGTTTCGTGGACTTTGAATTGTGGCCTGATGTTCCATCGGCACGAGGGCGAGCAGATAATGACTGGGTGAACTTACCCTTTAATGGTTGTGTGTACGTTATAACTGCAAATGATTATGAGTTTCGTGATCAAATCATCCTCTGATTATTTACAAGATTAATCGATTGACTCCATGAAAGAAAAAATTCTCATCACAGTTTCTCAAAGCAAATTGCTCCTTTTGTCCAACTAACAGCCCAAAACACAAAGACTCCAAAAATATGTTGGTGAAGATGTTCAGTCATCCAGGTGGTCTGATATCCAAGTGGTATACGAAGGCAACCTTGAGTTTCTTGAAGCAGTTCTGAGATCTGAAGAGATGAAACGTCCTCAAGAAGCTCAAACAAGTCCAGTTGCCTTCACGTAGCGCTTCCATAGACTCTTCAGTTACTGTCATAAAAGGTGACAAGGAAAAGCAGCAAATCCTCACATTTAAAGGGGAACTACGTAGTTTTGAAGAAAAAAATCCAACTCAGTATTTACAATACTAATGAGGTAATACTCCAAAATGTTTGTTTTTTTCCATATCTGAATAAACAAGCTGTTCTGAGAAGAACATAAGTTGAAGCTAGAAAGGTGGCAGGGTTCGCCACATGTAAACAAAGTAAAACAGTATGAAACCGTGTCGTCCTCTGAGGTCAGTTTGTTTACTCAGTTTATTGAGGCATGAAAACAAAGAGAGTTTGTTTATTTAATTTTTTTACGCATTAAAAATCAGACAACGGAGATCTTTGTCTTCTGATTGCAATTTCTTCCAGCAAACTACATTGTGCACGCAGCAAATGCTTGAAAAACTAAAAAAAAAAAAACAATAATTAATCAATTGTCAAAATAGATGATAGTCGTCTTCAATCATCCCATCGCTGCAGCTCAGGTCAGCGCTCACTACCGTACGCAGTGCACCTTTAATGTGTGAGAGCGCACATGTTTATACAAACCTTGCCGTTTGCCCAAGAAGTAATTACCTCGGACAGCCTCTTATCTACTCACACACCGCTCGCTAATCCGTTGATTTGCAGCAGGGAACCCTTTGGGACACGGTTATGCAATGCAAAATAAGTCCATGACGAATATGCTTACAGGGATGATGGCATATACTGTAGGTTGCCATGAGACAGAAACTCTGGAGATTTCACTGGTTGCCATGAAACAAAAAACAAAATATTCACGCACGGGGAAAAGTTTTCAGACAGAAAGATAGGATTCTTGGCCCCCTAAATTTGGATTTACACTTTTGTGGGTGTGAGAAAAAGCTGAATTACATCCTAGAGTGTGTTGCAGTAGATCTACCTGTGCTGTGCAAGCGAGAACAGAGGACTAAGCTGACACATATAGAGGATATTTTTGGTGTCCTGTCTGCGTGTCCTGGGTATTCTAATCGGGGCCAAGGACTGAAATGGGAGCAAGGAAACTAAACAGTGACAAAGTAAACTGACAAGAAGAAGAGGAAGAAGAAGAAGAAGAAGAAGAAGAAGAAGAAAATGTGAGAAGGAATCCACATTAATCAATCCACTGACCTGATCTCACTCTCTACATTATCAACAATGCTACAAGGAGGAAGGTTTGTTTTAAGATATGCCTCTACAGGTGATTTCAGAAGCCTCCCGTGGCTCACCTTATGGATACGTAGCTCATATGCTGTACGAGAGAATGGAGCCGGATTGATCAGAGTTCTCCTTCTGTTTCTTTTTTTTTTTTTTTTTATTTTTTTTTTTTTTATGAATAAGCCACGTGGGCCGGAGGGTTGCTTCATGTGATTGGTTAAAATCTGCTGCAGTCTCAGAACTGTCTGTGACTCTCTCTCTCTCCCTCCCTCTCCCCTCTGTGTGTTTGTCTTATAGGGACATACAGTATCTATTTACAGAGCTCCAAAAAAAAGAAGAAGAAGGAGAAAAAAAAAAGGCAGACGGAAAATGACAAAAACAACTTGACAGAAAGGGAACGCGGGGTGTGAAGTAGTTTTGAGACGTGGGGAGGGTGGAAGGAAGGAAAGTGGAACAGGGAAACAGAGAATTTAGGGGAAAAAAACATAAAGGGGAGTGAATGAGAGCAGGGAGAGGAACAGGTCTCATTCATCTACTGCAGTCTGGTGACAGTAACCAGTAGGAAAAAAACCTCATTTCCTTCATCGGAGAGGAGAGACTCAATCGCAAATCTATTTCTGACTGCAAACTGTCAAATGTTAATGAATAAGGGAACGGTTTGTTTTTGATAATCCCAACTCACGTGCCATTACATCTGCAAAACATGACACTAATCATCACCGATATTGATCAATTTCTAGTGTTTTAGGCCGAATATTGATATAAAATCCAGCTTTAATCACTGCTGCATGTTTTTTAATCACATATCTTGCCATCAATTTCAACTTTCAGAGATTTGTCATGTGATTTGTGAGGTCAAACAGTTAAAGGAATCGGTGGGAAACTGCACATCATGATGGTCAGAATAGCTTTCTCATTATAGTTCAGTTTCTTTTTTCTTAAGTCTCTACAGGTTGACTCCATGGCAGAATCCTGCAGCAGCAGCAGCAGCAGCAGCAGCAGTTATGTAACGTCCTCCCAGTGCAGCGTTTTTTGAGTCTTCTCTTTATTATTAAGATTCAGCCAGGGTCTCCTGCATATCTGTCTCCCCAGCCGGCTTTCAGCATTCTTCTTCTCCGCTGTGTCTCTATAGTAACGGGTAGGTAAGTGAATGAGAGCAGGACAAAGTGAGAGCTGTGTGGGGCTGAGCGTGGGCTGAACCACTGCACAACACGAGCGTGCATACACAACCATGCTGCTGTGAGCAAGAAGAAGAAGAAGACGCTCGCACAAGTGTCTTTGTGAGCGTCTGTCGGTGCAGTAACGTCTCCTGACTCCTCCGCATCCAGCCACCCTCGGTCTCCTCTGAGGCACATCTGCCCTCTGTGCTGCTGGATTTGTCTCATCAGCAACAGTGCGGTTCATTCTCTGCACCATCAACATCATCGTCACATTGTTTACCATCGTATTTATTTGTCCGACATTAATCGACGCTTCGAAAGGAATATTCCATCATACTAAGGTTTTCTTGAATCTCTGATGCTTTCGGGCACAAACGCATAATCAAAACAACACCAAATACCTGCCAATTACCACGATGCCAGAGTGCATGTAAACACACTCAATGTGTGTAGGCAGCACCTGAAATTGCATTCTCTATTTTATTTTTCATTATGCAACACAGTACAGTCATTCATTTAAAAGGTCTTAATGTGTTTGAGGCCACAGGTTGTCAGGAGTGGGAGGAGGGCCTTCCCGGGGGAGGGGGGAGGGGGTGGGGGGGCTCCTGACAGCTTCCGGGGAGGCTCAGCGAATAGAAGCGAGATTAAATTAGTCATTACATTACTTCATCACAAGCAGATCACGTAGAATACTCTAAATGTGTTTGACCTGGTGAAGCTTTTAGGACAGAGCTTTGATTGTAGTGTGAAGTTGTGTCAAACTGTTTTAGGCTAACTGGATCACATAACTCAATCATGGGTCTCGAGGCATCCAAGCGAAATTAAGCAAGTAAACTCAGGAGTCGCCTCGTTCCAAGCTTTGTCTCAGTGGAGGCCCAAAAACTCGAGGTGACGACCTCTGTTTCAGGTCATCCTGCAGGGTACAGGTCGTATACTACCACGGTTCAGTTCTATGGCAGAACTATTCAACTGGTGGCCCGCGGGCTGAATGCAGCCTTTGAACGACCTCACTCCAGCCCACTCTAGGCTGATTGGCCCATTCCTCAGTTTTGTCTGTTGCTAAGCACAAACATACTCTTATTTCATTAAAAAGTTTGAACCCAGGATGTTTAAGAAGACGTTTAGAGATATTTGATAAAAAATCAAATAAAGATGAGCTTATGTGCACATTTCAGAGGTCTGTATGTTGATAGCAGTTCCCCAAAGAGACAATTCTCAGGTGGTTTCTTTCAAGTCCAAAGAAGTGAAATTAGTGTTCAGTGATGGAATGTGACCAAGTACATTTACTCAAATAATGTACTTAATTGCAACTTTCAGGTACTTTGCTTGAGTATTATTGATTTACTGCTACTCAATACTTCCAGTCAACTGCAAAATATTGGAAGTTGTGCAGTCATGGACTTTTAGTGATGTCACTCAGTGGCTAAGTTGCATTGTGGGTAATGTAGGCACCGTGTCATGAAAAGCACTCCCATAAGTCAGTGGACTCATTTTTGAGCATAATACAGCAGAACCAGAGAAATACTTTTTTTCTTCCTTTTCAATCTTGGTGCCTACATTACCCACAATGCAGCATAGCCACTGAGTGACATCCCTGTTACTTACCATCTAACAACTTGTAAGTATCACATATCTCAGTCAGCCACAGGGGAAATGTTACTGCAGATCCAGTATTTCTTACTCTTAATTATATTTTGCCGATTACTTTTTTTTGTACTTTTACTTAAATAGAATTCTTATCGATATCTTATGAGTAATTTTACCTTAATGTGTTGGTGTTCGTACTCTAGAAAAGGATCTTCTTCTCACGCCTCTTCCCTCATATGGTTAAAGGCCCGGTCAATGGAAAACTGTTTAAATAACTTTGATCAATTCTTTGCTCTTGGAAAAGGATTCTCTCTGACGCTACGTTCGCCTGCTTCACCTGAATGGAAAGAGGCCACATCTAGACCACCTTAGGAAAGGGGATTATGTCTATTTTGCTGTCCTCTTGCTACATAACCACCTGCTAATCTCTTTAACTAGATTACTCCAGTGTGGAGTTGCAGTAACAGGCTGGTTGGTTACCACTTGTACATAGGAGGGTGAAGCGAGTCACAGTACGGGGGGGAAAAAAGAAAAAATCTTGACTCACTTCACAGTTCAGTTCACTGAAGGTGAGTCATCTACCGTCACTGTATATGTTATATAATGTTGTTAGAATGTTTTATATTCAGGTGGTTATACAATACGTAACAAACCCAGAACCGTGTAATAATTCCTTCATTCATCACACACCTCCACAGTGTTCATTGTTGTTTTCTCCTCTAATTTTACCGGTGAATCACTTCACACCGCATGTATCTGCATGATTATTCATCCATTTATATCTTACGTAACGGACAAAATCCGACCCCGGCTTTCGAAGTGTAGAGGGGCTCAAATCCCCAGACCATTATCTAAATTGACAAATTAACATGTCAGAGGCAAACCGGCACCTGTTGCCTGTCTTCCCCGCTTTTATTATTTGAGACACTTATAACTCAAATTGCAACAAGTGATTGCATTCATAGAATGTAGTCTGATGGATTTTTAATTACGGTGAGGCCCATTAGTGAAAAACAGATATAAAAAGGGTCTTGTAAGGCTGAACAGATCTTGAAAAGCTTGTGTTGTTTCAGTGCAGTTCCCGAAAACCACTGATACATTCACATTTGTATGTGTCATAGGCTACACAACGTATTGACATTTCAACAAAATGTTGTTTTGACCAAAACTTTGTCACCAAACTTTCAGGAGAGGTCAACAAGTTTTGTAACAGGATGAAGGACACAACCCAAAACGTGTCGGTCTGATGAAATTGTTCTATATACTACAAGTGTTTGACCTCCATAGACTCTGACTTCTCCACTCACCTTGGAAGCAGGTGAAGCTGTGCCAGAAACCCTTCCTCTGACCAGACGTTCGTGTCTACAGGTGGAGGGGATTGTGGTGGAGTTACACGCGGCACTGTGGAAAAACAAGGTCTTTTTTTTAATGGAAGTCGGATATTCTCGCAGTGTTGCTGGCAACAACAAAACAAGGTGTTTGTAACAAGGCCTCGGGCCATTTTACATGTTTGTTTCTGGCAACAATACAGGGTGTTTGTAACAAGACCTCGGGGCGATTTCCACGCCTGTTAGTGGCAACAAAGAACTGACATTTTTGATGGCAAGCCGGGACATCTCAAGCCATGTTTGTAGCAATTTAAGCCAAAATATGATGTTTTCCTAGCCAGGTGGTTTTTGTGCCTTAACCTAACCTGACCACAAGCACAGTGTTGTTAAAAGAAGAAGAAGAAAGACGATACATTTAAAATCAAACGTGAAGAAATGTAAAGTTAAACATTCTGTGGTTTGCAGAAACGTCCCTTGCCAACATTTATTCTGCCGATTGGGTCGAGGTTGATGCTCAGCACCGTCTTGAGACTTACTGTCATCAGAGTAGGGAAGGAGGGTGATTCTTGCCTTTCACTTTATTTCCTCAAGGATTAAATCCACACCGTGAATTTGAATCTCTTAGATCATGAAGTCGTTGCTAAACAATGACTGAAGCTACTCAAAATAAAACATCTCTTTGCCAGGAATGGTGTTGTCTCAATGTCTTGACAAGGAAACTATCTCTCTGCCTTGACATTATCAGTTATTTGAATTTTTTTTTTAATATATCACAATCATGGAGACTGATTTTAACATGTTCAGGGGTTGTTCTTCGTGTTTTTAGCTCACAGTATCTGCTTCTGTCTACAGACAAGTGGGTGTCTCTATAGTTCTTGACTTTTCCCTACATCTCTCTCTCTCCTTTGAGTCTCTCACCTTTCCCCACGCCTCCCTCTCCCTCCCTCTCATTCTCGAGTATATTTTAGCACCACGTAGGTGTGCTGTTCTAATTTAGTGGAGCCTTCATTACCACTCTCTCCAGCTGGAAGAATGACTCACTGGCTGCAACACTTTCTCAAAGCCCCACGGAGCATCGCTGACTGCCTCCACCCCGTGTGCTGATAATGTGGGACAGACAGCGCGGATTCTTCTCCCTGAACTCATGACTCATGTTTGTCAGGATATAATGACATTTCGAGCAAATGTAATAAAACAAAAGTAATTTTTTTAGAAGAGTTGTTTGCAGTAAATGTAACCCATTTATTTTCCGGAGGACCAGCCGCAGAACAGCAAACACTGTGAAAAACGGCAAAATTTCACATTTATGTTTCAAGCTTTGATTTTCCTGCACTGTGCAGTAGCTTGCTGTCAGCTTGGAGCTTACCACCATCCCCTGAACACAGCTCACATTTTTGAAAGTGCATGACCACGCAACAATTTAATGTAATGTAAGACTGACATCAAAAAGTAAGGATCTTTAAAAGTTCTCTGTGATGGATGTCTGGAAACATACCAGTGCCAAGAAAACACAAAATACACTCACAAATTATCCAAATTTATGACTTGCTTAGGAAAATAACAGTTGTGCAAAACAAAGGCCATAGTCTAATAAAAAATACTGGATCACCAGCAAACAGATATTTGTGATGCATTTAAAGGGTAACTCCACCATTTTTACACATTAAAGTGTGTCCATCTACTTTTCTAGCAGGGTTATATAGGTGCCAGTATAGGCTTTGCATTTGCATTGGAAACGTACTCTTGAGGACAGTTTATCACTTTATCCTTCACATGAAGGTGGATTTGTTTCATAGAAGATGGGTTACAACATGTAAAGCGCCCAGTGTGGTCATTGAGTCAGCACCTAAGTCCGACAGACAGGTTTGAGGTTGTTTAAGGTTGAGCGTCTGCCCACAGCCAGACTGTGTAATGTCCTAAATCTAAATAAGGTACGTGTCCACAGGGCTGAGATAGATCTGGACTCAGTGAAAAGTGGAAGTTGTGGATTCGAGCCACGGACACCATTTATTTTTCTACTTGTTTAATGTCTAAGTGCTGCTAAATAACACAAGTGCTGATATATGTTTCTCTTTTTTTCCTCATCCTCCTCTTCGTGCCATCTCCTCGCTCCTCAGTCTTCTACATTCACACTGATAATCCTGTGGCTTGCAAGGAAAACACCCACCTAGTCGGTTATGCAACAAGGAGAGAGAGGATGAGCGCTGCTCAGCAGCAGCAATAAGTGCCACAGATTAGTAGCATAGCAGTTGGCAGTGAAGACGGTGACTATTACAGTGATGTGGAAGTAGCTCAATCCCTGTGGACTCCACCATGTTATAATGAGAGGCACAATGGAAGAAGTCTGCAGGGGGTGAACAACATATCAGGGATGCACACTCTCGTTCTCTCTGGAGCCTAAATCCTTACGGATGATAGCAGCCTCACACACACACACACACACACACACACACAGGAAGAGAGAGTGAGAGAGATTCAGTTGTCAATAGAGACCCAAAGTCTTTCCTATTGATATGCAAGGCACACACACAAACACTGTTGTGTGAATGAGTGACCTACTCTTTCTGTCTTTCACACACACACACTCTCTCTCTCTCTCTCTCTCTCTCTCTCTCTCTCTCTCTCTCTTGCTCTCTCTCACACACACACACACACTGTTCCTGATTCTGAATTTAGGCTCCGTCCACCCAAAAACTATTATTATCTCTTTACGTAATGAACATAAAACTCTCCTGTCCATTCATTGTCCGATAATTCTCCACTCAGACACACTTAAATCAACGTCGTCTCATAAAATGAGGTTTGGGGTTAATCTGCTATTTGCAGATGCTTCTGTGTTCTATATAAGATCAACTCTGTTATCACCTGGTTATGTAAACGCTGCTCTGGACGTTGGAAGAGCTATGGCGCCCCCACGTGGCCGAGGAGTGACTTTCACTCACACTTTCACTGTGCCACCACTCATGCTACAGTTTGTCAGCAGCAGCAAACCGCCTCATGAAACAGGACCATAAACATGACGACTACTGATGACATTCACATGAAACACAGCAAATGTAAAGCTTGAATTTGTACTTTGCACTGTAGGTTTGTCGTCTGATGAGTCGGTCTTAGAGTCTGAGTTAAAGAAGTTGAAATACCTTTAAAGGGCCAATACAACTCATAAAAGGCTGTATTTCTCCGGCCAAAATGTGATTGCAGCTCCTACCTTGTGACTGAAAGGTTGTTTCTGCTTGATTTCACTCTTGGTGGTTATATTTGACAGATTATAGCCCACTCACTGCCCTTTTACCTGTTGAAATACCTTTAAATCTGGAATACATTTACAGCTGACCTTAAAAGACAATAACAACAATCACAAATAGGGGTACAGTAGGAGTCCTGAACACAAACTAACGTTATAACTGCCCGGTCACTTGAAAGACACTTTTGCTAACCAGTAGCCATAAAAACAGAGCTAAACATCGGTGTGAGCATACAAGCTAACAAGCTAGATTTAGCAACAAGCTACGTAGCTCGACTGCAACATCATACAGCGATTTGCGCTATTGTGAGTATTACTGTAACCACCGCCACCATAGCCTTGTGGTTAAATAATAGAATTAAACATATATCGAGCAGGGGTCCTTACTTGTCCAGCAGAAAAGCCCTTACAAATCCCGCAGCTCCCTCCACCTCAGAAATGACGCTCTGATATTTATCCTTGTTTCGTCTCTGGCTCGGTCCAATTCTTTGTTTTTACACAGCTTTTCTTCGTCACTCTTCTTATTTCTTCTCTTTGACGTGGGCAATGGTGAGGCATGTTTCTGCTCTGTTGTTGTTGTCTGTTCTCCACCATTGTTTACAGTTTGGGCTTGAACATCTGACCAGGTAAGAGCAGGCACTGCGCTTGCACGGAGGAGGGCCACTGCCAGTAGAGTATGCACGAGAGTGATTGACACTTCTCAGACACTCACCTTGGCTCTGGTTGTGTTGATCCAGAGCGGTTGATTCTTGCAAATCAAATTACAGCCACTGGGTGGAGCCACAGACAGCTGACCTGTATCTTATTCTACTGTCAGATCATAATGACAAGCAAATATGGCAAATATTTAGCAATATATATAATATAATATAGCCTACCCTTTTGAAAAGGTCAAATGTTGTCCCCTTAAATTAAGGGTGCAATCTAAGGTACAAACCATAAGGGTACAAGTAGACACCCAATGTCAAATGTATACCAGCTGTACCAAACAAGGTACAGCCCCAATGACAAGCTAATGTACCCCTGAAAGTACAAATATTAACCTTGTTAAAGTGAAACTCTCACCAAGATGCAACCTAGGCTTGTTTAGTGAATGTATATGGGTCAAACCTTCGTGTGAAAGAATAATTACGACAAAAGAGGCACTTTTAAGATTTACCGTATTTTCGTTTTCAGGTCAAACTCATTTTCAATGGGAGTGCTTGAGGCAAATTAGCGATAGCCTCAAAATCGCTATTTTTAAAACACGAAGAAGGCTAGAAACAACATGAAACTTTGATCGTAGTATCACCAGGGTCTCTACACATGAACTCGAGCATTGAGAACATTGTTTGTCTACACAGAGTTTACTAAAAAGAAAGTTTTTGGACAACTCACGTTAGCAGATGTTTCTTCCGCCATGCCAGTAACTGTCGATTTCCTTATGTCGCATTCGGAGATCGATACTTCTTGGCTGGCATGATGGTGGCGAGCAGAACAAGCATCTGCTAAGGTGAGTTGTTCAAAAACTTTCTTTTTAGTAAACTCTGTGTACACAAAGAATGTTCTCAATGCTCGTGTTCATGTGTAGAGACCCTGGTGATACTACGAGCAAAGTTTCATGTTGTGTCGAGCCTTCTCAGTGTTTTAAAAATAGCGATTTTGATGCTATCCCTAATTTACCCCAAAATGAGTTTGACCCGAAAACGAAAATACGCTCCATCTTAAAAGTGCCTCTTTCGTTGTAATTAGGCTATGCTTTTACACGAAGGTTTGACTCATATACATTCACAAAAAAAGCCTAGCTTTCATTTTAGCCAGAGTTTCACTTTGAAATATGCATTTTATGAAATAGTGTGAGCATTAGCGGTAATGCAGCAGGTTAAATGTGACCTGTTTTTTTTTTTCTGGACTAAAGCAATAACAAAGACACACTGACAAATTGATAATCTGTTTTTATTCACTTCATTTGTTTTTCATTGGTACAGTTGTTTTAGCTACAGACGCCTATGAAGCTGCGTGAACGAATGAATGCGGAGTTATTCACTCCAAAATCACTAGAAAGCAGCGACAGCCTGAGCGTGTGTCTACAATACAGTATTTACAGAGGAAGGTTATGAGTTCACAGTTTCTGTCACTATTCACGTTACACAAATCACAACCCTGCAAGTCAGTCTGGACTGCTTTCATTTTTATTGCAAGTGGGTCACGTTTGATATTCTTCTAAGGGCGTGTCTATGTGTAATCTGACTTCTAAGCAAACCGGTTAAAGTGACAATTATTTTCAAGTGGTGACGTTTAATAAATGAAAGAAAT
This sequence comes from Diplodus puntazzo, assembly GCA_963678695.2. Taxonomy (NCBI): domain Eukaryota; kingdom Metazoa; phylum Chordata; class Actinopteri; order Spariformes; family Sparidae; genus Diplodus; species Diplodus puntazzo. Next base: position 26,174,725 of record OZ023164.1, read on the forward strand.
CACGTCCGGCTGTTCCCACACCACCAGATGGCGCCAACAGTCCAGTAATAATTAGTGTTTTGCTGCCGGTTGGTGGAATTAAAACGCACCTGTGCGTAAAAAACAAAAACAATCACATAACTCAAGAGAGAAGGATGAGAAACAGCGAAGGAACAGAAAGGGATGAGAACGGATGGATATAAACAGACCGTCTGTATTTCTTTATCTGTTTTTGGAATGATGTTTTATACGTTGTTCATTTCGAAAACTGGGCTCTCACACGGAAAAAAAATATTATTTCATAGATTTTTGCTGAAAAGAGGGAATTCCATATTTTCAGTCATTATGGGTTTCAATCTTGACTCATAATTCTCCAAATACCGCGCGTAAAGGTTCAAACCTTAGTGCGCAAATGTTGAAATTATTGTGCGTAAAGGTTGAAATCATGATGCGTAAAATTTTAAACGGCTCCTGATAAATGTCATACATTTGCTACGTTTACTTGAACGTTAAATCTCTTTTGTTTAACGTTTTCAGACGTCTTTCTTACGCACAGTCGTGATCTACATGACTACATCTTCATAATTACGCTGTTGAAACGATGTGTGTGTGTCTAAAAACATTTTTTAAAACCGAATTAATCCAGTAATTTCCCCTCCAAGTTACCAAAACCGACCGTTCGGTGCTCTTTATCATTTCTCCTCGCTCTGCGGGTGTCTACTTCTCTCCAGAGTGTCTAAAATGTGCATTAAGAGTCAGTTGTAATGGCTGTTGATGTTACTCAGACTGTTGATGTTGTTGACACAGCTGATGTGGGACGGAGACACGGTGCCAAACGGCCCTGGAGGCTGCAGGTTGTGGCTGTGGTACAGGGCCGCCGGAGGGGACCCGGGCCAGTAGGAGAAGCCCGACGGCCCCACGCCGGGACCCACGAGGTTCAGTTTGGAAATCCCGGAGAAGGGAAGCGGTGAGAAGTTCCCCTGAAACTTGTAGATGGCCTGCTCCGTGGTGGACGGCTGGCACACCTGCGCCAGGCCGTGGAAATCGAACTTGTAGGCGTAGCGCTTGCCGTGGACTTTGGTCATGATGTTCTTGTCGTAGTAGTAGCGCAGCGCCCTGCTCAGCTTGTCGTAGTTCATGTTGGGTTTGCTTTTGCGCTCCCCCCAGCGCCGAGCCACCTCGTCCGGGTCGATGAGCTTGAACTCGCCGTTGGTTCCCTCCCAGGCGATGCACGACATGTTGGTGCTGTCGGAGAGGAGCTCCAGCAGGAACTGCCACAGCTGGATCTGCCCGCTACCTGTGCGCAGGGAAGAAAATGACAAGTGGTTTTTATTTCAAAATAATGCGAGCTGAGCAGCGATAGGTGGGCCTCGTTGAAATACTGAAGGAATATTCTGTGAAACCATCTGATAATCAAATCATCCCCTGCAGTAGTTTTGGGCTGATTTAATTAATTAATCAGCTAAATTACTGTCAACAGTTGAATGATACAGGAGCACAATGTTTTCTCACAAAACTGCGGACAAAAGGGGGGAAAACACATTTAGACACATTTTATTTAGTAATTAAAATGAGGGATATTGGGATACGGGTGCATTCAAGCGTGTGCACGGATAAAATAAACAAAGTCAAATTAAATGTTTGACATTATTTTTTGGGACCAAAAATATTCGCATACAAAAAATAAAATAAAAGTCAGATATGTCACAGAAAGAACAGTTTTGTACGCCTTTTTATAAAATAGCATGTTTCAATATTCTCGTACATATCTATTTATTTTCTTCCATAAATAATAAAAATATATTTATTTTGTATTTTGTTTATCCTGGTTTTCCTAAATATATTAATCCATAATGTCCTTTCAAAATAAAATGTGAGTCTAAAGATCATTTATTTCAAAATTTTAAAGAAAAGTTTGTCTGATATTTTTCATCAGCTGCCTCATAATTTATATTTTTTACTTTTACAAACGTCAAAAACGGATTTATTTTGCCCTTTGCGCCTGACTGTGCGAGGTGTTAATGTCTGCTAAGTATTTTAGCACTCCACAGCATGATTAAATCACCGACAAAGAGCCGTGGACGGACTGTGATGTATAACGGTATTTATTTAATAACAATTTAACAATTTAATAACAATTATTTTAATAACAACGTCCATTAAATCAAAAATATATACATCTGTGTCGAGAAGCATAAAAGAATATAATAGACAATACTTAATTTTCTGTTTTAAAGGAAGAAGTGTGTATGTGCATTAAAAAAAACGCAAAAAAACATCACGATAAATCACGTTTACATGAGCAGGACAGGAGATTAAGTAAGAACAGCAGCAGGTTTTTTTTATTTTTAAGGACTGAACAGAAACATAAAGATAAGAAGTGATTTAATGCAAACTGAGAGTATAAACTATAATGTTTTTGTATCGATTACGTCACAAAAAGACCTTAAACTGAGGCACGAATTACATGAAATGAGCTTTTTGCATTTTAATCCTGTTAGAATAATATTGAATGGGTATATATTTATTTTGCATTGACATTTTATTCTTTGAATTTCAAGTCAGATTCGTTACAGGCAAAAAATGACATTATTTATTATGTATTATTTATTATTTCATGACCAGTGTTTCCAAATATTGTGCTGGCGTCTTCTAAGACTTCTCCCTTATCACAGTGAGATAAATGATATTTAATAAGAGCCTGGTAACAATATTTATTATGTACTCTGGAGTCGTTTTCAGTTCTTACCTTTCTGCACTCCTGTGTTTATTGGACCCCAGGTTGTTCCTTTGCTTTCCTTCAACAGATTCTCTGTTGGATCTGAAATGAAAACAGACACACAGTCAGAACCATCAGCAGCTTCTCCATCGTGTTAACGCGCAGGCCTTTTATCTAAAAATGACCCATTTAGGCTTCTGTTCTCATCTTATTCAGCTGGTTAAAGAATTGCGCATATGCTCCAACATATTTCACAGGATGAACAAGTTGGAAAATAAAATGAAATCAGACAGATGTAATGTTTCAGAGGAAACACTTTAAGATGTTGGACCGGCGTGTGAGACTGAGACTGAAATAAAACGTCAAAAAATAAATTTGCTAAATCTCAGAAAAAGCCGAACAAAAATGATTAAAAATCCTAATTGTGTCGTCGTCCAGTCGCAGCCTAATGGAAGGAGCGTGTCGCCTTTCTTGCGGTCTCCTCTGTCGGAGAAGCCAGGAAACGCGTCCAGGAAAAAGGATTTCCGATTTCCGACAAAAGAGCAGACGGGCTTTCAGATTGAAAAGGCTGAACAATGCTGCGCCCTGGAAGCGGAGCGCCACGGGCACCGGCGACACCGGGAAACCCGAAAAGAACCAGAGCAGCTTTATTTTCTCTTAATTCTTCCACGGGACCGTACAAAAACGACGAACCTGAGAGATACATGTTGAACATGAGGTTTCCTCCGCAGTCCTGTCTCATTGTGCTCAGTTGTTCAGAAAAGGGTTGGATTTCATTTCGTTGGTGGCGGAGGGGAAAAGATTTTTATTAAACTTTATCTCATAACTGTGATCTGGAATAAATGCGGGTGGACAGATTGAAGTTTCCAGGCAACTGTCACTGGCCCCCATCTCCGAGACAATATTCAGACAGCAATTTCCCCTGGTGCATTGCTTTAATTAAAAGAGCAATTTACCTCTGTCAGCCCGCCTGGTGCCCACAATAAAAAGAGGCCGATAGAAATTCGGCCCTTATCAATCCGCCATCACAGTTTAATAAAGTTTCCGCGTTAAGATCTGAGTTTCTATGGTGAATTGAAGTGTTTGACATGGAAACCAGTTCAGATCCTCCTCACTTTTCCGCCTCTTTACCTCTGGGCAAACAACAAAGACCTATTTCATGTTGGGGTGGCGGTGGTGGGGGAATATTTACCTTGAAGAACGCGCTCCAGTGCGCACGAGAAAACAAGAACATTTCATCCACCTCCACCTCCTCCTGCTCCAACCTTCTGTTTGTGGGTTTAACGTTATATAGCCTCAATCTGACGGTAATGAGGCTGTAACTTTAAAACCATGGCTTCTGACGCTCACTGACGTTATCGTGTCCTCTCATATATCTTTTTGTTAAATTCAGTGGACTGTGTGAAGCTCTGACCCGTTCAGGTTTGGTACTGTAGAAATAAAGATGAACACATATGTCTTCAGTCCAGACACCACATGTAGTTATAGGTTGTAATCATAAGACAGTATGACATCCTGGGTGGTGGATTAAATGATTGTGGCAGGCCTGACATTGGCTATCCATCCCCACTCAGACATTCAGAAGATCAACAGAACAACGTGAAAAGGTGCAAAATGTCACTACAGACTCACAACATGAGGAGAACAGCGAGTTAAAAAGGATTTATGTCACATACAAGGTCAAAACACAATCTCAACCAGTGATTCAATGCAAACAATCCAGGATTTGGATCGTTCAGGGCCGTAGCCATGGAGACAACATCCGCATGGGGCATGATGTAGTGTGAGGGAAGATGTTTTAATCAGAAGAGAAAGATCTTCAGTGATGTATAATAGCCACATTGGTCCAAAGGGCAAAAATGTTGTAGGTTCACAATAACACCTCTTAAATTGTGAGATGTCTACAAAACATGGCTGTCGTTCCTTTTATTTCCAGTGAAAAAGGCAATATTTTAACAAAGGTATTACCTTAAAAATGTGTTTTGATGACATTTGTATCAAGAAATAAGCAATTTATTTTCATAACCCTCGCTGAGTGAGTGTATGTGGTCTTTAGTTTGTTAGTTTTTTACGAAGATGTGCAACTGGGTTGTCAGTACTGGGTTGATGATTTTATGCCGAAACATAAAAAAAAAAAAACTGACCTTAAAACAAGGCCGTAATTACCTTAAATATGTAGGGGGGACACATTCCCCTTCAATATATAACCCAACTTATATAAAATATATTAATGAATGAATTTATATATATTTATATGTATATATGTGTATGTGTGTATATATATATATTTTATATTAATATTTATTTTAGTTTATTCAGTTATGTAAAAAAAACCTAATATGTATGATTTTGTAGCATTACCTCATTAATATTCAAAATATTAACATTCTGAGTTTGAACTACGTAATGGCCCTTTGACAATTCACTTCCACGTTGGATGAATGATGATGATGCTTATTCTTATCTGTTTATCATCTTTTGCAATAAAATCCGGAATAAAATAAAACTGCTACAACAGTCAGAACATACCTAAGCCTTTCACAGCATGTCTGCCTTTGGCCTATTTAAACAATCAACACGGTTTAGCAGAGAGTATTTAAGTACAGCTAAACAGTAACATTACAAATCTCAGATAACTTTACTCTTTACTTTTACTCAGACTCAATGAGGGCTCTCTAACAAACAAAACACAGGCTAGTAAAAACATTAACATATGTTGAACGAGCCTGCTGCTTGAATTGAAATGTAACTTGGCTAGGTTAGCTAGCATTAGCACTGTGGCTTCATTAGCACCAGCAAATCAGTCCATTTTAAGCATTTTGTTTCCACTCCAGACAACTACTTACACTTTTTTGTCAAAGGTGATTCTCCAGTGAAGAACGATCTCCTGGATGAAGTAAAATGCTATTATTAGCATGGTGTTACAATAAGAAGCATCCCCTCTCTGATGCAGAGGATTCAGGCTAGCTAGCTGACAGGAATTTAGAAATTAGCCATTAGTATAATTGTATTTTCATAGCACTTCACAAAACTTATGATTACTGACAGTGATACAGCCTATGTAACACTCATATTACATCCAGGTTTTCATCTTTAAAATACATTTGAAAGTAAGGAATGGGAGACATTTCTTCCTCAGTTTGATGCCAGACATTTATTTAACATGTGGCATCATTCTTCCCCACATCTCCACTAAAAGTGATCTAATCGAGACAAAAAGGCAAAAAGATAATTGCTGAAAGGAAAAACATGCATATGTTCTGACAACGTATCTCTGCTGCGACACACACATTTAACAGAAAGTCATTTTCCCCTTAAAATGCAAGTCATCCTTTGCTAACCCAGCCCCTCCGCGTTGACTCAGCTGAAAGTAGTTCTGCTAATCTTTCATCATCTATTTCAGTGTGTGCTCCATAATGTGTCACCTGACTGAGCTCAGACACGCACAATGCAAACAACACTGTCGGGGTAAAAAGGAGTACACTTAAATGAGTACGTGCGTTGAAACAGATTGCAACAGAATAAAGGCCCTGTAAAGGAAACCCTAACATATGATTTCAAGGTTGTTCTCGCGTGAATGCTCAGTGCAGGATTAACGTACGGTCTTCTTCCTCCTGGACTCAAAAAAAAAAGCAGGATTGTTCATTCGTTCCTCAGGGGCCCGGGATTGTAGGTGTGTCTCTGGCGTCCCAGACTTGCTTTAGCTGCCTGTGTCCAAGTAAAAGTCGCAGGCAACTTAAAACAAGCCTCGAAAGCTAGACCGTGTCCATTGATGCAGTGGGAGATGGAATAGGCGTGTAACCTCTGGTCAGGATGAGGCAAAGGAAGAAACAAATACATGAGTGCAAAGAAGCATCAGACAATGAGAATTTGAGAATATTTGCTGATATCACATCAAAATATGTTGCTATTATTATAATTTGTATAAAAAAAAAGAGTTAAAGTGAAGCATCTAAACATTGAAAGCATGTTAATGTTGCACAAATCCCATCGTAACAAACATAAATCCTAATTCGAGAGGGTGTTATTCTGTAAAAAGCACAATTTCCTAAAAAATTTAACCGAATGTAATCCATTCCAGTTAAAGAAATGAATCCAAACACCCTCATCTTGATTACAGCTGTCATCAACAATCAATGTAAAGTTCCTCTGTGAAGCCTTTAACTCACCTCGGTGCTCTGACCTGTGTGGACCAGAGTTAGCAGCTCACTAGTCTACTGAGGCGTCACTCCCCTATAAGCCCTGCTGCAGCCGCTTTAATCAGTCTGCAGAGGAATGTATATTTGTGAAAGGTGTGTGTGCATGGTTACACATTTATCAAAAGATCCTGGTCTTTTGGGTGTGGGACGGAGAGCCGGTGCAGGCTCGTGGGTGTGTAACACGGAATACGACGTCCTGGACCGACAGGAGGAGTGTGTGCGGAGGTAAACACGCTCCAGGATGCCGTCGTGTGACTCTAAGACAAACACGGCAGAGTCGCATTAGAATAAACAAACACAATGCAACAAAGCCGAGCTGCCGGACGTTCATGAGGTGGCTGTGTGTAAGGTTGTAGTGCAGACGTGAATCAGCTTCTGTAGTGTGTTTTTTTTGTTTTTGTTTTTGGTAAATGAGGCGTTTTGTCCAAAATGACTTAAAACTTGATGGTAATTTCTGGTGTGTACGCTGTTTAAAATGTAAGGGGCCTCTTCCTGATGTTTGGTTTCAGTAGCTGCAGCTTATGCATCCTTGCCAGACTGGTTTGCTTCTCTCTGCTACATCAGAAAGACACGTGAGAAACTAAAACCACCCGACATGAAGCGTCTAAGTGAGGTGTTGGGCCACTATGTTCCCCTCCAGTGAGCGAGGCCATGGCACCTGGTTGATACTCATAAAAGTGCAACTCAATAGCCAGAATAAACAAATAAATATTCTCTTTTGTCTCACACATACTACACATATGCTCAGACTTAGGTTTACGCACAAAATCCACTTGTTTATGGTTAGGAAAAAAATCCAAGACTGTCTTAAAATACTTGTTTTGGACACAACAAATATGGTAGGAAATGTCCTGAGGTATCCTTAAATATATCCAGCGTTTTTGACTCAAACTCCAGTCGTCCGTACATATATAAAACATACATAAAATAACATATAATAAGGAAATCAATGAGAGCTAGAAGTTGAAGCAACATTATATAAAAAATTGCATTTTGTGCAATTTGGTGCCCCCCACAGTTTCTGAGTGCGACACCACTGTCATAAATACAGATCCCAGGTCTGTTACAGTGACTAAAAAACAAATCTCACAAAGTCATAGCAATGAAATGTGTTAAAAACGTATATCATGGGGCGCCGCTTAGCTGAGTTGGTAGAGTGGGCGTCCTACAGAGGCCCCAGGTTTGCTGTATGTCACTCCCCCTCTCTCACTCATCCTGTTTCCTGACATATTCCTGTACTATCAATTAAAAAAATGCCACAAAAAAACCTTTAAAAACGTATATCTTATCGTGTGGTCAACACGTATGTAATGCTGTGATCCTCCCCTCTCACTGAAGTTACACTGTGCATAGAGATACCGCTCACCCTGTGACAACACACTGAACCATCATCATGATCCTGAAGCTGTTGTTTCAAAGAGAAATTACTAATGTATTAACATGTGAAACACAATGACCTCAATCAAATTAACTGAAGGATTAATGGTTCATTAATGGGTTTGAACAATCTCATACCTTTGACACTAAATAAATAGTTCTTAGAAACACTGGGCTGTCTGACAAATCAATTGTTACAAAGGTGAAAACAGACTTCTGGTGAGTTGAATCTTTGGATTTGTTTTATCACAGGTTGGTGATGACAGTTCAACATACTGTACGGTGTGTACGAGGACTGGGGGCACACATAAATATGACAGACAGCTTTCAAACTTGACCTTAAGTGTGTTTATTTAAGGTAAGGCAAGGCAGGGCTCAACGGTTGTCTGATGCTAACGCTTTCTGTCTCTGAGAGGACCTCTGCTGGCCTCTTTTGAAACGTTTCAAAGAATAATGAACTAGTTTAGATAAGGACACGTGTGCTGACGCCACAGAACAGCTGTCTGTCAGCCCACTGAGGTTTTCACATGGAGGCTATTGTCCCTCTGCTCCCCGGCTTTTGTTTTGGCCGTGCGATCAAACAGGCAAAGCAAGATATAGCAAGAGAACCTTAAATTTGAATATATTCTATTCTATTTCAAAAGATGATTTGCATTTGATTTCAATAATGTGTGGTGTTTTTTCTTGTAGACAGACTCCAAAAACAGCAGTTTATCTGTTGCTTTTCCTCGCAGCTCCTCACTTTACCGTCCATTTTGGGGCGAGCTGTGACTGTAACAGTGGAGGAATAAATACTAGAAACAAAATGCGTTCTCGTGCTCTTGTTTATTGGAAATGAGAATACAGTCTGACAAGAACAATATTACACATCCTATAGCCTAACAGAGAGATTTGAGTCAAATCTTTCCATGTATGTTCGCTAAAATGCTAAATATGTCCTCTAGATGAATACAAAGCAGGAGCTATCTCTGATAACAGCCTGGCTAAAGCTAAAAGAGCAGCGGGGGCTCTGATCTTGCAGTGCTTGTGCAAAAATGATTGACAGCCAATCACTGCCTTTTTTTTTTAATTTATCAGGGTGGTCATTTTCACTGTAAAAAGAAAAAGGAATGCCAACAAACAGTCTCTAGTTTTGAAGAAAAGCCTTTATTTCCTATATCAAGAACATGCTTTAGCATGGTAGAAGAAGTAGATACTCAGATATCCATACATGCAGAGCCACAGATTGATAGAAAGAGTTTGTCCGTCTACTGTTCTGTGACAGCGATCTGTCCGGGGATTCAGGGAGAGTTTTTTTTTTTTTAATTCTCAGGTTTGGTCAGGCAGGCGAGAACGAAGGCTTAGTGCTGGATCCTACGAATGGACTGCACCTGGTTGGTGTGAGCCTGGGTGCTGAACTCGTTGTAGTTTCTGTACTCGCCTTGGTGTCTGTCTCTCTCCAGGATGTACTGGTAGCCACGGTAACCAGGGAACTGGTAGGCAACCCAGCTGCAAGGGGGGAGAGAGAGAGAGAGAGAGAGAGAGAGAGAGAGAGAGAGAGAGAGAGAGAGAGAGGAGGGAGGGCGGGTGAGTCAAGGTCAGATCAAGGAATATAACACATCATTTAAAGAGACATGTAGTTCATACAAAATCACCTCAGAACAATCTGTGAAACAAGGACTATTTACAAGATTTTATATGTCAACTGTTCGACTCTTGACATGGTGATGTCAGTTGTGGGTTTTGACCAAAATTATAACTATAAATCAAAGAGATTGGATGTTGCAAAAAGGGAGAAAGACAGGAGACACCAAGATATATGACTTACGCTCCTGAGTTGACTTTGATGGAGGGCACCTCCTTGCTGCACCAGCCCATGGCCTGTAGGGAGGGGTAGTCATCGCACATCTCGAACTTACGGCCCTGGAAGTCCTCGCACTCGTACAGGGTCACCTTGCTGTCACTGTGGTTCTGCGGAGGAAAAGAGGGAAAGGGAAGGTTAAGTCATTTTAGTCCAAAAGCTGACTGGTAAAATGAAGAAATAGGGTTGGTTGGATGGAAGGGAAGTGTGGACTCACAGCGCACTTGATGGGTCTGAAGGAAAGCATGTGCTCGGTTCTGTAGCTGCTGTTTCCGCTCCAGGCCTCGTAGCGAGGGTAGTCTCCCTTCTCCAGGATAAACTGCTGTCCCTGGAACTCGGGGTACTCATAACCCACCCAGCTGTAGATAAGACACAAGGAGGGGGGCGGGAAAGGAGAAAAGACGAGGTGAAGTTAATTGAGCAGAGAGCATTTTAAAATCATCCAACAAACCACCAAATGCAAATAAGTCGTAGTGCAACTGTCATTTTCATTAAACAATAGAGTCCAACGCCCACAGAACGGCCTCGAGTGAAACCAGCTTGCAGCTTCTTTTGTCACTGGGAGCACAAAGCAAACATTAAACACTGCTGCTCCTGACTGCCTCCTCCACCACCACCACCACCACTGCTGCTACTGCTGCTGCTGCTGCTGCTGCACCCAGGCCTCTTTATCTGATCGCTAGTCAGTCACTCTGGCTCACAGCCAGCAGCTGCTCACGAGCCAACTCATATCTCAGCAGGGTTACACTTGGATGCATGCACACACACATGAAAGCGATGCATCCCAACCAGAAATGCAATAACACAGCAGGCTGAATTTGTTATTTAGCTTTTCCTACTTTTAGAGTCTCGTGGTTGCTTTCATCCGACTTTTTCAAGCAGAAAAAAAAACAGAATTCCAAGCAAAGTAATGTGATGTTATTAGATATTGTTACGGATCGAAAGCTGCTGTTGTTTTTTTCAGCAGCAATGTCTTTTTAATGAAATATCTGACCAACACACTGTAAAATCTAAACTTACTCCGATATTATTCATGCAGAATACTGAATTAAAGATATCTGCACAAGCTTGTTATGCGGTGAAGTGATTTCTATGATGGATGGAAAATGCAGAGCTTATTGAAAATCTAGAAGAAACAAATATCCGTGACTTACGGTCCATTCTCAACCTTGATGGAGCGGATCTTGTTGAAGCCCCTCTCCATGATGTTCTGGCACTCCAGCATGAACTCACAGCGCTTGCCCTGGAAGTTCTCCTCCTCCCAGACTGTGATCTTGAACTGGCCCATCTGCTCCATTTGTTGAGTGTTCATGGCTACTGTTTCTCCCTCGGGGGTTACTCTCTGATCGAGGACAAAAAATGACAATCAAACTCTCTGCAAGACCCTCAGGTATAATACATAAATGTTTTTGAGCACCCTCATTGTGATAACTTTCAATCTTGTATTTTAGTTTGATGAAAAGTACCAGTTAACAAGGTAAAGCTATGTCCATTATCACACCTGTACTCCAGAAAGATATATCTGTTAAGGTCACTTTCAAAAAGGTGTCACAAGAAGGTCAAAAAATTCTATTCTATTCTTTTCATTGAGGAGATCCCACCAACAGCCAGAGACTGGCCTCCTGCCAATTCACAGTGTACAATTACTGTTACATTCATGCCACAACAGGAAGCCACAAACCTGCGAGCCTTAGCTCCAAAAACAAACATGCTATTACTCACACAAATGAGCATTTCTACCAAGCTGCTAAACCAAAACCATACCCCGATTTCTATTCAGATTAGCGTGTTACTGGTTGGAGAAAAAAGATGCTTGTATGGTGTTCGAAGGCCAAACACAAGCAGTAAGGCATCATCTTGCCAAACGGATTCACCCTGAAAGCAGCATCAGATAGTGGCTCCCATGTTTTTTTTTTTGTTTTTTTTTAATTCTTAGCAAATCAAAGAGCATCCTGGTGGCTGTCGAGCTCCACCCCAGTACACATAGCTGTCCCCCTGATCGTCTTAGCTGAGTCTGAGGCAGTGTGTTGATATACTTACAGACAGTACTGAGGTGGGACAGATCCAGTATAATCAATGTCGGGGGAGAGACCCTCGCCTGTGTTTTTATAGGGCCGGGCCCCCTGGACGCGCGCCACTCCATTTGCCCAGCAGCCTTGCACACTCAGCAGCTGAGCGGGCCGGCTGAAAGGGGAGCATTAGCCTCGTGCTTTGTGGAGGCTCCACGGCACCATTGTCCTCAGAGCCCCAAACTGACTTAGTCATCAATATGGCAGCCATGGTCAGAGGCAACCTGACCCAGGACTATACAATGGCAACGCACTGACACAACAGTTTGATTGGGGTGGCCGGATAATAGACACATTCTGGGAGCTGATCCCCTCTCACCCTCCCTCTATGTCTCTCTCTCTCTCTCTCTCTGCTGTAGGTAAACCAGATCTGAAGCTAGAGGTGAGAAAAGACAACCAAGGCATCCCGACAAAGTGAAGGACACTCCTTATCTCCTTCTTTTCCAGTGATTCATCTGGCAAGTGTGAGTTGGATTAACTGCTCCGAGCTACAGTAGTGGTGTTACTTTCTGACCGGACCTGATGGGAAGCCACATTCTTTGGCTCTGAAACATGTAATTTTGGCTATAAAATGAGCTGGATCATACTAAAATATAAACAGTCTGCCACACATACAGTGTCATAAGGCTCATATACATGTAGCTGGGATTGTTTTTGCAGTATATGAGCTGTTGCTGGGTGCAGAAAAAAGTAAAGGCCTCAATTGGCCCAGACAGCAGTAATCAGATGATAGATTGCAAAAAGTGGTAATGCTAAGTAGAACAATAGATACACATACTGTTTAGGCCACATGACAATAAATCATGAGGTAGCAAATTACAAATAACATTACTGACATTGCAAATATAAATGAATGGTAAGTAGCATATATATATTTTATAGGCTTTTATATGGGCTGATAACAGGCTTTCAATGAGAAAAAATCAAGATGACAAATAACATTTGGCAAGTGAAAACATTTCTTATATTGCATACATTGCAAAAATAAAGATGGTAAGTAGAACAATATGAAATAGAAAATAATAGGCTTTTGAGGAGAATAAATCATAAGGAGACCAAAAATAACATTTGGGGTGAACGGCACCTGAGAACATTTCTCATAAAGGAAAACAACACAATATAAGTAATTACATGATATCTTTATTTTATCATTATTTTTTTTTATTTCAAATCATGATCTTTCAGCTCAATTACAATTGTTAAATCCCACTACAGAGTTAGTCACTATATTAATAGAATTGTAAATTAAACTGGGATTGATGCCGAGTCCTGATCCTGTGTTGGGTCGACAGTTTTCGACATTTGATTATAGATTTGCCTTTGTTGTTACATGAGTTCAAGAGTTACGAACAAAATGTCACATTTAACATCTGGAATGAAAAACATCTCTCAGAGTCATTTTGTTCTTTTGTGCACTTATTCATTTTACGTTATAATAATATAGTTACTGATACATTTTTACATTGTAATATAACATAATAGGATTCAGGAAACAAAGAGAAAGAAACATTTTATTTATGTTTCCATCATTTTGTATGCACTGACAAACTGTATCCCCATAGCCGACTGAATACTGGTGAGTCGTCGGTTTAATCATCAGGGTTTTCCCTGTCAGAGTAAACAAACAGTTGTTATATTCTTACTCTGTCATTTTTTTAACGCAGGTTTCATGTTTTTTTTAATTCACCAGGGTTGCAACAGTATCCACGGTGTTGTCGGGGGATTCTAAAGATGAGTTTTCCTTCATCATTGGTGTCATCTAGTGGCAAAAGTATTTATTACAACCAGACTTTTACAGCAGAACTGGACTGCACTGTTTAAAGTAATGGTTCATTTAAAGGTGTTATCTGTAAGAAAAGTTGATTTTAGAGTCTCAGTTCCAACAATGACGCTCTGGGTTTCCAAACTCGTTAAAAAGGGTAATTGTCAGAGTTGGAGTTGAGATGGAGTTTAAATGGAAATATCTGACAGACAGAAACATTGACTACAGCCAGAACAACATGTACAATGTGTGTGTGTGCGTGCGTGCGTGTGAGTGCGCCTGTGTGTGTGTTTCACCTGTGGGCACGTGTGAGTTGTTTACTTGTGTGAACAGCTTTTTCATTGTGTTCTGTTAACCCATTCATTGTGCTTCCCTCTACAAGTGTGTGTCTGTGTGTGTGTGTGTCTGTCTGCATGTGTCTGTGTGTGTTAGCCCCCCACCCCCGTCCACGAGCAGGTGATGGGCAGGTGAAAGGACAGGCTTATATAGACACAGATGTCGTGTGTGTGTGAGTGCGTAATTGTGTGTGCGTAGAGGTGCTACTACCTGAACTACCTTGTGTGTCTAGATACATTTTAAAAAACGTGTGTGTGTGTGTGTGGGGGGGTGAAGAAGGTCTTTCATCTTTCTTCACCTGGTCTGATAAGATAGATCAGCTGTAGATCCTTACACAGACAGACACACACACACACACACACACACACACACACACACACACACACACACACACACACACACACACACACACACACACACACACACACAGCTCATTTCCCAGTTAAATACAGCCAGGGTTATTTGCATGTGTCAGGGACAGTGTTGTCCAGCAGAGAGAGAGCTCGTACAGTTCTGCTTTGAATCCTTATCTCGCTGTATAAGAAAGCCATTCATTTCTTGTCACTGGTCACATGACACGTATACTGGTCACTTGTTTCACATCGCTGAGGGGGAGAATCCAGGATCCACCTGAGAGAGGTCCTATCACCTTTTTCTACTCCAAAGTTTGTCTCTACATTCAACTGAGGTGGTCTAATGCATAACGTAATGGGGTGGTGGCTCTCTGATGGTTTTGGCAGTCATGTATCCCGTATCTGATCGTGATGAATGTTCGTGTAATGGCCGCAGAGCAATAGATCATTTTTGTATTAGCAGGGGCACCCTCCAGTACGGTGCAAACAATGTTCCATTATGACTATTTCTTAAAAAGAGAATAATGAATCAACAAAGATGATAATTATAAGCAGATTCGACTACTTTGGAAGACGCTCTAAGACTTTTCCATCTGTTTCCACCATCCACACTCAACCTGAGACTCAAATAACAGCGTCAGTCTTGTTAGTTACATCTTAATTCAGCCTTTTCAAGTTCTAATTCATCTATCCAGCCCATAAAATGCATGCACATCTGCTCGGTAGCTATTTTTCCTTCCTTTTCTTTTTCTTTGGCTTTATTATAGCCAACAGGAAATGTCTGTAAAAAAAGCTTTTCATCGTCTTTTTACTCGAAATAAGATGTCAATGACTCATGATAATATCAAATGTGACCACCAACAACTGATGTGAGAGGCATCCTGAAGCAGCTGACAGTGCTCATGGGTAATGGTGAACAATCTAGCTCTTGAGGCTAATGGTAGCTAACACACAACTGTTGATAGAAACCTAAAATCTCATCTTCAGTTCTTCAGTTTCTGAATAAAAAACCCTCGTTGGTCGCGTCTCTCTGCTCACACAGACTCCTCAACCTTGTTTTTTTGCGTTACTATAGCAAGAGTTTGCACCAGCCTGAGCTCCATTTTGTCTAGGTCTGCTTCCCCAGTGAGATCACGTGAGTGGGATCAGTGTGAGCACAGCTTCAGCCCCCCACTGCTTCACAGAGAGGTGTTCACTGTTTATCCATAATGCATCAATATTGAACTTGTAATATTGAACAAAATTCAACGCCGCACCTTCTTGGCTCTTCAGCAATAAACTTACCAAGTGTGAATTACATCAGATGAACTGTTCTGGAGATTCCTAAATAACTGACAGACAGAACGTTTGTTTTATACTTAGATATGGCATAACATTTCAATACAGCTTTTCTTTTTTCTCACTCTGTCAATATAAGCATAATGAAATGTCCTTTTACGAGCTGGCATCCATATCTTTAAAAGGCACAACAACATTTTTAAAGCCACAAAATATCTCTTCCCGGAGAACGATGGCTGATTGTTGAATCTCATCCACATTGAATACTGACACTATGACCCGAGCAACCGACCCAAAGCTCTAAATATTACAAATCTGGTCCGTTCAAGCGCCACAGGGTACAACAATAATGTCAAGGATGTTTGACTAACCATCATTCTTGTCTCTTAATGGAAATATAGAATGCAATATATTGTATATATTGTGATATTGGTTGCAGTGCAGGAAGTATGTTAACACTGCAGGAAGAGAGAGATTTTGTTTCTGGGTCAGTGTGAGCAGGAACTATTTGAATAGCCAGTAAATGCACCTGCACACACACACACACACACACACATACACACACACGTGACTGTTTGTGTACCTGCACACTGACACACATCAACACACACGGTGACACACAGATTGCACTGAATAAATGCCCTCCTTCAGGTGGAAGGTTACCGTGGAGACTAATCCAGGTAGGGATGATGCGAGCAGGACATCTGCTCGCACCGCCTCCACTTGTCCCCGCTGATCTCTGCGCCCGACAAACAAGCAGCTGGACTTACCTGCAAGGATAAAAAAAAAAAAAAAAACATAGAGAAAGCATAGATTGTGATATTTGCTGTGCTTGTGGCTGTGAATCGTCCCCATAAAAAAAATAAATAAAACAGTAATGGATTGTGATGACAGGGACACACACACACTGAGGCTGGCAGACATGAGCACACACACCTTTTAGCTTGAAAGGAACCTTTGCATGTGTTGCTTTGCATGAATTCTGAAATTTAAAAAAAAACAGCTTGTTTATTGAGGTTGAGCTACAAGATTGTCTATTCATCTGACTGAACTAATTCTTCTGACATCTTAAATGTTGACTTCTGTCCAGTTGGCTCACAAAGTCAGTCAGTAGCAAACCGAGTGGCAGGAACCAGCCTCGGGGCATTTGCATGACTCTTCGTTATCGGTAACTGTCAGAGGACACAGCACACATCCTACAGGCAGCACACACACACACACACACACATACAGAAACACATGTACACACACACACACACATACACACAGCCTCTGGGAAGCACTCGTTTCACCATCTACAGATAGCAGCTAAACAGTTCGGCAGGCACCGCAAATGTAATCATGTTCCTTCTGTACAGATGCAAACGGTTGTCTTAATGGCACCGATACAGTCGGTCTGCTGCAGAGCTGACAGTTCACGGGGTCACAGCGCGGGCAGCAGGACTCGTGAAAGAGGAGAAGGCCGGTCTAATTTAGGCTCCTGAACTTAAACCTACCCTCCATAATCCGGGAGTTTCTAATGGGCCTGGGTTTGAGTCCTGACCAGCATGTGAATTGTTCGTCCCACTGCTGTTTCTGCAAGCTGAGAAATCGCAGTTTTTTGTATGATTCTACTCAGAGTCCAATTCAAGGTCCTTGTAATCACATTTACAGTGGTCACCTGCCTGCATTGAGGTGTGACTGCTGGCAGTATCATGAGTCTGAGTTGCTCTGATCAGAGTTTGTTATCTGTTCCTCCCTCCAGGCTGAAGACACAAGGAGCTTGTGCTGTGTGTAGCAGTAATAATATGAGAATAGGTTAAAACAGAATGACAATAATAAAAATAATAGCTTGTAACATTAAGAGTTTCAGCACTCTTGTGCATTATGTGGGTTAAAAAACGTGATGTTTTGTTTTTTGCAGCACCTCTTTTCCAAACTCAGCAGTATATTATATGTTTATAGTATTTGTGTGCATGCTTTCTCTGTTCACATTGAGATGACTGATACAGAAACCGGCTTGTGTTTGACACGGTGAGTTAGCCTCCAAGTAAATGAATGTAAAGAACTGGTTAAAGTTATAATATGTAACATTTCTGCAACTAATAACTGGTACATATTGTGTTTCCTTGTGCCCTCACACTGTCCTCCCTGCAGAGAAATCTGTAATGAACTCAAGGTAGCGGTGCGTTTCATTTAGTCGCCTGTTGCTGTTAATGAAAATAATGACCTATTATTACTGATTATTACTGACTGATTATCAGCAGCCATGGTTTTACTTTTAACTGATGAAGAAAACAACAATAAACCCGTTTTCAGTGAAACTACATACACTGCATTTAAACTAACCCAAAATAGGATATCTAAAACTGTGCATGTTTATATTGCACGATTCTGGATTCAACCTCTCTTTGTGTTCTGTCCGGGTCAACGTGGGCCTACAGGGGTCTTACTAATTGTGTTTCTATTAGGTTAATTTGTCATGTACAAAAAAAGGGGGGGCTTAATATAAGAACTGCTACTCAAGCTCCTTTCGGGTTGACACACATTATTTGAGCTCCCCTTTGTCTCATGTGAATATACATATATAGACATATTGTTGACGCTAAAACCAAAGGTTCTCACACTAACACTCAGACTTTAAGCCTCCACCTGTAATCCTATACAAATGACCTGTGTGTTCTTAAGGCTGTTGGAGCTGGTAGCTGGTGGGCAGGGTGTAGCGGCAGCAGCAGCAGCAGTTGGGACAGTCGGTTAAAATTGGAGCAGAGTAACCAGGATACTGAGGAGTGTGAGCGTTCCCTTCATCTGGCTTTTAAACAAATATTGACTAGAGCATCGAGCAGAGGCAAACAGGCTCTCAGGATAAGAGAGACATGTCGGACGGGCTTTGACGTAATGTGTCTCTCGCGAGTGATAAAACCTACGGGAGATGTTTTTGGAGCTAAAGAGCGACAGGGATTTATAAAAGCAATGTTGAGGGAATCACGTGCCCAAGGGAGCGAAAGTATTAAAGATACATACGTGAAACTTTAGCTCGAGCATCAGCGATTTAACGGCTAACATTTGATTTTATATTTCAGAATCAAATGCCACAACGGCAGGCAATTAAAGTTGACTTTTACTTGCGTGAGATATGTTTGATTGGCGATTGAACTGTTTTGGTTTTCTCATGTCTCATTTTTGGCACATGTAGATCAAACGTTTCAGTTTTACAGCAGTTGTGTTGGAGTCTATAATAAAAACAAATCTAATGCATTTAATTAATTTAGTAGACAATTCCTCAGTGGTTTAATTTATCTGGGATTGTAAACTGTAAAACAAAATATGGAGCATTGGTGTGTTTTGGCACTGTGTGTTAAAGGACGCAGCTTCTGAGCTGCTTTTGAGTGAATTCATCTGTTTGAACTGGGGATGCAAAGGGCAGCTGACTCCTTCAGTGAGGTCAGATCAGTGTAGCTGTGACACTGACTTCATCCTTTTATTGTCTGAGAGGTGCACATTTGAATTACACACTATAACACTGAGAGTCAGAGCTTTGAAACGTATGGGAGGACACAAGACGAAGGGTGAAAAAGTGCGACGGCTGAACTCTGCATCATAGCATCCGAATGACAGATGGCCCCCATCAGATATCTGGTGTGTGTGTGTGTGTGTGTGGTTAATGTTTAGTCAATGATTAACATAACCTCCCATTAAGCCCATCTCTGCTGCTCTGTGGAGCTCGCCTGCAGCCTCACTGGGTGACGTAGGAGATGGAGGGTAATGAATTGGCCCCCAGTGGAAAATACACGCCGTCATCGTGAATGTGCCAACAGAAGAAAAAAAAAAAAACGATTACCAGACAAGGCAGCAGGGGAGGGAGGATACGGAGACTATCATCGCTGTCGTCTGTAAATGTCAACCTTTTTTCAGCACACATGACATTATATCATCCAGGGGGGGTCAATCAAACACAAACCTAATGTCAGTTACAGGTTTATCAGTCAGGACAATGAGCCAGAACTAAAGGATCGATGTGAGACCTTTCAGTGAAAACATGAAAGCACACTTTGGATTTTTAAACTTTTTCTGCCTCGATCACCTGATTCGAGTCAACTGAACTCAGCAGCTGTAAGCCTGTTTTCTGCTCAACACCTATTCAGTTAAATCTAACAAAGAAACCTTTAATGGAGTCCAATAAGTTTTGACTTTTCTATGAGGTTGTTTTTTTTTTACTTCACCTTTGGACAAATGACTCCAGGAGTCAGTTGTCACCAGGCGGACATGGCTCCCTTCAGAGCCAGCAGCTGTATGCAAATAAGGTAATCTTTTCAGTTGAAGGCTCTGTACACCTGGTGCTTCAGTTACTGAAACGTTGTCCTGTAGTTACAGCGATGGTCCTCACTTCATTGCTGGTGTCTTGTCTTCTAAATTTCTTCTATATTTTTTTATGTTTTTTCAGGGGCTCGCTTTGTGGCCCCCAAAAAACAAATGTCTCTGAGGGAATCTTTTCAAACAACCCAACCAGAACAAACAAACCTCCCATCATTTAGTATGAACTGAGGCTGGACAGTGTTTTACAACAGAGTGATGATTCTCCAGTGACGAAAAACAAGCAAACAAACAAACACAAAAAAACCCAAACTTTGTGTCTTTTCCAGTTGCCAACCCGTACCTGCATAACGCGAGCCGAACGAACAAAACTTCATCTTCAGGTATTGTGCGTGAGGCTCAACGTGAAGCAAATACAGACATGAAGGAAAAGTCACAAAAAAAACAACAAAACAAAACAAAAAATCGATCAGAGTGCGGAGATCCGGGCGGGGAGAAGATGGTGAGCGCGTAACAGCTGGCTCTCTCTGCTGTCTCGTCACCTCTGGAGGGAGATTTGGAAACAAAACAAAAGTTAAAACACCAAGAAATGCGCACACTTGTAGGAAAAGACACTCTGGGAATATAAATGATTGAAATGAATGGAAAGCCTCGGAGCCTACCTTTAGAAGGGACGAAGCAACAAAGACCAAAAAAGAAAAAAAAGAAAAAAGAAATGCGCACCGGCTTGGTCAGGCTTTGGCTCACCTTTTACGCGCACTGGATGTGTGCTAGTCGTGACAGGTATACACCTTTTATACCTCTACGCGCTCTCTTCCTATCTCCCCTTCCCTCCCCTCCCCTCCCCATCTCTCTCTCCACCCATCATGGATGAAACGACAGAGAGGATCCTCGGGGCGCGCACACACACACCTGTTGCACGGTGCGTTGCTCTGATCAAATATTGACATTAAGGGGGAGGGGTGCGCGCGCGCGCGCGCGTGTGTGTGAGAGTTAGTGGCACACACACACACACACACACACACACACATGAATTATTCTTACCATCCCTTTCCCTCCTCCTCCTGTGTGCCAGGCAACGTGTCTGACCTTTGTGCCTGCGCCGATCTGTAAAAAAAAAGGCGCATTGTAACGTAACTACCTGCCGGCTTCTCTCAGTCTCTTTCAGCGCCAGTCCGAGCATCATTTCCATATCATATGCCTTGCAAATGACTCTTCTTCTGCCGGGTGGCTCACCTTGTCAGACAACTTTTAGGGCCGGGAAAAAGCCAGGCGCAGAGAAGGAAAGGAAATTGTTTGCGTTTCAAATTAGACCCGATACAAAAGGGAAAATCCACTTTGAGTCCATAAGGTTATAAATATCTCCCACAACAGGAAATCAGATGATCAAGGCTTGAATTGATGAGGTTCAGGTGTTTGCTTGACTTTGTTTTGCCTGTAAAATCAAACGTTTTTGCCAAATCTATAATAAAAAAATATGTTGATGGTTTTAAAAAATGGTTTCAAAGGAGCCAACAGACAACAGAAGACAACAATAACAGGCCAGTCAGACATATTGCCGTTGCTCTGTGGGTTGGACCTCTGCCGTTGCAAACTTATTGGTTGTCTTTTTGAATTAAAGAGACACTCCTCCAGTTTACTGCTCATGGATTAGTTCTGCTCAGCCTGTGAAAACAACACAAATAACCCCGAGGACACCGTCAGTTGGTGGGTTGTGTTCACTCAGAGTTTGAGACTAAAAAGGAAAAACCTGAGCGCTGTCACCAGGCAGGCTGGGCAGGTCCAGTCAGGTCCAGTCATTTTCACTCTTTTACTTTTTTGACAGTGATATGTTGTGGCTTCTTTCAAATACTTATCAAAAGTCGCTTTGGGCAAAAGCTTCTGCTAAATGCCCTAAATGTAAATGTAATGCAATGAAAGATGGAAATGGATGGAAATAAAGCTTGACTATGTGCTAAAAGTCTGGATATCTCACTCCTCTAAAACTCCTCAAACTTAAGAAAATAAATTAAAATTGAGATGTGAAAACAGTCGACCAGACAAAAAAAAATATGTATTATTGGTAAAACCAATTTAAAGTGTATTTAAAAGAAGAAGAATATAACGCAATACTAACTATATCATATGATTTTGCATTTAATCTGCAATAATAACATTTGCTTACTGTTAAATTCTTGTTTAAATGTTCTATCTGCCAACAAAATACTCATCCACACTGTCATATTCACCTCAGCTTTATTTCCCAGCTGTATTGAAGACAATTTGAAAGAAGTCTTAAGATTACAACAAACTACGTAAAGGTTCGGTAAAACTCCAGATTCATATCGACAGCATCGACACATTTATTAGATATTTTGTACAATGGATTGCTTCAAACCTGAAATGTTTTGCTCCACTTCCAGTGAACAAACAGCTTCCAACTTGCATTTAGCAGATAAAGTGGAAACTCGCAACTAAAATGTGTCTAAAAATCAAGGTGGAAGGGTGAAAGATATTATTCAGTAGCCACCAACTGTATTTCCTGGTATTCTAATAGTTGGTTTGATTAAATTCTCATTTCATACAGTACAAAAACACATTACACAAGCACTGCTCGATGTCATAGCAGTGTATTTAATCCTGTGTAATCCAGATTTTACAATACATTCTGAAGTCATCTGATAAAATATGATTTAATGTCTTATTTAAACACGTACAGCATTTGGAGGCGTGATTGTGAACTGATAATCAGCATCAAGCGTCTCCAGTTTAAGAACAATTTACAAAAAGGGACAAAAACAAGACATCCAAGGACTTCTCACGTCTTCAGTAACACAACTGAACAGAACTAATACAGCGATATTAAACATAACACTTGGAAATAAAGATTTTTAACAACGTTTATTGAAATATTCAGTCCCTCTTTACAAAAGACGTTGCATTTCTTATTTTTAGTCACAGAAGGAAAATTACATGGAGGGAAACAAACCACACAAGGTCTCTGGAAGTGGAGAGAGACGTCACACTCATCCATCAAATCAAGAATATCATCATCAATAACACGAGGCCACGTCACAGCACGTAGGCCAGGTAGGAACTGCACAACTGTCACGGCTCCAGGACGTCACTTGACAAAATTCAACTGCTGTCAGCTTTTAAAAAAGGGACTGAAGGCCTTTTTTCTCTCTATCTAAACAAAACATATTTATCTACTGTCTTGATCACTAATCGCATGTTCAAACTGAATCATGTCCCTTTTAAAACGATCGCTTCAGCATTTTATATTTCATGTTAAACCACATGGACGGCAGACGTTGGACTGAAAGAGAACCACCCTGGCTGTAATCAGCGTTTCCCCTCATGTCGTCACTTAAATAATGTGAGGGGCTACGAACTCATCATCCAAACTAATCATCAAACTACGATTTTGTCACGCTGTCTTTCAAAATTCTGTTAATTCTGTCATTGTGCCAGATTGGACCTCTGACGTGTTACCTTTAAAAAGCCTGTGCCTTTGTATGAAATTAACACGGTACACAGGAGTTTAAATCAACTTAATACTGATACGTTGTGAAGCCGGAGTTTAAAATCAATTAATGTTTTTTTTTGGTCAGTAGTGTGTCTGATCTTGTGAAAAGTGGTGACCACGATCCAGATTGGAAAACTAAAGATACAAAAAGATCCTCAGCTGGGAAAATGCCCTGAATTACAACCCAAATATTATACAAATATTACAAAGTTATAAGCCACACCCACATTTATTTCTACTACAAATCTTGGTCTAGTAAAGCACCTAGGAGAAAAAGTGGGTTTGTGACAAAGAGCCTCAACATGACTAGAAGCAGGGAATGACACCTTGTATGTCTAGCAGCCACCTCATTTTAAAAAACAACTATCTATTCTATGTAATCAACAACTCATCTCACACTCTGCTGGATTTGACTGGGAGAGGAAGAAAAATGCACTCGACCCTGAAGTAATACTGAAACCTGTCCCGAGTCTGTTTTGAACCTGATCAGAAGTAAATGAATAGGAAGGAATCAGAAGAGGACGCGTAGAGCTGCTTATCGAAAGGACAGAATCGACACATTTCTGATTCCCAACACCCGCAAAGTAGAAATGTCAGTAAACTGCGTGGTGGTGAAGGAACAGGTGTGCGTTTGGACGTGGCAGTGCAAACATCTACATATGTTTCTATGTATACATCTCGCTGCACACTGTGCTCCTTACAACTGTGAAATGAAAAGACTTCCAGTCCATCGACGGAGGTCCTTATCAGAGTAACTGAGATCTTAATTTTGACGTGATTATGTAACTATTGGTCACCGCGGCCCAGTTTCTTGGCGTAAGCCTCCCAGCCTGCCTTTCTGTACGACTCGGCGGCTTCCAGCCTATCGGGGGCCTCCAGGATACCCCGGCCGACGATGATGACGTCGGAGCCTTTGTCGCAGAGGACTTCCTCTGGAGTGGAGTACTGCTGGCCCAACACGTCACCTGTCGGAGAGGCGGACACAGGAAGGGGAGGGAGAAATGGGTGAGGAGGTGCAAGGCCCTGTAATCATTTCTTGTACGATAGCACCTCCCTGTGGTGAAGACGAGTCTCAGCACCAAACAGCAGAGCGAGATGTTTATGCTCTCAGTATTTAAGGCATTGAAATAAAGTGTTTAAATAAAAACAACTGCGCCACATCACTTTGTAAGTCAACACATCTTGTATTTAGACACATGTTATTGTTGTGATGAAGCCATATTCACATAGTATTTGTTTTCAGGGCTTGAGAAAGATAGTCGATTGTTGAGTCTCATCCCAAGGTTGTCAGACACGAACAAGTTTGACTTCTTGAGCTACAGACGACCTCGAAGGCTCGACAATCAACCATCTTTATCCAGCATGTTTTATTTTGTTGCTTTGACTAACTGCACTGTCCTAATACTGGGTTTCTATGTAGAACCCTGATTCTGAAACTGGATGCTTTGCGTGTTGCGGCCATTAAATAAATTCAGTGTGTATATTTACAAAAAACTAAGTTTATCACCTTGGAAATGAAATATCCCGTCTTTGGACTGTATCACTCATTGTAACCTGTTTGTAGTTACATTATACAAAGCGAGTGTCCCAACGAGCCGGTTTATGAAAACTGTTCACACAATAAGACTGTATACACATCAAACAACCTTAAAGCTGAAGGTAAGCGCTTAAACCTCAAAGGGATTGTTTCACTTCAAAACTTCAAATGAGGTGGAGTACACAGCAAAACCTTTTATTAGGCACTTATGGGCCAAAGTGTGTGAGGTTCAACTATGTCTTTTCGAGATATACAGTATGTGCCTCTTGTAGTTGAGACTGTAACAGCACACCAGACATTATAGATACATTATCACATCATTTTTATCTAAAATTAACTCCTAAATGTCATGAACATCCCAGATTAATAATACTGAACATGTAAAATGTTTCTATTAACATGTATTTCTAGGAAAACGAACCAACCAAATGTAAATAAATGTCATCTGTGAGTCTCCATTACCTCCAGCCTGCATCTGCACCCCGGGGCTCATGTGGATGAACTCTGGCCTCTTGCTGATTTTAGAGCCACAGATGAACCCGAACACGAAGTCCGACTGCTCCTCTGCCATCTGCAGCTGCAGAAAGGTAAAAAAACAGAGACAAACGCCTGTAAACCGACGAGTCTCTCAAGTAGATACACGAGTACAGAAAGTGCAGAGCTACTTACCACAGCCTTTGTGTATTCACCAGTAGCCAGAGAGCCCTGGGAGCTCATCTGTGCTATGAGCAGACAGCCTCGGCCCAGAGGCTTTCCTACAGCGCTCAGGCCCTTCACGACGCCGGGCCCCGGCACCGCATGGGCGTTCACTATGTGGGCCCAGGAGGAGATCTGGTACAGACCACCTGGGAGAGGAATCCAAGAGCATACGGTTAAACTGATGACACACTGACATAACCCAGTGTTAAGTAGCCGTTTCCAACAGATGCATGTCACAAACAAAACGTGTTACATCTTCTCACCTTCATACTGATGCTTCACTGTGTTGCCAATGTCGGCAAACTTGCGATCTTCAAAGATGAGGAAGTTGTGCTTCTCAGCCAGCGTCTGCAGCTTCTGGCTGAAAGCCGCTGTGTAGTCCTGTTAGCAGACATAAGAATCACATTAGATTATTTCTTCTGACAATAGTTTTCGTGTAAAATATGGATCGGTTTAACACAAACCTTCAGGATGTCGACGTGCGTCTTCAGCACGCAGATGCTCGGGCCCAGAGACTCGGCCAGCTGGAGGAGCTCCTCGCTGCTCGTCACGTCCGCGGACACACACAGGTTCGACTGCTTCTCCTCCATGATCTTTAGCAGCTTCGACGCCAGAGGGTGAACGTCTGCGGAGAAGAGGAGGGAGAGACTGGATGAATGACACAGTCTTATAAAATGCTTTAAAATATCTGTAACACCTTATATGAAGGTGCGTTCTTATAGGAGTCACACCAAGACAGTATAACCTGTCATTAACACGTCATAGACGACCTGATTGTCAAGCTTTTTTCAACAGCGGTACAACTTGTCATTAAGTGTCATTGAAGAGTTTTAAAGCTCAGTCTGCTCTGGCTTCTGTGTGGCCTGACTGGCTTTCCTCAGTATCCTGGCTTTTGTCTGTCAAAGCACTTTGGAAATTCTGTTTTTAAAGTTGTCACATACAAAGTTATTAATTAGATTTAAATTATAATATGTGATTTTGAGGCCATTTTGCCTGAGCTGTTATCTACATACTTGGTAGTTTGGCTCTCTCTGCGTAGCTCAGGTCCACGCTCGGCTCCACACACGGCTTCTTGGCGGCGGACACGCCGTTGCCGTTCTCCTCCTTTGGGCTGAAAAGCACAAGTCGAAAATGTTACTCTGCAAATGTTACCTGTAGTGTAAACGTAAACACACACACTTACACACACTTACACACACACACACACACACACACACACTTTAGCTGCACTGCGCCTCTTGTACCTGAATGTGTTGTTGTCCAGGATGAACTTGCGGACGCTCTGGGCGGTTTTGGCGTCGATGCGCTCGGCTGCCAGCAGCACGTTGAGCAGCTTGAACATGGAGATGATGGGATGGAGCTTGATTCCCTGAGAGGCCAGCATCTCTACGCCGCCTTGCTCTCGGTCCATTAGAACGATGGCATCCGTCACCTACAACAGAGGAAAACTTCAGTTGTTGAAATGTCTCTTCATGATAACATTCCTACTGTACTTGATGGGCTTCTACACCCTTTAACCCTCCATGTTGGCTTATCATCCATCATACTGCACCTTCAGTCCTCCCTGGTAGAGCACTTCAGCAGTCTCCAGGATGCTGCTGCCACTGGTCACCGTGTCCTCAATGATCAGACATATGTCCCCCTCACGGAAGGAGCCCTCCACCAGACGCTTGGTTCCTGGCAGGATTACATAAGCAGCCTCATAAGTACCTACTCTGGACGATATGTCAGTGTTTGTATCATTTTTAAATCTGATTCAAGGTCTTCACAAAGTTATCATCCAGTTCTAGCAATGTCTTCTGTCAGAGAGAATGCTTTAATCACATAAGTGCGGTCAGATTGTGTGAAAGGAGAGTGAGGAGCCCCACTTTGAAGATTTGAAATCATTTTCTAGAATTGCCTCATCAGCTTTGTAGGACACTGGGACTGTCAACTCTTGTTAAACAGCTTTGCAACAGGTCAATGTCCACCGCTCAGTAACAAACTTATCTACAGACAGGTGAGACTGAAAAGGGTAAATTGGCTCTGAATCACACAGGTCAGATAATCAGCTCCTGTATTGTTTGCTCCTTACTGCCCAGGGGTGTAACAGTCACTGTTTGTCTTTAAAGGCTGATACACAAGCGACGCCTGCTGACAAATCCAAAGATCAATAAAACGCTTGATAAACAAAGCTTGCCCCGGGCTTCACCTACCGTAGTCCTTGGCCTCCTTCCGCCTGATGAGCATGGGCAGCTCGTGTCTGGAACAGATGATGGTGGCCAAAGGCAGCGCCGTGTACGGGACCCCGCACACCGAGTCGAACTGCAGCCCCTCTTCTTGCACCCGCTCGTAGATGAGACTTGACACCTGCGGAGAGAAACGAGGGAAACAGGTAGTTATTTATTGAGGCGTGGAAGTTTTAACACTTTCCAGTAAATGTGCAAAAACTTATCTTAAGGTGATAACTGACACCTGTTTTTTGTTGGGACAATTGAATGGTCGTTTGACTTAAGTTTGATAAGTGTTCTGAAGAAGGGGAGTATTTACACTTCATACTTGTCTTAGTAAAGATAAAGTTACATGTTGTTTACACATTTGTTTGAACTATATGATTTAGAGAGCTAAGGGTTAGTTGATGAATGGATTAATTCCATTCTTGATCATTTTGATATCCGATTAGCTCAAGCAATATCAAAATTTGCTTGTTGCAGCTTCTTAAACGATTGGATTTTCTATGTTTCTTGCTAATCTATGATAGTAGAAGAAGAGTATTTGGATTTTTGACTGTTTGTAAGACAAAATAAGCTATTTGAAGACGTCACTTTGGGCTCAGGGGAATTGTGATTTGAAATTGTGGGACATTTGATAGAAAACGATTGATCCATTAATCAGGTAGACAACCAGTAGATCAATCGATAATGACAACAATATGTACTCTTGTATTGGAGTGCATAATATTGATTAGCCCAAATATACAAACTAGGGCTGAGAGAAATCTTGAAATCATAATATTAATGGTATACTAGACTATATATTGTCTTTTGGATTTTTTTATATACATAAGTGTGGACTTTTCCTGGTTTTAAAGGGCCTTACAGCAAAGTGATTTAAAGTCGACCAATTTCAGCCAATATTCAGTAATTTCCCAATTATCATTATCTGTGATTTTTTCTTTCAGATTGCCGATAAATTAAACTAATTTAATAAAAATGTGCTGTCTGTTAACACACTGAATCTGCAAACTAAGCTCATGTATCAAATACATAAAGTTGCAGAAAAAAAATAGTAAAGTACTTCAAATTTGAACTTAAGAACAGAACTTGGGTAAAATGTTGTAGGTAAGGTTTATTTATCAGAGGCTGTTCCACTTTTTGTGTTTTATTTTTACTGCAAATGACTATCAGTTGCAATATAAGTTTTCAGGGTCCTTGATTTCTAATAATCAATATTGGTACTGACCCTGAAAGTGATAAATTTCATTAACTTACAAAACTGTTCTCTCCTACAGTGACTCATTATATCCACAGTGCTATTAATGATAAAGGTATTTAGTAAAACTTGTTACCCAGTCTTAAGCATTATCAAGTGTCCTTGTATGAAAGTGCATTATATCAGCTGGTGTCTGTAACAGCCCAAAATAAACAGTCTATTAAGTCTTGCATGGGTCAGTTTGTGCTGAATTATTCCAGTAGCCATTTCTGTAAAAACTCGTCAGTGTTATGGTCAATTAAAAATATCCACTTCACTTCTGAGACTGCTGATTATCAACACTTCCCTCCATCACGTGGTAACATCACTGACCCGTTAGCGTGATTATAACAACATTATGTCTTTAGATAACGAAGCTTTAAAGACTCTCACGAGTTATTTAAAGTTCCCTCTGCACGCTGTGGAGCAGGACGAGGGACAGCACGTGTTTGACTACCTGGTTCATGAGTGCTGGGTAGGACACGAGCACCCTCAGGTCGATGTAGATGGGTGTCATCATGCCGCTCTTCAGCTTGTACTCCCCGAACTTCACCGCGTTCACATCGTGGAGCTTCAGGATCAAACTGTCAATGGAGTCGTTGTCCATCTTGTCGTGCTGTGCGGGAGATTTGAGGCTAACTTACAGCAGCGGCTCCCGAAGAACTTGCGTCTCACTCTTTTGCTGCTTCCTCGGCGGCAACGTTAAAACATCACTTCCGCTGCGATTTCTTCGAAATAAAAGCGTCATCTCTGCTCTGATTTCGAGAGTATTCTGATATACTACGTATATTTGTTTGGTTTTTCCCATGAAACCTGTGTTTATGTGTGAGATTTAACCTCAAGTGCGAGTATGTAATGAGGTCGAGTGTATCAACAATCCATTTGAACTGAGACTAGCTTACTATGTGTTAACGGTTGTTCTACAACGCTGTCCGGAATTTTATTCTGAAGTAAGCCTAAACCGGAACTCTTTCCGGAAGAACCAATGGCAGGGCGTATTTTGCATTCCACGACTCCGCGAGGGAGAATGATTTCCGGTATAGTTTATTTTGCCTTTCAGAATAAAAGCCCGGACCTGGTGTGAAATCTTAAAAAATTGCCTGTTTTATTTTTTTTATTGACATTACATATTGTACTAATATGTATTATTTATTATTTTTATTATGTATTATTGTTTATTAATAATAACACACTGCCCGCACTGTTTATAACGACTGTTTATATGTATATATTTATAGGGTTCTATTTCAATTTCTGCTCTAGCTCATCTTCTTACCCTTTTTATTATATCTTTTTTCTTTCACTGTTATTATTGTTTATTGTTATATTGAACTGTCTTTTGGCTGCTGGGATGCACAAATTTCCCTGTTTGCAGGACTATTTATGATTCTGATTCTGAATGTATATCTGGTTATAAAAGGTCACTGACATCTAAAATTAGACTGCTTTCAATCTCTGATAATGTTGTTTTTCACATGTTTTTAGTGTGTAGGTTTAGTTTTATAATTAGCACATGTAAAGTGTCTTTGAGTATCATGAAAATAAAATGTACCAGTATTGTTATTATTATCAAAAATGTACATTAATGCAACTCTGTGTATCATACTCACCTAAGAGAATACATCATAAAACACTTCAACAGATTTGTATTTTTTCAGTTTATTAAAAAGTTTCAGTCCACAGTAGTTCAGATTTTGGCACCAACAATATAAAAAAACAAGTTAATCAAAAATAAAGTGTACACCCCAAAAAAGCATCGAACAAAATGCCTGAATAAAAAGGGATAAATAAAAGAAATGAATACAAAAATACGAACATTAACATGTATTTTGCCTGGAAACAATGGTGAATTTTCCAATACATCGTTGAATTAACAGTTTAACTTTTGGTCAGCCAGCTTTTTGCTTAATAGATGTCATAGGTTCCATTACCTACGTACAATTAAAAAACAACCACATTACAGATCATAGAATCACATCTACATGGCGACTTCAACAGCCTATACTGTAATACTTGCAAGGCAACATCTTTTAATACCAACTCAAACGTAACAGTGCTTATCTTTTTAAAGAAAGTTTGTTGTTTTGAATGTCTTGTCATTTAAAGAGAAATCTTTTGAAGGAACATAGACACAGAGAAACAGACAGGAAACACAGTTTTTACTAACATGAATCAGCATCCTTAATAAAAACTGTCTCGTCAGTTGACTCATGTCTTTCTAGCCCTTGGCCAACAAGGGAAATACTGTATGGCTTTGGAATTCCTCTGTGATACACTGATTTAGAAATGTCTGAAGACCCAGAGAAAGAATCATGAACTAAATGTTTTTCTAAATATATATTAGTCACAGTGATTTAAAATCGAGGGGAAATGCAACATATGTGGCTACGGTTACTATCAGGGGACATAATTATTTAAAATCAGACACATTTGAAGTGGTGTGTTTTGTCTTGGTCAAAAGGAAGATGGAATGTTTTAATAAAAACAAAAATAAAGTCCCAATGCAACAGTAAAAATACACGACAATACTGCATCTGGTGTGTGTGTGTGTGTGTGTGTGTGTGTGTGTGTGTGTGTGTATGTGTGTGTGTGTGTGTGTCGACAGTATGTTCGGTGCAGGCAGGTTTGAGGTGATAAAAGCAGCAGGATTTGTGCTCCGACAGATTGATGTCAAAAGTTCATCAGAAGAAGAAAAATTCCTTGTCTCTACTGAACAAGAAAGGATCGCGACCAACGTGAAAAGTTGGACAGATCTTTGAAAAAGGCACAGAGGTTGGTGTAGGAAAAGAGTCTCGTTAAGGCACTTAAATTTGGTGAGGGGGGGAGAACCTTTGAGGCACAGATCTGATGGAAATGTCTTCTAATAAGGAAAACAGGAGGAGGCTTCCTTCCTTGAAGTGGCAGCGACGCTGTGAGGGGGTCTCACTTCTTCACTCCCCTTAACTCGTACTCCCCTCTCGTCTACTCCGAGGGACTCTGAGCGTCTGCGAGCAGCTCCGGCCTCAAACATTCAATTGGACATTGGATGTTCTGGAGAGCAGAGAAGGGGCGGGGCAAGAGGAGAAGAGCAGATGGTGTGATTTATTCGTTTGACCAGATTTAGAACGACATCTTGTAAATGTATACAGTGCTCTTTTGTATTATTTTAGAGCAGAATATTAGTAGGAAGACCTAAAGTGAGACACTTACCAGTTTACGTAGAGCGTTTTCTCTGTACCGGTCGAAGGCATCTGTGTGAACAGGTTGAAGCAGGTCGGCGTCCACATCAGTATTTCCTACTGGCCTCCTGCAGTTCTCACAACGCCAGCCCTAAAGGTGGGTGAGGGAAAGAGATTAATGCACATAATTAAACACAGTCTGATTACAAACACAAGGAAAGGAAGGCACTAGCAATCTATATGCTTTTTGAACCCAGTGTTACTCACCTGTTGTCCTCCATGGCAGGTACAAGTACAGATGGCGCCCAGGTATTCCTTCTGCCACTGGTTTCCTATCTGGTACATTTTCCCATCATCATAACACGTAGACTCATCTGGAGGGTGAGAGTTACATAATAAAGATTAAAGTTTGTTCTATTTTGGATTTATTGCAGTTACCATTACATTTATGTGTGAATTTCTTTTATGATGCATGAGATACGAAACGTAACTAAACATGATTATGATGTCTGGGTCTAGCTGTAAGTGGAAGTCTGTACTTACGGGGTTCACATTTGAATTCGCCCTTGCCGTTGCCCATGCAGGTGCAGCTCATCATGTGACCGTTCTCACCGTGGCGATCCCACTTCTCACCGATTCTGTAGTTGTTACCGCTGTCGTGACACCACTCTGTAGGACAGCGGAGGAGTAGGAAGAGAGGAAAAAAGGGAGTGAGGGGCAAGGGAGAGAGAGGAGAGATGCAGGTGGGAAGTGGATATATGAGAGAAGTTCATGAGGGAAAAATTCAAACTTTTCCTCTTCACGCTGCAGAGAGAGTCACAGTTTTCAATGATATTGATTTTCACACAGCTACATCCGAAATCTCTTTACACAAGCATGAAACAGTTTCTAAAGTGGTGCAAAAACAGGCCAACATCTTCACTGTGCAGAATACATCTGTGCTTCAAACAACATGTGATCACATCCTTTAGATTAGATAAGGCCTCGGTGTGTTTTACTGGTCCCCAGTTCTCCCAGTGGAGACACACAGACACACAGATGGTGAGATGACTTTGAATCTCACGCAAAATGGATGGGGATCTCAGTTTCTGATATTGTCGTGTTAGCTGTATGGACAATACAAAATAACTGAGACTGATGCTGATTAGTTAGCTTAGCGTAGCTTAGCAGTCACTTGCCCTCTTACTGTGATGCTCTCACAGTGTAAAGAGGCAGAGCAGAGAGAGACTAACATGGGCAGACTTCAGACAAATTAAATCCTCATCTTTGTGAACACAAAGCTGTAAATGATCTAGTTATCTTCGCCAAGGCTGCCCATGCTGTCATTTTATTAGCGAGTGCTCCTGCACATAGAACACAAACTGTACAGTTCTATGGCAGCTAAGGAATTCATAAAGTCTATGTTCTCATTTATTGTATTTCACATACGTCCGATCATCTTCATGACATATCATTTTGATGATTTCTTATAAATTCCTCTTAAATCAACTACATAGAATCACTTGATTTCAAATTCCATGGTGTGTTTGCAAAGCATGCTGGGATGGGGGTTAATAAGCCACTCACTGGATGAATCACATCTAAAATGGCCGCTGCCCAGCCCCAGGCAGCTACACCACAGCTTGAAGCCTGTCTCAGACATGCGCTCCCACTCTGAGCCCACCTCGTGGTAGGTTTGGGTGAATGTGTCGTAACACACATCCCGGTTTGTGGTGACGGGGATGTCACCTGGAACTGAAGGACGGAAGAAAAAAAAAAGATGTTTACAACAAAACCAACTCATCTGTTTTGCTTCGTCTTAATTTGCTATGACGGATGATACACTGGACACTTTGTCAGTGCAGAGCTCTTTACCAGCATTGCCAACGGTCACGACTTCATCCAAAACCTTCTCTTTAGCCCCGCCCCTCATGGCCTCCACTAAGACGTTATAGGATGCTCCGGATGTCAGTCCAATCAGTGTGGCACTGTTGGAGGTGCCAGGAAGACGCATCTACGTGAAGGAAGAGAAAGTTAATCAATCGCCCTTACATCTCCAGCACAACGTGTGTGAGTGATGTGTGTGTGTGTGTGTGTACCTGGAAGCCCCCCTCCTCCAGGTGTGTAATAGGGTTGCAGGACACCTCATACTCTGAAGTCTGAGGAATGGGCTGCCAGGAGATGGTTGTGATCGTCTGTGCTTCTTGAGGCAACTCAGTTTCATTGTCAGGGAACCCAAACGCAAGACCTGGCAGAGGACCGTCGCTCACCTACGGGATCAAACATACGGCATAAAGATAATATGAGGTCATATCTCACAACAAATGGCAAGTTCATAAAACGTTCATTCAGTTTGCTTTGAAACGCTCGACCCAATCCCACAGAGCTGAGAGAGTAAGTCATGGCTCCAGGTCTTATACATCTTCTGGAGTTGTTTTCTCATTAGAAATGATCTTGAAGACAGCAGTATTGTAATTAAAGTCTCACACACCTTGACCAAAGGTATTCTGTTTCCATCAGGACCTGCTGCAGGAATGTAGACCAGTGGTTCTCTGAGAGTTGGTCTCTGTCCTTCTTTGGGTCCACCGTAGGGGACGTGAAGACCGTTATTAGGGCCCAGGTTCTGGTACTCTGTGTAGATGTGCTGACCATGCTGGCCCGGTTGGTTCTGGCCACTAGTGCCAGCCAAGTGAACATGGTTGGTGTCGAAACTGGACGCAAAAAGACAGAGCAATGAGCATAATGAGGAAAAAGCAGAAAAAAAATGCATTTTGTGCTTAGATGATAATGTCAGTTTGATTCTGCAGGTTCTTACATCTGGTCATTGAAGGACTCTGGAACATCCAGGATGTCGGTGGTGGGTCGGTGAGAAACAGGAAGCTGTGGCAGCTCGGGGACCAATATATGATCTGTAACGGGCTCTGATTGGACAAGAAATGCATGTATGCTAGCCGTTAGAAGCAAGCAAGGCAAAGCTAATGTACAGATCCACTAGATTAATCTAAGCTGGTGAGAACTCCAGATGATTGGGTTCCTCTGTTCTCCTTTCACAACAGGAAACCAAATTAACCTGCCTGATTCCAATAATCCAACACACAAAGAAAACTTTGAATAGTAGTTTTAGAGTTCTTTTCAATAGGAAAACCTAAAAAAAAAAATAAGTCCAGAATGTACAGTTAACAATGCATCTGATGGATCCATACAGGTTGTGGCTGCAGACACAGACTGATATATGGTGGAGTTCGAGTTTGATCAAGTCGGTCGTATAGTTTCCAGCACCTTAGCATCAGTGTTTAGTATGGAGGAACACAAGTATACTATATGCTTTAACTATATTTTAGCAGCTATTAGGGAAGAAAGCCAGCAGAGGGCAGCAGAGCTCAGCTCGCAAACATACAGGCATCGTCAATCTGTAGGAATTATTACTTAAATTCTGTTACATTTACAAGAAATAAGCGGCGCTGCTATGGCTTAACATTTCAGTTGTAAACTAAGGTTCTATACTGGAGTGGAGAGACAATATCACTTCACGTAATTAGTTCAATTCTTGCCAAATTTCCTGTGAGTGGGTAACACAAAACAGCCCATAATGTTGGGTTTTATGGCTTTATCAACATTTTTGTGGGTAGACTTAATTGCAGCTAGATTTATTTTTCCACAGCACCAGTAGTACTGCACATAATACCTTCAGAATATCATAATCTAAGACGAAAGCATGATAGAGATATCAGTTTTCACTAGAAAAAAGGTATGTTCAGACTGATGATGGGTGTACTTACGAGTTCTGGCTTTGCCCACCAGAGGTGTGCTTCTCAAAGCATTCTGCAGGGCGACAATCTTAATGACGTATTCAGTTCCTGGCTTCAGACCTACAACCAAACACAACGCATACACAAAAAGTTACGAACATTTGTCATTTGCCATCTACGCATTTGCATGTATGTTCTATTCGTTTGTGCACAGTCAGTGCTCCACACTCACCATTGATAATGGCGTAGCTTTGGCCTGCATGGGGTCTGGGGATAAGTTCTCGTGGCAAACCTCCGGCCTCCTCGTAGGTGACGTAATACCCAGTAACCCCTGGACTGCGTGATTGCTCCCAGGTGAAGGAGATGCTGCTGGGGTTCAAGGAGGTGAAGCGGATGTTGGTGGGTGGAATGACCACCGGTTTGGCTGAAAGAGACGGACAAGCAGGTAAGTACTCGTAGAAATTTGCTAACTAAATGCTTTTTCGAGCAACATCTTTGGATAACGTGTTATGACACTGCGGGATAGATATTAATGGTTACCTGTGGTGGCAGTGAGTGTGAGAGGAGGGCTGCGTCCATTTCCTTTCAGTGTATAGATATTGATCTTGTAGGTGGTGCCTGGCTCCAGACCTGAAGTGAAGGAACCGTGACTGGTTAGTGAGGGACTGTGTGTGCCTCGGTGTAGCAATGCTAGGGACATGCATGCCATTTTACATTATTCCTACAGCTGCTGGTTAAAATACATATTTGTGTGTTTTGCACCCTCTCTCATCCGTGTACCTGTAATAGTGTACGCCCGCAAGTCGGGGCCGATGTTCTTCAGGATGGGTGTGTATCCTGTGGTGGAGGTGGTGGGTGTGGCCTCGACCAGGAAGCCGGAGATGGTTTCTGTCTTGGAGCGCCAGGTGAGAGTGATGGAAGAGTCGTTCACGTCAGAGATACGTACGCGACGAGGAGGGCTGATGTCTTGAGTTGGATGAGGAGAGAGAGAGAGAAAGTGAGGATGGGAGAGTATACTTTGTAAAGAAAAACAGGAGTACTACCTCTCAGATTTCATGTATCAGAAACAAGGCATTTACTCATCATATTATGTGCTAGAGACTCACTTTCCAGAGTGGTGACCTCTGCTTGGACTGCCCTGCTGGTCAGAGAGTTTTTCAAGGCATAAACTTTGACTTCATAGGTAGTTGCAACCTGAGTGTGATGGAGAAAGAGAGAGGAAGAACAGACTTCAGTTTGTTGCTGTATTGTCTCCATAAGATTAGAGAGTTTATCTATTATGGCTGCATGTGGATCTGCCTACAGAGTTGTTTACTCTCTGCGAGTTCTGATATGTGAGATGAATAAGTTTACAACCGAATAGATAATACACTGACTGCACACTCACCATCAGTCCAGAGATGTGTGCCTGTGTGGCGTCTGGGGCCAAGTTCATCTCCTTGGTGGGACCGGATTTGTTTTTGGGGTTCACCACGACGCGGTAGCCCGTGAGGCCCTTCAGGCCAGTCAGTCGGTTTTCCTGACCCGGCCCAGTCCAGCGCATAATGAAAGAGGTGGGAGTGACCTGAGAGAACTGGACGTTGGTGGGTGGCGAGATGGCTGTGGGGAAGAAAGAGAATAAAAAGAAGGTGAGACGGAGACAGTACTGGTGATATTGACAGAGGGAGACGCAAATCAATAAAAGTCATTTTTATAAATGTTTTCTTCTATACCTGTAGCTTGTGTCCCGACCAGCGGTGTGCTGGAGGTGCCATCATGCAGAGCGATGACCTTCACGGTGTACTCAGTGCCAGGCTGCAGACCATAGATCACAGTGGACTCGGCATCGCCCCTGGGAGCAGGAAGCAGCTCTCTCTCACCCTCCTCCGAACTGGAATACAAGACCCGGTAGGATGAAACAATTCCCTCAGGGCTGTCCCAGGTGATCCGCAGTGAGGTGGAGTCGATGTCTGAGAAGGTCAGGTCCTTGGGGTGGTCTATATCTACAGGGAAGGGAAGCAGTCAGGCAGTTGTTTCTGATTTTGTTGAAGTTTGTTGAATGCTATTTCTCAAATATCTCTCTAAAAAGTGTAACGCCTTACTGGTTAAAGCATTCACGACCATGGGAGAGCTCTCGCCATCTTGTCCAAGAGCGTAAACACTCAAAACGTACTCCGCTGTGGGCATCAGTCCGGAGAAAGTGATCTCAGTCTGGTCTGGAAAAGATATGGAAAAGGATACGTAAACAGAGGACAAAAAGAAAACAGAGAAGAGCTTTAAAATACTGAATAACACTGTCATACCTGGAGCCACCACCTCTGTGAAAGATGGCCCCTGTCCATTTCTGGGGACCCCAGTCACCCTGTATCCCTTGATCGGGCCCTGAGCAGGGCTCCACCTCACTGTCACGCTGTTGTCTTTCACCTCCATCACCTCCATTTCAGAGGGAGAGTCGACACCTAAGAGAGAAGGATGGAAAGATGGAGAGGAGGAAGGTGTGAGTGGAAACACAGAGCCAAGGGGAGCTGAAATCACTAGAAAAGGTGGCTGTGTTTAGCCTTTGGGAGCAGGTGTGTGTGTGTGTTCGTACTTGTCTTGTGTGTGACATAGATTGGCGTGCTGGACGCAGGGCTGTCTCCTCTACCAGTCACAGCATAGACGGTGATGATGTAGTCAGTACCAGGCTTCAGGTTCTTGATTGTGGCAGTGGACTGAGAGCCCGGCACTGTGAACTCCTTAGGATTACTGTGACCTCCTGAATAAAGAATGATAAAGTCGTAAATATCAGAAAAAAAAACTTTTAAAAAGCATTTCACCAGCTAAAGACATTATTTTGAGCTTACCTGTCTCTCCATGTGTGATCCTGTAGTAGCGCACAGTGACGGGTGGAGCATCCCAGCGCACGGTGATGCTGGTGGGGGTGGAGTCTAGCACTTCAAGGTCTGTGGGAGCGTCAGAGACTAGAGAGAAAAGGGAAAAGGCAGAGACAATGAAGTTAAAATGATCAACGTGATGATAATACAGTGCGGAACAGGAGGAAGAATTAAAATATCAGGATTTCTCACTCGTCTTCTGTGTCCCGCTGAGCGGCTGGCTCTCCTCTGTCCGGCTCACCGCGAAGATGTTCACCAAGTACTCGGTGTCTGCGGTGAGACCTGTCAGGGTGAAGTGGTTCCTTGATGGGGGCAGCCTCTCGTCCTTGGCCCTTCCGCCGCTGGTCATCTGGTAGCGGATGCGGTAACCGGTGATTTTGCTCTGGGGAGCGAGCCAGTGGATGGTGAAGGAGTTGGTAAAGATCTCAGAGAAACGCAGGCCGACTGGTGAATCCAGAGCTGTGGAAGGTTGGGAGGTACAGAGAAGGCTGCATGAAGGTCAAGGTCAGCTAAATACTGAGATTTAAATCGTCTTTTCCTCGACAGAGATGCTCATTTGCTATTTTCTGCACCGATATACTCCTGTTGTCAAATCAGATCAGGTAAAACTCACCTGTTTTCTTGGTGCCAACAAGGGGGGAGCTCTCCCTCTGCTCATAAACACACACCACGCTCACCAGGTACTCTGTGTTAGGCAGCAAGTCTGTGGACAGTGAAAAAGGACATTTCAAATATAGAAACAAGTAAGAAACTTTTAAAACAAGATCTCATATTCCAAATCTAAGCACAGAGCTTGCCATGTTGTTGTTTGTGTGTCTGTGTGTTGTTTTTGCTGTAACTTACTCCTGAGCACCACTCTGTTGCTTCCATCGTCTACGCTGGTTTCTGTAATGTCATCTATGTCATCGATGGGATGATACCTGAACAACAAGGAGGTGTGTGTGTGTGTATTAAAATCAAGAGAAAATTTGAACAGGAAATAAACAATACTGAGCTGTCGGAAACATTTTATGTTTCTGTTCGTACCTGACGAGGTAGTTGTTGATGTCAGCACTGTTGGGGACACGGGGAGACACCCAGGTGACCTCCAAACTGTCTGTCCCAACCTGGCCAAAGGCCAAATCAGTAGGGGCCGGTACAGCTATTGAGAGAGAGAGACGCTTCAGAATGTATTCAACAATGAAGAAATATATGAAGACACTCTGCCATCTCTTAAAAGGGAAGAGTCTGTGGTTAATGTGTGTGTGATCCATGTCTGAAGTTTTACGACATCTTAAATGCGAGAGAACAAGCAGCGTGTGCATCGGAGGGCAAAATGCGCCTCAGTATGATAAAAACCCCTCAACTGAAACCAGATGGTACACGTGTACACGCACTCACAGAGGATTATTAAACTGACAACACAGCATGCACCGCAATTACATCAGCAACTTAAAGGTCTACTTTGAAGAGCCATGACTTCAGGGTTAATAGGAACCTTATTACATTATGCAACATGTGATGTGTGAGTCCCTCGCAGTCAACACAATTACATCTTCTATCTACCCAAAGGATGGTTGTGACAGTTTGGCTTTCGTAGATATAAGTGAACGGCGCTTCAAATAAGAACATGTTAATTATACTAAAAAATCAATCTTCTTTGTTCGATGGAAACATGGATCTTACAGGTCTGCTGTGTGACTGTGGTGGGCTCGCTCTCGCCATTCTCCGTGATCGTGGTCACGCTGATGTCGTAGCCGATACCGGGCTCCAGTCCGTAAACGGTGTATTGACCGGTCGTCGGCAGAACCATGTCCTCAAAGATGGGTACGCTCTCGCCGGCTGCCACCACCGTGATCCTGTAACCAGTGATGGCTGTGGTGTTGAGCGGTGACCAGCTGAGGCTGATGGTGGTGTCGCTCACGTCCTGGAAGGTGAGGTCCGTCAGCTTTGGGACGTCTGGGTAGAGCGGATCGGAGAGAATGGGGTTGTGGGGGAGATGGAAGGAAGCGAGAACATCATACAAACAAGAAGAAAAGGTGGAAAGACAGAGAGACCAGCAGACAAAAATACAGAAGTGGTGGTTAGGGTGAGCAACGGAAACTGTCAACTTCCAGTTGGGCGAGATCACACCAATGGAAGAGTAAATGCAAGGCTGCCTTTCCTGGTATATATCACCATCTAGTGAGTTTTCAACTAGTATTCAATGAGGCGTCTCCATTGAAAGTTCTTAATATATACACAGGATAAAGTGTGCATTAATACTGCAAATCCGTTCTTGTGTCTCAGCTAAGTTAGACAGAATAGAGCTAGTATCTGTTAATTATTGAAAGCTAATATGATATTTCAACATATTCGCTTTCAACATAACGTGTTAATTTAAAGGTGAGACTTTTGTGAATGACAGGTTGCGCTTACCTGTTTCCTTAATGAACAACTCCCTAATTGGTCATAAAAAATCCCGCCCCCCCCCCAAAAAAACCCTTAGAATATGAGTTTACCGCTCACTCACCTGGCGTAATGGTAGTTGATACCGGAGTGCTCTCCATATCATCCTTAACAGTTACGACACTGATGTTGTACTCCACTCCTGGACTGAGGTTCTCCAGGGTGCAGGAGTTCTGCCCGCCCTCCACAAACTCCTCCACACTGTTTCCTTGCTGCCCATTGGTGGGAGTGCACGTCACTTTGTAGCCAGTGATGTCTAAGACGGAGAGAGTCGGAGAAAGAAAAACAGAACGAAGGTTTAAAGAATTGCTTAGAAGCAGCTCACAAGGACACACAGGAGAGGGATACTATTAAGTTTTATTTTTTCAGTGTGTTCAGAGTGACTTAATCCTTGTTTTTCGTGCACATCTGGGTCTGAAGGTGTGTGTGTACCTGGTGAACTGGCCCCGTTCCATTGGACTACGAGCTCTCCAGTGCCTGGGTTAGACTCCAGGTTGAGATCAGTGGGAGGAGACAGAGCTGAAGATGTACAAGAAATAAGTCAGAGGAGGAAAAATAAAGCAAGCTATAACAGGAACAAAGCCAAGAACAAAAGGTGTGAGAGTCGATTTTTATTAGTTTATTCTTACGTGTGACAACACGGCGTGTGACTGGTGTTCCCTGCTCATAGCCGTCTATCACTGGCTGGACGCTGTAGGTGTACTCCACCCCCGGAGTCAGGCCGGAAACGTAAATACTCCCCGAGTCAGAGGTCACGTCTCTGGGGGCTTCTCCGCCCTGACTGGGTCGTACTGTCAGCTGAAAAGATGAATGCACACAGAGTCAGGCAGAGACAGGGACCGCGGATACAGGAGGTAAAGGTCAGAGGTCAATGTTTTCCCAAGAACATGGAAGCCGGCAGAAAATTCTCATCTCTGGTGTGACATATTCTGACCAATCAGATGTACAGCATCCCTGAGGTCTGTGGTTCCACTGTTATCTAACTCCATGGGGCCGACGCTAAACC
Organism: Diplodus puntazzo; assembly: GCA_963678695.2. NCBI lineage: Eukaryota > Metazoa > Chordata > Actinopteri > Spariformes > Sparidae > Diplodus > Diplodus puntazzo. Next base: position 26,217,295 of record OZ023164.1, read on the forward strand.
AAGAATAACAGGAATGGACTTTCCAAAGCACGCGGAAGGAAGTGCATATAAGGGCAGTCACACAATCCAGTTGTTGAAAAGGACAGAACGGGAAAATGTTGTGTGTTTGCAGTGAGTGTACCTTATATCCAATGTGGGGAACTGGAGTCCAGGAGATTACGATGGAGGTGTCGGTCACATCAGTGCTGAAATGAGGAGCGTTGCCCATTGGTGGGGCTGCAAACACACGGAGAGTAAACGTGTCATCAGTTTCTGTTTTGATCTTTCCACTCAACAATGTCCGTAATGTCCTCTAGTCATCCTCAATAATCGTTCTTGATTTATATTTACTTATTTACTCATTACTAATATTTTGGGATTAAACTGAACTGATCATTGCCGATATATTCCCTTATGAAAATCAGAGTTTCACATGTGCATTGAATATTTCCGCATTTTCACATGTTAAAGTTACATTTTCACATTTAAATTAAAAAAGTCAGACGTGTAAACAAAAGTTCTACGTGAAATTTGCCTCTCCACGTGCCAATTTTCACATGTTTTCACATGTCAACAAAAATTTCAACATGTGAAAATAAAAGAAAATGTCAAGAAGGACGTATGAGATTGGCTGTTTTCACTTGTGAATTAGAATTTCCACTGGTGGGAACAATTGTTCAGAATAATAAACCAAACAAATATTCTCAAAGATCGCTTTGAGCTCACACACAGTTTTCATGCTGCTTGTCGTTCGTTTGTGCGTGCATGAAACACTCACTGGTGGTAAACACAGCCGTCTCTCCTTCGCTCAGCGTGTTTTCTTGCTCTGCGTGAAGCGTGGCCGTGTACTCTGTGTAAGGCTTCAGGTTGAGGAGGGTGTACTGAGTGAGGCGAGAGGGCAGGCGCAGCTGCTTGGGGGTCGAGCCCTCGACGGTGAGGAAGAGCCGGTAGCCAGTGATTTTGGCCCGGGGGGCAAACCACACCATCACAGCGCTGTCTTCAGTCACGTTGGTGAAGTGGATATCAGTGGGAGCGTCGGGCTCTAGAAAGAGAGACGTCGGTAAACATGGTTAGATATGAACAGTTTATAAATGAAGGTTCTGACAGCCATATTTTTAGCTCATTATGTTAAAATCCCATATCATTTTCCCAAGCACAAGGCTCTAAATTGCTAAATTGCTTCCCACACAGCTGCTAGTTTTACTGTAGAATAAAAATCAACATGTACAATCTGATTCTTCTGTTTAGTCACACTGTCATCTGTCACACTCACTTGTAGTTTGCTCCCCAATAAGCGGTAAACTCTCCTCTCCGTCGTGAATGCTGTAGATGTTGAAGCGGTAAAGCGTTCCAGGCTCCAGGTGTGACACTTCGACGTAGGAGTTTTGAATGACAGGAAGAGTCACCTCCTTCTGCGGGGCACCGGAGTCGTCAACAGGGACGGCGGTGACCCGGTAGCCTGAGATGTCGCCGGCTGGGCCGGACCAGGTCAGAACGATTTTTTTATCTGAAATCTCGTAGAACTGTAGGTCTGTGGGAGAAGACACTTCATCTGTGGGCAGGAAAAAAAAAATCAACAAGTTAGCGTAAAAAAATTCTCAATCTTTATTAAGTTGAATAACATTTGGTCACAATTATAGAAATGAATCCCAGAGGATTCACAAGAACATTGCTTTGACAGAACCACAAGCATTAAACAGCAGATAGATGTCCACATGTGGTATCCTATTCATTCCAGAGAAAGCTGCTCCCTCAGTGCATGTGGGTACCCATGATGCATGTGTGCATTAATGTCTTTCCCTCTCGCAGGCTGCAGGAAACACTCTTGTGAGAGGATTTATATCAGTGCTGATTTAGGCTAAATTCCAACTGTGAGTGACGTCTGTTCTCTCATGGAATAACTGGAATAACTCTTGTGCAGCTGTTGGAAATAAAGTTGAATGTGTGGAGAAACAGGTAATTTACGAGGGAATTGCTTGCAACAATAATAAATGTGAGCTCAGATAAGGGGAGATTGTTAAGATGCTGCAAGGATAGAAGTCACACTTTTAGTCCTTTGCCGTTAGACAGATAAGTTAATGGCTTTTTATGACCTTAAAAACAGACTTTAGGATGCGAACTCATCTGCTAAACAAGGTAATGTTTGGGGGAAATTAAATTTGAATGCATCTCGAGATAATTCCATGACATCATGGCTGTGTATTTTATCTTTCAGCGGATTTAAAACCTAATTTAAAAATAAAGCCTTTGATACGTCATTGAATACCTTTGCAGAAAAACAAACGCTATAATTTTACGCGTTTATGTTGCGTATCATCAAAACATGCATGATCACATCAAGTGTGCAACCAGGTTAACAGAGTTCCTGCAAACAAAGCGCCGAACCATCATACCGCTTCATATTTTGGACAGATTGGACGGCAGAGCACACACTAATGTCTTTAATTAGGAGTTAAGAGATGGAAAGAGTGCAATGAAAAACACAAAAAGACCTTTTTGGATCGGTTAGGCAAGAAATAAGACATAAAGATGGAGAGAGAAAAAGGACATTTAAAGACAAAAGAGAAAGCTATTGAGTAAACAGAGCAGTCTGGGCTGCGCATCAAACTTTTGTCAAGTGTGTATCTGATGATTGTATGTTAATATATCATCTGACACGAGCACTAAACAACCGATCCAGTGGCGAGTGCAGCTCGGATCACTTCTCATCTGTAGACTTAAGCCATTAGGAACAGCGTTCATCGGCTTTTCTTGTCCGTCCAAAGATGGCAGAAGCGCACCCTCAACTAGGTCACAAGTCTTTATTCCATTACACAAACACACATTGTACTCCAGCATCTGCTGAACTGGCTCAACAGCACGTTCAACCTAGCAGCCCGAAAAAGTTTTACATAACTCCAGTCGAGCTCTCAGACTAAGAGTGCAACAGCTGTGAACTCAATGACTTCACTTTCCACTGGCAACCTCCTCGCTTCTAGTGTTGAGAATTGAAAACGTCTACATAGATCATTAAGTAGGCCGCGGGATGACTTGCAGGTTGATTGTGGAGGATGCCCTCATGACGAGAGTAATAACTTAAATTGAGATTAACGCAGAGCAGAGCGGGTGGGCGCACGATTAAATGATGATATTTAAGGGGTTGAAACAACCGGAGAAGCAGATTTTTGGTCACGGCACACCAACTTGTGGCACCGAAGGAAACAAGGGACAGACTTTCCCATTGCGTATCTATGTCTACACTTTAAAAGCTCCAGATATTATGAAAATGATTAGCACTTTACGATTACCTGGCAGTGGATCTCCAGAGGTGTTGACCTGTAAGAAGATGGGCTCACTCTCCAGGCTGTCCTCCACAGCGTAGATACTGATGTTATACATCCTCCCAGGTCGGAGGTCACTAAGAGTCACAGATGTCGCCGTGTCAGGGAGATTCAGCTCTGTGCTCTCACCCTCTACTGATGGCGTGTAGACGACGCGATAGCCTGCGAAGGTGAAGAGACGGCGGAGGTTAAAAACAGCAGCGTAACAGTGATTAGAATCTGGTTGTGAGTCAATACATTGTCATAACACACCGGTGATGGGAGCCAGCGGTTTATCCCAGCTGATCACAATGGAAGAATCTCCGACATCCTCCACTTCGTGCTCAGCGGGAGCATCAGGCGCTGTGGAAGAAAAAGGAGCGCAAGTGTGAGATGGAAAATTACAACGACAGCTTCTTCTTTTTTTTTTTTTTACAGGATCACTTGATTTGTAGTTACTGACACATGTTCATTAGACTGCTTGCTCTAGTTTTTGTGCCTTAAATGAGAATGTGAAGGAAGATCAGAGAAGACATATGGTAATATTAAAATGAAATAAAGTGTGTGTGTGTGTGTGTGTGTGTGTGTGTGCCTACTCACCGGTGGTCTGTGAAGTGGTGAGAATGAGGTTGTCCTCTCCAGTATCTGTGACCTCATAGACGTTCACAGTGTACTTCCTCCCAGGTAGAAGCTCAGCAATGTTCACTGAGGTAGTTGTACGTGGCAAGTCTGATAGGAAAAGAAAAAAAACTGTATGAACACACCACATTTCATAGATCTTATCATTCTAAGAGCTAACAGAAGGCTTTTTAAAAGGGACAGTTCACCCCTAAATCCAAAATACATATATAAATTTAGATTGTTTGGTGCAAGTTGGTGAGTTTTGGAAATATTGGCCGACTCTTGGATATGATGGAACTAGATGGCATTTGGCTTGTGGTGCTCAAAGCAACAGTGATGTCTCTTTCCCAAAAATTATGACTCTGTCACTTAAAATAATCCCATGACCATCTTGTGATCTGCTTCATGTCGGATCTACATGACCGCCAACTGTATCACTGAGCCCTTTTGTCTATGAGTAGATGCACGCTTCCGTCTGCGCAGTGACACAGTTGGCGGGTGAAGGAAATAGTTCCTTCTTTTTCTCCAAAAAGCTGTAACTCACACCAAAACAGCGTTCATCGCTAAGTAGCACTGCAGGTAAGAGATTTGGAGGTGAACTTTAATTTAATCTCTGACAAAATAAATAGAATTTGCATATTTTGTAATTACGGCAAATTGCAATGCACCACTCCCACGACTAAACCCTTTGTTTTTGTATCCGTGTCCATCTGCACTTACCTAGCACCATGGGTTGTCCAGCACCCTGTCCCTGCTCGTTGAGCTCGTACTCTACTCTGAAACCAGAAACTGTGTCGGAGGCGGAGACCCAGGAGATGACAAAGCTGCTGGAGGTAATTTCGGTCACCGACTCTGAAATGTCGACCACAGGCGGAGGCTGGGTGGTCTCGCCTTGTGAAGTAGCCACTACAAGAGAAAGAGAGATGGAAAATTAAAAAAAAAAAAAAGAGCTGGCTTCTCACTGCCTATGAAGTCAGAGCTGGCAGCAGCTGACCAGGATAATCTGAGAGGGGGCTTTTTACGTTGCAGTGAGGAATTCCTGGTTTAGAGAAGCACAAAACAATTACAATGTCGTTACGCTACAAGAACCTTTTCTTTCAATATCATCTTTCATATTTTGTATTTTTTATATTAGGGACAGCTGAATAGAATTAAACAAAATTCTACAAAGATATATGTAGAAAAAGGCAGCCATTCATGGAAAAAGCAGCCAAATAAAACTGCTTCCTTCATATCAGTGCTGTTGGTTAAGCAGTGAGGAAGCACAACTCACATGATCCATAATTGGTGGTAAAATCGAAGCGTGTGAGCTCTTGGCGTCCGAACCGCAGAATGCTGATGAGCTGACCCTCGTATGTGATGCCTGGCTTCAGACCGGAGATGGTGTAGGAGTTAAGATGTCCAGGAATCATCACCTCTCTCCACGGGTTCTGGGTGTTTTTCTGTAAAAACATGATGGAGAATGTTAGAAAAAGAGGGATAAAAGTCTATTTTAAAGGCTAGCATGCAGCATCAGGAGTTGAATGTGTTAGATACTATCAGTGGAGACTGAACCAGCGTCAGATCCAGCGGGGAGATGAGAATAAGAAAAACTCACCACTCTCCACTTGAGGATGTAGCGGGTGATGTGAGCAGACTGCGGGGCGTTCCACTGAATAGGGTGGGAGTTGGGCTGGTTTCCAGTTTCTGTTATGATCACCTGGACTGGACGGTTACCACCTGAGAGAAGGAGAAGAAAGACAGAAGGGGAAGCAGTTAATCATAACATCATCATAATGTGTTACTGCGCACAGATGTAGAAGGATAAAAGGGGCGTTTTCAGTGTACTAAATATCAAATATCTTTTGTCTTTTAACCATGAGACATTAAATCTACTGTGTAAATTTCAAAAACGTAACAGTGCGTATCAGCGAGTGTGCAGCAGTACTTTCCTGGACAGAACACAGACAGAGGGAGGAAAAAGTGTCATGTCCCTGTGAGATTCCAGCCCAGATTTCACCAGCTGGAGGGGAGAAAACTCTAACTCGACTGTCTCTGCTCTTTAACCCCTCTTATACTTCAACATGTTTTTCTAGCCATTTCTGTTCTCAAAGAAAAACGCATTTACAGGACACTTTATGTATCATAAGTGCAAATATAGTGGGCCATTAGAAATTGTTTACCATATCAATGCTCTTAATTGTCCCCAGCAAGGAGGTTATGTTTGACTCCGTGTCCGTTTGTTTGTTGGCTGGTTTGTTTGTCAGTAAACACAAAAGCTTAATCAATGTCCATGAAACTTGGTTTAGTAGTTTTACAAGTTTTGTACGATGGGTCTCGGCCCAGAATCAGTCCCATAGCTTTTGGTGTGGATCCAGATTAATGCCATTGTATTCATTCTAGTGCTTTCATAATCTTTCCTGAAATGCCCCTCTTTCTAACCTCCTCATTAGATTACCAGAAAACATCATGAGACTCGAGAGTATTTTCAAAACAGCTTGGTTTCATTTCAACAGATGATAGTAAAAATGCTGGATCGAATCTTGGGGGTGAAAAATTTAAACCAAATACAAACTATTGGAGAAAAAAAATCATGGAAAAAATGTGTATAGTGTCGTGATTGCATCAGACAAAAGAAGATGAGTGTTTTAAGGCATCACTCGAGGAGGAAAGGATGCTGGAAGAACAAAAAATGTTGGAAGCGATGAATGGAATTTCTTTCCGTCCTACAAGCATGACTTTTGATGCTGAACTGAGCTCCTCTAGTCTTGCTACACGCTGCAGAACAACATGCAACAGCTGTCCCACGTTTATCCACGACCGTTGGATTCTTTGGAAAACCTCCAACTTGTGTATTGTACCGTTACCACATCTGACAGCACACTGGATAAACTCCGGTTATTGCAAAAAGAGGCTTAAGTATACCCATTTATCAGTCAGCGCGTGGAATATTACAAGTTGAATATCAAAAGGCTTAGCAGGTAAGTAGATACATAAGAAGAAAAACGACCTCGGCAGGAGCTCAAAATTGCAGTATCTTTACAGCTTCAGAAATGAGAAAGGGTATCAAGTCATCTTTAACGCAAACAGAAGTCATGTGGCGAGCAGACTCCTGACATGAGCTGCGCTGATAGAAACTGGTAGCTTCTATAAAGAACTGAGGTTTTCTAACCGCTTTTCCAAATAGCAAAACCTGTAATCTGAGTTTCTGAGCAAGTGGCTCGGTTAACCAGAAGTTGCAAGCAGATACACAAACCTCAAAAACAATCTGGGACCAATTACTGCCTATTACAGACCCACAGGCCACTGGCAAGGGTAAGGGTTACATCGAATCAGATGTGGGACGTGCACGAAAAGCGGATGCACACTTGTAGCGGATATGCTGCACGTACGTGCACGCACGACGCACACACACATGCTTCTTCACATCCCCCCTTTTACTTTGTACGCATAGTCACAACATCTCATTCTGGATACAGACGGATGCACAGTAGCATGGTGGCGATAAGAACCACAGTAAAGGGGAGTAATGTTGAGTCATCCGAACAATAAGAAAAAGCCCCAAAAGATTAACTCTACCCGAGACGAGGTGCGATAAAACACAGACGGCAGATATGAAAACAACGCTTTGTTAGAAGATCTTATCTAATGTGGGGATAAATCTCAGACTTGTGAAAACCCTAGAAAAAAAAAATCCCTCCCCTGGGTTTTCCATTTTTACCTTTTATGGTGTTTTACCCAGTGAGCCAACTGACTTGGAGTCTGGATTTGCCTCTTGCTGCCCTTAAATCTTTGCATGCTGTATTTTGTATGCTTAGACACACACACACACACACACATACACACACACAGTTCACAGCTGGTTGCCATTACAGCCACTTACGGGGAAATACTGCCCTACATTTTGTGTCTCTCGTCAACCTGCTTCACACACAGAGCGAACGAGTAACAGTTCAAATGTTCCTTCACGTAAGACCCGTCCAACCTGACGTTCCATTATCACGGCGTCACAGCTTCAATTGGAGTTATACTGACATGTATTTATGCATGATGTGGCCGACTTTAAATGGCTTCCTCTTAAAAATAGCAACAAAAACACCACAGAAGCCGAATCATACTGTGCATGTGATCACAATTTTTTCAACCGAGAACGACGGCGGGGAAATGGGAACAACATTACAAGCTGCTTTATTCAGGGAACGCAAGAAACTAAGGAGAGCTGCAGAGAAACTCTTTACAACTTAACTGGGGCTGTATTTAACCCTGACACATGGGAACGTCTAGACAGAAAACTGCCTGAAATTTTGAACAAATTGCAAACTGGGTAGAACAACCTGGTCATTTGTAATCACAAAGGAGGCAGGATGTTAACAAGTGAACAACAGAGCCTTGCAAAGGGACATAGACCTGTACAGGACAGAGCTTAAAGTCAAGACAAAACCCTGAGAAAGACCTTGTTGTAAAAAAATTGGCAAGTCAGTGAGGTAACCTAACTATCAGGGCTACACAATACTCTGCAGTGAAGCATGAAATTCTTCGAGATGGTCCTTCCTAAAGGCTTCGACTCTAAGACACGAGATTAACGTTTAATTGATTGCTTAAATCCACACAATTGAAAACGATTGTTAAATTGGGCTTTTAGGATGTGTGCATTTTGGTAGGTGTGTGTGTCGGGTTTGGAGGAAGGGGGGTGTATACACACACGTGTGGTGTGGTGTGGTGTTTCGTACAGCTGTGGCAACAGAACAGGGGATGTACCACATCAGCAACAACAAAGGCTCATAGTGGGGGGTGAATCCGTAAAAGAGGAACTCACACCCACCCCCTCCCATTTCTGCCTGTTTCACATCAAAGTCAAGGGCCTCGTTCTGGAGGTGACTTGAACAAACATTTTGCTGCTGTGAACATTTTGTCCAGTCATTAGCCGGCACTACAGCAGTTTTAATACGGTCGTTTACCTTGGTAACTCTGTTAAACCCCCCAAACGCTTCATCAACTCACTGTGACAGATGTCAGTTTCTACTTTCTGGAGAAGCTTGTGTTGAACAAACTAAAGACTAATGTCTTATTTTGGATGATCTTCCAACTTAAATACAAACAAAGGATGAAAAAATACCTGCTAACTCAAGCTCCTCTATCACACTGATCCAAATATCATATAAAAACCTGACATTCCGATCAGAATATCAAACAAACAAAACATCGTACCAGGGTAGGACTGCTGGGGCTCACAGCTGAGTTCTCCAATCCCGTTGCCGTAGCAGTAGCACTTGTACATGATTCCATGGATGACTTTATCCCAAGACTCTCCGATCTGATAGAAGGCTCTCGTCTCCGGCTCCTGGCACTGGTCTGGAGGGCAGAGTCACATAAAACCAGTTGATGCAACAGGGAACATCGACTAGCTCAACAATCATTCTTTACATGTCAGGGCCGGCAGTGAATTATCATTATTTTTAATTGCAAAGAATGCTTATACTTGTCGGAGAGTTTGTTGACCCAACCACATGAACACAGAATACAATATAGCTTTTGTGTAGCTTGCGTACGGATTACTCTCTAATCTTAGAGCAGCGGGAAACTCACCGATGGCGTCACACTTCCAGCGGCCACGTCCCTGTCCAAAGCAGGTGCAGTTCATGGAGTAGCCTTCCTCGTGTTGCTTGGTGAAGGTCTGGTTCACCTCATAGGTCAGACCGTCCACGATACACTGGTCTGCAGTGGACACACAAACACAAGGATATAAAGACGTCTTTTCACATCTGTGTCTCTGTGTCTGTGTGTGTGATGCAGGTGCAACCGAAGCCCCATAAAGAGCAGGTGTGCAGGCTCATTTTTCACCCTTCTGGCAGGTGAGCGATTAAATCACACGTGACCTTTCACCTCTTCACTCAGAGAAGACTAATTATTACCACACACAGAGGAGGAAAGGGTGATTGAGAGAACACACCTTTAAGCTGAGAGTAAGCGACACAGCTCCATTCTCCGCGGCCGTTGCCGACGCAGGTACACCTCATCATGTGGCCCAGAACATCGTGCCGTTTGTCCCACTGGTCCCCTACGCGGTACATCACCCCATCGTTGGTTGTACAGACCTCTTCGTGAGCTAGAACACACAGGACAAAGCAAATTAATCAAAAGCCTAATATGTTAGTTTAATGCAGCTGAAACGCTAAATTAATTCATCAAGAGAAAACCTGGAACAAAACCTGCAGGATTTCAGTTGAAAACACCAAACAAAATAATCAGACGCACAGGCATGCATCCAAAACACATCATTAACCAGCACATTAACAGCCTCGAGATAAAAACACAAGCACACTATAATGAACGATCCCCCCTCAGAGATGGCTGATTCTACCCTACAATTACTGCACAAGGCCGTAGAGGATACAACCACCGCAGAACACCTGTGCCCATCGGAAAGAGGATTTTCCAGGATTAAAAATATCCAGAAAACAGCTGTCCTGTGTCGTTGCGTGTATGAATAACTGTGTGTGTTCACCATATGTTTCTCTGCTAATTAAAAGACTGAGTAGTTTTTATCAGGAAAGAAAGAAAGTTTGTGTAGGTGGGTTGACAGGCAGAGACCTGCACCTGTGTGGAGTTTATGTTTATGCGTGTGGAAGGGAAAGAAAGTGCTTCTGCAACTTCTCCACAATGAGACCATGTTTCCTCACTGCGCGCCTGCTGTCATTATATCAGGAGGAAGCTGTTGAACATATGCTAGTGCTGATTCGAGGCTGTCTTGTTAGTGTTGACCTGTGGAGATAAAGGGCAGATCCGCTGTCTTGAAGCCCGGCCTGGACGTTTATGTGCCAGGTTGAGTAAAGATTCCTTGGACTTTGGTTTGATGGGTGTGTACTGAGGCTTTGGTGGGGACAGAAATGCAGAGCCTGGAGCTTTTTAGCACAAAGTATGTCAAGTACCTGGGCGGTGGTTTGGGAAATGTGACTGATTACTACGCCTGGGGCTCAGGCTAATTAAGGCATTTGAATGATGAGAGCAAGGCTACCCTATGGCTTTAGCTCCACTATTTTATTTTTTTTTTAAAAAAGGTGCTTGATGCATTTTATTAGGATGAAGTTCAAGCCGATATTCCTCAAAGCAGAAGGGTTATCCAAGGTCTGAATTGTGTTTGGCCTCAACTCAACGTTCTTTTAAAAAGGACCTACAATCATAGATTTTTCCTTCTTTAAAACCAATCCACCAACACTAAATCACTAGTATGATGAGACTGAAAGATACATTTGCAAACTTAAGTGGCTGTTTGGACATTGCAGCCCACATCCACAGCCAAGAGAGCTACAATAATCATCCAGGCAAAACAGATTCATAACTACCTGACAGTTTGTCGGGAGACCAACGGGAGATGCAGAGGATAAAGATTTAGAGACGGCATTTTTGTTTTTTCTTGGTGCAAATTTGGAACTCCGCCCCTGATTTTGATATACGAGTAATTTCGGACATAGTTTTGAGCGTTGCTGAGGTGGAAAGAAAACAGTGGATCTAATTAAGTTAAATGGTGCAGTTTGCCTAATGGAGCCTTGGATGCGGGCTCACAGCTGGACACCGCTGTCCTATCACCCCACGAGTAAACACGTGGCAGACACCAGATCAGCCAGTCCTCCAGAGGACAGCCACAGGTGGAGGAGGAGAAAGGGCTCCAGACTATTACTGCCCTTTAAACAGCACCATTAACATCTCAAGTACTGTGTTTGTTTTGACAATTCCTGTGAAGTCATTAATGTCAATATCAAAGACCCCCTGCTGTTTCGACTGCTGGACCGAGTTCAGCGCAGACAACCCGCTCCGACACTGGCCGAAGGGCATGAAGGCCGTAACGTCCCTCTTTAAATCTCGACACGGTCTTTTAACAACAGGGTGTTGGCCCAAAGGTGGGTCGCGGGAATCAAGTAAGCATATTAAGAAAACTCTCAGCTCTCAGCTCTTGCTGTGCACTCGTGATAAAAAGAGGTTACTCTTCAAGGCCGTCCGCAGGAGCATCTGCCAACTTTAACTCTGCCCCGCTGTGTGCAGATGTTTAAACAAGTTTCAAGTGTTTTAAACTTCTTCAAAGAACCGCCTATCTGTCTTTCACGCGCCATAAAACACAAAAGATAAACTCTCACAAGATGAAATAAACCCAGCGCTCTATTAATCTTAAAATACAAACACTGCTTTATCTCGGATACATCCCGTAGATCTGTACCGTCCACGTTTTACAGTCTGCTGCCAAACAGACTATTCCTGCGTCTACTAGGCGGCAGCAAGAAGGATTTCTGTTTAAATAAGAGATACCATTTCTCCCTCTTTGCACATATTAATTCATAATGTCACCACAACGGACTAGTGCTTAGATCTTTTGCACAATAAATTCAAGCAGAGTTTTGGACAAACCTCAGGCTTCACCTACAATTAAATGTAATGCATTTCAACACACATTAGCTCTGATACCTAAATAAGTTAACCTGGATTTTGAGCTCCTTGTTTAACGACATGTTGGTATCATCATTACCATTAGTGCAGTGTCACTGACCCCCTGTTGTTTCACTGGCTTCAGCCTCTTTTGTTATGGAGACCTAACTAACACCCACACAACACATTTGTTACAAGGCAACAGTGACTTCAATGTGAATTTGGCAGCGCTATAAATAAGAAGGTGTGAGAGCTGTAAATTAGATCTCGTCTGCGTCATCAGACCGGACTCCTTTCTAACATCACGCCGATAATAGCTTTTATGTAAATTTAAAAGGGCTAACATCTTTTCATTGTCAGAGAATGCTCCTAATGAAAAGGCCATGTTAACCCTTTGATTCAGACCGGGGCGGAGATACATTGTCGTTAAGAACTGGGAGGGACATCGCAATTAGCCGTGCTAATCACGTTAGTGGCCCCCGTGGCTAGCAAACCCTCTGAGCTGATCTGCAGCTGGCCAGTGAGGCAGGCTGTTAACAGCAGTGCAAATAAAAACGTGGCACAACACACACACACACACACACACACACACACACACACACACACACACACACACACAGACTTACCAGCCATGGGGCAGAACCCGAAGCGCTGCTCGTCATCATAGTTAGTCGTGGTGCCGCACCATTTCATGCCGTCTCTACGTCCCTCTGCGGTACAGTCAGTGTAGTTTCGGCCATTGTAGAGGAAGGGGAACTGGCACAGAGCGCCGTTAGAATTACCGCCACGTGTTGTCACCATTACTGTTCAAGGAAAACACACGAAAATCACATGAATTGGTGTCACTTTAAGTTCTGACTATCCAAATCCCAATACAACTCCTGTATTTACCAAAGTATGATCACAAACTTCAGATATGATGCAGTTAATTTACACTGTCTTGTTTTGTTTTAGGCTAACATCAGTCAGACTAGCACCTAGCTTAAATTTAGCTACTTTTCAACTAATTTAGGTTTTAAGTAAAACAGCTTTGTTATGTGTTCAAGTTTATAACCTGTTTGGTTAGCTGCCTTTTTTTCTATGCTAGATGCTAGCTAACGTTACCTGAAACTGTTTAGCTGGATTGTTTTTCTAGATGAAACAACCACTGTTGGTCTCTCTGAACAGCAAAATGACACATTCCACTCATCCACGAAAGTCAGAGTTATGTATACGGTTGTGTTAAACCCAGTGCGTGCACAGCATATCAACCAAACAACAGCCAAGAGCTTGGAACAGTCATTAAATTAGCCACAGCTGCGGCCATTTCCTCATCTGCTCACCATTCTTCTCTGTGCAGAAAGAATACTTCTGGTCCGTCTCGAAGTCGGAGGAGGTGGAGCACCAGAGCTGTCCGTCGCTGCGTCCATCAGAGATGCAGGAGTGGTACGTCTTCCCCTTGTAGACAAAGGGAAACACGCAGGGCTGACCACCAGAGTTGCCGCCATAGACCGGAGCTGGTCCATCTGCGTGAAGACAAACCCCACATGAGCTTGTTGCATTCAAATGATTCTGCATTTAATAACTTTGAACTTTGTATCGACGAGACAACATCTCTTACCCCACTGTTCACACCTGACTCCACTGCTGAGGCAGGTACAGATCATCTGCTTGGTCCCCTGGTTTCTAATCCAGCGCTGGCCGATGAAGTACGACGGGCCCCCGTCTACTCGACAGGGTCCCTCCTGGGTGAGCTCGGGCACGGTTTCGGGCTGGTAGACGGCAGGCTGGATGTTGGTGATCACACGGGAGCCTGTGCCTGAAATGTAGCGATGGATTCAGGTCAGGGGAGCAAAATTACTAACGATAATGTAGCTGAAACAACAAGGTGGGCCCTTCAATGACTTCTGCTTTGACAGCAAATGGCACAGGGTCAACAAAATAAAAGTTTCCATGAGTTTTTTTTTTACTGTCCCTGTGTCACGGTGAACATATGTTTCTGTCTCACACCCAATAATCACTTCGAACCACATCTCTCCCGCTAACTTTCCCCTTGTGTCGTCTCTTCCCTTCTTCATATCCCCCGTTGCCCCGCTTCTCTCTTTTCTCATGAAGTCATGATCATGAGTTACAAGAGACGTCTTTCTCACTTCAACACTTGGACACTCGGCGCTTCTTATCTCTCCCTCCTCTCAGCATCTGTCTCTGGTATACATTCTTCTCTCCACACAGAAAGCAGGAGGGGAAAGAAAGGGGGACAAGGGGGGTATTATCATTTCTCACCCAGGCTAGTGGTGTGAAGTGAAGCATGTCGCTCGCACTTCCACTCCCCTCGGCCGTTGCCTGTGCACAGACACTGGAGCAGGTGGCCTTGGGCGTCTGTTTTGGTCCAGGTATCTCCGATGCGGTAGGAGGACAAGGTATCCTGGTCGTTACAGCGATCTAGGAGAGAAATGAAACTGTGAGTAAGAAGATTTTACATGTTGAAATGTTAAGGTCTGTGACTCCGTGGGGACCGACTCCTCCTGGCAACCAGCTGTTTCCCTGTTTGAGCTGCGTTGACAACTCGCCGAACACAAGCACCATAACAGTTTACCGATGACCACCGCTGCAGAATTGTGCAAGGCCACCCTGAAAGTCTAGCATGTGACACATCAGGGGGAAAACATTCATTTCTATCCGCGACATCAGCCAACATCATTAAGGATGCAAGTAACGATTCTAATTGGAAACACAACCGGTAAACATTTCCTCCACAGCCTGTTAAAAATCCGCCAACAAATCGCAAGCTGCCCTCTCTGCCTTTCAGCTCTGAGAGGATATCTGCGTGGCATGCGACACAGCAGTGTCTCAGCAGAAAGTTATTCATTTTTTTTTTTGCTTATGTGGCTCTTAATTAACCAGTATTTCCTGTCTGTATTTGAACAAGTAGAACTACATTTGTCTAGACAGTCACCACAATTGGATATTTCAAATAATTTCTGTGGAAGTTGGATTATTCAAAGTGATGCTGTCTGCAAAAGAAGCTCCTCTTTCCCACAGAAAACCTTGCTCCTGAACACCTCGTCAGTAGTCCTGCCTTTAATTAAAAACTTCACACTACATCACAGTCAAATATTTGCTTAACTTACGCCTATTGGCTAGTTAGGCACATAAAAACGCATTAAGCACAGCTGCTCTGTTGTTGTTAGTGGTGCCAGGTCAGGCGTGTGTGAATTGACCAATCAGAGCACACTTCGGGTCCTTAAAGAGACAGAAGCTAAAACAGAGTATCTCAGACAGACAGTATGAGAAAACTGATCTGTTTTTTGAGCACTAAAGCTTGTAAATCTATTCTAATAGTGGCCCAGAATAAAATATGACCCGAGAATGAACACTATTGGTCTACTTTCTTAAAAAATCATGGGAAGGGAATATAAGGAAAGGAATAAAGGGCTTCTTACTTCTGGAGGTGCATGTGATGCGTCCACTTCCCTCTCCCATACAGGTGCAGTCCACCACCATCCAGCCCTGATACGGCTTCTCCCAGGTCTCCCCGACAACGTAGGATGTCCCTGCCGTGTTGTCATAGCAACGCTCAGCTGCAGGAAAAAAAAAAGACACAGGGCACTTTACTAATCAAACCTGTTTTATCTGATAGTCAAACATCCCAAACTTTTCTGGCTAAGCTATGTGAATGCTGTCATCCGTTAGTCAGCGGCTGTCTGTGAATGACTCACCGACAGGTTTGCAGGTCCACTCTCCTTTACCGTTACCCAGACAGACGCACTCCAACATGTAGCCTCCCGTCTCGTGGGGTCTCCTCCAGGTGTCGCCGATCTTATATGAAGCCCCGCCCTCGTGACAGCGGTCTGGGAGTAGGCAGAGGGAAAAGAGGAGATTTTAAAAGAGAGAGGCATTAATATGCAGAGAAACACACACACACACACACACACACACACACACACACACACACACACACTCAGACGTTTCTCTCATTATCTAACCGCCGAGCTAACTGCTAACAGCTGCACGGAACCAGTCGCTTATCAGCCATGGAGAATGTGGAGCTGGCATCAGTCTGGGAAACACAGGAGCACATGAGCTCGGATGTGCGGTCTGAGGTTGGATCAGTTAATTAAAAGAAAACTTACTGCCAATGGTGCAGCTGATCTTTCCCCGCCCGGACCCGATACAGGTACAGTCCCAGATCATGCCGTCCTTGGGTCTCTCGTAGGTTTCCCCCACAGTGTAGGACTGCTGGTTGATCTTATCAAAGCACTTTTCCTCTGCTGCAGGGAGAAGACAACGCAAGAAGGTTTGTATTGTGTAAGTGTTTTATTATAACAAGAGGGAAATGAAGGCGGATGGATGCAATGAGCTCCTACCATCAGGTTTGCTTTTGCACTTGATGCCACCGACTCCGTTGCAGGTACACACAAGAATGCTGCCCAGGTACGGCCGTTCCCACTGGTCGTTAACGGCATAGTAGTGGCCATTTTCTAAACAACCATCTAGAAGAGAGAAAAAATAAGGGATGAGGACGTGGGGGGGGGGGGGGGGGGACACAGCTGATGAGACTAGAATCAAACAGCAGGAGGTCAAAAAACACAGCAGCACCTCCATTTTTGCTCCAACACCAAAAACATAGTGTTGGGAAAATTTGTGAGAGAGAAAAACACACTCCACCCACCCACACACACACGCACACACACACACACACACACACACACACACACACACACATACACACATACACACACACACACAAACTATACCTGCTTACCATGCCCTTTTTTTCTAAGTGGAAACACAAATGCAGCCACTGGAAAAATGATCCAGCTCTACCCTGGCATATAAAAAAAACATACAAAAGCTTGCTTCAAAACTAAAATAAGCAAACAGTGAACTGGAATAAACATCCCATTGTGCGTCAGGACTTCACCCATGTCTGTGAAGTTGATCTGGACGTGTTAACTTGGCTTCAAAAGCCCCCCCAAAAGGCTGAGCAATAAATCAGCTGCACACAGTGGAGAGTAATATCCACTTTTACTCTCTCTCTCTCTCTCTCTCTCTCTCTCTCTCTCTCTCTCCCCCACCAGGCATGTTCTTTGTTCACATCCCATGACTTCACATGCCAGCAACATCTTTTTCCTTTTCTTTTTTTTTCTCTCCCCATGTTTAAAATTGAAGCCAAGTGTCTTTTGCATTTCTTTCTCTTCCCCCTGAAGCTTTGATCCCTCGGTCTCCACACATGGGTGAAGTTGAGATCAGGGAAAAAAAAAAAAAAACTGGTTGAGGGTTGAGGTTAATCCAGTAGCTCCAGGATTCACAGAGAGATTACAGATGTCTGTGACACAAGAAATTACCTTAACTATGGTCATCCCAATTGTTTAAATTACTGAAAACACATAAGAGACTACATGGACATGATCTGACCAGCTGTGTCCTGTTAGATTTGACTTATTTCTCTTCATCACATCAACTAAAAATTAAGAAATTAAGTGCAAAATCATCCTTCCAACCCTCTGCTGTCCTCCAGGTGACCTCTGCTGGCCCCACACAGGGCAAATCAAACTTGTGACTTATAATTTAGATTAAAAAAATAATAATAATAAAAAAAAAAACTTACCCTGAGAAACTGAGGAGACGTGATGCTGCTGCGACTGTCGCCGGCCCCTGCGCGTCCCTCTGGGCAAGCAGTTCACCGCGCTCCCGATGCAGAGCGCAACCAGCACCCTGGCTATGGTGCTGCCGGTCATATTGTCTTTGAAAAAAAAAAAGAAAAAGAAAAACGAGCCGCACACTTCAGTTGTTGCAGAATGTGGTCACAGGTGCGCAAAGGAGAAGGAGAGACGTCGGAACTTTCCAGTGCAATTCTTATATTCTTGTGCCGCGTTCCAAGTCCCAGTCCAGTCCGCACCGATCAGTCCGCTCCCTCTCCAGTGCGCGGCCCCAGTGTGCAGGTTACCGGGCTGTGGGAGTGATTTATCTGGGCATGGCTTACATTCAGCCCGGAGGAGGAGGAGGAGGAGAGGAGGAGGAGGGAGGGCCAACAAAAAGAGACCCGACTACCCACGCAGCCGGCAGCACGTTGAAGTGAGGCAGACAAACTTTTTCTTTTTTTTTTTTTTCTTGCGCAAATTTCAGCTCATAAACTTCTCCTTCTGAACTGGTTTCTGTTTTACTGTGAGGTGAGACAGCCGGTCGTTTTTCAAGAGTGCCTCGGTTTGTCTCCATGCGACCTGCAACACGGAGGTAAACACACTTAGAAGAATATCTGTGAAATCATCACGATGCCTAGAAACAAAAATAAGCGATGTTTGGTCCTGACCCCAGTTCCTCCGATCAGTTTAAGCCTTTGGGGGTTTACAGTAGTCGATTAATCATTTAGTCAACAAACCCCAGATCGTGTTGGTCTTTTAATCATGAAAATATATCAAACATTTGCCATGCAGCCCTTCTCTCCTGTGATATCATGAAATATCACCCAGGTAGAAAATAAAATCCACCATTAGATATACAACATATCATTTTACTGTTGCTTAACTCACTTGTCCATCCACCAAAATTATCTTAAAGAGTTCCATGTATGCTTGAAAGATGCTTTAAATACAATTGTGTGACTCCGAACTTGTATTTATGCAGAGCAGGCAAGGGCGACACTTCATGTTGGAAAGTGATGGGGACAGTTGGTCATCAACAGAAATGATTTTAGGCCATTTTTTAGTGGTATCATGATAAAGTCAGAGTAGAAAATACTTGAATATTGGTGCATCAAAAGGTCATAACCCAGCCTACAAAGAGTCAACAGTGTGAGAATATTCAGCATAAAACACACCATGCCATTGATCGACCAAGCAACAATCATAAATATCCACTAATTCAAGACCATGTCAATTCAAACAATGCCATATATCTACTGTTGAAGGAAGCAGTACATGTCAGTCAGCCATTGTGCTTTTAAAAAGTGATGGGGAAAAAATCTACCATTGAAAAAACTGTTGAGGACGCGTCTCCAGTGTCTCCAGTGTCTCCCAGTGTCAGTGTCACCAGTAGAAACAGGACATATTGAGCCAAACATGGTTTATGTTGTGTCTGTTTCCAGCTCATTTTCATATTCCACCATAGTGCTGGATGTGAAGGACCGTATGCATTGATTTCTTTTCATGTTCTTTCACCAGAAGCCTCTCCCACGTTCACTTTTCTTTAAAGTTGCACCTGCAATCAAAAATCTGGAGGTCTGTGTTATCGTCGGTGGTTCTTGGTTGGTGATCCGAGCAGCTCGGCCTCTGCTGCGGGGAGGTTGATGCTGTGCAGCGTACCGGCCTATATGTTTAACACAGTCCTGGTGCTGATCTGCAGGAATTAGGTCAGTGGCGTCAGCGTCTGGAAAGTCTCCAGTAGCTTATGGTTTGAATGTCTGGAACGTGTTTGTACATCCAGGGCTTTTACTGGACTGATTCCTCTCTGATGTAAAAGTAACTTCTGTAACGTGCGAGTCAAGAGGTCACATTTTGTTTCACGCTTGTAATTCTCCTCTCTCCGTCCTTTCTCCTTACTTGTAATCAGTTGATTTCTTCCTCCTGTGCATGTTTGATTTATTCTCATCAGCTCTAAATGTGGTCATCCATGAAAAGTTCCTCATCTGCTATCTTTTTTGGCATTTGGAAGAGTGCAGCTGAGTTTTCTTTTGACTGTCTCTTTGTTGGTTTTGGTTGCATTTTCGTATTATTTTTAATGGAAACTTACAACGGTGCTTCAGTTCTGCCCGGTCACTCAGTTGTTTCCCCTCCCCATGAGTTCAAACTTCCTGCCATGTCTCTTTAGTCACTGGTGGACAATCCTGAGGTCGAAACACTCATGCAGGGTGAGTCCCTGAATCTTTCTTTTCAACAATAAAAAATGTTGTCTTGGAACTCTCCAGAATCCGTCTTGGAATTATCGGAAACAGCTAAAAGCTTAAAATAAAACACCCTGAAGTGATGATTCAGGGAGAGGAGATGAGGTGATTGCTAAAGAGCAGAGCTGTTCGATTCAGTTCAAATTTGTGTTTAAGCTGATTTTATGTTGTCAAGTTTAACCTCATCATAGCTTGTGTTCGAGTCGATCAAATGACGGCTGCATCAGAGATAATGAGACGACATGAGCAGCGAAAGGTCGGATCCATCAGACATCACATAGATAATCAACCAAAAACAGGTCGTAGATGCCTTACACAGCTCGTCGTTGACTCTTGATGTGCGGTTTCGCATTGGAGAGCATTTCGCCCTCGCAGTGATCCATTTCGGCAGAAAAAATGAATAACGGCACACTGGGTGTCATTATTTCCTCTGCGATGCCATGAGCTCAACTGTAACAGCCGCGAAACAGATTAATCACCAGTCAGCTGGAAAATCATGTCGATCAAGCCGCGGCGAAGAGGGCGAGTGCAGGCCCGCTAACTAATGCCATGTGGGTTATCTTGTGTGGGGCAGGAAATCTACGGAGTTTAGGCGCATTATTGAGGCGTTAAAGATTTTTATGTCGGAATCATTTGGCCCCCGGACAGCAACACTGCGGTTTATTAAGCATTTGCTCCACAATCAGTTACGGGGGAGCTTTATTTTGATACGCTGTGGTGTCGGGATCCATCTGTTGCATTCTGTCCCATGCATGGGAAATCTGTTGACACACTGTAACACAGACTGTCTGGTATTTTTTTTTCATCCCCCCCCCCCACTTTCTGAGACATAGACGCTTGATAAAACGCGAAGACTCAACAACTAACAAAGGACGTACGTGCAGGTCGACCCGACTGAAGTTCACCTATTTGTGAAGGCACGTGAGGAAACGCCACATCTGAGCAGAGAAGCTCCGCAAGTGTTTCTAGTTAAAGCTGTGGTGTAAATACAATTTGCCTGTGCATCTGTCTCCATGTCTAACTAACCTTCTTGTGGTAGTTATTCTCACTTTGAGCTCCGTCTTTCTTCCTGCCTCCTTCTCCCTCGCCGAGCCCCTCAGAATACCCCTCTATATAAGGTTGTGTCTGTTGAACAGCGATGTCACGTAAAGGTGAAAAGGTGAAAAAGGTCATCTGATATACAGCTGACAGCGATTTCACACCTCGAGTGCATTTCTAATCATCCATGGAGGCACGGACAGCATGGGGTCTCCGTGTTGAACTTGAACTGAGAGCTCCAGACAGCAGAAGAAATGACAGAGTTTGCGCCACGGAGGAACAATCAACTGCAGGCCGCAAAGCCTAGAGAGGAAAACAATTGTGTCATTGCGTCATGCGGCAGTAATGACATAATTCTCGTCATGTCAATCTTATGCAGTGAGATAGTGCGATTAAAATGAGCTGAAACCAACTGGAAGTGCTAACCGCCAGATTTCATATTTTCTGCTGGGTGGTGGCGGCGTCTTTGGCTGAACTTTGACACTGTCATTTGTCCGCAAAGACGGTAAAATGGCTTGTTTTCGCACAAATAAAGTAAGCAGTTCCTAATCATTCCGCTCTCTATCAGGACTACCTCAAACCGACATCACTTCCCCTGCGGTTGACCGTCTTCCAAAACCACTTCTGCTCCCGCGACGCACGGGATGAACGATGATTAAAGCCGGAAATTCCTAATTTAAAGCCATTATCTGATTATTGTGCAAGTGAACCCGTCTGCTGTGGCTTCGCATATAAATACACAAACATTCTCATGGTTTGAAAGGCTGGTTTTAAGTGGTGAATTCGCCATTAAAAGCGAATCACGCAGGAGGATCACAACAGAAATTGCGACAGTGTTTTCCATTCGACTTGCTGACGGGGACAATAACAACATAAAAATTGTCATAGGTGCAAAAAAGACATTACTGAGCTCATCTGCATTAAAGCCCACGCTGTATGACTTTGTGCTGAGGATGTTAGACCTGTTGTTGTGGAGCATTTACACAGATTTTATTAAATCATGGAAGAATTGAACTTCTGTCTTGTCAGCAAACGTCTCAGCAGGGATTTAGCAGAACGTTTACAGAGGATGGAACAGATAACATACAAGACAGTCCTTTTTTCAGGTGTTTGGAAAGATCCTGACCTGGAAGAAGAACAGAAGTGA
The DNA here is from genome assembly GCA_963678695.2 of Diplodus puntazzo. NCBI lineage: Eukaryota > Metazoa > Chordata > Actinopteri > Spariformes > Sparidae > Diplodus > Diplodus puntazzo. The sequence goes on from OZ023164.1 coordinate 26,239,637, forward strand.
GAGGACGGAGAAAGAATAATAAGAAGAATAGTGAAAGAGGAGTTAAACGTGTGGAAATCCGCAGGAGGTATGAATAATCCCCAGGGGGGTAAACAGACTGAATGGAGAGTTGAGAAATTGTGAGGGTTTTATGCTGATGTGTGTCGAAATCATACTGTAACGGTGCGATTGCGTTACACAACACGCTCGCCATGATCGTCCTGAGAAAGAGGACAGGGGTGAGGAGAGAGGTCACAGCTGCTGCACAGCTCCATCCAGCTTTTCCCTCTCCGAGGCCAAATCTTCTCTCAATCTTGCTCTTGACAATCTTTGTTAGCTGTCTGGTCTTACCCCCTCGTCTCCGTCCCTCGTTCTCTCTGCGGTTTTGCATCATAAAGTGTCTTGTCCTTGCCTCGACTAAATAGGCCGTTCCTCACATATTATTGCAACATCCCCGAGGAGTCTCCGCTGGCTGGCTCTTCTCGTCTTACACTATTCTTTTCCAGCCCTCGCTGCATACGGTATTTTCCACTTTTAAACCGTCTTGGATTCCACTATGTGCATCTCTGAGGCTCTAATGTGTCTCCATTAACTGTATTCGAACTTTAATCTTTGTGTCCATTCCTTTAACTTTAAGTTAGTAGTTCCTCAAGTTCCCTTTTTCCTCTTTTATCTTACATGAGTACATCAGAGACCGAAGCCTGTTTTTCCATACATGTGTGCTGACGGCTTTTGAGTCAGTTCGACTTGCCGTGGCACCCGGTGGTGCAAGAATTTGCGTCTCAGTTACAGGGATACCTGCTTGACGATGTGTCTTTAACAGATGATGCCTTTGTCTTGAGTCGATTACGTATAAATTGTTGGGTGGTAGATACTCATCATCATGGATTTTCATGCTGTTGCCACTTTGCCGACGAACTGGACCTGGAAGAGAAAGAGGAAGCTACTATTTAGCCTCGAATGTTGTCAACACCCATCATACACCATCACCTCAATCCACTTGAAAGACAATTTGAATCGACAACTGTGCGCGTTTAAACTGGAAGCTCAATTCAACGCAGCATGGTTCGACTTGGCTCAGCCAAATGGAGAAGCCCTAATAGATTATAGTCTTACACACTAGATCACAGTTGATCTGTACAGCTGTGTCCTTTTACCGGTGCTTCCTCTTTCTAGACAGCATTTCAGTTATATTATGTGTCGACAAGGGGGCCCTCATCCCGAAGGCTCCATCAGCCATTTTCTTTGCCCTGACCCTGTTTTTTTGCAAGGGTCTCCTGGAAGCCATGGTCATGGTAAATACACGTCATTAACTTGACCAAATGCAAAAGCCTCAAACAAATCTAAACCTTTTTAGGGAGAAGGGAGCCGACACAAGTTCCCTGAAATGTCCATGTGTTACATCATGCATTCACCTTTATGCTTCCACGATATTTGTGTCTCTAGGCCTGCTTCAGTTTGGACCTGCAGTAGTTATCTGTAGATCCTTCTACCAGACTACACTATGTGCACTTAATGTACGATATGAGTTTCTTATGTCTAATTTAAAAAAGTAGAATAATACAAAATTAACATTTTGCATCTCTGCCAACATACTTGCCTTCCCTCCCCCCCTGCTTTTCCTCTCTTCTTCTTCCTCCTCCTCCTCCTCCTCTTCCAGCCCACCCCATCCTCGGGGGAGATGAGGTCACAGTGTGAGGAAAGATGGAGTGATTAGGAGTTCAGGCTCCACACTTTTCTTAGCCCGGTTAGTTCTGGATATCTTCAAAAACATCCCAGTATTTATAACCGTTGAGACCTGGTTAGAAACGTCGCATAAATCATCCTGTAACTGAGTAGGTTACATTTTTTTTTGCCCGCGATCCTTCATCCATTCAGCAGCTGCTCCTACAACTGAAGATATATACGTCAATGTATGCATTTACTTCTTATGTAGTGTTTGTTTGTTTTAGTGGCGTAGACGATGCAGATTTCGTGGATGTTTGATACTTTAGAGTCTGCAAAATAAAAAAGATGCTGAGTGTTTTGGTGTGTGGGTGCCAGCCCCCCGGAGACTCACATGTCTGCCCCCTCTGTGAGATCTTACTCATGGCCGTTTGCTGTAGAAGACGTGCAAGAGAGAGCGTGAGAGCAACATGGCCTCTGACCACCTCCACAACCGTTAGAAACAGCGCACCACAGATTCTCGGTGATTCACATCTCAGACCGCTGGATTGTTACGGATAGACAGGAAGCTTCCGAGTGTGTCATGTACACCTCATGGACCACTTCCACTGTTGTTGTCATGAGAATACGGGTGTTGTTTTTTCTTCTTTAAACACATGGAAAGTATAACAGCTGATCAGTCATCAGTTAAATGTTCGTTAAACGTCAGACCTTAATCACTGAAGCTGTTTTCATCTACCAGTGAGCGCAGTCGACAACAAAGACGTACATCTGTAGAACATTTAGCACGAGAGCTGACTGAAGTTGTTGGTACTGTCCTTTATTGTGTTATCAACTTTTTGTGTGTGTAAGACTCCATTGGCCTCGACTTAATTTTACTCTTGTCTGTTTAATCCCAGTAAAAAAAGCTTTTTTTTAATTTAAAAACTACTGATTCATGCCATAAATGCCTTCATGCATACACGAGAAACCTGCCTTTAATGTACACGCTGAAGATGCTCATAATATTCCAACCTTTTTATTGTATTTTCTCCCACATGTTGCTTGTAAGAAGTTTGTCTTTCTTTATGTTCCTTCTGTTTCTGATAATGCAAATAAAATAAGGTAGGGTCGGTATTTCTTCAACTACAAAATACCCTGTTCTAACGACTTATTTGATTGTATGAAGCACATTTGGCTTTTATTTTGTCATACACAACACCTGTCTAATTTTAAGATATTACTTGATATTACAAACTGTATGCACTGCCCTTGAAACTGGACGAACTCTGTGCATCCAATTTTACGCATTTCTTCCACATAAAAAAAAAATATTTATTTATATATATATAAGTTAATATGTGATAAGAAATGGAAAGTTTCATGACCCAAAATGAGTAAAACCGGAGAGGAAGACGTCTGTGTGTTATGATATCCTATATGAGCTGACCTTTTGGAGCTGGGCAGTCTGATTATATCTGTTAACATTAAAGAATAACACACAGTTGGAAGCTGCACTTAATTGAAAAGCGGATCTATAGACTAAGCAGCTGTGCTCTGAAAGCAAACAGCCACTGAGCTCAAACTGTGAGTGTTTGATTATCCAGCGAACACACGGTGGGCTAAACAAACCGAGGAGGCAGAGTGGGTTACATTTGCTTATTCAGGCTTTATGAATGCATCCTGTCTCATTCTTCCATATCTCTCCCTCTCCTCTTGTCTTTCTCAACACTCAAATGCCTCCCTCTTCCTTCATCCCATCTCTCCGTCTCCCCCCGCCTCACCCCCCCATAAACAAACAGACAAATGATGTCATCACCGCCACATTTGGTTTATCTCACTCGACTGTCGACCCCCCACAGGAGACCCAAGTTGGATGGGAGGAAGTTGGAAGTCACAAGGGGGGTGTGGTGGTGGTGGTGGTGGTGGTGGTGGTGTGTGTGTGTGTGTGTGTGTGTGTGTGTGTGTGTGTGTGTGTGTGTGTGTGTGTGTGTGTTGCAGCCAGCAGATCTCGCAGACCGATGCAAATTGTGGTCTTATCCTCACAGCACCATAAAAGTATATTCTCAGCCCTACTTTCCCAGCAGCCCCTCTGTAAGGGCCATTGAACACACAAATAGCCATCTCATAATGACCAAATGGATTTATGGCCTCTTTAGAGCAGCTGTTTTCAAACCGCTTCTCTTGTGACATAGTCGGGAACAAGTATGAAAAAACAGTGTATATGTTGTATTGAAAAGAAAACTTAACTCTGCAGGAGCAAGGCCACATTCGGATCAACCGGAAGTGCTCAGTCTTAGCGGATTACTTTGAAATGTCACCTCTGTATTTCTACAGTTTACCATGTGGTCCTCGCGCTGCAGATGCAATTATTGCTGTTGTGATAACTTGAACAAAAGGGTTGTAAAATATAAATAATTTCCAGTGTTTTGGCGTCTGAGAAGCCTTTAAAATTTGCATATCTGTTACTCAATTGGATCGTTATTCATTGTCTCAAGCAGCACGCCCCTGCAGCCCTGCATGTTGTTTCAGTACCAGGCAGATCTTGATCTGAACACAGAGCCGAAGACTCATATTGGCTTTGGCGGAGCTTTGGAGTTTGTTTATGCACACAAATAGGACTGTGGATATTGTTCAATATCGCGTACGCTGAAATTGCTTTAAGAAGGGTGTGAAATGCAAAGCGATCCTTTCAATCCCTGTGTGTTAAAGGCCAATCTGATAAATTATTTCAGTTCAGCAACTTCCTGTGAATCCATACTAATAAAGATCTTTTGATAGTGAGATCTTTGTGAAAGCAGAAGTGGTTTTGCTGCGGTCGACCAGCAGAGTTCTGTTTTGTGTTATATAGCGTTATATTGTGTTCCACTCTCACTCCGTTTTCTGCCAGCAATGACACATTGTTATTTACCGTGTTGATAATCAAAATATATTGTGTGATGATCAGTTTTTGCATTGGTAGACTTTAAATGTCAGTTTCAACATGTCGCAATCTGTATTCTGCTATTTGAGGGTGGTGCTCAAGTTCCCACAGAGAAGCTGTTTCGCAAGTCAGTACGACATTTTCACTTGTGAAGAGTCGGTGAAACAATAATTTCACTTTTATAATACTTTTCAGTTAATTTTCCATGACAGAAAAATCACATTTATACACAAAATAAAAATAAAATACATGCATTAAATATCTGGAATGCCCCATTTCTTACAAAAAACTTACAACTTAACTTTTCCATATCGAATATTTCATTCAATCAATCTTCAATTGTATCGCGCCACTTTACAACAAACCCCCCCCCAAAAAACAGCTTTACTAATTGAGATTAATATTAATAATACTCAAAGTATAATAATAATTTTCTGTTTTTTTTTTAAACAAAAGACAGGCTGCCAACCAGACTAGGCTCATTTAGGTTCAGACTCTGGGAAAACACTTTCTTGACTTCTGTGAACCGACTGAACAGAAGTTCAAAGGCCTCTCTGAAGCCTCGACACTATATATGGCAGAATGACTTGTTATCATAAGTCTCGGTCTGCGTTGGTAATTTGAGCACCGGTCTGGGAATTTTTCTTTGTGTTGGTCCCCAGTTAGGTGTCCATTCCCACAAAAAAAAAAAAAAAATATTATGAGAATGCTACGCTTTTTGTGCCTTCGGTTAGTGTGGTAAATAGAAAAAAAAGAAAAGGCGTTGGCTTGTAAACTTCTTGTCAGATTGAGTAATGTAACCACGTATTAGTGGTTGAATGGACAAAGAGCTCTTTGGGCTACTTAAGAAAGATGTATGGGTGCAGACAGTGACCCGTCTGACCCTGCTGACCGACCGGCTGATGTTTAACATCCTCATTTGCATACGAGTTTCTAAATAAGTTGTAAACAAGAAAAAATGAAATAACAAACACTGACATTTTCCTCTTGTGGATTTAGTTTTTCTAATGCTGACACTTAACTTCTTCTACAAAAAGATATATTTCCACCTTTTTTAAATTCACTCAAACATTTCACAATAATAGCTGTTTTTGATAAAATGTGAATAAAAGTGGATTTCACAGTTGTCGGTTTTGACTGTATAAATCTCGCGCTTGTTACCGAGGGAGCATCAGATGGGGGTTTCCATGGTTACGGCATAACAGTGGTGAGGAATTCCTCGGTCGTAACACGGTAGGAAGCTCCTCGAGGAAAAAGGGGGGGGAATGGATGAGACTGAAAGGGAGAACGGGCTGGCTGGAAGAAAACAAAGTGAGAGAAAGGAGGAAAAATGAGGGAGATTAAAGAGAGAAAATGCAAAAGTTGTTTTCGGTTTAGTCATTATGAAATACTAAAGAAAACAGTTACCGAGCACAGAGAGGGCATGGAAAGTCAGGAGAACTGGGAAATGATCCCCCTCAAATGTCTGACTCATACACAGTCATGTTCTAATTAGAGGTATATAACTACAGACCGAGATGTTTGGGAAGCGCCGTGTGTCCCTGTGTCCTGACTGCAGAACCTATCGGCACGTGTATTTTTATGCTCTCAGTGAAGTATCACGGCCGCGTCATGTGCAGAATGCTGCGATGTGGGTTTGGAAGGAATATCTTACTTTACTCACATCACATTTGTTCCACCCTTCAGCCACGCGGGAGAACAGAGCAGCACTTTGTAGATGACACAACACAACTTGGTGTCGATCCACAACGGACCAACACATAGTTTAACCCTGGAGTGTAAAGGAACCATCTAATCATTGAAGAATAAGTTGAATTTATGACCAGCTGTGACTGCAGCGACTGGTAATGTGTTCACCTTGTGAGTCTGTGTGGGTGGGTCCGTGTGTCATGATCGCAAAATGTGGTCCTTGAGACACCAAACGCAGAAAGAGCTTTCACAGAAGCGGGTCTGAGTGCTCTGCCAGATGTTTTCAGATGTTCAGTCCGTCTGTGAGCAGATTCTGTTAGCGTGTTAGCATCACAACAGTGAAGGACACAAACATGAAGCTTGCAGTTGCAACATTGAGATGGAAATCAGGGGGCCCCTTCATACTGTACACCCCCCGACTGCAGCTGCTGTGATCCCATTTACATGATGGTCTCTAGTTCATCTATGAAAGTAGATGCAGAGATGTAAACCGTTAGCTGTCAAACAATAATTTAGCTGTAAATAACATATTATCTATAACAGCTCACATTTGCATTATGGGGTTGAATTTGTTAACACAGGTTATTCCACCCGGCTCTCTTATGTACTTACTTTGCACAAGGCTCATTTGATGGCTTGTTACATTCAGCTGCCTTTTTAAAGTATTTTTTCTCAGTAGATTCAATAACTCACCTGTAGTGTTGTCCATCAGTGCATCTGCCAGGTTTTGATATAGGCTACCTGTCTCTGAGATTTCTGCCTTTATCCCAAAACTAGAGCAGTGAATATAACCCAACAGCGACATGTATGAACAGAAACTGTGTCTTTGTTGTCTGTCAGTTATCTAGAGTCAAGGCTCAAGTTTTTCCCTTTTGAGTTTTTTAAATGTATTCGAATGCAAACAGGAAGCAACATTGAATTCCCATTAATATAAAATATATAGGAAAATGTGTTGTTTTTGTAGTTTTATGATCTTTTTAACGAGTGTGTGGCATGATGGTATTAAGCCTGTGTTCAATACTGCATCTCACACATGAGGGTTTGTACGTGAATTAAGTCATAAAATGAAACTGCAGCCTTATTGTCTGTGTACCTCCTCCTGAATCTGAGTGTTACATCATAACCTGCATGAGTCAGTTTGGTCTGGGTGGAAACCGATGAATGGAAACAGACGGGGCAATGCCTACACATGGACCAGCACATGCACGCACACACACACACACACACACACACACACACACACACACACATTCTTCCAGATTGCTCTATAGCAATGTACGAGACAATCCAGTAGCATTGGAAATACATCAACTGGCTGGGAGAACAGAGAGACGTAGTGTGTGTTCACGCTGATGTTACGCGTAGTCGTTAATTAATTTACCGTATCGTGGATGTGATCGAATATGTAATGTCGTGTTTCCACTCAGCTTGTCTTTATATGATCTTGGATTTTGCTGGTTGTGAAGCTGTTAAGTATTTAGTTACTTTACTAAACATCTGGATATGTCATGAACGGTAATGAAATCTTTAGTAAAAAAAAAAAAAAGGGAGAAGGAAAGAATGAAGACAACGAAGGAAGAGGGAAAAGGGCTAGAAAGGAAAGGGTGATGGAGGGATGGGTGGAAATGTTGAATAAATGAAGTGAGTAAGTAATAACTGGACAAAGCTTTGTGCAGAAAACTGTCATATATGGCGTCATTAGACCTTTGTGGAGGTCGGGGGATTTAAAATTAAGAGGTAGTCGTATACGTGTGTGTGTGCGGACTGTAAATAGAAGAGAACAAGAGGAGGTTTTGGTTCCTTTCATGTCTTTAGACCGGCTACATTATTAGAAGAGCCTCTCTGTTCCTCTGCTACCTGTCCACTGGAGCAGGACAGATAAATCAAGCCGGGTCGTTTGAAGTTGCGCGCTGACCTGCCCTCAAATATCTGCTCCGCTATCGCAACAGAAGAGCGACTGTTTTTACTTAAGGCGAGGCGGCCCACACTCCTCTGGCTCTTTATTAATCTGTCTGATAATATATGGTGCGGAGAGACAGGAAAATGAGAAGGGACAAACGCCAGATGACTCAGTCGTGAGGGCCGAGAAGAACAGCCGTGTAATTTTCAGCCACTGCAACAGTTCAGCTCTGACAGCTGAAGATAAAAGTGTAAGAACTTGGAAACAAAGGAAAGCTTTTAGCATCCAACATTGCTCGGCTGTCAAATTACTCAAACAAAAACCCTCCTTTTAAATTTAATACATTCATTATTTACGTTGTATCTGTGTGCTAAGCTAGGAACATGTAGCTCTGTAGCTTCCAAAACTTCTATTTTCTCACTATGTTTCTTTCTCCTTGACATTTTTTTGTGTCAACATTATACATCAGTAAATTTGTTCATTGAATTTATTTTATCTGTTTACTAAACACTAACAAAGGACAATGGTTGACTTCTGGAGCTAGCTATAGCCTAGCTACATTTCATCAGCAGTCCTTAGGCAGGCAAATCCACAAAATAATAATGAGTGAATTTTACCGTTGTGGAATAAATTAAGTTTATCTAATCCGATCTAATCTAACGGTATCAGATACGGAATTTCAGAAAGGTGTACAGGGAATAAAACATTGCATCATTCAGTAAATAATCACTGAAAGGAGGGGAAAAAAGCTCTCTAAGCTAGCTAGCATGCAAGCTCAAATGCTACGTTCGAATCATTTGCTAACAGGACAATATTTTCACACAGTTTCACACAGATTTTGTAGCCTACCATCGACTCCTGTCTCATAACTATCTGATAACTATTCCTCTGTCGTGGAGCAGTTTATGCTCCCACAAGTGTTAACTAATATGTGAAGGGTGCAACATGGCTAAAAAGCTGCGGTAGCTCCCTCTATGTTGGATTAACCTTGCTCTTGTTTCCAAAACGGATTGGTCAATGATGGACCTGATGAGAAAAAAATAAGAAAAATTTAAATGAAATTATTTCACTGTGAAATGTTGCACTTATAACTTATATTTACTAAACCAGTCTAACTTTGTGTCAAAATGTGCAAGTCACTGATGAGTCGACCGTGTAGCTGCATTAGTTTAAACACAAAATAGCGAGCTAAACATTTTCTTACCGGTATGTTGAAATTGAAACACAGGCCAATGTGTCTCCCTAAAAACCATGTGCAGTAGGCTATGTTGTAACAGTGCATGAAGAAAGGTCAGATACAACGTCAACACAGAGTCAAAAAAATATGTTTTGGAGATATTTTGTACATCTAAAAAAAGTCCCCTGTTGGGCAACGAACACCTGATTCATTTTTCCCGTGGCGTCCGCCCAGCTCGTCATTTCCAACACATTTTGAAATACGTGCAGTTTTGTCACCCATGAATTAGCAAATGCAGTGAAAATGAATGTAAGCAGTTTTCTCTGTCACATCTGGGTTTGATACACGAGAATAGATGAGCTCAGGGAGAAAAATATTGGAAAGAATTCACCCAGTCATACCCCACACACACCGATCCCAATCAAAGCCACTTATTTTAGATGGTGGTGAACCAAATCTCTGGCTCTGCATCATATGTTGTCATTCGTTTTTTTTCCCTTATTACAGCCTGTAAAACGTCTTGATCGTATCAGCTGAACCCAACTGATCCGTGGAGAGCTTTTTTAGTATTTGTTGTGTAGAAAAGTTTAAGAACCCAACACAAGATTGGATGCATTAGAACGTCTTAAGAGAGTTGTTACATTGTGTTCAGGGGGGAAAGACGCAATGATTCACCACTTTTTTTTCACATTTGGGAGACCTTTGAATCACTTTCCCCACCATAGATGGACATGAGTCTGCTGCTCTGCTTGTTTGTGTGTGTGTCTGTGTGTGTGTGTCTCAGACGTTGCACCGTTACTGCTTTGTTTTCTGAAGCAACACACGTCCACTTTAAAATGACACTCATTCAAAACAAACGTCTCGCTTTGCCCACCAACTACGATTCATCTCAATTATTTCACCAATGAAATAAATAAAAAAAAGACAGGAAACCGCTGTGAACCTCCACGTTGGTCACCAAAAATGTTATGTCACAAGTAACCGTTTAAACTCTAAGGGATTATCAAAACATTATTTCCTCAAAATTCGTGACCGCGTGAGCCTGAAATAGACGGTTAATACAGAACAGCTGCTGTACAAACATTCTGTATGACGTGCTCCTTTTTTTTTAATCCCAGGCTGGAAATTGACTCCAAAAGAAAGAAAAACACTCAACGCTATCAGCAGACTGAAGCTGCTGTTACAACTGATTTTAATGAATTAGATATCTACAAATGTGATTTGGATTAGTCTGTGATTGAAGTGCATAGTTATGTTTTCCAAGAGAATCGGAGAATGTGAGAATCGGCCCGCCCCAAATGGCACCACGAGCTGACCTCAGAGAACTGCCGACGGCTTCACCTCGAATGACACGTTACCCTGCGTCACCTCACACCACTATAATCCCACTATACTTGAATATTCCAACTGCAGCTCTTGTTCAGCAGCACTAACAATCAGAGAAACAACTAATCTAACAAGAAGGGTCCACTCGCTTTGTAGTAATAGTTGATATGTGGCAGGCTTAAGACCAGCAACACAAAAGCTGCTGTTTGTTTCAAAGTAACAGTGGCGGCTCGCGCTGTAAGGTTGGAATAGACTCTGCTAGCATCAGTCATATCAGAACTGGGGCGGTGGTTTCATTGGAAAAGATATTTTCTCCTCCCAAACGCCTTTTTGCCAGGAAAGACATTGAGACAATCCATTTTATGAAACAAACAATCTGGCGTGTCAGGTTAGAAGACGAGTTGATGAAGGCAAATTGTAACACCTATTAATTTAAGTGTATAATGCTCACTGGTATTTTCTTTCTTTCACACATCACACTTCTATCTGTTCCTGGCCAGATTCCCGGGCCTGCTCACACACTTTCGCAAAACATACTCCTCTTCAGCTGATAGAATTTCGAGCAAACATCTCCTCCAACTGATCCATCCCTTATATCATTGTTTTATCTCACTGACGCAAACACAGACTAATAAAAATGAGTAGTTCGGTCATCAATTTGTCATATTTTGTCTTAATTGTGTTTATTTCCATCTCTCTCATTGAATTATTGCACTTATTTATATCCTAAGCTCACTCCCACGCTGTGAGTGGCCTGCTATTACAGGACGTTATCGCAACGGGTTATCAGAAGTCCTTAAAGCCGAGGGTTCACAGACACAGATGCACTTCTTTTGAGGTAACGTGAAGTTTTATGCTCATGCAAACCAAATTCAAACATTCAGAAACCTGGTAGAACTTGTTTTATAGCTTTAATATACACGTATATTGTTTGATAATTAGAGCGATCCAGAGATCTGTGCACATCTGGCATCAGCGCGCATCTCGTATGTGTTTCAACTTGAACACATTCAGTGGAAACGGCCACCCCTGCCAACCACAACACTCCACCCATAACCATCCATGCAGCCACACAGGAGGATCGCACTGACGTTTTGGTGCTGAGGTCGGGTAGTGAGTCAAAGTTTGTCCTTTCCTTTCAATGTCTTTTCTCTCACGCATCCGTTTTTTCTTCCCTCTCTTCTGCTTTCCATTGGAAGTGCTTCTTCCTCTTGCTCCTTTATTTGCTTTCGTCAAGATCATTCTCACTTCTCCTTATTGTCTCTCCTGTGCGTCTTTCGATCGCTGTCCACACCCATTGTTTCATCCATTGTCTCTTCCTCTCCTCGTCTGTAATTCACTTTCACCCTCCTCCTCCTCCTCCCTTTGCTCGGTGACCGCAGATGATCTGAGAGCCGCCATGTTTTCATTCATCCCCTCAGCTGAGACCCTCTAATCTCACTATCTGCCTCACAGTCAAGATAATAAGAGATGCTCGGTGTGGTCACTTCAAGTGTGTGTGTTTGTGTGTGTGTGTGTACTGTAACTCTGCATGTCACACCCAGTTAATACATCATTATAACTGCAGGATTGGATGTGGTCCTAATGGAGTTACAGAATGCGTGTGTGCGTGTGTGTGTGTGTGTGTGTGTGCGCGCGCGTGTGTGTGTGTGTGTGTGTGTGTGTGTGTGTGTGTGTGTCTTCCCAGAGAACCATCACATCACGTGTTGGCCATTAGCCAACAGAGATAACCGTGTAATTAGCCTTCTACTGGGGTTGCTAGGCAGAAAACAGATCTCCCCGTTGGGAGTTCCCTCACATCAAAGATAAACAGCTGCTGTCCTAATTTGTCGTGTTTTATCTTCTTTCTCCTTTTTAATCTGCTCGTTTCCTCCCCTTCGCCCTTGATTTCTCTCCCTCTCCCTGTCCCTTTTCTTCCTCTCTCGCTCCGTTTCTTTGTTTGGCTTCATCCTCTCTTCAGTAAACAAACAGAGACAAACCGTTTCCGCAGCCCAGACGATCTCGACCTGATCTGAGAGCGATACCCACTGTATCCACATCCACTGAAGCTGGACATGAAAGGATTGATTTATTAATAGAACACATTAGGGTTGGGTACTGTTCACATTCAGTACCTATAGGTATCTTTATTGGGTACATTACTCTCTATATAATAGATAAGTCACCGAATACAACCGACATTGCTTCAAAGGAGGACGCTGTTTAAAGTCCTGGAAGCTGCTGAAGAAGTTGATGTGATGTCATGCGGGACAAGGACATGGACAGCTGTATGTTATCCCACTTTTACACCCAATTTTTTTTTCAGACGGGCGAACCTGCTAAAAATAGGCGTTAACTCTTCATTTCTTCAGGAGGCGAGTTTGCATTTCTGCTGTTTGTTCCTCTTGTGTGTCCCGTTCGTCATCACTTATGCACCAAGAGTACAGGGAAGAGTAGAAAATATCAGATCATTTACCTCATCAGAGTACACCCAGAAGACATAAAACTTTATTTAACAAGTCTTAATCAATGATTTTCTGAATTAGTCATGTTGTATACCTTCAGGAGCTCATAACTGAAATCTCTAAGCATTGACAGGTCTCGCTTCGGTCTCATCTCTGCTGAGAGGTGCACGCGTAACACCGATCAGACAGCTGACAGGCTCAGACCACAAACAACTGTTACCTTTTCAACATCTTTTCACCTTAGTCTCTCTTTCAAACTCAACGCAGAAGAAAGGTATTTAAATTCAACACACGTCATGGCATCACGGCTGAAAAGGAGATTCAAATGAACATGTTCAAGCACGTTAGACAAAAGCCTTCAGGTGTCTTTTTGTTATAAAAAGCAGTTTCTTTTTGGAGACTGCGTAACGATTACATTCAGTTCGCTGTTCACTAAATATAGCTACTCGTTTCATGAGCGCACTCTTTTAGCACGTTCATGCTCGATAGAACCAATGTGAGTCAGTCGGTACCCAGCCCACCCGATCACACACTGCTGTGTTTAACTGTCTTTAACTGCAGGACTCTGACCCAAATGGACTCTGAGAAGGACCCCATGCCTTCACATGACGCTCATCACGCAGGAATCCTCTAATTGTCCCACATCATGTCGACATAATGAACTAAAGTCTTTGCTCATGAAATCACCAGGCTTTCACCCGGCAGCACACATACGTTTATGCACGCTCACGCACGGACGGCGTAGCCGCCGCTAATGAGCATAATTGCGCTGACCTAAAAATCATCACGCCGCCCTCACGAGACTCTCGTTTACAGATGACAGCAGATACAGAAGGGAATTGAGACGATTAGCAGGCGAGCGAGGAGGAGGAAGAGAGAGACCGAGCGCCGTGGTACAGTTGTACTTGGCAGCGTTTCTGGGCGAGCAGAGGGCAAAAGAATAGAAAGAGCATGAGAACGAAGCTCGGTTTTCTCCCCTTGTGGGGCAGGAAGTTTGCCAGACTAGCTCCGTTCTATGCACAATCTGTATATCAGTCCCTCACCACCTCCTCCTCCTCCTCCTCCTCCTCCTCCCTCTCTCACTCTCTTTATATTCAGAGATGTATCTTCTCCTCAGTCACTTCCTCTGCTCTCACCTCCTCACCCTCCTCCTCTCCACCCCTTCTCTAATTTCATCTTCCGCCTGCCCACAATCTCTCCCTACCACCTCTTCATCAGTCGCAGATAGGGAGTCAGTTAAGTAACGGCCGCCAACTTTTGCTGTGGTTAGATTTTCAGGAAAGACGGCGTGTAATATTGAGATTTTGATATCACTTTTGAGCAGCTTGGTTTTCTCTCATGAGATGCCAAAACAAGGGAGACAACATCCTGTTTTCAACGGACACGATAGCAAACATTTATTTTTTTCCCCCAGTCGCCGAGCAAAGAGGCTGCAAAATCTCAATGATTTAGCATTTCTGTACGTTAATCTCGCTTCCAGCTAAGACTTAATCTCCCTTTGAGTTTCACTCCAACATGATGTCAGCGAGAATGTGAGAGCCTGTCGAGAGGCCGAGAGCCGTTCACGGTTCATTTGTGACGCTAAAGGCTTTATGAATCATCGCCAGAAACAACAAACCGAAGACTCCCTCGCTGTGTTGTCTTAAAAGACTCAGATCCCACTGTGGGTCATTAGATTGGTAGGGGGAGGGGGTGGGGGGTTCATATATGTAAGTCTTGTATCAACAATGATTTGAGGTCACACAGACAGAAGAAAGACGGAAAGGATAGTGAAAACAATATGTTTTATGGATAAGCGAGAAGACAAAGGGGATTTTAGATGACTCGCTCCTCACCACAAACACATGTCCGAGCTCCTGGCATTCATCTTAAAATAATACTAAAGAAGAAAATGAAACAGTTCAGAGCATGTAGCTGGCTTTAAGAGATAACACTAAACAAATCAAATATTATCAGTCTGCACAAAATGGAAAAACATGAAGCTCCAGGTGGAGGAAACGTCCCTAAATTTAGCTTGAGTCATGAGGTTTTCACATGGTAGCAGCATGGCCTCCCTCTGGTTTTCAGATGGTTACAGAAAAAATAAATCTGGAGAGCATAAGAGCCCCTTAGAACTGTGTTTTCATCTGCATGTATTCATCACTTGTTCTCCTCACGGCCGGCGAGGGGCGGTTTTCAATATCTCTTCACATCGAAGCAGCTGACTTTCCTCCATTCCTCTGCCCGACCGCCGCTGCGCTCATGCTCTGTCATTTAACCGTACCACACTGGGGAAAAGCCTTCTATTTGATGGGTCTACCTCTGTGTGTGTGTGTGTGTGTGTGTGTGTGTGTGTGTGTGTGTGTGTGTGTGTGTGTGTGTGTGTGTGTCTGTGTGTGTGTGTGTGTGTGTGTGTGTGTCTGTGTGTGTGTGTTGATGCGATCCTCCCCGAGGGAAGGGAGGAGCAAAGTTTTTGAGTCAGATAGGACGCTGCGCCAACTGAAATGCATGCAAAGAAATGTCCACAACCGAAAAATATTCAGCTCAGCAGATTAACTTATCTATCCAATAACTTTGTTGCCATGGCACCAACATATCCGCACCTCAGTTTGATTTATTGTGGTATATTGTTTTTTTCTCATTCACCGTTTCAGTCAAGGGGGCCAGATAATATTAACAATTCCTCTTATTCTTAATGAAGAACCAATATAGACTCAATTTCTAGATATTTGGTTGACTTTGGTTGTCATTGTGATGGAAAATGTTGTATGAATAGTAGTTAACATCTGTGGCGGGCGGCACAAGAACCTGCAAACGCAACACTGACGGCTCATTGCTTAATGTTATGAAGCTGATATGACAAATGTTATTTAGCAGACAGTCGTGCTGTGTTCACTCTCTTTGACCCTTTTTTACACCAACTCCCGGGAGAAACGTTTGACTTTTTAGCTGTGAAATGTGTTACTGCATCATCAGCTTGTCAGCTAACTGTGACGCATGACGGATACGTATGCCCCATTTCCGCTGCATGTTAAGGCTCAGTTCAGCTCGACTCTTGGTACAGTTCTTCTTTCTGTTGTTCCTCTGGCAAACGTAACGGATTGTGCCTGACATCTGGTACCTGTTGGAGTATCACCTCGGCCGGGGGTCCGAGCGAGCTGATCCACTGCTAGAAAGTGGAATGAAAACACTGCAGACCGCTGATTGTTTTGAGAGAATCCTCTCTTGCGCACCGAGCAGGCGGCGTTGTCTCGTCAGCTACGCTCTGATGTAGGCTTTCCTGAATTCTCCTGATGTCTGTGTGTTTGTGTCGCATCGACAGCAACGTCACAACAATTTTTTGCTGTTGCTTTGAAAATCGAATATGAATCTCTCCTACGCATGGGCGCTAAATGCAGTGAAAAACCAAAACACAAAACACCATTCTCCAAGACGTACCTGGTATCATAAGGGCATTGAGTTGAGTTGAGTTGGGCTGATCCGTACCAGCAGAAACGAGGCTTTATGTGCTTTTGCCTTATCAGAGCTTTTTTGGCTGAAAATTCCCCTTTGAGAGGGTTCAGACTGAACCAGAACTGTGAAGTGGAGGCAGTTAAAAACTTAAACAGACAGCTGAAAGACAATAACACACTCCTTAACAGTAAAGGAAATTGCAGAGATGGATGATGACTCAAAATCTTCACCAGAACTCTCCATTGTTTCACGGGTCAGCTGTGATCAACCACATTTCCTTCGCAATGACTATTAACAACATTTCAAATGCTTGCTGACAAGCTGTATTCTCATGTTTCTCGTCTCCTTCATTTTTGTTGTGGAGACGTCCACCGTCAAACGATGAGCGGCAGGTTATGAAGTAAGATCAAAGCTGTGCTGAAACCAGACTTATTCTTTAATTGGACAGATAGACAGGACAAAAAAGGGAGTGATGGTGAGATAGAGAGACGGTGTACGGACATAAATATCAGATGAGAGTCAGATAAGGGGAGCTTCCCCCTCATTTGACCTCTGTGAGCGAATGGCAGCTGTTTTTCAATGAGCTCATATTGGTGGAAGCCCAGAATTTGTCATGTCTGCCTGTGTGTGTGTGTGTGTGTGTGTGTGTGTGTGTGTGTGTGTGTGTGTGTGTGTGTGTGTGTGTGTGTGTGTGTGTGTGTGTGTGTGTGTGTGTGTGTGTGTGTGTGTGTGTGTGTGTGTGTGTGTGTGTGTGTGTCGACCTACCAGAGTGGATTTCTGGGCGGTGAGTCACAGCGAGTGGAGATTGCAGAGTCAGGCAGATACATATCCCAGCGTCCCCGAGCAAAAATACACCCCCTGCCTACACACTTGGAGATTTAAGGGCTCCACCTCGGTAGCAGATGTCGGACGCTGCACTAGTGTGGCTGTCTGTGCCAACTTTTTTACCATCAAGAGTCTCGCTCATATCCTGAGGGAGGATCTAGCTATACTACTACGGTATTTACAGGTATAGGACATGTTTTACTCATCATAGGACACTTTATAGATAACTTATTTCATACGTTGGACACATTTTGAAACCAAAAAAGACCCCAAAAAATAAAGGCCCGGTCTCCAACAATTTGAGATGTGATCCTTATAAAAAAAACAATAAAGGGAAGACAAAATACCTTCACAACATGCAAATGATAGATAGATGACTAAACATTTTCCTTTGAAGATAACAAAGGTATTTTCTAGCTGTGACATGCTGAGAGGCATAAATCAAATGATGGCTGGACAGACGAGGTGATCGGACCTTTTGATGATGCATCAGGTCTGATGACTCGTCCCCACGTTTGGCAGCCTTTGAGCAGACGTTATGAGCGTCGAGGTTCACCAAAGATATTTATCTTAATCAAGTTGAGGCTGCGACTTCACCACAGTGATTGATAACAGAGCCAGATAGCAGGTATATTTGCATCCACTATCATTTTGTAGCATAGATACACTTCATCACAATCAAACACTCGAGGGCCCTGACAAGTTGTAGACGATTAAGTGTAATTAAGAGGTATGAGCCTTTAGCGAGTCACAAAACAGATTGGATCAAGTCATTGCTAGTGGTGATGACCGCAGACAGTGCTGTCAGACTGGACGGACAGCTGGAAAGTCAGTCTGGTGTTTTTACAATAACATCATCAGCTAAACTTGGCGATGTTCGTCACGGGAGCCAACATGTGAGGCGGGAGGTGCGTGTATGTCACCTTTTTTAGATATGAGAAGATATGAGAAGTTTTATAATCACAGACATTCGACGAAGACATTTTTTAGATGTCTGAAGCAATTGTTGGATCAGAATTCATCATTCTGTTGTGCTTACGTCATTACTTTTTGGATGGAAAATTGTCACGTCAGTTATTTAGTGATTACAAAAGAACTAGAAAATCACCAAATACACACACACACACACACACACACACACACACACACACACACACACACACACACACACACTGCATAGACCTATAGACCTATAGAGCCGCTATGGCTCACATGTTAGCAAGCTGTTGCCTACTTACACATGTAGAAGACTCAGAGAAACATTGGTAAACATATATTAGCATAAGTCGCAGTTTGGATTCTGGCAACTTGATGATGAACATTTACTCTTTCTTCAGTTTTTCTTTTCCCTCCTTGACTATATTCTAAAAAAACGAGCTTAGTCTGTAGTCGGTAGAACTTTTCTTCTTCAGCTTGCCACCAACTATGTCCAAAGTTGACTATTTGTGCTTGTGTGTGGCTCAACCCGAATTTAACTTATCTGACAGAAGCCTCCCCTTTTATATAGGCTTGCAACCAGGAAATTAGGAATGCACAGGCTCGTGCATCCCTCCAGTGGCTGGGGAGAAACCTGGACAGTTGCCTCAGGACACTCAGGAGGTGGGGATCAAACCGCCACCCTGTGATCAGAAAACGACACGCTGTACCTCAATCTGTAATAATCTGCCGTTGGAAATAGTCCCCAAGAAATGTACTGTTTTCTCCTGTTCTCTTTAGATGACAGCATCCAGCTGATTTAAGAATCTACTTAGCCTTTAATATAAGTTTTACGATTAGCAGGAACAAGCAGGCTTCAGAAAATGCTGATCAACAGAGAAAAACATTTGTTGGTTTCGGTCTTTTCCGTAGGATTTGCTGACAATAAGGAAAATATGCGATGATACTAGTCTTTAAAGCAAAAGTCTTATCTCCAGCTCAGGTTGGGCGCCGTCTGGAGATGAGACCCAACAATCAGCTTTCTTTATCCAGGACTTACATTGTCTTGTTTTCTTTGTTCCTACTTGAAGGTAGTGTTGTTTGAGATTGCCATTCTTATACAGTAAACGCCTTATTACTAGACTGCATGATACCTTGCACGCGACTTGTGGCACATCATTTCCCTTAATCCAGACCAGCACTGGGATCATGGTGACAGCACACTAATCTTTCATTCATTTATGCAACTTTATCAAGTGAATAATGCTAACACTATTAGTACTGATTAGCCCACTCAGGTAACGCTACTAGAGCCTTGAAAATGCTGCTGTGGCTTCAGTTGTTATAATACTTTTTTACTTGCTGATCACCCATAATCATTTCCCCAGTAACCTCCGCAGGAAACTCGTGGGTAATGTGACGGCTCAACATGAAACCTGTGTTGTTTGTGTTAGACTGTACTTTACTCAACTTTTCTAAGTCAATACAACGTCATTAAAAGGAAGAAAAAAAAAACAATATTTGGATGGAAACTCAGCTCAAAAGACAGACATAGATTATGAAGTCACTGTCCCGGGTCGGGCCGCTCTCTGTGGTAGATAGAATCATGGAATCAGAATTAGATTTCTATTAGTATTCCAGAGCTGCTTCTATTTCTATAAAGGGACTCTCTCTCCACTTTCTACAATTGACGTCCCAGCTGTGGCACATGGATTCCTACGTGTGTCTAATGATAATGTCTTAAACACCGGACTGGACCGACTATTTCAAGATTTTTAACTCCATATGGTTACGCTGTACAGTTTGTGCGTGTGTGTGTGTAGCGCTTCCTGTTGTGTTTGTTTGTATGTTGCCCGTCTCTGTAAACAAAAGCAGAGCTGCTCCTCCATCTGCACCATCATTACATGACATCACCTGCAGTCAGGGCCTCTATTACAACAAGAAGAGGCTCCCTCTTCTCTTCCCTTTCGTCAGCGTGGACGCAGTCTAATGCGCCGTCGGTGCAAAGCGCTGATCCAGCCTCTGATTCATGCCGGAGGAATGGTGAACTTGAGTGCGGGGCTGCTTTGTGGTGGCTGCATGTCAGGTACTCTGAGTGCACATCAGATGAGTGTTGACAGAAAAACCCAGCCAGGTGATCGTATGTGGGGATGAATCACCGTCTGGCTCTGCCCTGGAACGAGGACAGAGGGGGAGATGAGGATGACAAAAGGAACCCGTACTCACTTGTTTCTTTTTGCTTCTTCTGGCCTTGTTTTACCCACTTTTGTCTCGTCTTGTCTTTTGCTGAATAAGCCAGACATAAAAGGTTTGGAGTTACACAGAGATGTTTATCTCTGTGTTTATCCCCTTTATCGTCTTTCCTCCTCCTTTATGCACACAGACACACAAGATGATTGTTATAATGAATAGTGTATTGTTTTATAACTTTGGACATGAATGAGTAGAATACCCCCTGGTCACCTTTAACACGTGATCATTGCCATTGTCTTATATGCTGTCACCATAATAGACTGTGGCATAACATTCTCAGATCTGTTGTTTCACATTATGCTCTATTGTTTATATTCTCGTGTTGCAATCACAAAATTGTTTCCACATGTGGAACTTCGAATGCACATGTGAGAAAAGCTCATTGTGAATGAACATTCCCGTGAGAAAAAGTCTTAGTCTACTTGTGTCAGTTTTTCCCTGTTGTATCGAACGTGGCGTCGAATATCAATATTTTTCATGGTATTGTGCCAAAGTTAAAACAGTAGCTACTTGTGTGGACCTTTTGTCAAGATGCCCCGTTCACATTTGACATTTATTTAATGGAAATGGTTCAGTTGCATGTGAAAATGTTGGGAAATGTGGATTTAAGACGTGAAGAGGCAAATGTTGTGTGTTTTAATGTGATTTCATATGATTTCATGTGCCTTGTTTTGCTTCCACATGGGGAGGTTCCAATCTTCAAGTGGAAAAAGTCAATCAACTATGAAAAGACGTAATTCACATGTGAAAATGTACGTTCATGTATGGAAATAGTCACAAAAATGTGACATTATTTTCCTTTCCCATGTGAAAATGGCCAAATAGCCAGTGTTATTTTTCCACGATGGTCTTGAAGGCAACATATTTTGTCATCCGGATGACACTTTGCATTCTTCCGCATGGGATGGTAAGAATGTAGGCAGGAAATTTGCACAAAGGCAACACAAACAAAAAGTGAACTTGACCTAAAAAGAGCTGGGGCTGCCACTGTTGAGGGGATGTGGTCTGACATGGATCAGACAACAGTAGTTTAAAAATAAAATAACAATTTACAGAAAATGTTGTGATATGTATTGATGTGAAATGACCTGCGTCACGATATGAGATTCTCGTCTCACCACACAGCCCTGTGCTCATATAAATGAGCTTTTTCCAACCTTGTTCACAGAAGTATTTATATTTGCCAATTGTAAACCTCAACTTCACAGCTGTCCACCCAAACCGTGCTTCCAGCACCACAAGCAGGTGATAACACACTCGATCCTCATCACACAAGCCTCCTAGAACTGCTCTGGAGGGTTTGACACCATGTTTTCTCCCCATAAATCCGTCTGGAGATGTCCCAAAAATGAAAACAAACATTTAATTCTATCTGCACGCTATCATTTCTTTTAGCTGTAATAATAACACTTGAAAACCACGGTCGTTTTTGTAATGAATACGTCCAAATCTGACGCTATCATTTGTGGAAGGAAGGGAAACACACACACACACACACACACACACACACACACACACACACACACACACACACACACACACACACACACACACACACACACACACACACACACACACACACACACACACACACACGCAAGCAGACCCACATGTGTTTCGGGCAGGTTGGGGGTAAGTGCAACAGCTGTGTAAGATAACGCAAGCATCCAAAACCACATCAGTGAATGCTGTAACACACACACATGTACACACAGCTGCGTCTGGGTGCATCTCCCGCTGCCGTGTTAACGTCCAGCTCATGTTAATAAGACGTATGTGTCCTTATCCTGTTGCAATCAGTTGTCTGGGATCACAAAAGGCTTATGAAAACATCCATTACCTACAAAGCACCTAGTGATCCTCACAGTAACAATATGCAATCATGCAGTCCAAAGTCTCCTGTGAATCTAATCATGTTCGATTTGAGGGAAATAAATCAGGATATTTCCAGAGCATCAGTGGACTTGTGTAATTACTGATGACCACAGCCATGCTGTGGAACACACCCTGCCCTGCCCAACGGCTTGCTCAACCCAGCTGTGGTGTGAGCAGATGTGTGTGCGCGCGTTTGTGTGTTTTGCATTATTTTTTTCTGCTTGAGCTGAGAAACCAAGAATGGACGTGATTTCATGGACGACATGCTTTCCGTGTCTGTGGTGTCAGTTATACACTTCATCTCCATGTGTTAGTCCAACAGCAACATTTAGATTTCAGCCTCTCTTGAGTTGGCGTCATGAAGTTGACATAATGCGAATGGTAATCCGGTTAGAAATGGTGAAATTGTCTCTGGAACTGTAACTCTAGACAAGGTCAAAGTAGTTTTGAATTCAGAAAAACAATAATTAACAAAGGCATTATTAAATGTTTCTTCACAATTACTTCTGCCTCACAGTAATGCAGTTATAATTGCCTTGACCGCGGCTTTAGATCTAACTCCTCGTCTCTTGCAGGCGATATTAAAACTGCAGTTCGGAGAGGTTTTGACTTGAAAGCGACATAATAATGTTGCCTTTCCTGAGCAGACTCTTGACTTCTGACCCTCTGTCGGGAGTCAGAGGGGTCAGCACACTGCAGCCCTGGTTTATTTGCCTGGTTCTCCAAACATCCGAGACAAATTACTGAGTGTGCATGATGTGTGTGCATGTGCGTTAACGTGTGTGTGCATGGGTGTAACACTGTCTTATCATAAATTACTCTCTGAGATAAACAGTGGAGGCTCGAGAGGGGTTAAAACGGGCTATTCAGCAAATGGATGAAGCCTGTTGGAGTGAGCTAAAGGTAAACAATTTGAACCTGTATGGCTTCATTTTGTTTCAGTCAAGTATATCTGTACAATACTGAACAACCCCAATGAACGCAGATATTAAATGATCTTATATGTGGAAAGAAACATTGAAATTGACATGGCTTGATGATTTAACTTTTAAAGAAAGTTCCAGAAATGGAAATTCAGTCATTATCTACTCCACCCCATCCAGACAGAAAGTCAGGTGAGATACGTAGCCAACAAAACATTTCTGGAGCCTCACAGCAAGGCATTCTCCTAAACAACTCAAGTAGACAGGGACTTGTTTTAAAAATGAAAGGGAATAAAACAAAAACAAAACAAAATGGCTCCATACAGCTCACCTATAATCCAAGTCTCCAGGAGCCTTGATTTGAACAGACACTTGGCGCTTGGTCAAGCTTATGAAAACACCTCAGAAGGTGTGCATGCTAAAGCTTTAGCGTCGTGGTTACAGTGAAGATTTCAGCTTTAAAAAGAGTGGGAATATAAGATATTTAAACATTTTAGGCTCATAATTCCAGCAAGTATAATCTTAATTTGTCCACAGCCGTACTAGCAGCTCTTCAGGCTGTACTGAAGTGTAGCAGTGCTTTGTGCTAAATGTGCCAGTGTGCTATCAGGGTGACAAACGCAATGCTAAAACATTGATGGTATTCACAGTTACTATCTTACATTACTGTGTTAGCAAGTATTTGTATATTAGTTTTGCTCAGTAAGCTTCAGTCTGAAACGACCAGCTGACATTAACATCTATAGACGCCACCGTCGCTAAAAGTTAGTCAAATATACTTTGTACTTAAATTCTGAGTTAACTGTGACTCACAAAATCTGTTTTGTGAGTGTTAAGTGTTAATGGAACACAGTGATCAAGATAACTGATTACAACCATGTTTAGTCTCCGAGAGAATGACTAATTAGGTATCTAGTCACTGTTATGAGTTGATTGAGCCATAGATTTAATGATTTGTTATTTTTAGTCAACTGTATCCAAGAGGCGCTCCATAGATCATCATTACACACTTTGGACATTCGACTAAACCATTAGTCACCGTGGCAAAGAGCTTCATATCTGGACATAAACATGGAGGACACCGACCTCGTGAGTCATGATAGATGAAAGATTTCAATGAAGGACAGCAGGTCTGTGTTTATTAGTCCCGACACACACACACACGTAAGGGAGCGGCTGACGATATGGAGGGGAGACTCCAAGGAAGTGTGTGAGGAGAGAGCACTGGGAAAGAAATGCTTCCTTTGAGACAGCTAGAGGAGAACGTCGATGGCTGTTTCGTGCCCGTGTGGTGAATCTGCAACAGTAGCAAGCAGCTGGTGAGCTCAGCGTAGCAAGAAGGCTAAAAAAGGGTGAAGAATGCTGTTCTGATCCAAAGATAACAAAACCTGCCTGTTTTAATCACTTTCTCAACACTTTATCTGAAAAAATTCCGACATTTAACTCACATAATTGATTTTAAACACGTTCTCATCTCTCCACACTGATCTGATGTTACCGTCTTCATATAAATACATGAAACAGACATTTGTATTCATTGTTTTTCACTGTTTGAGGTTCAACTGTCACCTTTTTTAATTGCATCATATCGTGTACCCTCGTGCAATGATAGAAAAGACTCCGATGGATTTATCTTGATTAACCAACTCCTAATAATCACATTATATTAGTGGGTGGAAACAAGCATTCAGTTGCATTTTCCTTTTAACGATTTCTCAAAACATTGTGATGCATTTGGATGAAAACACAGTGAATGTGTTAATTACTAAGCTTTAGAGGTTCTGGAAGATGGATTTTGTCACCATCGACAGAAAGATGTATGCTGGCTGTTTTCCCCTGATTCCAGTATTTAAAGCTAAGCTAACCTCTGTACCATTATTTGACAAACAAACAGCAATCAGTTGTCATCTAAATCTCAGGAAGGTGGTTTGTCTCTATATAATATGATGAAAACACAACAGTGTGATAAAGTTGGTTTAAAAATATGTATATAAAGAGAGTGAGAGAAAGAAAAAATACAAGAGTTTATTCAGACATAGCTTCCCCATGAGTGAATGTCGAGAAAACCATGGGTCACCATTCAGGCTGTGTGTGTGTGTGTGTGTGTGTGTGTGTGTGTGTGTGTGTGTGTGTGTGTGTGTGTGTGTGTGTGTGTGTATGTCTGTGTGTGTGTGTCTGTGTTTGTGTGTGTGTGTGTGTGTGTTTGGATGGACTACGCCCCGCTAGAGACTCTCATAAAATATTTGACCACCAGCAGGAGTCACAGTCTGAATGACCGTCATCATCATCATCCCTGCTGTGTTCTCTGCCCACTGACTGGCCTTTGGCAGTGCATCCAAACACACACACGCACACGCACAATGTCATCCTACTCTTGTACTTTCTCAGATTTTTTGCCCTCCATCATTAAACACAATCACCGTGTTAATCATTCCCTTCGTTCGTCTGTCAGATTGACTCTCTCTGGGCCTGGAGGAGTATTTCACTGGAAGTCTAAAGAATGATGTCAGCATCACTCGACCTAAAATGCACACACACATGTGCAGACACACACACACACACACAGTTGTATAATGAGAAAAAGGTGCAAGGAGCACAATGCCTCTCGGAGCTGCCAGACCATTGGTCCAGCTCCAAAACTGCTCCCCTCCCCCAGCGTCCCCCCCTCTTTTAGTTCCACATCTGTTTCCCAAACTTGGGAAGGGGCCTTGGCGAGAGTAATATCTGGGTCAGAGTACACGCACTCTCTCTCTCCTCCTGTGTGCATGTGCATGAATGTGTGCACGATACAGCACACTTATCAACTGCATAAAGACCATCTTACACTCTTTGAACTGGCAGATAGCGCAGCGTCCCACATGGGCGTGTGCAGCTGTGAGTGTGGATTCAAAAGTGGCTTTGAGTGGAAGCCAAGATGAGAGATTATCATCTTCATCCTGCACAGAGCTTCGAAAAAGGGAAGTTTAATTAGTGTATTCTTACTGTCCTCTTTTCTATTCTTAACTAAAAATATTATCAAACTTCTACTTTCACACTAAAACAAAATTAAAAAAAACAGGATTTTGAAGCCATCAGAGGTGTTAAAGGATGCTCCCTATAATTTCCCATCAGTGATTGAACGGCTTTATTTTCTGTCTTTTTTTATTTTCCAAGGAATCACACGTCAAACTTCAAGTTTTACTCCATCTGTGTAACGCACGTTTTCGTTCTCATTTTTTTTTCTGCCAGTTTAACCCGCTGAAAGAACAACTCGATGCTGCCACCTGTTGGACAAACACAGGAAGTGTGACTGAGACTGATTGACAGACCGCCTCCTCGAGTGAGCAGTTTCTACTTTATTTTAGTGACAAGGTGAGCAAGAAGCAACCACATATCACAGAAGAAGTTCAGCTTGTCATCATCTATATTCCTTTACAACGACAGTGTTAAAGATGTTTGTGGTGACGTAAGAAAGAGGAAAATGGGTTGTATCGTATTTAACACAGACACACAGAGTACATCCTGAAACCTGCAGAGGTTTTCTTACCTTTTTGAAACTTATCGTCTATTTAGCTAACCATAAAAACACAAAAAACACCTGTCAACATAATGTATCTCCACCTGTAAAACTGGCCAGTTCAGTCTAGAACACATGAGTATCTTTCACCCAGTCATTATCAGCCCAGTCACTTTCAAATTGTAAAGTCCAATTTTGAGTACGTCCGTCTTTTCCACTACGTTCTGTCTCAAACAGATGAGTCCAAATACCAAGCATAAAAAACATCAGGTGACTCAATATAAAGAGCAAAAGGTCCAAGACGGATGAAGTTTGGAGTTCATAAATGGACTTTCATCCAGGTGACACTTGTTTTTGTCCCATGTGAAACCAAAAGTCAGTGTATATTTCAATCCTGTCAGCCACATAACGTCATCTTTTCCGTTAACTAACAAAGTAGGCTGGTGTTTTTGCGTAAACGTCACCAAAATGACGTTTACGTTCCAGTCGCCTGACTATGGATCTGCTCTCCACAGACGTTAATGAGAAGGATCAAGTGCGCCCGGAACTGGACGCTGCACACTGTTAGAAAGTCTGAAGTCAACGCAATACGAGCAAAACTTCTGCATTTAAAAGAAAAAGTACTAAATTAAAAACATAACTCTTTCATACAGCAATACAAATTGTGTGAGCTGAATAACACATTTTACAAACTCACCAGTAAGAAGTGGAATAAAAATGACGTCAATCAACAGATGTTTTAATTTGGTTCTACAACTTAAATGAACGTTAGTGTTGTAAAGATCTGTTCCGTCAATGTCGCTCAACATCCTCTCTTCCTCTCAGCCTTCATGCCGTCGTCGTCTTCCTTCTGTCTCTCAGCCTACTTTTTTGGGATATTTTTCTTTGGCCAGTCTGACAAAGTCCTCAGCGCTGTCCAGCGACACAAGACGGTCCTGAGAGGAGAAGATGGAGGCAGATGAGAAGCAGGATGAGAATAAATAAGACACATTTGATGGCAGACGGAGAGATAAAACAACAACACGGGGGGAGATAACGGATGAGAGTGGGGGGAAGCGAGGGCGACTTGAATATGAGATTATGTGAAAGCTTACTGTACTTAAAGAGAAGCTTTGTAAGAGCAAAAGTACCAAATTAAATCTACCAAGAGAGGCACAGAGCTGCTCCTTCTTCTGTTTTATTAAGTTATATGGTTGGAATTTCCTGACGAGCCAAAATAGGTCACTTCTGAAGTTCACCTGAAAGCTCTTCTGTCGTCAGTTGTTTATATACTGTTGATCATGTTATATTGTCAAAGCATCACGTGCTGGGAGTGTGTGTGTGTGTACAGTATCTGTGTACCATGACGTAGAGGTATCGGCTCTGGTGTCCAGTTTCTGGAGGAAACAGACATGTGTGGTCCAGCAGCTGTTTCAACAGCTCTGTGGCTTTGTTGAAGTGCTCCTGATCTCGACTGAAGCCGCTCTGTCTGTTCACGCACAGCAAGGCGTCCACCTCGCACTGGTAACCTGCGGAGAGATGGAGGGGAAGATCAAACGCGGTGCGGGTAGAAGCGTATGTCAGAGCTGAAAGGAGATGAGCAAATATTAACTGAACAGGGCGCCTCACCGAGCTGCAGCAGGATTTTCCTCCATCGAGATCGGACTTCTCGCCGGGTGTAACGCAGAGTGTAGATGTCATAATTCAGCTTTTCCCATTCCTGTAAGCAAATATGATATTAAGCAAACAATATATATCACATAATAGGTCTTTTTTTAATCTCATGTGGGAAGTTGTGGATGAAGCCATTGGAGAGGCTTGACATGGGAAGAGAGAATAGAATATAGTCAATAACCTTATACATAGAAAAACACAAAATGTATGTAAAATGACAGAAAAAACAATTCATTAGACTTTAATTCTTATGAAAGCACATATTTAATGCAATATATCAATAGTCGCTGCTGCTTAAAGGGTAACTCCACCAATTTTACACATTAAGTTGTGTTTACAGGTCTTGTGGAGCACTACTGTATATGTGGAAAAAGTCTTATAAAGCCTTTTTTGGCTCCAGAATAAGCTGCATGTAATGTGCTGAATCGCCTCCAGAGATGTCCTTCAGTGGCTGATGCATTGTGGGGATTGTAGGCACCTTGTTTTGAAAAGCAGTCCATTGGTTTAATCATTATGGACAGTTTAATACACAAGCAGAACCAGAGTGTTTTTTGTATCCACACACTTTTCCTCCTTTTTCAGAGCCTGGTGCCTACATTACCCACAATGCAATGTAGCCACTGGAGGCAATATGTCAGATTCCATTCAAGTTTCTCTGGCGCTACGAAACGCAACCTTTTTCACATATGCAGTAGCACTCCCTAAAACCTGTTATCAGACCTTAATGTGTAAACCGTAGACTTCTTCAATATAGACGGCAGAGTAATTTGAATATATAAACACAATCTATAAAAACAAACATGTAAACAATGGAAAAGAGAAAAAAAAACAGATGACAAGAAGGAGGATACTAAAGCATTGTAACCATTTTTCCCATTATGAAATTTTTATCATTCTTAGTCGTTGTTATTGTTTGGTGACCCGACTTCAACCTGAGCAGAAGTCTAATCAGCCACAACAAATGAAAACACCTGCCTGGATGTGCAGTCTTTAGCAATATACTCTTTTTTTCACGTCACAGGTGTTAATAATAAAAGTAATGATGGCTGAATTCCAATGAGCAGCTTCAGCTTCAGGGTTGTGCTGTTGTTCATGCTCGTGGTTCGCTGAGATACTTAAATAGAAGACAGCCGTGGTTAGTGATGTTAGTAACACCTGTGCTTATCCTGCTGTGTGCCTGATGTTAAAACTGTGCACATAAGCCAAACAACCCTTGGTAGAAACGTTTGAAACAGATTTTCTCACTGAACAAAGAATCTCACAGAGCAGAGCGTTCGCTGACCCTAATGTTCAACTGTATTCAATTTGCCAATTGTCTTCTTCAATCTGTTTGGCTAAATATTAAAAACAGTATCACAGCATGATCGGGATGGTTCAGTGAATATTCCCTTTGAATGGCCAGCCAGGCCACTGGCCTACATCTCTATTAAGGAATTCATTAACACAATGTGCCCACTGTGTCGTGCAGCCTGACTATTCTCATCACGAAGACTGTTTGTCACATGTTCACCAGACTCTGGTCAGAGACTGCAGTCACTTAACTGAGCTGCAATCCTGACATGTCCAGGGGAAAAAAACCTCCTGAGCGTGTTTCTTCTGCAGAGGAATGGAGACAGGCTCATAAATGTCAGGAAAATGGGAATATCAGCTTGGATTAATAAATCATTCTTTGGTTTTTCTGTCATTTCCAGACTTCTAGTCAATTGCGCGCTCACAAAATGATCAATGATCTACAGAGAGCTAGCACTGAGTTTCTTGTTTTATTTTGAAATATTGAGTTTAAACCTAAAGTTCTGCAAGGATCCTTCAAAGTTAACCTTATACAACACAGACACAGCCACTGTAACTCTCTAGTAAACAACATGTAAGTTACTGTCAGAGGGTCGAGGTCACTGAGTAAATTAAGTAGCGTGTCAATTGCTAGACAAATGCTCAATTAAAATCCCATTGACCTTTGACCTTTTGACACTGACCTTAAATAATCACTGAAACAATTCAGTCAAAACTCTGAGAAGGTGAGAAAGAAACTCTTGGATTTATCCACTTTGTACAGATCGGCACCAAAAGTTAATGATGTCTGTTCTTGGCTGACACCCATCCTCTTCAAGGTAAGTAGTTTTTGTGTAATCCTGCTGACAAATCAAATTAAATCAATTTGATATATATATAGCCCAAATCCCAATGACCTGCCTCAGTGGGCTTTACAGTTTATACAGTGAACGGCATCCTTTGTCCTTTGAAACTCGATTCCACCAACCAACTAGGCTAATTAGCAAATTACCATTATCTGTTTTACTCCTTCTTTACACAGCGTCGTTACTTTCATGGAATTAGGTCACATCTTTTGGATCCCTCAGTTTCTTCTAAACTAACTTTACCTTCAAACTTCACCTCTGGCTCACTTTCCTCAAAGATTCTTGCAACGGCAACTTCTGTTTTTCTAGTGTAAGATTTCTGAAATTCAGTCATTTTCAGAATCCAGGTCGAGTTCATTTGCAGTCGGCATGAAAGTGAGTCAAAGGCTTCTTTGAGAGCCACCTATGTGTGTCCTCTCCTCTGATTAGATAATTACGTTACAGAGCTGCAGGGGAACAGATAAGGAGACCAGATTGAGTTACTGAATTATTGTGGTGGAGTGCATGTGCGACCTCTCTAAAAGATTCCAAGAAAAAGAGTGAGAAACTGATCCGACTGAATAGATTATCTAAAGAGGGTATGTTGTCTGATTCTTCTGAACAGCTGTGACACAAATAATCAAAAAGATGTAAATTTCAGGTACAACACCGAGAATTTTGTTGCGTTTTCAGCATCCAGTTTCTAATCTTACCGAAGTTCAGATGTGTTTACAGATGTTCAGCTGCTGTGCACTCAGTTGCTTTAAAGCTCCACATTAACACTAACAAGATTATTAGATTAGAAAATGAAATGACAAACTACTACTATCAAACAGTGTGTGCTGTGTGGATTTCTCGCTGATGTACGGAAGACGTTTAATTTTCAGGAATTTAAGGAATAGCGTTTAAAAAATGCCAATAGCAGAGATCTTCTGCTGCATTTTCTGTGTATTTGCGTGTCCCTTCTCTCCTCTCTGCTCTGCATCTCATTCAGCATCACACTTTTCCTCTCACCTCTGTTGCCTTGTCAGCCTGGTCTCTCATGTTGATAAAATCCTGCAGCTTTCCCTCCGATCCTCGCCTGATTGAAGCCTCGCGGGCTCTGCTGATGGTGGCCAGCGGATACGAGGCGGTCCTCTGGCTCGGCTTCTTGCTTCCTCTCGGAGGCTGGGGCCCAAAAATGCTCTCCCAGTTTGTGTCGCTGTCGCTGGACTCGCTGGATGCAGGCTCCGGTTGTCTGGAAGCTGACGACGTGCGCATGCTGGAGGATGGAAAAGAGGATGTTGTGATTACAAAACTCATCAAGTGGAGTTTGATTAAAAAAGCAGGATTTAATTTTGTGTCTCACCGTAAAATTGCACTCTTCTCTTCCCTGTTGTGTCTCAGATAGTACCGGCAGCAGCAGATGGTAAAATTGGCACCCATTGGCCCTTTTCCCCCCCAAAAAAAACGTTTCCAACAATCAAAATAAATCCTCCCTGATGAAATCCCCAAAACAATCGCACCTCCTCCTGCTGTGTTTCCTCCAGAATCCCCAGGAAAACTAAATATTTTCAAGCTGATGTGTCACTGAAATCCATCCGAATGTCTGAACTTATCGCGCCCGTCCCCCTTTTCGCTGTGCCTGTCCTGGCCTGAATTAGAGCCTCCTGTCAATTACATTATCCACGTGAGCCCGGACAGGAGACAACAACAACAACACACACACACACACACACACACACACACACACACACACACACACACACACACACAAACACACACACACACACACACACAGGACAGTTCATGGATGAATGGTACTTTTATTCAGCAACTCCTGATGGTGCAGAATGCAGCAGGAAGGCTTTCTAGCTCTTTCCCCATGTGTCTCTATGTCTGCGTTCATGCTTGCAGAAGGAGAAGTGCTCGGTAAAGACAAACACTGAATATCAGCAGCTGTATAATTTTAGTGACACTTCACAAATGTTAATACATCACTGATCTATCAGTGGCTCCCTCATAAGCCGTGTGGGCCAGTAAAAAAAAAAAAAAAAAACAGGAACGCTCTTTATGTCAACATAAAGACGGGTTTGCTTAAGGATCCAAGGTCACCTGGCTGAACAGAAGTGTCAGACAGTAGTGTTGGTGCTGCAGGTGCAGGTACGACTGTGAGAACAGCAGCGACTCCACCGAGTCTCAGTTACAACAAGCAAATGGAGAAAAAGCAACTTCAGCTTTGGACACTAGGTTTGTCCCTGCTGATCTTAAGCAG
This sequence comes from Diplodus puntazzo, assembly GCA_963678695.2. Classification (NCBI taxonomy): domain Eukaryota; kingdom Metazoa; phylum Chordata; class Actinopteri; order Spariformes; family Sparidae; genus Diplodus; species Diplodus puntazzo. The sequence continues at coordinate 26,272,459 of OZ023164.1, forward strand.
CGTTTTAGAGACATCGAACAGGTGAGTTGGGTTGATTTTTGATCTTAAAGTGACTACAAAGAACTTTTAAGTGTTTTAAATGACCTGTAACAGCAAATGAGACCATAAGTAAAAAGACTGCTACTTTTTTTATAGTTATTATTAATGCCTGTGCTTGGATCCGATCACATAATCACATAAAAAATCACATAATAAGTACAGAACCCATCTGTCACTCGCTTCCAAAACAAATGAACGCGCAGCAAAGATGTTTACGACAGCGGATGATTTGTCAAAGGGGGTCGCTAGAGTCAACAAAAACTCAAAGTGACCCGTAGTCACTTTAAACACTTGTTTGTAATGTTCAGAATTTGCTTGGGCAGCTTCAAACTTAAGAACAGATCCTGTCGCAAATGTTTCTCCTTTGTGATTTTGAGTCGTTGAGAATATATTTGTTGGCGTCGCCGTACGTACTCAAAACTTCACAGCTGGCATCGCAGATTTGGTATTGACCGTTTCACTGTAAAACTAAATGATGACTGTTTTTTATTTTTTGGGATATAATGCAAAATAGACATACATTTATATTCCTTTCTTTTCTAAAACTGCCAGGTTGGTGGAGGGTTTGGAATCAACAGGAAGTTATAACTACACCAAATATCACCCCATGGACGAGGTAAGAATCTTTACAGTATGATGTTTTCAACCAACCCAAATGTCCAAGTAATGTTGATAATGTACGTTTCTGCAAACCACAGATATGTTGAAACTTTATGTTACTTTAGGTCAACTTTCATTGTATCTTGTATCAAAAACCACTTGGTTAGGGTTTGGAAAAAATCTTTTGTTTTTCTCAAAATACCTGTTTTGGTCTTTATTTGTTGCCATAAACACAACTGGAGATTTTCCGAAGGTCTCCTTAAAAATTCCCAGTTATGTCACAGTTACAAATGTTGGAACGCAGTCTTGAACTGCGGTCAGTGGCTTGGCAGCTCCACCACCATCCACTCCAACTCCAGATAAGAGAGTCAGGTCGTAAAAACATGTAAGTGAACGTGATGTGACACGTTTTGTAGACCTGCATTGTGGCACCTAGCCTATCAAGTACAATTCTGAATGTATCAGCGGTTTGCAGATATGTTACCGTCACTGTTTAAGTCTTGGCTGTTCCGAGTTGGACTTTCTTTAGTTATATCCGTAACTGGTAATAATTAGAGATTCTTCAATGTAGTCAGTGGGTTTATCTTTTTATCAGTACTGATAAAGACTGAACACCTCTGGATGAGAGTAACACATAAAGAGGGTGAAGTATTGTGAACAATAGATGACCTCAAACAATCTTTTTTTACACCCTTCTTTGTTCCAGTTGATTTACACCCTCATCGTTGCAGATAACAGATGGACATTGGCCAAGGAAAACTATAAATAGCGACATGAAAATGAATCTATATATATATATATCTATATTGCAGATATACAAGTGGATGGAAGATGTGGAGCGAGCGAACCCCGAGCTGATCTCCTCCGCTGTCTATGGAAACACTACCAAGGGAAGAGACATCACACTGCTGAAGGTCTTCAACACATTTCCTTTGACCTCACTGTGATACACAGGAGCGAACACCTCTTAGCATGTTAAACTGCACTAATTAATGTTGAAAGTGGTTTGCTCACTACATACGTGAAAGGCAAGCTATCGCAGTGATTCCCCAGCTGCAAAATGCAAGAAACAATGCTGTAATGATACTTTAAGTGAAAATAGTGAGGCTGATTATTCTAGATCAGAGACCAACTTTCCAGCAGCAAAATAAAAACAACTCATTAAATCAGGAGGTAAAACAGCACACTCACTGCCCTCGAGATGTGAAACCAATCTTAGTCTTATTCAATCATTATTTACAAACCTCCCGTGGCTCCCATCTGAGACCCGGCAGAGGATATAAAAGACGTTCTAATGTTTATTTTCACTCAATCTGCCACACCTGCTTCTCCCTCAGTTACTTATTTCAGAGGGTTTCGGTGTTTTGCATAGACAGCTAAGACCGAGGCTACACATCCGCTTGACCGATAGTTTAGCACTTTTTATGATTAATTACACCAATGTACCGCTGTAACTTTAACTGTATTTTAAATCCAACACTTGGTCATCGTTGTGGATCTGAAGTTGGGACTAGAAAACTCAGCAGGCACAGAGAAGAAGGTCATCTGGATGGACTGCGGTATCCACGCTCGGGAGTGGATCGCTCCCGCCTTCTGCCAGTGGTTTGTCAAAGAGGTTTGTATACGCTCACGAGTAATGTCAGTGATAGAGATCTTCACCAAGAGGACTTACGTACTTCCCCTTCTGTTCAGATCGTCAACTCGTATAAAGCCGATAAGAAGCTGGAGCAGATCCTGCAGAACGTTGATGTCTACGTAACCCCTGTGATCAACGTGGACGGATACGACTTCACCTGGTCCAATGAAACTGTGAGTGCTTCTTCTGAGTCATAGTTCTGTTTATTCAGCTCAGTAGGTTCACGGAAAACACCGTTCAATTTACTAAGTACATCCGTGTGAATTCTCCTTTTTGTGTTTACTTATGATATGATTAAGATTACTGTATGTCATCAGGTGGGATACAATGTTGGCATTGATACGTTCACATTTGTTCGTGTCACAGGCTGCGTATCATATTAACACACTATAAAACATCTTATATCACAGTTATATTACATGTTTACGACCTGACCTACATCAGGAGGTGGACGGGATGGTGGTGGGGAATTTACAGGCAGGAAGGCTGCCAAGCTAATGACAGCATTTTGAGCCTGCGCTTTGACATTTGTAAGCAGGACACCACTGGATATTTTAAAGAATATCCTCGGGACAGTTTCCAGCTGTGACAGTAGTGGCAATATCCTCGGGACAGTTTCCAGCTGTGACAGTAGTGGCAATCTGATATTGTTGATGGGAAGGTGGGAAATCTCCAGCTGTGCTTGTCGCCACCAAAACAAGCATTTTAAGCCAGAATGTGATCTAGACAAATGGTTTTCGTGCCTGAACCTTACCAGACTATAAAAAATGAACCCTATAGAAGCAAAAAGCTCCATTGTATCCGTAGTTTGAAGAAATGTAGACTGCCAACATTTATTGGGTTGATTCTGAAACCATCAGTCCACAATCTGTCCAACTGTCCGACCCACCTGCTCGGTATCTCAATGTGCCTGTGTGTTGTCTTGATGTAGCATCGCCGGTGGAGGAAGTCTCGTTCGTCACCTCCTGCAGGCAGCGAATGTTACGGTGTCGACCTCAACCGAAACTTTAATGCCAACTGGGGAAGTGAGTTTGCATCACAATTTGACCAATTAGCTCTCATTTGCGCCACACCAGTAGCTCTTCTGTGCAGAATTAAAACATTTCTGACTTGCACATCTTTTATTGGACGTATGAGGAACTGTCATAAACCTTTCAAACGGACACAATGTGCCGGGAACAGTTGTGGAAGCAGTATATTTTCTGCACTCTATTGCACAAACTGGAAGACAGTTAACCCACAGGGGGTCAATATCAGTGTGTCATTTATTACTGTTGTAATTTCACACTTTTAAAACTTCTGTGTTCTGGTTTGGAACATAAACATCTCTAAGGTTTAAAAGTTAATTGACACTGACATGAGTTCCAGTCACACAGTACAACTACATATTACGGTGTCAGTCTGTATGACACGGTTGAAGCCCTCCGACATTTACAGCGTTGGTTCTCACAAGACTTTTTCCTATAAATTCATAACTTCATAATTGTTTTTGACACAGTAAAGGAAATTAAATTCAAACATAAACCTGATATTATTATTTTTGTGCAATGTTTGTGTGTATGTGCTTTCTTTCCTCAGCGGTTGGTGTGTCCTTTGACAGCTGCTCAAACACTTACTGTGGAACATCAGCCGGGTCAGAGCCAGAATCTACAGCCGTGATGGACTTCGTTGGTAACTGTAGCATTTATGGCATACCATGAAAAATAAAACAATTAAAAAGAAGAAAAGTAGTTTTTTTTTTGTTGTTAATGTTTCATAAATTACACGTACAAGTGTGTTTCTTGTGTAAGAATGAAAGGTTAAATAAAAGTGTGTGTCTTATTGTGCTGGTCATGAAATTTCTAGGCCTGTCTTTAAAGAAGGTAATGTTGACATGTCATCTTTCTGTCTCTCTGTAGGCAGTATGGCTAACAAGACTCTGTGTTTCCTCACCATCCACTCTGCTGGGCAGCTTATACTCTTGCCTTATGGGCACCCTGAGATCTCGGCACCCAACTACGATGAACTGGTGAGTGTGTGTGCTTCTATAGATTTGTATTGCAGTGTTAAGCAATACGCCTTTAGATAAAAGATACACAGCTTTTAGGAGGTGCAATATGTTTGAATCGGCCACCTATCATGAATGGGTTGGTTGGTTGGTTGGTAACTTTCGACCAGGACAGGTTTGGGCTAGATCAGAACAATTTATCAAAACGTTTACCAAAAAATTGGTTGTATTTTCATCATTTTTGTGACCTGTGCAGGTCTTGGTCGGTGAGGCAGCAGCAGCAGAAATGAAGAAGCTGCATGGAATGGACTACACTGTGGGGACATCGCCACAAATCCTGTGTAAGACATATGTCTTCCATCTTCAGTGTTAAATTTAATGTTTGCGACATCGGTCTAGTTAGGTTTCGGGCACTCATACCAATTGGATAGGGTTGGGAAAAGACTATGTTTTGATTCTTTTGCTACAAACAAGGACAGAAATTGGCCCAATGTCTTGTCAAAAATATGAGTTTCTCAGCTGCCAATTGTCCTAACATCTTATCAAAAGGTTCCAGTTGGTTGCCACCAACCAGGCTGGAAAATGCACCAATGTCTTTCTTTAATCTTAGACAATGGTCTTTCTCTTGGCATGGCTGTCTTCACACCACCATCCCTCAGCTGATATATGTATAATATTCACTTGATACGACATGTAATGTAGAAATGTTAAAATGATGGCAAATGAAACGTACAAAGGCAATATACACGAGAATTGCAGAAATGTACAATGCCAACATTTAATCCGGGTTGAACCATATATATTCCTCCTCCTTCCCTGAGGAAATGTGAAGCTTTCTTGTTGGATCCACTCAAATGAAGTTTATTCTCTCCTCAACCTTCAGATCCAAACTCAGGCTCGAGCCGTGACTGGGCTCGTCTCATTGGCATCCCATTCTCTTACACCTTTGAGCTGAGAGACAAAGGTGAGTTGGACTGTTTCGGTCTCTGCACGGCCAAACATGATGCACTGGATTTAACTTGGTAATACACTACTGATTGATCCTCCAGGTGAATTCAGCCACTTGTTACCAGAGGATCAGATCCAGCCGGCCTGCGAGGAGGCCTTCGCCGGAGCGCTCTCCATCATCACATATGTCCACGACAAGGCCTTCAACAGCGGCGTCCTCCCTAACGCCGCTGTTGCTCTGACACTCTGGAGCACCGTCATGGCTGTGTCTCTCAACACAGGGGTGTTGGTGTAAATAAATACAAGGTTGTACCACAAGTTAGTTGATAGAAAGAGACACTGGACATCCTGGTGATAGTGAACCACTCTCACAACAGTAATAGCCATTCCTTTGTATCTATGCAGTCTATAATCAATTGTGACGTCTTTCTGGACAGAATTATTACCCAGATTTTCTGTTTTTGAGTTTCCATTAATCACATTTATAACTATTTAACTGTATTATCAAGGACAGAGGTCCTCATTATTACCCTACCTTCTTTTCTTTTTTTTTTTTCCAAGTAAACATTCATTTAAAGTGTGACTTAATGTTGTTCCTGCTTCTCGCACCAGGGGGCAGTGTTGCCCCATTTTCTGCACCACACTCTCTTGTCAATGCAGGTCCAGACACATGTTAATTATTTCTTAAGCTGCGTCATGTGGCTGGAGGACTTTTCACATCTGATTCTGTTCAATTACAACATCAAGTTGTTTCAGTCGTCATAAAGCCAGAAAAGCATGGATTTTGTCCAACTGTTTTTGTTGCTTTAAATTCCCACATCCATCAAAACACTTCCAACAACGCTTAAGCCATACTATACTCCATTTATCCTTTTTTTGATACGTGATCAAATCAGACTTGATGTGAGAGAAAGGGCTGAAGTTAGGTGATGCAATGGCCTTCAAACGACACAACAAAACACAACACAATACAACACAACACAACACAACGCAACACAACAGGCAACCTGACACTAGGAGGAAAATGTATGAACTGACCAAGAGTGAGGGAAACTGCTGACTTAAATAAACTGGTCAACTAATGAAATTCAGGTGTGCACAGAGAAAGGGCAGGAAAATGACAAAGACAGGAAGTGGAAAGTAAAATATGACACCTGAGGAGAGAACTTTTAAAATAAGATCACTGAGCTAAAACACAAAACCACATTTTCCTTGGACGAATAAACTAATCTTGAATCTTGGATATGATCAGAATCAAGATAAGACTCAAAACCAGGATAACTGTTTGCATGTGAACACAGTCAGTGTCACAGTTATACACACTGGAAGACGATCAGTTGGTATTGAATTAAGATTAACCATAATAGCCTGACCATTTACCATCAATATGCTTCTTCACACAGCAACTTGACTGTTAAAAGCAGAGTTTTGTGTGAAGTTCAGCTCAGGTGACATTTAAAGGTGAGATAAGTGAAGTTCTTCCACTCAAATATTATTCGAGTTGTGTCTGAGGAGCTAGTGTCCTGTGCTGGGAGGATCACACCTCAGCACACAGCTAGTGGTAATTAGCCCCGGTTGGGTCCATTCATTGTCACAGCGACCTGAACTTATTTGTCCCGAGGTTCAGGATCAAGACTTCTTGTCTTCCTCAGACTGCTCTTGCTTCTCTATAACAAAGGGTGTTGGCTTTCCTCTCACTGTTTTTTTTTATTTGATGTGACTTTTTAAGGTTCTGTTTCTTAAAGTGCTTTGTTCAAGTGTGTTTTTTGGGTGGACGTAGTTTTCTGTTGAGAAAGAGAGATTTCCCCTCAAATCCTCAACTGTCGTCTCCCTCTGTCCCCCTCAGAGATTTATATTTCCAGAGTGTATCCTCCCCTGCTACCTCAGACCACCAGTTATTCACACACACACACACACACACACACACACACACACACACACACACACACACACACACACACACGGACAGACACACAGTCATTGACAATGTGACATTGACATAGTGCAGTTGAATACCTTATGTGAGGGTGAGTGATGGACCACTCACCCTGATAGCTGCTCCCTAAAGGTGCGTGTGTGTGTTGTCGTGTATTTGTGTGTGTGTGTCTACACTGTATTTGAGCCGCAGTGGAAACAGAATTATATTCCAGCTCACATAAAACCTCGACAGAACAGAGAGTCGGGTCAAACACCAGGGGACCGAGAGAATAATAAGCAGGAACACTGACAAACACGCACACACACACACACACACACACACACACACACACACACACACACACAGACATTCGCACACACACATGCATACACAACCCTTCTGGGAACAAACTATTCACTGCTCCATCACTTATACTCATGAAAGATACTCACGCATGACTTGGTGAGACACACACACACACACACACACGCACGAACGTAAGAACTGGGCAGGGATTCAGAGACACAGATTGAAGGTGATTATAATTCACAGTGAAGTCTGGCTCCTTTAGCTCATCCATCTACTTGTGTCTGTGTGTGTGTGGCTCGGCTCTCATCAAGGTGGCAGGGGAAAACACACCGTGGACATATATATATCACGGAGATAGGGGAAGAGAGGCGAGAGGAAAATCAAGCTGGCCCATCGAGGAGGAGGAGGAGGAGGTGAATGAAGAATGGATGGAAGCGACAAAGAGAGGTGTGCAGGGAGAAAATAAGAAGAAGAAGAAGAGGAGGAGGAGATGATGTAGAGCAACATACACAGCACGGCACAGTGTGTGCTTCAGGAAAACAAAATGCATTCACTCAAAGTAAACAGTAGGTCTTCCACTCAAAGAGGGAAAGTGAAGCGACGTGAACATAACTGTCTTCGCTTCTCAAAGAAAGGAGATCATTATCTTCGTATCGCCCCGATCTCTATCAGTGTGAGTCACTCTGTGAATTTGTATTTCTGGTTAATTTAATCTTTTATCATTACACTGGAAGATTTTTTTATTTCTCAGCGGCTAGCAGGTGTCCATTAAAAATGCATGGTTTAACCGCCATTCATTAGCGGCTTGCGAGCCGAACTGAGACAAGGCTATAACTTTTAAAAGAAGTAATTAATGCAATCTGTCTCTTGCAAAGGAAAATCTACATTTATAATCAATAAAACTCACCCCCTGCTCAAATCCATAAGTGCCACGGAGTTTAACGGCGACAGTACAGCTTGACCCGGTGTGTGGTGAACGACAGCTTGTGGTCACTAGTGGTCACAGATTTTACAGGTGCATGATTGATGTGTAACAGAAATACTTGAGTTTGCTCACTGTGCCAGCATCTCAGTTTTATCAGTATTAGTGCAGAAAGTTTTTAAAACATTTAAAGAAATGAAGAAATCATCTTTCATCTACCATTTCTGAAGAAACAATTAGAAAAGATCCTGAGTCGTGAAGGGTGGCAGCTAACAGACAATGTCGATCTGATCTTTACTAAGTGTTTTTAAAGATTGAGCCCAGCCTTTTATTGAAAAGATCATTCAATAGCACACGGGGGTGAGACTTTTTAACCTCTTTTTAGTCGTCTTTGACCCAGCCAGAGCTCATTAAATCACATTGGTGCAGTGATATCGGTGGAGACCCTCGAGCAATAGTTCAATGGACTATTCTAGTCTCCGATCAATATGGAAACAGTCGCCGAGGGACGCGTGTAACAGTGACCGCGCCGCTTGATTTCATGCAGAGACGTTTTTGGGAAAAGATGAACGATAGAGAGTTTCACAGAATCCAATGAGAGAGAAATGATGATGATAGTACATTTCCTGCAATGAAAAACCCTGCTGAAATGTTAATTATGGCCCGGCTAAAGGAAATGATAGTCATATGTTTATTCAGGCTTCGCAGTGTATTTTTAGGGCGAGACGATACGTGTAAACTCTCACAAACTCTCCATGAATCCCCACAGTGGCAGCCAGGGTGCAATTTTCTAAGAAGTTCGAAGGTTCAAAGAGGAGAAATCGTGTTGAGAGTGCTGTGAGAACCTTAACAGAGTTTGTCTGCTGCACTCTGTTTTACATGGACCTCAGTGGGAAAACCCTCCGTGTCAACAGAGGGTCAACAAGACGATTTCTGCGGTACGTTTAAATTCTATTTTTTTAAGCTCGGACTCGACTGGGACTTTTTTTTAGTGTATGCTTGTGTGCCACACACACATTCAGAAGACGGATAGAAGTGTGTGTGAGAGGACTCCTCTGCCGTGGACCCGTGACATATCTTTGCCATATCCTTTTATCGCTAATCAATGCAGATGACACCATTTCTTACACACTGTCACCGACGATCAATGGGAATTATGCCATGCTTTTTAACTGTCGCCACTAATCAATGAGGGTGGCGCCGTCATCTGCATCCCCTGATCATTACATCTGGTGATCGATAACAGAGCTGGCTCCGGATGACACGGGATCATCGCGCTTTGCAGTCCGCGATGATATGTAGATATGTCTGCGTGCGACGTGATGTGGAGCCGAATGGCTGGCGGACAGACGGAGAAACTGACAGAAATTGAAAGTCAGACAAAGGTGGCCGGAAAGAATTTGACACAAGAGAGACACAAAGCTCAGGAAGTGGAGTGGCCATATTTAAAATCACCATTCTGTGAAGGCTGTCACAAGATGGCACAGTAGACAACACAACCTCCTCCTTTCCTTCCTTCCTTCCCTCCTTCCTTGCTGTCTCTCTCATATCTGTCATTGAAAAAGTGGGTTAAGATGTTTTTACTGAAAGTCTTTCCCAATTACCCTCTTCATATCATGAACCCTGAGCTCCTGCATGATTGCAGTATTTTCTGACGAAGATAGAACAGTTTTGTTTATTTTGTACAAGAGAGACGAGACTTCAAGACTCATTTTTGATAGCATGGTACGTTTTCCCTCTCCCTACCCTAGCCTTGTGGTTAAATCATACATATAAGTGCAAAATGAACCGAAATAAAATAAATAAAGTTGCAACATGAAGAAATGTAAAGTGGGGGTGGGATTTGTAGTTGTACTTAAATCTGAACTAACCAATTGTTAGTCCAGATTGCAACTAGGAGGCAGTGCAACACAGTGTAAACACAACATATTGTTACTTTAAGAAGTTGATACGGTGAACATGTTAGCAAGCAGTTGCCTAGTTACACATCCACCAGATGTAGAGGAGCATTAACATTCATTTAAAAGACATCTTTCTGACTTCCTGTTCATTTTGTTGTTGTTGTTGTTTATTTTTTTGATGCCATTGCAGTCTCCACCAACTCCTGAGAGAAATGTGTGGATCCAGAGTGTGTTCACCGCTTTGTTCCATTTGGGCTGAAAATGTTTGGTCGGTATGTTCCAGCTTTTATACTGAAAACATCTGCCCGCTGACTGTGGAAGTGACACTGTTGAGAGCAGCTAGAGTGGATCAGAACCGTAAAGTTCTGGGCTGAGGACCAAAAGAGCTGAAAGATGCTGAGACCCTCCAAAGAGCTGAAGGAAACTTATTAGGTGCTGACTCTTTGTGTGGGCTTTTTCTCAGCAAAGCTGGCTGAGTAATGAACTTACTCCCTGACAAAGGCTTTCTTCATGATCGTTCTTTCACATTCAGATGTACTTCAATTATTGCAAAACAAACGTAAGTAACGACCTGCTTCCACGATGCTTAGGGAGGGGGAAAAAGTCCACAGAGGTCAAAAAGCTCCAGCAACACTTGCAGTATATAGAACAACTTTTTAAGTCCGGCATGTTTTCAGCTTGTGGCCTTCATATGTGTCATCCAGACTGCTTAAGCTTGACAGACTTTTTAGTGCATAGGTCTAACATACAAGTTTGCTTGCTTACATGTCATGTGCTGAACAACCACAAAACATAATCTTTCACAATCCTTTCAAAATAAAAGCCTAAACATGAAAAACAGCAGATTATTCCGGTCTTTCACAGGTTTTTCTCCATGAGAAACCTTTCACATTAAACACAGTTATGCCATCGGATCAGAGCAGTTTTAACATGTCTGATAAAATGCTAGAATGTCTAATTACAAGCCTTGTAAAACTTACAACCACGGCCGTTTACAAGAAGATACCACTGTCAATAAACTCTGACCAAACTACACACACACAGTCCAGATGAGGCCGATTCACCAAGCTTTTCAGTATTAAGCTCTTACTACATAATAACTGTGGACATTTGGTTTCACAAACTTATTTCAAATAAAGATTTAATGCTATTAAGAGAAAGCGCTGAGGATTCCTGGTAACTGTTTTTCTCTTCGTCCTCTAATCAGAGCTCATTAAGGCTAATCACGTAATAATTGTGGTTTCCTCTGCAACTTGTGATGATAACGTTTAAGAAGCAGAGCGATGTTCAAGAGAAACAGGATATGTTGATGTGCAGACAGGGACTAGGTGTGGCGCTCCTGTAAAAACATGATTAATCGACTGTTTCTCTCGTCCCAGTTCTCACCAGTGACCGTGTGAGCACAGGGGTGATTTATTTTATTTACTTAACCAGGATGAACTCTCCAGCCGGGTCCAGCTTTCTCTTCTTTTATTTTCGTTTAGACATTTCTGTCTGAGAAAATAACAGTTTAGCTTCTTCGTATCCAAGTTTTTCCCTAAATTTTTGACATGTTTAATCATAGAATATGAAATGTTTCCACTGATGCATCCCTCTGCTCAGGTCGCCAACAAGCTTCCCAAAAGTTATCTTAACCTTTGTGACCGACTCTTTTTCATCTATGAACAATTGCATCTCCTTGAACCTTAGACACAACTGTTGACCCAACATTCCCTACATGAGACAACTATGAAAATATTTCACATCCGTTCCTCCTGCTCACACACCAGGAGGTAAAGCAACAGAGAGAGTAGAAGAAGGAAGAAGGACGCTGATGGAAAGCGAAGAGGAACATTTCAGCGGAATAGAAGGAGACAGACAAACAAACAGAGAGCACAAAACAATCACGCCAGTCACAGACCATCACCAAGAGGTGACCAGGCCATCTGTGTCTCTGTGTGCCTGTACAGTGGCTCGCCGTCAAAACAGGAAATAGCCAATATCGCACTAATACACAGAGGAAAAACACTGAATGCCCTGATGGACGTCTCTAGTCTGGCACTATGTGGTGTTTGCGTGCTTCAATTTTGTCTGTGGTACTCTAGTTTTTTTTTACCTTATAGTCTCTGTGGGCTCCAACTTCATCGTTCTCTGAAACGGAGTGATCATGATTCATAATTAAAAACAAAATCTGTAACCTAAAGGTGCAGTATGTAGGACTTCTCCACCCGTCGAACTCATTCTCAAAACAAATAAAGGTCAACTTATTGCTCGAGTAACTGCTAGCTGCTGCTAACTACAGTATAACAGCAGTTAGCCTGTTAGCTCGGTTAGCCGTGCAGCTATTAGTTCAGACTGTGAGCTTGCCATACAGGGGAAGTGTTTGTGTTTGAACTGCTAGCCCAAGAGCACTAGGTCAGGAGGGGCGGTGGCTATCTGCCTGTTAGCATGCTAACTTTAGCAGATGTCTCTGCAATACAATCCCTAAACATCACAAAACTGTCATTTCTTCACATTCTGTTGTTAATTTTAGTTCATATTTGAATGCCCCTTGTATCTTTAATCTTGCAGAGAATGGCTCAATTCCCGGATTGGGTTTGAATGGTTTTTTGAGGAATAAACTTGAACATAATTTGATTTTCTTGGGAACTTGTGCACGAGTTTGGGTTTCGTATGACAAAGTAATATGCTCATGATGGATTGGATCTGTGGCTTTATAGATCTACATGTTGATTTATGGTGCCACTGGACTGTATAATGAATGTGTGTGTGTGTGTCTGAAAGTCAGTTGCGCGTCTGTGTGCCGATGTTTGCATTAGTGTAAGCGTTTGTGTGTCATGACCTGACAGTGCATCATGAATAATGATGGTAATCAATAACTGCACAGATCCTTGGCCACTGTGGACGGCTGGAGGTTATCGACAAGACATGTACACACACACACACACACACACACACACACACACACACACACACATTCACACACATCACAATCTAATTCCTCCCCTTTCAGAAACACTTGCAGTGGGACAGCACTGCAGAGTCCAGTCGTTTCTCTTCGTGTCTTTTTGAAGTAACAAAACAGATCCTGCAGGAGGCTGATTGTTTGAGCAAAGACGGAGTTTTGCAGCCACCTCCAATACAGGCTCGCTGCTGTTATACCTTCCTATCCCTCAGAGTGGCACTGTTGAACAGCAAACAGAGACAGCAGAGACACTGACAGCCATCAGGTGAGGCGGCATATCTGGATTACTTTGCTGCATAGTGTGTGGCGTTCTACTTTCTGCACATGAAGGACGTGGACGAAGAGAAGCACAGGAGAAGCTGTGAGCCAAGTGTCCTGTAGGTTAATTAGCTTTAACACTCCTCTCGATTCACAGAAGACACCATTAACCCTCTAGACCAGCTAGATCCCAAGATGGCAGCTATTTGATTGACAGGTCATTTGGGCATATGGGAGCTTCTATGCCCGCCATAGATCCTACAACATCCAAAGAGCGATTGTGCAGACAAGAGACCCGCTCTCTCTTCTTTTCTCCTCTCTCCTGAGCCAGTTAGACACCAGGCTGTGGGTGATTGATAGATCCTGTAGCCAATGACATTTTAAATCCAGCAATGTATAGTTTATTTTTAAAGCCTTAAACTTGTAAATTCTACAGGTTTGCGTAGTTGTATGCTTCCTTTTAAAACAAGCTGTTTTTCCTGCAAATAACTTTTTTCTTTTACGTATTTTTGGAAACAGAATGAGTTTTTGTCTCTGTTACTGTAAGAAAAAACGTTTGATAAGTGTTAATTTCCAGCAATATTGTTATATAATTTGAACTTGGATCATGTAATAATATATGCTGTGGCACTGTTGTGTTTTCCAGCTAAAAGGGCATTTTTTTGGTCATCTGCAGGCTTATTTTTGCATTAAAAAATGTAGCCATGGCAAATTAATAAATAATTCAGTGTGTTAAAATTCCTAAAGTTTAATGCCAAAAGCACTCACAGGGCTTCTGACAGCTCGGAAAGAAAATTCAGCTCATAACCTTTAAAGAAAAATAACGGGGGGAAAGGCGTTGAGGATAATTTTACATAAATCTCCGGGATTACGATGAGGTTAAATGAATCCTAACATTCACTCACAGTACAGCACACATCACTAAATGAGCAGCATCACATTATAAACCACAATAGGTTGTTTAAGGCCAAAAAAGAAAACTGTTTCTTTTTCCTCATTTAGATTTTTTTTTTACAGCAGATGTTTCCCAAAAAACGAAAGCGAAATATCAAAGGTCTTTTCTTAGTTTTGCTCTTTCTCATTCGCTCTTTGTGACTCTGTGTGTGGGTGTGTGTAGGCGGTGGTTCACACAAATGAGCACGGAACTGTGAACTGTGGAGCTTGATTCATTTTACCAGCAGTTTCAATGAGTTTTCTAACCCAACAGTGGGCTCAGATTCGGTCCGTTTTTATCTCCTCGCTTTATTTCTTCCTTTCTATCTCTTAGTCTCGCTATACATAGCGGTCCTTACTGTCAAATTATAGAGATACATTACTGTACATGAACGCAGCTACACACCCACAGTGGAAGACGGATAGTCCTCTGGAGTAATCAAGCATGGATGTGCACACAAAGGAGCCAACCTGTGTTGGGCCCCTGCCCGACTGTCCTCTGAGGAGACAATGCCCTTTGGCCTGCATAAGATGCAAACAGTGTTCCTGCATGTGTCGGGGCGTCATCATTTCTCAAGCTGCTGTGTCGGAGCTGTTGGTGGCAGACGTTCAGGGTCAGAACGGAGGAACAAATCATGCAAGTTACAAGCTGACACTGTCAACTTCATTTAAAGTTTACTTATTCTAAATTGGCGAATACATTAACCATTCTATTGATGGACATTAGGGAATGATCTTCAATCTAGATCCAATCTAGAAGCATGTGGGTTTTGTGCGCTCAGCTAGCATGATGCAAAACTCATAAGAACTTGTAGGGACGGTGTGACCTTTTGTTTCTCAGTTAAGCATGTGCCCTTTTAAAAAACATTTTTCTACCCAATCTTTTGCCTAATATCTCTCTTTACTCTCGCCATTTCCATTTGTACTGAAACACACACATTCACACATGAACAAGCACAGCTTGTCAGACAGGATTTTAAAAGATGCATAAATGGTTGTTTTGTAGTAATCTTAGCTTTGAATCTGGACTTTGTGTTGTAAACTCTGTTGGACTTTGTTATGGTGGGTGTCTTTCATTTGTTGGGCTGCAGCTAGCTGCTCAATCTTAGCTTGTTTGCTGACTAACATTATTGCTAGAAAAATACTACCTGCGTGAGCACAAGCAACAGGGTCCTGACTGCTTTTAATGAGATCATATTATGCTATTTTTCATACTTTTATTTGGGGTTCCTAGTAAAATAGGTTTACATACTTTAACTTTCAAAAAACGCTCAGTTTTAGCTACAGAGTGGGACATCTCGCCTTTGTTCATTACTTAATGGTCAAGATGTAGCCAGTAAGAGGCAGAGTAGGGAGGGTCATGCAAAGCAAGGTAGTGTGATCTAAAATAACGCTACTACAGCAGTAGCAACTGTGTGTTTGTAGTCTGACCAGAGCATATATTTTACATATATATATATATATATATATATTAGGGCTGTCAAAGTTAACGCGTTAATAACACATTAACGCATACGTCCTCTTAAAGCCGTTAATCTTTTTAACGGCGATTAACGCTCGGTATAAATAAATAAATAAATAAATAAACGCGCATTGTATGATATACGGCCGTCGGTGGCACCTGTAGTCTTGATACAGACGGTGGCAGAAGAAGAAGAAAGGGAATCAGAAGAAGAAGCAGCAGGGTTGGCGTTCGGGAAAAACACGGCAGACTGTTCTCAAACTCCTCATCTCTGCTGTCACTCACGGTGGCGCACATTTGTTCCGCCATCGCCCTGATCATTTTGCGTGCCCGTTTGCTGATAACTCATCCCCGCATATTTATCTCAGGCTCCTCGCTAGCCTTCTTCCTCCTTCCAGTAGGCAGCCTGGCCCTGCTGCTGTCCTCCTTGGACAGACGCTGAAGCTCCGTTTCTCTCACTCTCTTGGGGTCAACAGAGAAACGTCTAGCGGCTGCTTCTCCCGAGTTTTCCTCTGAATATATCACGACAGAAAGTTTGAATTTCAAGTCGTACTTCTTATTGTTTGGCTGCACCGGAGCCATGGCGATCATCAGTGTGATACTGACTGACAGAAAGCAGCACATTGCGTGAAAAAGGCGAAGAAGAAAAACGTGCAGTGTCAGTGGACACCACTTGCAAGCCAAACACACGGCAGATGCAGAGAGCCCGTCGCCCCCCCTCGCCAAAAGCAGACAACCCTGGATCTATTTTCCTGCATGATTTGAAGTGTTGAATAAACATTTTCATAATGCAAGCATATTTGCCCTTTCTTATGTTGTTAAAAGTATTAAGAACATGAAAAAATACATTAAGGTACATTTAGAACAGAAAAAAATGTGCCCAAAAAATTGCGATTAATTTGCGATTAATTGCGAGTTAACTATGGACAAAATGCGATTAATCGCGATTAAAAAAATTAATCGTTTGACAGCCCTATATATATATGATTATATGTGACATAGTGACGCACTTAAGTTACGAAAGTAAAAGGCTTGAACTCCAAACCCGGCGTTTCAGGTAGTGCAGGAGCATTGATTTCTGTGGGAGAGACTAACTTCCTTTGGCGTTGACTTAGGTTTTTTTTTAACTTTGCAGACCTCTCACATGCACAAAAATGCTACATATTCTATCATGACCTCTTTAACAGCAACTGGTGTCATTAAAAACAAGGTTCTTGACACGTTACACAGACCATCTTTGAAGGTGTTTTGGCCACTTTCAAGCACTATGGAAAATTGTTTTGATGAGAGGCTCCCCAATTTCTTTATATGTGATACTTTTCTATAGTGTATACGAGCTTATGGGTAACTTGAAGCATGTTCCAGTCAATAGCTTCACGCAATTCCAGTCGGCAGCAGTACTGTGCTAGCAGAAAAGGGAAGACGAAGACTGCTAGCTGTTTATTAATATGGCATCAGATTTTTTTTTTTTTTTTTGTACGTTTGTAAGTGGTTTATATGGATGAAAATGCTTCTAATACAATTGTATAAAGCCTCAGGGATAAAGCCTCAAATGCTCTGCAGAGTTTCAAAAGTAAAACGAATCAAATTATTGCTTGATGGAATGCGCAGGATGCAAAACACACACGCATACACACACAGTCACCTTTGATTTTAGCACTTATTTACAATGTGTGTCAGAAACAAGAGTAACACGCATACACACACCATCCCTATTAGCCATAACAGTGATTTAACCATGATAAAGCACCTAACAAGACAATAAGACCACTGAACGCACACCTGGCTATGAATTTCCTGGCAGCACAAACTCATCATTCTGCTGCTTAATAATGAGATAAAAAAAGAAGAGCATAGCCTCGTGCCACACTCGCAGAGGACAACAGAGGGTAGTTACTCACAAACACACACATTAGTATAGTTTAGTGAGCCTCCATGCATACAGACTACCTGTTTAAACCAATCATTACACCGCCGCCGGCTCATATGTAACACTAAGGAGAGGAGGGGATATAGGTAGGTGGATGGATGGATGGAGGCAGCGAGAGAGGGTGGGGTCAGGGGAGGGAGGGAATGAGGGGGAGATGGATTGACCAGAAGCATAGAGGAACAACAAATTGTTTTGTTAAGAAAGAGCTCATAATAGAGTTTCAGCCTGTATTATTGTACACAGATCCCTGGACAGAAATATAAAGAAGAGACAAAAAGAAAGGAGGAACGATTTAGCCACCAAATCCGGATGACACCATAATTTGTGTTTTCTTTGCGCCATCAACGTCGGGGAGAGGATGAGGAGATGAAGTGTGGGGGCCGAGTATTTAGATTTAAGAGAGGAGAATTGATAAATGGGAAGAATATGTAAAACAAAGGCAGGGTTGGCAGGGTGTGGCGCTGCGGACACTCAGGAGAGAGAGAGAGGGAGATGTAAGGAAGAGATAAGGAGAAAAAAAGTGCAAGAGTGGGAGGGCTCAAACCGGCTGGACGGATGGCTGCTGTGAGGAATAATATGTTGTAGGGGAAGAGGGGGAGAAGGTAAGTACACAGTGGGAATGAAACAGTGTCTGCTGCAGGGTGATGAACGATGGACGCTGTAGGCGGGAGGATGGTAAGGAAACCTAGATGAGGGGAAGGAGAAGAATGAGGCAGGAATACTGATGCGGGGTTACTCTCACACTTATTATATCTTCACTGAGCATCATTTCACATTGAGAAGTGTTTTAAAATGTTCTGACTGCCTTGTGCTAGTCCAAACTGCTTCTCTGAAGACATAATCTGGATATATGAAATAGAAGGCTGTTCAGAGTGATTTTTTCCCAGAATGGCGAAGATACGGCCTGCCCTACTCTGCCATTGATTGGTTTACCCTGGTGTTCTTACCCTTACCCTAACAAATCTAACGCCTCATGGCAAATACAAAGCAAACCAATCAACCATGGATCCAGTAAGGGAAATGTGGATACAACATTGTAGGAGTAGCCCTAGTCATTCCTATGAACTCCTGCAGCTGCGAAGTGGTGCCTGAAGTCAAAGGAAGTTGGACCTGTTTGGTTTAAAATTACCTGGATCTTCTGAATAGTGTCCACACTGAGATCCCGGTAATTTAACATACAGTGTGAATGCTAGAGACCGAGCAGCTATATTCCAGCCTCACCCTACGCTAACACACAAATGGGAACGAAACAATTTATTGATGCAGCTTTTCTAGACTTTTCAAAAGTTAGCGGACTGAATGGCTCAAATTAAGATAGCAAAACGATCCATTTCGTGGAGATTGAGAAGCTCAAAACATTTTCCTCGGCAGCTTCTTTGACAATTTCACAATGTAAGCTTATGTGAAAAATGTATTTTGGAGCCAGTGTGTGCATCACGTTACATTGTAATTACACGGTTTAAGCCATTATGTCTAATTGGCCTCTAAGCCTGGCACTATTCCTGGAAGCTTGCAATCAACAAGGGCAATCAGAGGAAAATTAGGTTGGGTCATGACTCCATCACCAGAACAAATCTGCTTACAGTAAACATCTTTTAAGTAACTCTGTACCATGTTCATTAGCATGCTAACATTCGCTAGTTAGCAGCGAACCCAAAACACAGCCGATGCTGATGTTAATGTCAGTTTTGCAGGTATTCATTTATAAATCAATGGAAAGTGGAGCTAGGCCAGTCAGCTGTCTCGTTGCAGGCTTTCTCACGCCCCTTGGTATGTAATAAAGAAACACAGGGCACCCTTTAGCACCTGTGTGTGATGGACAAAGCCTGGCAAAAATCCAACACATGGGTAATGTAAAATGCCACCTTGGTCCAGTTTATGGAGAAAGGCTACTTGATCAGGTTAAGGAGAAGATCAATTACATTTGGCGTAGTGCAGGAGACAAACTCCTGGGTGAAGTGCCTGGGTACTTTTTCGCTCTGGGTACTATATCAGATGAAACATTTGCTTCCATGCTGAAGTCTGTAATTGGCACCCTGGGAATGACTCGTGGTTGGTTGGGTGATAGTGAAAAGATCAACAAAGTTGTTACACTTCATCCGGAGGGGACGTGAATATCTCTGAGCAATCCAAATACTACTTGTTGAGAAATGTCCATTCGTACCAAAGTGGTAGACAAGACAGTCGTGCTGCTTGCATGGCATGAAAAACTAAAAGCGTATTTATTCTACATGGGCGATTAACACACGTCATAAGCTGTTGGTGGGATTGATAGGGGATGAAGATGAGGCGGGAGGAAGGATAGTCGAATGAAAGAGTTTTTAAATGGAAAAAAAAGTGGTGAATGGAGGGAAAGAGGGAGGAAACAATAGATTGATAGATGGCAGAGACAGGACATGGTGTCTGACTAATGGTAAACCAAGGTGGCAGAATGGGCGTAAAAAAGAGCTGAAAGGGAGGATGGTGAGGCACAGATGGATGGGGAGGGTGTCATGCTGCTTAACTAATGTTTCCCAGGCCTGTAGTTCAATTCCTTTTCAGAATTAAAGCCCCATCTATCACCCCAATGTGCCTCGTTAGCAGTAAAGTCCGAACCAATCCCAACACAACCATTTACTTTTTAAGAAAGACGGACGATGGAGCTTTAATGAGTCCGTGTTCCTGTCCGTCCGTCTGTCAGTTTTGGTTACTTTGTCCATCTTCAACCCTCAAACACACACACACAAACACAAATGTCAAACTGTATAGTCATGTCCATGGACAGTTTGTGGTTCTGTCAACCAAATGAAATTGCTGCAGAGACACATTCATTAAAAACATGAAACCAGACACTGAGAAGAGAGACATATCCTCCCACAACTGCAAATTATTTTACCAATAAATTGTCTCCCTGTCAACCAGGATTACTTGAATCAATTTGATTATTAAGGTAATAACAGACATAACATTTATTAGACTCTTTATCTCTGCTTGGCAATGGCTATTCTTTATTATGATGGCACACATGAAAACATAATACATAGCTGGAGTCTAATTAAAATTGCGCTATCCATTTTATTCTGCTTTTTGCAATTATTTGTAAAAAATAAAAAATAAAAAAAATAAATATATCAGTGTCTGGCGACGGCCCAGCAGTCGGCTAATAATGACTGGGTTGTATTTCACACAATTCAATTTCAGTGATGAACTGCAACAGGTCTTAATTGCTTTTGGTTTTGCGTTCCATAAAGCTGAGTCATTTCCCACAGTCCATGAAGGAAATTGAAACAGTTTCCCCACCTTCCATATTTACAACGTAATTATCAAAATGCCACAGAATCTTCACGAGATTAATGCCAATCTAATTATCAATGTAATAATACGTTTTAGTTTTTATATGCTCTGAGAATGTGATGCACGCATTCGAAGCAAACACGCGGGAGCATATGCCAGCGCTTTCCTGTACTGCACACCTGAAACTAACCAGAGAATATATATGAGTAAGAAAATGTGTATGTAACAGGTGCATCAGAAAAGAATATGAAGTTGAGGTGCAACTTCTTCCTGTTGAAAAAAGTTGACTTAGACTTTGTTGTCCTGGTAATCTGTTAGATAATGGGGGGAAGGGAGGGAGATCAGTAGGACCCATGCCAACAGCGGAGTTTCTGCTCTTGGCTGTCCTCCCATGTCCAGATATCCTAAGTGCCTTAGGATCCCACTGGCTCAGTGGGTCACAATAAATTGACTGTTTAATCGGACCACCAAATAGAGAAGAATTAGCTTTTAAGTGTAGTATTATCTATCTGTATGGTTGTCAGTGGTTGTCTGGGGTTATGGGTTGTGTCTGTGGTGTTCCCAGGGTTGCTTTGTAAAACATTCACCCAATAGTGGAGCTGATACGGCAAACTGTGAGCTGTACTTTCCCTGGTAAACACATCAACCTCTTCGGCTTTCACTGCTTCAGTGTCTCTGAGCTCAGCTGTCCTGTCCTGAGTCCTGTCTTCTCTCCTGGGACTCATTAAGAGATGCTAAAAGGCTAAAAATCCCTGTATTTTAGGAAATGCAGTATACTTTCTTGCTGAAAGTGTTTTAGAGGTGCTGGCAGGCAAACTTTTGATGGAGTTAAGCCAGCTTCTTTGCTTACCTTTTAAGGTAAGCTTTTCTATTTCAGCCTACTTTCTTTTTGATGTTTGTTTTTTTCTTAATGTTTTTACTGGTCTTAAAATGCAATTCTTAATGTTTTTTTTAATGCAATTTTCAATGTCTTTTAAATGACATTTTTTATATCTTTTAATGTAATTTGTGTGTGCCTGTAAAGCACTTTGAGTTGCCTTGTGTCTGAATTGTGCTATACAAATAAACTTGCCTTGCCTTGCCTTGCCTTACCTAATTAAATTCTGGCACTAGCTACATACATCAGAAATGTCAGCTGTTTAAATTTTCTCATGTAACTCTTCGCAAAAAAGGTAAAAAGTGTATTTCTCTAATATATAGAGCTTTTTTTTAATTTTTATTTTTTAACCGTATGCGAAAGACAACCAAAAAAAAGTGATGCGGTGCTGGACCAGGAAGTTTTTCTTTGTAAAAATATAAAATATTACTTGGAGAAAACTGTGGGTAGGTTATTCACACAAATTTTACAACAAGCAAGGCATATTTTTTTTTATTTCCAGTATATCTTTACAATGTACATGTGTCATGCTCCACAAAGATTTTACCTCTAATATCCCGCTGATCACCCTGGACTGGCACGGCGGCTGTGATGCAGCATATATCGTGGTTTAAGGGTTCTGGGTTTTAATCTGCTGGAACGATCCGGGCTGTACCCTGTTTCTCACCCAAAGCGTACTGGAATAGGCTCCACTCCCCCTCAAAGCCCACTCAGGATAAGTAGGCATGATAATGGCCAGATAGAGGGATTGATCACCCTCGAGCCCTCTATCACATGTTCCCTCCAGCTACTCTCCATCTCCATTTGTTACCCCACCTCTCCCCTCACTCACTCTTCCCTGATCTTTATCCGTGTGTCTCTATTAACACTCTCCTGCCCTCTTTTACCACTTCATCTCTCTCTCCCCATCTCTACTTTAGCTTCCCTTTCTTCCTCTGTCTGTCTGTCTGTCTGTCTCTGCTGACGGTGGCCATTATTAAAAGCTGTACCGTCCGATATGTCGCTCATGGCTGTTATTGATGCCCCTTCATTGCTCATTATCGTTGAGTGCCTGTGTTAGTGCTGACTTGCCTTAAACTGACTGACACACACAGATACACATGCATACACACACACACTGTTGCATGCATAAACGCCACACAGGCCGATGCAGGGAGTGCACTGTTACATACACAATGTCCACAGCGAGGGACAACAGAAAGATGGAGGATAGAACGTTATGGGAACTCTCAAAGGTTTTGGGAGATCTGCCCGTTGTTCAACAATGAGCCAATAAGAAAAATGTTCTTCTGTGTCAACCAACCCTGCTGATGAAGGATGCAATGAAGGTGAAGAGAGCTTAAAGTTTCTAAGTTTGCATTCCAGCATTTGCCACATTTTGTCTGTATGCAATCTATATTCATTCACAGCCATTTCCAGCTTTTTCTTTTATAAATAAAAAACTTTTAGTAATGCTATCGTTGGTACTGGGATGTTAACCATGGATTTATTTGGCCACGGCATCAAAAGAAACTCAACTGAATGCGCACTGCCCTGTTTTTTGATGATTTCAGATAACTTTACCATTTAACCTCACAGCTGCTCGCACTACTTGAATATATTTGTTCCGTGTAAAGTGCGGAGAATCGCAGCATGACATTTCTTGGCTATGTCTTCTTTACTGAAGAGGAGAGAGGAATTTCACGGATGAAAGAGAGCGTGGTCGTATGATTTCTTTTCTACAGCGGTTAATTTAAATGACCCTTCACGCACACCCTTCACTCAGCCGCTACTGTTAACACAAGACTGTGTCTGATTTATAGGTCACAGGATACCGACGCTGTTTACACTACGGATGCCTCCCTCCCTCTCTCTCATATGAGAAAACCATGCGCGGTGTAGAAAGTTATCTGACAGATGCCTTTAATGAGTCTGACACTCGTTCTCCCGTTTGCGAATGCGTTGGCTTTATCAGACCTCACACGTGCACGCACATACAAGCATATGGAAGTACTTTCCCGTGTTTGTCTATGTGCTTGACCGTGTTGTCTTAGGGTTTGGTCACATGCCACAGAGCGCCACGTTGGAAGTCCACTCAGCACGTCAGGCTGAAAGGATCATTGAGTGCACCGGCTCAAGGACAGGAAATGAATTTTAACTTGGGGGACATACTGCGTATTTTTGAAAATGAACAATAAACAAAAAGGTATGTGAGTGAAGCTTTGTCGATCATAAGTTTATTATCAGTGCAGTCACAGCGAAGCCCTCTACCACCAACAGACACAATCCAATGTTACCTTTAGACTGTTAAGTGTTGTTGCACTGTCAACTTTATTGATTGTTTGCTGTTCACAGGACAGTGAAAAACTAAAAATATAGAATTATATTTCTCACAGATGTACCGTAACAGGCACATGATGAAGTGACAAGAGATTTCAACCACCACAGAGGTACAAAATACAGTGTGTGACTATATGGACAGGGGATTCGGGCGACAAAAAAGTTTCAAAATGATCACAGCATAGACTTGCTGGAGTTTCAATGACTGGTAGCCGTGCATCCGGTTTCACCCAGTCAAGCACACATGGAGGATGGGAAGCCAGTGAGGGATCATGTCATTTTCCTGCTAGAATTTTCCTTCTAGCTGGCTTGTCAAAGGCCCTGTTGCACAACCTGTTCGAAGTAGGAATGATGCACTGTTAGTCTGCCTCGTCGTTCTGTTTGAAAGGTACAAAGATGGAAACGGAAAGCATTCCTTCTCAACATCTATGCCAGAAGATGTGAAGGGGTGTAACGTTTTACCAACATGTCTGAAGTGCAAGTTTTAAAAAGCAGCATTTAGCAGCTAACTAAAAATGTCTGCAAACTGGGGCTCTAAGCAGAAGACGAGGTCAACTGCCATCTAGCAAGGAGGGTAAATGATTGTTACTGCCATGTGTATGTGACATGTCACACCAGAAGCCAACCCAGTAGTGTTACATGGATGGTCCATTGTGCTTCCTCTGTAATGCTGGCATGCTATCCAAAATCGCACACTGCAATGGCATTATGCAACTTTTATTCAGTGTAAGAAAACAAAAGGAGGGTCTTTGTTGCAGCAAGATTTGCGATCTATGTTTAAAAAGGGCTTTAGTCTACAGCATCTGAGATTAAAAGTATGAAGCAGTAGTAACATTCACGCAGGGAAGGAAAAACACTCAAGAAGGTAGCTTAATATACCACGATAAGACGTAATTTGTGCTCCTGTTTTCTGACTTGATCGTTTTAAACTAGGATTTTATGTTACCGCTTCAGGGCACTCCACCGAGCTGTAAACACAACACTGACATAAAGTCAAAAACATGTTTGGTTGCATAAGACATAAAGTTGTTACGGCAAATATTTTAGCACACGGAGCAACATTAGCATTCATGTGCTATTCACTTTCCTTTCAACTCTTCTGATCTCCTGAGGGGAGACGTCGGGCTCATTTGCTTACCGTGCTCGCTGGTGGCGTACAGTGAGGTTATCTGAGCTTTTTTTATTGCTTACAAACAGCTGCTTAAAAAAAAAAAAAAAAAGGCTTGATGAGAGCAGTGAGAGTGATCTGAAACAGCATAGTCGCAGGTGAGAAAGTCACAGGAATGTCTCAAAGGATGCTTTGAAAGCTCTGTGGAGTTGAGGAGAACTGCCAAATCAGTAACGTAATCAATACCCTTTCAAATTATCCATACATAATTAATATGCTTCTTGTAGAGGGCATGAAAGAAATCTACTCGTCTATGTTCAGGTTTCAGTTTTCACGCGACAACACTGCTGCACAGCATCCTGCTCTTTTCTTTTATTGGGACACAGCTTATATTGACAAGCGCCGCAGGTACAGTGCACACAGGGTTGTGTCAGTAAAGCAATAAAGAGACCGTGGGGTTGAAGTCTTTGCAAACTAATTGCGGCGTGATGAATTTGTCTTGGAACAACGAGCAGCATCTGAATGCCGCCTTGTCTCCTTGACGGATGATACCGAACCAGCTCCCCCGTCATCCATCATGCATCTTTACGGCGTCTTTGGGGAACGGTTTGTGAAACGTGTACATACTCGTATGTCTCTTTGTGGCCATCCTTGAGTCTCTGTGCACACAAACACAGGCACGCACACACTGCGCTAAACACATGTGTAAGGACTGTGTGTGCATGTGTGTGTGTGTGTGTGTGTGTGTGTCAGGAGAGGAGTGGTCAGGCAATTAACCAGATGTGCTAACGATCATCTCACTGCAGAATCACACTATGTTTTACAGCAGCATACAGCGCTTTACTGCCTTTGTTGTCACAGTGATATAGTATTCTCCACCATAAAGTGCTGATACTGGTTGATTGTTTTGGCCTCTTCAGGCTTGTTCTTTTTACGTACACACACACACACACGATGCAGATTCATTCTCTCGGTCTTTCAGGCATACACACATGCACACACACACATTACCATTCTTTTATAGCTTGTGTATTTTTTACGGCCGGTGTCTACTGGTCTGCCCTGGGACCAATCTCGAGCCGTAGATCTCCCTTATCATAAAACGAGTGTGGTGTGGAGTAAGAGTGTGGGAGCCATGCTGGAAGTCTTTCATCCTGCACCTCCTCTGCAGATGTCCTCCGTTTGTTCCGACCACCGCGGCCTCGTTCATTCTTACGTGTCGGTCGGATGAACAGAAAAAGAGGCAGAAGTCCGACTGTGCGAAACAAGCCCGCCGTATCGCAGCCTGCGCTGGGAAAAATGTGAGAGCTCTTCAGAAAATGTGTTCAATGCAGCAGCAGCCTTTTTACCAAGCGTGTTATTTTTGGGGACGGTAAACACGCAGAGGAACCAGGAAGGGCATCTGTTGCCTTAGTAACAACATGTAAGTAGTGTTCATAAGAAAAAGTCAACACAGGAAAGTTAAAGAGAAGTTCACAAATAGACATTTAAAAAGACTGCAACGCATAAATTTGACTGTATTTGAATTAATACCTCAACAACTGTTGGATGGATAGCCAGGAAAGCGTGTCCAGAAATGTGTGGCTCGTCAGGTCAAAATTTATATTAGACTAATTAATTTGCAGCAAAATAAGCAATGTTGCCATCAGCCTGTGTTGTACTTTCTGGAAATGCCAATTGGCAAATGTTAGCATGCTAACTGATCTAAGATGATTAATACAGTAAATATTAGGGCCCAGACAAACCAAACAGACAAAGTGGAGTCAAAACCTGACTGGCGTCTCCTCTGTCTGGGCATTTTTTGACACCACTCTTGCTAATATAGCCACTTCTAATCAGGAATATGTCTGGTATAAAGTTAGAAATCGCCCTTACACCAGCTAAAAATGTGCAAGTTAGCATTGTCATAAAGATGTGGTGCTTTGGATTTAGCCCAAAGCACCACAGCCGCAGCCTTCACAGAGCCATCAGAGTGGCTGTGGACTGTTGTTTCTCTATGAATGTGCGTGATTAGTTTGTTTATGACATTTGACTGTAATTGCAAATTTCAATCCGACACCTTTGAGCAAGAAATGATATTTCTGAACCCTTTAATTCACATTTGACTGTTTACCTCTGCACTATTTATGTCTTCCTATCACTTGGCAGGATATCAACTCTCTGGGAAACGAGTTTTCTTTGGTTATTTGTTCAGAAACTGCACAGTGTGAGGCAGCAGTGACGATCCCACATATGTCCACATGTATGGCACGTTTCAGTCACTAAACACAGGAAGCCATTTTGAAAAAAAAAAAGTCGTAAAAACACCTGTAGGTTACCTGTCGAGGATGCTTATTCCGGAAGACTTGCAAGTCCGGCCCCGCCCGACGTCCATCACGTTGCTGGCTGTTACTGAAAACCCAAATGCACACAACGCAACGCAAACACACTGTGAGAACACACACGGGCACGCTGAGCCCCAAACTGCAACAGATGCTACCCCTAACAAACCATTACAGCAGCATAAGCACCGCCATAAACAAACCCTCCGCGGAAACATCAAGAAAAAGTTTTGCTGACAACGAGCTCGTTAATGTTTGTTTGTTCGCTCCGTTTGTTGACTTTCTTGTTGATGCTGTTTGCCGTTCAGACAGCCGGGGCAAAAAAACTCCTCCTCATGTATGTGCCGCACATATAAAAGTTATACGTCAAATTATTCCCATCCCACTCTTTCTCTGTAACTTATCGTGTGTGCCTGTTCCCTCACACTGTGTGCTCGGAAAGTGTGTAAAGGAGCAGCGGAGTTTAAGTGTGTGTCTGTGTGTGTGTGTGTATTCCTACCTCCATCACACGTTATGGATCTGTGTGTGCGAGCGTGCACGCCATCGTTGTGTGCCTGCCTGCCTGCGCGTGCATGTGTGTGTGGTGCATGGGGTCTTAATTAATCTCTGTCATTAATAATTTAATCATGGCTTTTTGTTTAATAAACAGTTTGGCAGTGATGTATTGCGGCTGGGTCAGGTAATTTGATTGGCAGTGGAAATGAGCTGGTTATGCATATCTCTCTCTCTCTCTCTCTCTAACTCCCTCTCCCTCTCCCTCTCCCTCTCCCTCTCTCCCTCTGTAGAGATATTACTGCTGGCATTCAGGACCGGCGAGTGTGCACACACAACAGGGGGAGGGCAATTACGCTAAGATGCCATAATGATCAGTGATGGATGTAGAGAGAGGAGGCTTTGCAGAGCACATTTCAGCTAATGGAATAACACTGTAGGAAAAAAAAAAAGGCAGCAAAGAAAATTTTCAGAATTACTTTATATTACAAAGTACATTTCCATCAATGTCTCTTCAACTATTATTCAGGGACCAGAAATGGGGTTTATATGCTTTTTTTTTTGCTGTTGTTGTTGCTGCTGTGGGCTCCCCGCTCCGCTCGAGTACATTTAATGAACCAGGGTCCAACAGTGGGGCCAAGCCTGAAGCCAAGCCGGCGTTTTTCCGCCCGTCAGCACTAGGTGGCACTCTTGAATAGTGAGCTCTCCTTCAGGCCTCACCTTGATGTTTCTTTTTTTTCCACCCTCCTTCTCTCCTTCCTTAATCCACACTTCCTTCCTTTCATCATTCATTTCCACTTATTTAGTCGCTGCCACCTGCATCTAATGTGCTCAATCATGAACACCATGAATACAACATGAATGCCGCGGCTGGTCCGCTTGAATAATTTCCCGTTCAGGTAAGTACACTAGTGTATGATGAAGTGTGAGTTCTCGCTGCCTCTGTGAAATGAATGCAGAAATACAATAACTGCGGGAGCAATGACGGGGTTCAGCCGCCGCATCACCGTCTGTATCAACAGGTTTACCCATAAAACTACCGACTATTTCGAAGATTTCATGACCGAGTAGTTTTTCAGTTCTTTGTACACACACAGGTGTGACGAATTGAACACTGTACAGTCCGTGTGCAGATTAACACTCTCTACTTCAGCAATCATGTGTGAATATTTGATACTGTTATTAAAAAGTCAAAGTGAGATTAAAAATATCTCACTCACTCAGATTTTATTAAGTTCAAAGACAAGAGACCATATTTACACGGCGGCCATTTCCCTCTGAGATCAGGCTCGAGGGGGTGGACATCCTCCAGTCTTTCATTATCCATCACCTTCTTAGTTACCGATCGACCACATTTGCTGTGAGCCTGGGACATGGCATCAGAACATGATCCTAGTGTTTGAGCTTCCTATCCTGAGCGGGATGTCAGAGGAAAATGGCCACTGTCTGAATACGACCCTAGAGGCAGTGATGTTTCTTAGCCTCTCTCTCCGGGAGAAACGTTCTGCAGAGCACGTATACATTCAAACTCGAACATCTCTAACCTCCAATATCGACATTTCTACAATACATGTAATATCAAACGTGATCTTTTCCGAACCTTAGCCTGTAAGAAAAGTACATTTGCAACATGAAGCCATGTAAAGTTCCAGCCTTTCTCCTGCCAAATGCAAAGATTTGTGTGTATTTGGTCACAAAAAGTGTGAATATTTTAGCCGATGGATTTAGGTCCAGTCAGATTTCTGTCTTGGAGTCCCAGTGTGAATGTGTAGCCGGCTACGCCATCCTGGTCTAATGCAGCAGACAGCTCAGGGGGAGACAGGCATGCTGTGGCATTGTCTGGTCCATTTCACTTTCTAATGTTGCAACACTGTAGCACCATGAGGATTTCTTATGTGTCCTTTTGGGAGGTGTCTATATGTGTGAGAAGGCAAAGATAATAATGAGGAAACCTGTGTGTGAAAAGATTAGGGCCGATTGGACTGGTGACGGCTGTGAGGCGATCACAAAAGCACAAAACTAGGAAAAAGCAACGAGATCAAGTCCCATGCAGACTGTCCACTTCGGACGATTAAATCCCTTCAGCCACCTGAAGGACGCCAGATAAGTGCACAGCAGGTCCAAATGTATGAGAAACCAATGTGTGATTGTAGAACATCTCATTCCAACATCGATGGCATTAATATACTGCTAAAGCTATATGCTATAGCTAGCATTCACCTCTTTGACAACCATCTCATTGACCTCACTTTGTGCATGAGGGCAATGCCATGATGCAGTGGTAGACTTAAGTTGTCTGAGGGGGTAGAGGCAAGAAAACACACCCAAGAGGGCATTGTATCACATTTTATCCACTGGACAGGCTCCTATACAGCACTCACCACATTTTCTCTGCTGGAAAGGGATCCAAGAGGGCACCTTATCACATGTTTCCCACAAGAAGGAACCCAAGAGATCACGATCAAGCTTTCTCTACTGAGCGCCACCCTACAGAGCACTGGACATGTTTTCTTCCCTGGAAAAGTTGCCCCTAGATGGCACTTCCTTCACATTTTCTCCAGTGGTGGAGCATCCAAGAGGGCGCTTGATCATATTTCCACCAACCCGAAAGAATACCTGATCATGCTTTCTTCCCCAGGAAGTTCTCCCTAGAGAGAACTTTTTCTCTACATTTTCTCCACTGGAAGGCCATGCTAGGGGGCTCTCACACATGAAGTTCCACTAGGACACTTTTTCATGTTTTGTATGCCAAAGGGAACTCCAAGAAAAAAAAGTCCCAATTTGAGTCCTGTGTTTAACCAAATGGTGAGCATATTTATTACTGCTATCTTGACTGCACATGCAAAACTGGCGCCAGACCGTTAAGTAGAGCGTCGTAGCAAGAAGCTTAAAATTCACAGACCAAAGCTGCCGTATTTGTTGAGTTGATGGCGAGAGCGTGTTGGTTCTTTTTGTGTGTGTTCTGGCCATAATAACCTAGTTCTAGATTATTAAACACAGACACACAAAGACATGCACACACACACTGTCAGTCAGAATAATATTTGCTAATACATATTTACCATCTCGAACACGCAGACACACATATGCATGTACAGAGTGTGTGGGAAAGAGACGCGGAGCATGAATTTAATATCCTCCATTACTGGGGTTATATTTCACTGTGGAAAACAACAAATGCAACAAATTCTCAGCGTTGTGAGATTCAAATATGTTATTCAGTATGCGTCTATTCTTACCGGTTGGTAGGCAGTCTTTTACCCATAAACCATGAAATTCATGACTCTGATTAGCTGGCAGGAGTCCATTCATTTCAAGTTACCGAACAGAATAATGAGAAACTTCTGACACAGGTGCTCCAAATGAACGCACAAGCCTTAAACTGATGGTAATAAAAGCATCAGTTTGGGTTCCAGCAGTTTGATGTGAGGAGTTTGGAGCTGTGTAACAACAGAAACATAAAACGCATCACGCAAAATCAATTTCAAACCTGCCCGGCGCTCTCAAGAATCTGCATGTCCAAAATCGACTGATGTTGAGTGGAGGAATAGAAAGAAAGGAGGAACAGTGTTACCTGCGATGACGCTGGTCGCGTGTGGTTTTGAGGGACAGCTTCACGGGAAGTAAGAAAATGAGTGTGAAAATGAGTGTGAGAGTTAAGACAAGAGTGTCTCGGGGCCTCCTGTTCAGCAGGACCCTCATCATTTCTGCTTGTTTTGTGTTCTGCTGGTGCATACAGACAAACAAAGGTGCAATTAATCAAATGACCGTGGACTAATTACCACCCAGGGAACCCTGGAGCCTGTGGCCTGAGGGCAGTTGTCCACTTTGTCTGGTTCAGCCTTGCGTGTGTTCATATTTACCGCTGTGAAGGTTAATAATGTCTTGCATGCTGAATGTAGTGCTGTATTCCGTTCTTGTAATGTGCGTGATTTGGGAGCAATCAGTGAAATGAGTCTTTGCGTCCAATGAAACTAGACTGACACCTACTGTGGTCCACAATTGGAATGGATTGCAGAGGTGGAGAACCACCTGACAATGACAATTAAAATCACAAAACACGGACCTCATGTGGTCTTACCCTTTTACTGAATGGCCAAAAACAATGATTTAAAACAACATAATGAAGTCATTTGTGTTCTGTGCAATAGAGGTAGACCAATTATTGACCCTGGATGATTATCAGGCAGATATTCCGCATTTTCTGATTTAAAAAGTGTTATTATGCCTCTCAGACAATGTCCGAAGCACAACAGTCTTATCGGTAAGATGTCATCCTTGTTCACTTGAGGAGTCATATCAATCCCCCTTCAAACAGCAGTACATCACGCAGAATGAATTTATTATTTATTATTCTCATTATCATTTAGACTTCTTCTGTAGCTGTAGACTATATTGTTTAACTAAAGTACATCTGTATCTCTTTGGTATTATTTGGGTACCGACTGTTTCTGACTCCCACACTGTGACAGCAACACAGATTGAGCTGACCTCCAGATTGCACTCACAAACATTTGCTTCTCTTTCTAGAAAGACACAATGGGAAGATAAATGTTTCAAGAGAAAAGGGGGGCGAATCCCAGGGTCAGTGCATTTTCCAGCCCAAACTTGTTATATTCCCTGTTTCCATGACATGCAGAAGTGCTGTACAATAGCCTGAGTGCCCGCGGTATATTTTTAGTATGAACAGGGCTGCAGGAATTGTGCCATGACCCGCTACACAGGACCGGTGCTCTTAGTCTCATGCAGCAGGAGGTACTCAGTGAGCTCTCGTGTGACTTCAGTGGCATGTGGTGATCCAAAGTGTTTTACAGTAGCATGTGGGCTATAAATGAAACCTGCATCTGCTAACTTTTCATTTGTCTCCGTGCTTTTAGGAGTACTTTTCTGTCAGAAGCATACAGTACTTCTTTGATCTAAAAGCTCCTGCTGGTAAGATGGTGATACTGACGTTGTAGGTGTACGATGAACATGTAGGTCGGGTCAGTCGCCATCTGAATGCGTCAGTATTTGACGAGTTGGGACGACATACTACAAGACTTACAAATTGACTATCTTTAACTGGCAGGACCTTGAAGATGATTTTTAATCGATATTCCAGGTCAACAAACACATTTAAAAAGTGGCAGAAGTTTCATTCTTCACTGTGTACAAATGCTATGGTCAGCTGGATTTTGTCTGTCAGTGTTATGGCATACATTAAAAGTGTTATTGATAACATTGGTGTGACAATACTGATGTTGTTCGAGTCACCTTCCCGCTCAAGTTGTTGCCAGTTTGTTGCACTAGCTAATGTTAACGCCATCAACTCTAGCTAGATCACGCTAAGGCAGTAAAGGATGCTGGGTGCATACTGTAGAACTCATTTTTTAAGTTTTTTTCCACAAACTGGCAACAACCACGACTCTTGATCGCTGACGAAACACAGATACCACGTGACACTAACAGCGTTTTATTATTGGATGACAAATCTTGTTAGAAGCTGGAACCAACCGCCAGAATTCCTACACAGATTAAACAAAACGATCATTTTGGGCCCAACGAACATTTTTGTTGTTATCAATATGACCTTTAATCACGTTTATCAGGCCATTATCCTGTAGGACTGTGCCTCAGTTGCAGCTTCCACAGCAGACATCTATTTCTTCAACCACATCCTCAAGTTTTCTTTAGGGGCCTTTTTTTCCAGACATTTGCAAGCCCAATGGGACATGAAATCCCTCTGGTGTGTTCTGGTTCTGCCCCGTGGATCTCCTCCCAGTTGGACCTGCCCAGAATACCTCCACAGGGAGGCGTCTGGGAGGCATCGTAATCTGGTTTTAACAGACTTGTTTTAACCCAAAGATAACTTCTAGCTCTAGCTATGATTTCTTTGTTTGTAATGTGAACAAGGCTGTAAGCATAAAGTAAATAAAACATTTATTACAATCATACTAAGATGGTATAGATAAATGAGTGTTCATTTTACTGTTAAGTGGACGGGTTAGTGTAGCGTGGGTCAGTGTAAAGGCGCACTCAAAAGCATCACAACAAAGCTACACAAACTGCAACCGTAGGGATACGCGTCGTCTTTGCTAATTAGCCCGGCGCTAAACTCTGCTAGTCACATGCCAAAGCGAGAAGAAAAAACATAGTAAGGGCAAAAAAAGTTGTTTTTCTTTTTGTGCTTTTCACGGCTGAACAGATTAAGTGACACATTCTTTCCTCGAGCGAGTTGACCGGTTTGTTGAACGTGTGATTAATTAGACAGATTGTGCACGGGAGTTTTTACTTTGATGGTGTTGATGATGCAGAACATGTACTGTACCGACAGATACATGTGATTGTTTTCACCCCCCCCACGAAAATATGTTTTCAGAATCCCTCAGGGGATTTTACTTGTGTATGATTATTTTTGAAATGTTTATGTGTGGGACTATACATATGTGTGTGTGTGTGTGTGTGTGTGTGTGGGTGTGGGTGTGTGCTCCAGCTTGTGTGTGTGTGTGTGTGTCTGTCAGACAGGCTCATTAGCTGGTGGAGTCACAGCGGTAGGTAGTGAGGGGGTCCACGGTCCCTCAAGAGAGAGCGGCTGAACATGTGTTTACTGTGAAGAAACGGTACAACAGGACAGGACACACAGCTGAAAATGACACACTCCGACACGTACGCGCACATCATACACATCATACACCCCTGCACACAAAGAAGCTCTGAGGAGCCGCACAAGCACATGTTGTAATCGAGCAGAGCTAATGCAAGCTGTCGCTCTCACACTCACAATGCACAACCAAACCGACACGAACAGTCACATTTAAACACTTTGGTTTATGTTCTCACCTTGAAGAATGCAAAAGGATATAAATTGTGAGTTGTTGGCTGCTTTTGTTGGGGAAAATGTCCTTACATGCAGTCACTGAGGCTTTCTTTGGAGATGGGAAGGCAGTGATCACAAGAATGAGGACAAGTTTCCACAGCAGGTAATGGTCATGTAATTTGATTCCTAAACACATGCGGGGGGGGGGGAGCTCCAGACTTTTTCAGTTACAGAAACAGCAACAAGCATTACGACAGGATCTCGATGTCCAGTGATGAATGTTTAAAATCTGCAAAGACGATGCAAAATCAATGTTAAAGCTGGAAATGAACGCAAGAATGGCAGCCATATGTAACTGACCGTTTGCAGAGCACCGTTCAGACATGACGACTGATCGGACCAAGCTGGACCGGGCCGTTTCCCGTTTGTGTCAGTTGGCAGAAAAAAATCATACCGAGAGCAGAAGGGATGATGTATCTTTGTAGGCTAACCCAGAGGTTAGCATCGGCCTGGTTCCCTCGTCAAAAAGCCCTATGGGATTTTGGGTAATCGAAAATAAGCTCTGTGGTAAAACACAAGTTTATGACAGTTACACATTTTGTTCGGCGATAAATTCAGCAAACGGCAGCCCAATCACCAGGATAGATGTCAGCTAAGTACGTTTCTGCACAGATTAGTTTGAGCTGTAGGTTTTCTCAATGTCGCAACTTTACATTTGTTTATGTTCAATTCTCTCGTCACAACGCTGGAATTATACTCTGGTTAGTTTAAGACCCAAAAACACGCAGAAACTATCGTGGTTTGGCTTAAAAAACCTCTTGTGGTTGCTACAAACATGGCTGAAAATGTCCCCAAGTCTCTTTAAAAACACCTAGCTCTGTCTCCACAAACACAGCTGGCGATGGGCCCGACTTCCCATGAAAAATATCCAATTTTGGTCGCCTCATACATGGTTGGAAATGTCCCCAGGTCACCTTAAAAACATCTTACAGTCATCAAAGTGCAGACTAAAACTGTGGTCGCCCCTTTGGCAGCCACGTCTCCTATAACCTGAGCGAAACCTGGAACGAGAGCACAAAGTTTCAAGGTTTAGTGCAAAACTCACGATGGACTTAATTACCACATTATCAGGCCACATAACTGTGAGGCTCATCACAATGAAGAGACAG
Organism: Diplodus puntazzo; assembly: GCA_963678695.2. Lineage (NCBI taxonomy): Eukaryota > Metazoa > Chordata > Actinopteri > Spariformes > Sparidae > Diplodus > Diplodus puntazzo. The sequence goes on from OZ023164.1 coordinate 26,308,601, forward strand.
GAAAATTAAAACTTTGTTAGCAATTTGAGATAATTAAAAGTCATGCATGCTGGGTCATGGCAAGAGCCAGTCCTTTGTGCTCTGATTGGCTTAATTAGCTTTAAGTAGGAAATTACTCCTTCAATGAGATTGTGTGATTTCTGAGAGTGTGAGGAGAATGACTTAATCAAATGTAATCAGGACGGAATAATTAGAACTTCTCTACAGCATAACGATACAATGGAATATTCTTTACAATGAGAAAATGGGAACTTATGGATCTGCAGATAGCTCTGAGGCTTGATTGAAGCCACTAATGTGCAGAAATACGATATAAGCCCTTTTTAATCCACATCTTGAGCGCAGTATCTGCAGGCTCTTGCGAAATTTGAGCCATCCCAGATTCAAATCAAAGAAATTATTCTGAAAGTCCTGCTGCAGAGGTTCTTCCAACCGTTACTTCCAACAGGAACAAACCCGCTGAGTCCACAAAGACGTGGCTTGTCGGGACTGGCGGGAACAGGGACTTCTCGACAAAATGTAGGTCTCTGAAACCCATTTCAACATCCTACCGGCGAGTAATGACAGCCGCAGTTACAGAGGAACAGTTGTCATGGGTACCCAGCTGACTAAAATAACTGCTGCTCTTTGTTCAAACACCTGTACCTCTCTTCCTCGACATCTCTTGTTTTTCTTTTGCTTTGTTTACTTTTTCCCATGCATCCATCTTTAGACTTAACCCATCATCAGTTGGACTCACAAACTACCCTCCTCCTCCCTTCCTCCCTCCCGCTTCTTCTTTCTAAATGTCTTCAGCCTGCAGCGAACTCTGCTTCCGTCCTCACGCCTCCCTTAGTTTCGTTTTTTTTCGGTCCTGACTCTTTTCCCTTTTGCAACTGTACCTCGCTCATTGAACTGGAATCACCTATTTCTGAACACACATGCAGCGTGTACACACATTTTAAACACAGAAAACGGACACACACACTCACACACACACGCACAAAGAGCACACACAGAGCACGCACAGTGCCAATCCACTTAACCAAACCACTCTCTTCCTGAAAACGGCTGATTTGAGCCCCCGCAGCCCCTAATCATCCAATCAGGGACAGAGCAATCTCCTCCCCACTGGGCCTATCAGAGCCCTTCGTTCAGGTTCCACTGTTCCCGCGGCGATGGCAAGACGGAGTCGTGTTCAGAGCACCCTGCCACTCATTCCGGGCACGTTCAGAGGGGCTTTCCCTCGCAAGGACTTTGCGGTTCATCTCTGCAGTTCTCTGCGGCGCCCCGGACCGCTGTGAAAAGTGCACAGCGCCGGTGTCCGAGCAAGATCGCATATCTCCAATTTTGCCCTTTTTCTTTTTTTTTTTTTTGCTGCAAAGCTGAAGGCCACCATCGCCTCCCAAAATATAACCCTCTCTAGAGTTACTCCATTATCTGCAGATGGATGGATAGACGACCTCGTTTGAGCTGAAAAAAGTTACCCGCCGAATATGAGGTTATTTTGGGAAACATAAATCACCTTGCAAAAAGAAAAAGAAAGAGTGAAAATTAAACTTTGTGAGCAATTTTTGGGTCATTAAATGTAGTACACGCTGGGTCATGGCTACAGCCAGTCCTTTGTGCCTCTGATTGGCTTAATTAGCTTTTGAAGTAGGAAAATTACCCCTTCAATGAGATTGTGTGATTTCTGAGGGTGCGGGGAGAAAGACTTAATCAAACATAATCAGAACGGAATAATTAGGACTTTTTATCTGCAGCATAAAGTTCCGATATTATATGCTTTTTAATAAGAAATGCTCCAATTACGGGTCTGCTGATGTATGGCGGCGAGATTACATTTTATACTTTATTCAAGCATGTAAATGAAGTGGCTCGTACATTTGCATTTTTGATATCTCTCATCTTTATATTGTGCTCCTGGCTGCTTTTTAGTCTATCCCTTTAAAGAGCCGTCACCTTTTTCTACACGAGCAGCATTGTGCGGACTATTCAATTTTAAGATCCGCTCAGGCGGCATGATGGGCTTCAATAGCCGCCGCTGATTATGCCTGCGGATATCAAAGAGAGTCTGAGGGTGACGAGAGTCAGATGAATGGACGGATAGAGGTAGCCCAAGAGGGAGATGGAGCTCTGCCTCCGACGGGAACAGAAGCAAAGTGCATTGTGCGGGTGGTCGAGGGGGTTGTCGTCACCGGTAATAGCGACCGCAAAATGTCTCTTTTGTGAGGGCTGATATTGGCGTCTGTTCATTTCGGTGTCATGAAAACAGCCTCTAACACGCTTCATGTGAAAGGGGGTAAAGAAAACGAGTGCGGGCTTTTAGAAAAGCGGGAATGAGAAGGAGGGCAGGTGGAATTAGCTTTATATCCGTCTCTCTGACGGTGAAAGGGGACATAATTAGAGAAAAAGCAATCTCCCTTCCATATCTCTCTCTCTGTCTTTCTCTACCTGTACTTTCACTCAGCTCCCATCTCAATCACACTCTCTCTCTCCCTCTCTCTACCCATCTCTGATTTTCTCTTTTTCATGCTCCATAATGGCATATTGAGAAACCTCCATCCACCCTCATACCCATCCTCCTCTTCTCTTCCATTATCCCCCTTTTTGTCCTCCACTCTCCTCCTCCTCCTCCTCCTCTTCCTCCTCCTCCACTTCCTTCCCTTGTCCGCCCTGTCTCTCACTTTCCACTTCTCTCTATCTCATTACTCCAAGGGGGCCACCATGCTGTGATCCTGGCCATCGGTAATGGCTCATGGCCTCAGCGGATGGGAGATTGCAAATGTAGCACAGATGAAATATTAGGTGGTGACTGGGATTGTGTAAATCAATGGCTTATGAAGGCTGACCGGGCTCCCTCATCCCCCTCACACAAGCACATCAGAGACTTGGCCTGTCCTTCCTATTATCTCCCGCTCCATAGGCGACCCTCACTTTCTTATTGTTGGTAAATCACTCCTCCTCTGTTCTTTCTCTGTCTCAGTTTACCATTAACATCCCGCTATTTCCTCCCTCGTTGGATTTACAAACACACACACATACCCTCACCCCTCTTTCGCCCTCTATCTCCCCCTCACACTGTTTCACCCCCCCCCCCCCCATTGATGGGATTTGATAATGAGGGGCCGTGACTTGGTCCTCACTTTTAGCCTCTTTCCTCTCTTCCTCCTCCTCCTCCTACTCCTCCTCCTCCTCCCCCTCCCCCTCTTATCTGCCTCTCTGTGCAGCAGAAGGTAGATAATGGGGATCAGAGAGTGTGTGTCTCTTCCATTAAAGCCTCTGCAGGTTCATAAACCAAATCACAAATCAAACAAAAGTGCAGAGCTGGAGCAGGAAGGACTCCAGATTATAGCAGCCAAGTCTCCAAACAGCGTTTGGTAATGTCTCAATGAAAATGGTGACGGAATCATAAAAAAAAAATAACTACAAGGGGCTTGCAGAAGATTTTAATGTGGCCGTTGGAGGTCCAACAGCATTTTTTGCACAGGTTGCAGCTACGTTTATGGACCAAATAACAGAAGCAAAGTTCAGCAAATAAGAATGCATTTAGTCTGCACACAATGTGCATATGCTGCCATTTATGATCAGCCGAGTCGCCAAGATAAAATGTTAGCAGTAACATGGCTAGTAGGCAAACACCATATTGACATTCCTGCAAAATGTGTCATATCCAATCCCATTCCATGTTTATGACCTGACTGTCATATCAGGAGGTGGAGAGGATGGTGGTGGAGTTACAGGCGAGTCACTGCCAACCCATGTTCGAGACTGCGTTTCAACATCTATAAGTGAGACACCACTTGATATTTTTAAGGAGACATTGGGACAATTCTCCTGCTGTATTTGTGGTGACAAAAAAACTTTAAAGGTGCTATATGTAAGAATTAGCTACCTGCCAAATTTACTCCAAACAGCTCCAACTAACTGTTGCTAATGATAGCTGCTGTTAGCTGGTAAGCTTAGTTAGCTGTGCAGTTAGCGAGTGATCCTATTAGCTGACTCTACCTGATCCGAGGGCAGTGTTGGTGTTCTTTACATTCGGCATACCATCTGTTGAGATACAAATTAGCTGGGGGCTAGCTGGTTAGCATGCTAACTTCAATGAATATCTCTGCAACCCAATACATAGATAAAGATAAATACATTATTTATTAATTCATACATTTTTTAAGTTTTTGAACAAAAACTTTTCCATATTGCACCTTTTAGGTCAAAATATGCTTTTTTCCTAGACCTAACTAAAGTAGCTTTTGTGCCTAAATCTAACCACATCATAAGCACAGTGTTGTCAGGTAAATTGAACATTGAACCTAAAGAAATGTGTACACATCGTGTACACATCAGAAAAAAACAATATATGTTCAATAACTAGCTAGTTAGCTACCAACACATAATCAAACTGGCAGAGATTGTCTTAATGCTTGTTATATAGTTGAATGCCATTAAACACTGAAGCACTGAAGCATCACAGACCTCAGTTTAACGTATGCCTCTCACTTTTTGGGGGCCATATCCTGAGGCGCGGACATGGAAATCTGAGGGATAGGGCAAACCAAATGCAGCCGTTTTTTCATCTAATGAGCCCTGAATTGGAACCAAGCAAATGAGCAGCATTTCTGAAACCACCAGGAATTAGTCTGGATGCTGTAGGCCACTCAAGTTGGGTTAAACAACTGATTTGGGGTGCTGTTTAGCTCAGCTGGTAGAGCGGGCGTCCCATGTGCAGAGGCTTTGTCCTCGCTGCAGCGGCCCTCTGCTGCTTGCCACTCCCACTCTCTCTCATCCTGTTTCCTGTCTATCTTCAACTGTTCTATCAATAATAAAGCCAATAAAAGGCCAAAAATAATAATAATTAAAAAAAATGATTTATTAAAAATGAAAGAAATACCAAAAAAATGTAAATTCTGACTGACTGTGTTCTGCCTCTCTTTGGAAACCATGCAGCCATGGTTAATCATACAGTGGACTGTGCTCTGCATAGTAATGCAGTTGTGGAAATACATAAATTGGCGTCACCAGAGTTCCTGTCTGTCCTTTTTTTTAAAAATACATGTTCAAATGCAGAATTGGTGGCTCACAGTACACAGTAATGTAAATGACTCGGGCTAGAAGGACGCGCTTTAGTCAAGTGTGAAGCTCCTGCCCTCAACAAAACTGCCTTTACACTATGGCGAAACTGATTGCTCAAAAGAGAGGGAACCACTTTTATGACTTTTAGTATTCAGTAGTTTTGTAGCTCCTGCCAAACATATGCATCCGTCACTGGGATTTGAATATTATAACTTTGACAGTGCCTGCCAGGCAAGAGCCTCGCTGTTTGTTTGCTCGGGATGTTAGCGCTAAAGTCAAAGTGTTGATTTACAGTTAAATCAACCTCAACACCTTCTACAGCTGGTTCACAGTTAGAGCCTGACACTGGCAAAACACAGACTTTATAATTCAGTAAATTATGTTTAAACATAGAAACTGGAAGAAAAGCTATAAGTTAGTTAATTAGAAGATGTACAGACAACATGCTCTGATGGTGGTTTGTGTAATATCGTATTCCTTGTGCCAGTGTGTGTTTGTGTGTGTGTGTGTGTGTGTGTAGAATAAAATTAAACACCAAGATCATGTTTATGTTAACTGCTTTAACTTTATGATGACATTTTTTAAACACAAACACACACACACCCTTTCATAATATTCCCATTTCATTTCCAAGTAACAATCAATTATGTCCTTATCCTGAGGAGGCGAAACTCTAACAAACTCTACGTAAATGTAACGATGAAATGTCATTGGACGAAAATAACTTGGACTGTCGCGTTCTCAAATGTCACCGTATACCCGGATGAGTATTGTTCTGGTTTTGAATCAGGTATAAAAAGCCTCGATGCTTTGTGAAGCTAATAAGCCCCTGGTTCCCTGTCTTTATGAAAAGTGTTGCACTTTAGGCCATTCACAAAAATTCCAGGCGCATGTTATTATTGATTGCCTGGAAATGTCAAGAAAAAGGCTATTATGATTGCATCCGATGCTTCAGCGAAACACAAAGAGCCTGTAGCCAAGAAGAAATTTTCAAAAACGGCTGATACGCCCTTTTTGAGTTAGATTTTTCTTGGATGGATGTCAATTCTTTCAACTGAGGCAGATCATTTCCTAGAAGATATTCATTTGAGCTTACCTTAGAAGCTTAGATAAACACCCTTTTTTCTAGCTTGAGAGAGATGATGGTCATTTACTGCAGGTAATAGCCCGACTACGGATAAGTACCTCATACAACCCCACATCAAAAGACCCAAACTATCCCTTTAACGTTTCTGCAAACCACAGGTATGTCCAAGCTTGTACATGTCATAGGCCACGACCACATTGACATTTGTACAAAACCCGCCAAATCATGATAACGTATATATTTATGAGCTGACTTTCACATCGTAGTGGAGTAAATGGTAAATGGTCTTGCATTTCTATAGCGCTTTTCCAGTCTACTGACCGCTCAAAGTGCTTTACAGCACTTGTCAGACACACATTCATACACTGATGGCGGAGGCTGCGACGCATGGTGCCAACTGAACATCAGGAGCAATTTGGGGCTTAGTATCTTGCTCAAGGACACTTCAACATGCAGCCAGAGGAAGCCCATCTTAGAACCAGCGACCTCCCGATTACTAGACGACCTGCTCTACATCCTGAGCTACAGTCATAGGTGTCATGGCTGCCAAACATGCCTGAAACAACTGGATATTTTTGAGGAGACCTTGGGACGTCTCCAGCTGTGTTCGTGTACACTGAAACAGATATTTTAAGCCAAACCATCATGTGTTCCTGACCTCTAACTAAGTGTTTTTTGCGCCTAAACCTAACCAGAGCATAACAGCGTTGCGTCAAGAAGAAGCTGAAAGTTGAACACCAAACAAACATAAAGTTGCAACACAAAGAAAGTTTTAACGTATCAGTGACGGCTGATGGGTTTCAGTATTTTAATTTCACTTAGCTTTAATTGTAGACTTTTGGCTCCGTCATGGAGGTGCTCCGCAAAACTTCCAAGGCTGTCAAACTGCATGAGGTGCTTTCTGATGCACTGCTGACGTTTAAAGCCCGGGACTTCATCAGTCATGTTGTATTCTTCATTTGACAGGAGCTCTGAAAGCAGGGCTGAAACAAGCTTCGGAGCTTCCGGTATCACCCGCCCATCTCTGCTTTGAGAATACCTTCGGCGCGTATGATTTTAGCACCGCTGTATTACACTGGGACTGTTTCTTTTTCAGCTGAGAACGGAGATCAACATGTGAAACCATATGGATCATCTTTAGAGATGTAATTATCACAGTGAGACAGATGTAGCCATTTTATGAGACACAGCTTTGCAAGCGTGTTGCACTGTTGCAGTGCTGTTAGAGTCCCTGGAGGTCGCAGCATCTCAGTCGCCATCATACGTTGAAACGGCACAGTGTTTTCAGAAGTGATTAAATGAACATGAATAGTTAATCCAGAGAAAAGTATGGTGGAAACACTGAGTTTTTAAAAGAAACACCTCTGCTGCACGGATCTCTCCCACCCTCCCATTTTGCCTCCCTCCATCATAATCTGTCTTCTCTCTCTCCTCCTCTTTGTCTTCCAGTCTCTCCCTCTCTCCCTTCCTGTCCCGAGTGTTCGTTGCCACACTGAGCTTTCACAGGAATTTGAGCATGAATTAATAATTAGCAACAGCTGCTGTTTCTTGTGTGCGCGTGTTCATGTGTGTGTTTATGCGAGTGGCTCTGTGTGTGGCTTGGTGGATGCTAACTATTCTCGCGGGCTCACTGTCACCTCAATCACAGTTTCACACGCCGAGCAGCCTGCCAAACAGCACACATACACACACACACACACATAAACACACACATACACACTCACACGTATCATGCGCGCGTGCACATGCAAACTTAAGCGTCCAAATTCACATATATGCACGCCCACACATGAATGCACATGACACTTGCATCCATCATCCCTCCCCACACACACACACACACACACACACACACACACACTTTGTCCATGTATATTTTTCAGCCTCCTTGGCCCTCTTTCTTTTTTGTCCTCTTCCATCTCTTCCCTTCTCCTCTGTTTCTCTCTCTTTGTCCTCATTTGCTCAGCTGTTGGCTATGAATTATGCATTATATCCTTATGGAGTGAGAAAAGTTAGCTTGGGGCTATCATTCCCCACTTAACGATCATTAGTTGTGTCTTTGCACCAATTAGAGCTTGATGGTGAATCAGGTCCTTTTTGCAGCCGTCCAACTCCTGCATAATGCAGCTCGTTGCACCTGTTACTGTTGCAGACTTGGTTGTGAAAATGGCGAGCGAAACTGAACCATAGAGTTTTGATTCACTTAGGGGCATCCTAGAAGTACTTTTCGTGTCGAGATTTACTCTTGAGCTTTGTTGCTAAAGTCTGGAACAAACGAAACAAAAAGAAAATAGCTACAGGTAAAGATGAGGGTGTCAGCATATCTGTAAATATAGATGAGCTGCGATGAAGCTACGGGGGAAAACAAATGAGAAGATTCATCGTTGTCTCTCTCAGTATGTCTTGTCAGTAAGTTTCAGTTGCAAACATACACACACAGACATGCGCGGGCATTGAAGCCTTTGTTTGTCTTCTCTGATGGGGGAAATGGGCGCCAACATCAACAGACAACTCAGCTCAAATGTATTAGTTTGTACAATTTTTAGCCACCACAGATGGTTTAAGGAACTGTCACATCAGTTGTTCCACAACTTCGGTCCTGACTTAAAGGGATATTCCGGTGTAAATTTAATCCATGGTCTAACACACTGTGACGCCGAGTAAGACCCCCCCTCAAGAGATCAAGTTTGCTGACCGCTAGCTTGCGTCATTTTAGCAACCTCAGAAAAAGACAGCACGATAACAATACATTGCAGTATATACCTCCAACAAGAAACTGCCATCAAAAAGCCAAACATAATGCTCAGAAAAGCTTCAGCAACAGTACAAATAGGGTCCCAGCACATAGTGCGAGGCATCAAACCTCCACTAGCTTAGCCGGATCGCTAAGCTAGTGGAGGAGTGTTGTTATTTGCATCACTAGCATGGGGGCTTCAGACTTGGAGTGGTTGGGGTAAGACTAATAGTGTTGCAAAGTCAGTAGATATCTTTGCAATACATAGAGGCCATAACATCAAAACTTTCTTGTCATATTCTGTTGATACATTTAATTTTTGGATGTTTTCAGATAAAACTCCTACATGTTGCACGTTTAGACCAAAACAAGATCTTTTCCTAGCCCTAACCAAGTTGTTTTTGTGCCTAACCCTAACCAGATTATAAGCACAGTATCGTCAATATAAAAAAAACACCAAACATTTAATCTGATGATTGGGTTGTGTCAGACGTACTTTTTGATAAGTACTGATTCGCAAACGTTAGCATACATGCATGCAAACCTCAGAGGCTAATGTAGCCTTCTTGGTAATTCATACATGCGTCACACATACGTATCACATCATCCTCTGGCTGATCTCTTGTGTTTCATTTGGAAGAAGGTTGAGAGCAATCTTTCCAGGTGTGTCTAAATGAAAGGCTTCGAACAAAGACAGCGATCTGGGGATCTTTGGTGGACAAATGCAACCAGTGCAGAGTGTCACTCTTTGAAGTCTGTCAAAACAGGCTCAAACCAACCTCTCCGGGGCCGTGATATCCGTAACACCTAACACCTCTGTGATCCTGCGGTCATAGTCAAATAGCTTATAGGAGGCTTTCTGCTGCCAACAGACATACTGATCCCTGCACAGGAGTGTGTGAATACATTTCTAACCACGGTGCCACCTCTCCAACTGTGAAAACAAGCTGTTCCCTTTGTCATTAAGCCTTTACAACGCCGTTTTTCATTTTAGTTTTCCAGCGTGTTGCCTCCTCCTCCTCCTCTGTCCGCTCCCAGAACCCTCTCTCCTTCACCAAACGGCCTCTCTTGCCAGGGCCGGATTTTATTTTGCTGACTTCAAGGCAATTTGTGGGATAAATGTCATCCTTTCCATTATGCTAACATCGCTGCCCTTCTTGCCTTACGCCGCATAAACACACACATTCACACACACACACAGGCACACACTGACAAACGCATCCAACACTGGGTTTGTGTGAGCCCGTTCCCTCTTTGCACCCTGGCCAGCTGTACAGTGGGTGTCATCGCGGTGCCATGGTAACCAAGCATAAACCGAGACTCGTGTCTTGCCTGTGCTACTGACACAGTGCAGCGCAGAGTCCCTTTCTTCTCTGCTGGTCACACAGTCCAGCATATTCCTTTTGAAACATGAATCACAGGAGAAGACTGTGATTCTGAATCGTATCAAAGACACTTTACTGCTGCAACCATCTCATATTTCTTGATATACTGCTGTGGGACTGTTTGTGCGCAGTGGGGAATCCGCAATGACAGTCCTCCATCGTTAAAAGGCAAATGCCATCCTCACATTTATGGCATCATCCTCCGAGCAGCTCTCTGTGTGTCCACGCCGTCCGCACTTCAGGCTTACAGGCTTAGTGGCTCAGCTCATTTCACACCGAGCCCTCCCATGAAACCCCCTCTTCCGTCCTCTGGGTACAGACGATAAAAAAGGTGGATGACGGTGTGGAGGGAAGGGAGTAAGAAAGGGAAAATGTGAAGGAGGAAGGTGAGATTACGTAGCGTTACAAGATGCTGTGATTACAACTTGACAAGCTCACAGCGATGGAGATGAGATGTAGCAATGGAGGGGCAGACAGAGAAAGAAAGAGGTGGATGAGGTGGAGGGTGAAAGAAGATGAAAACAGTCTGAAAGGTCATGGACAGGCTAGAAATTGTTCCCCTGCGAAGACAAATGGGGAACAAACCCTCTTCAAAGAAAAAGACCTGATACTAAAATAACACACGTGTAAAGCTTAGGTTTCCATCAGGCTTTGCGGGTGTTGTCATATCTCTCCTCAAGGAATCTAAACCACATCTTGTTTATCTCTTATCTTTTTCCACTCGTTTTTTATTTATCTGCTTCCTCATACCCTGCTTCTTCTTCTCCCCGTTTGATTCCCCTCCCCGGGATTTATTTTACTGGGGATCAACAGAGCGTTACGTACGCCGAGAAGAAGTTCACCTCCGAGAGGGGGAGGGAAACACAATAATGTTTAAAAAGTCATAAACTCAGATTAACTGGGCAGAAAAGAGTTTAACATGGAGATGAAAGGGCAGAGGGAGGGAGGGAGGGAGGGAGGGAGGGAGCGGGAGAAGACAAACAAGCGAGGGGGCTGTAGGAAAAAAAGATGAGGAGGGATGAGGGAAGAAGAAAAGAAAAAAGGTCTTTGTTCTCCTCAGTAGCATGCACAGGTCATGTGTACAAGACCATCAAACACGCCGACACACATGCAATCACACACACGCTCACAAATAGAAGTGATGCCGGGGGCAGGTAGCTGCTAAACACTAATTTAAGGTCAAACGGGGGCTTTCTCTCTGGAAAAACATCCACTTATCTGGTTAAAAAAGATACTCACTATTAAGGGAATAGTAAGACATTTTGAGAACTACACTGACACTCTTCAGTCCTCATTTGTGCAGCAGCCACTTAGCTTAGCTTAGCAGTATGCTGTATTGAGTTCTCTCCCCTGACGGCCTAACAACCATTCACACCTGGGCTCACCTGGCCTTAGAATTCCACAGGAAGGCCGGTTTGACCAACGACCCACATGACTCTGTAAGGACACTCCCACACAGAGTTTAAAAGCCTGCAACTCCCCTCCAGCTAGTTAAAAATCGAAGAAGCCTCTTGGATGAGAGGTGAAACATCTTCAAGACACTGAAACAAGTCCATTTGCCTACGATACAGCACCTAGAACTAGAAACCAAAGGAAAACAATTTGCATGGATCTGTACACAGGCAGTTTACTAAGACTTCTAGTGCTGTCGAATAAATGGTGACACAAAACAGTAAAAACTAAACTGTGAGAATGAAAGTCTTGTGTGGCTGTTGCTGGTGGGCCTCTTGCCCTTTTGGGAACAGTGAAGCGTGTCGTTGAGGGAGCGGTTGGCAATCAACCTATTCAGTCGTTTACCCAAAATGCCACACAATTTCTTTAAAAGCATAAGAAAGTTTGAAAACATGTGGAGCGACATATTTCCTGTAAGAGGTCAATGATTTAAGATCAATGTTTGAATGATGCACACCATCATCCACTAAATGTTGAGGGGGAAATGTCAATTTGATTTGCTTTACAGAAAACACAGTACCTCTGTTTCTTCCAGAAGGTTAAAGGGTCAGACTCTCAGGGACACTATTGATCGGACGGAGCATTAACATTCATGCTGACGTCTTTAAAATGCAGTACCTGTCAGTGGAGTATATGTCAGGAGGCTGAAGGCTGGAACACCAGCACATGGGCTCAGAATTACAATAGACGAGAGGGACGACTTCTGCTGCACCATCGTCATCGTCTGTATGACAGTTTGAAGAGCTGTTACAACATGAAAATGTATTTTCTTTCTTTCTTTCTTTCTTTCTTTCTTTCTTTCTTTCTTTCTTTCTTTCTTTCTTTCTTTCTTTCTCTCTTTTGTCACTGTTTCTTTCTTTTGTCTTTGTTTCTTTCTCGCTGTTTTTCTTTCCTTCTTTTGCACCTTGTTGCTGTCTTTACTCCTTTGTTTCTTTCCTTCTTTTCTTATTTTTTTCCTCGCCATCTTTCCTTTTTTCTTTCTTTCTTTAGCCATATCTGTCTCACTTTTTTCTACTTTCTTTCTTTCTTTCTTTCTTTCTTTCTCGCTTTCTTGCTTTCTTTCTTTACTCCTCACTGTCTTTTCTTCTTTGTGTATTTCTTACTCCTATCATTAAATCTTTAATTTCTTTCACTCACATTTTTCAGCTTTCTTTCTTATTTCACTCACATTTTTCTTTCTTTCTTTCTTTCTTTCTTTCTTTCTTTCTGTCGTTCTTTCTTTCTTTCTTTCTTTCTTTTTCTTTCCTTGTTGATGTATTCCCTCCTTTCTTTCTTTACTACTTTCTTTCTTTCTCTGCTTGCTTGCCTTTTTTCACCGCTGTACTTTTGGAGGTGATTTAACGAAAATGACCCTTAGTCATAATGAAACGAAAGCAGGCGAAAAGAACAGGTTATCAAAAAAATGTGGGGAAAGCTTTGAAAGGTCAGTGTGTGTGTGTGTGTGTTTGTGTGTGTGTGTGTGTGTGTGTGTGTGTGCGGGTTTGTGTGTTTATGTGGCAGCCATCACACTTGAATGCCAAATAAAATAGACTTTTCTCTTCTCCTTTCTCTTTTTTCATTCTTCTCACAATACACCCGTCTTTTTACACACTGTTACTCTGCCGCTCTCACAATTTCTTTTCCACTCTCCCTCTCTCATCCCTGTGACCCGCTCCGACCGCAGCCCGTTGAAAATTCAATTTAGGAGTGCTGTGATGTCCACCTCCCTCCCTGCCCCCACTGTTACAGGCTAAGAAGTTCACTGACCAGCCGCCTCAACACTCCACACACACTCCAAACAGGAACCGCAAAAGAAGAAGAAAAAAGGAAATAATGAAAAAAAGAGGAGTGTGAAGAAGAGGGATATGATTTCCTGTGGTTTCAGGAGCTCAACGCTCTCAGGACAATCATATATTATTCATTTTCACGAGGCACACAGTGATATCTCATACTCCGTTGGCTTCTATTTTGCCAAAGTGAAAAGAGGAATGGAATTTTATATGAGGGAGGACTATGAAAATATTGTTCCTAATAAATAGATCTGTCGATGTTTTCTAAGCCAGCTGTGAACAGAGCATGAAGTCGAATACACAGTCCCACCCCCCGAAATAAATTCACTTCTTCTCACAGTCAGAACTGAATATTTTCACTTTCTTTTCATCTCTCCGAATCCTTTCTCTCCCTTTTGGGTGTCTCAGTCATTTTTTTTTCCTTCTGTTTTCTTCCATTTCTATCTCAGTTTCTCTCTATTAACTTTACGTGCAGGTCAGCCTTTCTTTTCACCGTGCAGGGTAGAATGATAACATTAACTCTGCGATGGCAGACGTGGGATGGATTTACACATTTGATGATGGCATGCGCACACACACACACACACACACACACACACAGACACACACACACACACACACACACACACACACACACAGAAGACGTTTGGTCTTCTTCTGTGGCTGTTTTTCATGAAAACATTTATTTTGGAAGGGCAGGAGCAAAGAGAAGCAGACTGTATATGAGGAAGTGTAGTAGAAAGACAGACCGACATTAAAGAACTAAACACCATCTGCAAACTAAGACAGACTTCTCTACAAGGAATGAGCCAACTTGAGAAGCTGTGTCAAAGATGGAAATGTACCACAGCAAACTGTGGGGGGAGCGTTTAATCTCAATCTTGAGAAATCAAGTCAAATACTTACAGTTTAGTCCTGAAGTCATCCTGTTTTTTATTACTCTAGTAGGGTTGAGGATGAAGGAAGGTGGCACGTAACAGGCGACTTTCAAGATTTGTCTTGAATGTCATGGTTACATGAATGAGTCTTTAGATCATATACTCATATTTAACACATGAATAAACCACTATCAATTCGCACTGATTCAAACTGGATCCATCTTTACAAAGGCTGGAAGTCTGAATGTTCCCCTTTTTCAGTGGTTGTTGAGACACACCCAGACTGACTTTCTTAGAAATGAGTTGGATAAATCCTAAATAAAACCGTAGTCACCTGGTCATGATGGATGCTTTACATCTTTGAATGCCCTCTTGAGTGTGCGTATATGCATATTTATTTATTAATTTATTTCCAAAATGTGTCATCTCTTTGCTATTAAACACAGTTTAGGGTCATTTTTGACCTGAAGACAAAACCAAAACAATGAGCTGAAAGACATTAAACGCTGCATCGCGCACCAACGCTCCAGATCTGAGGTGAACCCGCAGGGTTGGGTGATCACAAGCCTCCCCATCACATTACATGCAGTATATACATTTAATCCACTGTCGATTCTGCTTGCAGCTTTAATGATAATCAATAAACACATGCTGAGATGAGGCAAACTTACTGGTGTGTTTAACTTGTGCTTTTTAGGAAAAACATGAGGCGCAGGCAGCGGCGCCCGCAGCAGAAGCATCGCTGACACACTCCTGCCAACGATGCATGACTTGCCACTTTTATTGTCCCCATCTTCAGCGGTGCACTTGAAAAGGGAGCGTGCCATTTGCATACAGGAAGCGCACACAATGAAAAGATTCTCTGCGAGCGCTGCCATCACTAAGACAGCTTAAGAGTTTGCACACTTACAGTAGGTGGATAGCTGGAAGTGCACGTACATATTTTTCTCCGGCTTAGGGGCATGGACACATCGCATTTTGTGTAAAAAAAAATTCTTTGAACTGCTCGGAGGATTAATCCGAAGCGAGAGTCTATGTCAATCTCCGCTATTATTCGCGATGACAATGTTAGGGAGAATAAAGGAGGCCAAGACATTTCCAATGAGCCGGCGTGTTTAACATAACAAAAGGGTGTTTTTCCCAGCATCTTATTCTGCTTTCTGAAAAACCTTGATTTCATTCAGGCAGTCAGTCAGTCAGTCCGCTATCGTCTTCCCTTTTCATCGTGTTGTTGTTTAAGCGCCCCGTAAGCCCCCCATCTTTCTCTTACTCTTCAACATTAGCTTCATCCTTCTTTCTGTTTCTCTTTTCTGCCCTTTTTTTCACATTATTTTTCCAGCCTTTTCTCATCTCTCTGTTTCTCACATTCCTCCCAGAGGATTTGCCCCAGACATAAAATGCTTGTATATGCAATTATTTATTTATTTGTTTCTCATTTGCATGAGGGCAGGGGCTGCGATAGTGTGTGTGTGTGTGTGTTTGTGTGTGTGTGTCTGTGTGTGTGTGGGCTGGATAAGAGAGGTCAGAGTACGAGGATGATGTAGTTATGGGTTTGCAATTAATGAATTTACATACGGTAATGGGGAATGTTTGGCTGGCAGAATGCTGCTCCCAGATGGGAACAAGTCTGACCTCTGACAAATGGACTGATCACAGAAGCAGAGGAGGAAGGACGGAGGGAGGGAGAGAGAGACTGACCTCAGAGAAAACAGAACGATCCCCCACTTAATTTCACAGACACTCATTTACAGACGTTTTCATAAGAGAGAGAGCGCGGGGGGAAAGAGATTAAATTGCTTCATGCATTGATAATATCTTATATTTTGTATTAGAGGGAGACGGGACGGAGCCAACGAGAGAAGAGAGGCAGGGAGATCGACGGACTGACCAATCTTCTGGGCGATCTCCTTAATTTCACAGACGCTCATTTACAGGCGTTTTCATACGAGAGAGAGAGATTAAATTGCTTCATGCATTGAAAATGTCATATTTTTTGTAAAAAGAGGGAGGAAGGAGATGGAGGGCGTGAACCCGCTGGTCTTCTGGTCGGCAATTTCTCTGAATCCAATTCAGAGCTGGACCGTTTCCCTCATTCTGTTGCCCTATTCATCAGCCCGCATCAAATTCTTACTGCACTGAAAAGGCAAATATAACCAACTGTATTGATTTAAAGGACCCAGCTGGTGATATTCAACATTTCTCTTACCGCTCTTTGAATCCCATGAAATGCTCAAATCCAACGATGAATTGAATCAAACTAAGTATTGTCTGTGTCGACACAAAGCACTGTTGAAAGCGGACTCCAGGTGATTTAGAAATGACCTCCCGGGTTTGTGTTTCGTGTGGCGCATTTGCACGACATAAGCGAGGTCTGTGTTTTAATCATATTCACTGACATTATCTGTTCTTCAGCGGCCACATGGTTACAAGAGTTTAGAGTTGATCTGCTCACTTCCTGCATGTGTACCAAACACACTGAATACACATTTTCATGCTCTTAACCTTTTCTGTCACTCATTTAAAACATAAGTATGGCCGCTCTCGCAGCACAACTGTTGACTGCTGTTAAACATGTTACGAGCCACGATCAGATTTCTTACTTGTTTGGTTGTTGAACAATGAAAAAAAAGGATGTTTCTGAAGAAATACAACCACAAATCATCCAAATCTTGACCAATATACTCACATAACATCTGTGTTTGGCAAATATGGCAGGCCATATGTACCGGAATTTTAACGTAGCAATTGGCAAAGGATTCCGATCACAGACAAACTCCACAATTATTGCCGATAACTAAAGTAGGTGGTACTAGTCCAGTGAAAATAGGACTCCAGATATTATTAACTTGTTTTTTTTCTTTTTTCTGGCTAAACAAACAGGATCTTATTCTTTAACAAAAATGTAAATCTCTGTAGGGATCTTAGAATAACACTGTAAAACCTATCAGGGGCAAAAACAACAACTTTAACTTGGACGTAACTGTGACGGTTTAAGTGGCCCTTCAGAAATACATCACAACTTTTGTATTCTATTTTGTGAGATTATCTACTGGACCTACTGCAAAACTTTTGGCAACTATTAGTCATTTTAACACTGGATTATGTGAGCACATGGCTTCGGGTTTAAAAGCGGCGGAATTCCCCCTTCGAGGGAAATCACAATGTCACAGGAGAAGAATCGTATCATTTGCTGAAATTTAGTTAAAGAAATCGTCAAAAATGTTCAGTACATGTCAGAATTTATCTCTGCTTGTGATCACAAAGGCTTTTTCACTTGTCTTGGTTTCTTTTCCCCATAGCTGTAAAATCATATCTGTTTGATTTGCATGATTACCCCCGCACTTCCTTAATCCAATTCAAGCCAGCCTCTCCAGAAAAACATGCCTCAAAAAGCCACTTTAATTCAATCCTGAGCCACTTTTCCTCTTGATTGAAGACTAACTGTGTATTTCTCGGAGTAAATTGCATAGAAATGAAATAAAGATCAGCTTCCAAGTTTCCGTGTCCCCAGCTGCGTCACGGTCCGCCTTGCAACTTTGTTCTGTGACATCAGCAGTGAATGCAGCGATCACAGCACAGTCACATGATAAAACACACACACACACACACATCTTGGTCCCTAATGCTAATAGGTTTCAGGAGCTGTCGGAATAATTCTCTGCTTGTTATACACACATAATTAGTTTTTCAAAGTAGCTTTTCCGTGAATATAGTATCAATTACCTCCGCTCTCTTCGCCATCCTCCTCGGAGACACGTGGATTTAGCGCGCTCACATTTTCTGACGTGACAGTGTGTTAATTGAGCCATTAGCCAGAGGTGTGTGTGTGTGTGTGTGTGTGTGTGTTTAGGTTTGGATCGTGGTATATGCGAGTGTGTGCGTCCTCCTCACAGGTGTTTCGCCGTATTTTCTGTCGTGGTTCTCTCATTAACACCTGCTGACAATATCAGATGAGAGAGGTGTCAAATAAAGAAACTGTCTGTATTTTTTTTTTTTTTACTATTTAGTCTATTTCTGTACCGGAAGGGAAAGACTATAAATGTGTCTGTCAAAGGGAGTGTTGAAAGGTGATATTGAAGAGGAGAGAAAGCGGCTTTGGACGAGTTGGAGTGTAAAATAAACAGGCTACATTGTGATCAGTTTGTTCTGATCTTGCTTAGCTTGACTATCTGTTCCTCTTGTATGTTCCTCTGCTGTACAACGTAGAAAAATATCATCCAAATGTTTGGCAGCCAGTACCTACAGTAAACAGAGAAACACAGCGATGTTCATGGGAAACGCTGCTCCTGACGCTCGCACTTCATGCTGCCTGTAATGTAAGTACGAGTGAAAATGAAGTCTTCAGGGTTTTTGAGTCATCGCTGTTGTTCCCCTCCTTATTCAGCATTTTGAACCCCGCTCGAACGAAAGAGCTGTGTTTCCCCAAACTCTCTGTGGTGTTCACACCAAGAAATGTTTTCTCTTTCTCGTTTTTCTGTTTTCTTTTGCATCATTTTGCCGCTTCCCCTGCGGTGAAACTTAAGTCATTGTTTTATTTTACCCAAGTTTTTTCAAGTATCCGTGCCAAATGCTGTGCCTTTTTCTTTTCTCGGTCCGTGAAACCTCTCCTTCACTGCTGCTATCTAATGAAGTTTCCAGCCAGCCAGTGCCTCACAGGCCCCGGTCTTTATTCCCTAGTCAGTCAAGAAATTTGGGGTTATTTCTTTGTCTGTTGTTTTATGGCAACCTGGCTCCTTAAACGATAAGTTCAACCAGAAACGAAAATTCAGTCATTATCTTCCGATGGAAAGTGGAGCTTTACAGCAAAACATTAATGCAGCATTCTCCTGAACAACTAAGACTACTCCATACAGCTCGACCGGTAATCATACAAGGGCTTGACAGCACAGAAGCTTTTTAAATATGTGTTTTGGAGTTCTGTGAACACTTTCAACAAATTTCAGCCAGGATGACGATTTACGGAAATGCATTTTTCATTGTTTACATCTGGATGGACAAAAACCGAGAATTTTGGAAATGATCCCACCAACACACACGTTTATCAGTGTTTGTGCCATCATCGCTCGGTCACGTTTCCCTGCCTCGTTTATAGTCATTTCTGTAGCTAAACAACCAAAATTGACTGTATCCAATCTGCTTCCTGATTACAATGTTATGCACCTGCCCATGTGAATGGGCATGGGATATGCTAAAACGTTCGCCTGGAGGGAGAATTACAAATTAATAAATAAATAAATAAATAAAAAGCTGTGTTTCTGAAAACATCATGTATGTGTGGACTAGGCCCAAGTCTTGGGAAGCCCAGTGCTCCCCAAATTGATTTGAAAAGACTTTATTTACATCCCTGACATGCAGTCGAGCTCATGCACACACTTCAGACTGGGCGCACACTAATGCTTTTAGCTTGGCAGCTGAAGATTTTGGCTCTAAAATGGATGTAAATAGTGTATTTTCAAATCAATTTGGGATCTCTGGGCTTCTGGAGACCTGGATTACACCGGGGAAGCTGTATTGAGCCATTTTATGTTTTGTTCAAATTATTATTATTCTTTTAAGTCCCTGGTTTCTTCAGTTGTTTAGGAGAATGCTGCCTTGGTCCAGGACCATTTTACAGACCAAGAAAATTCACCCACCTCTCCATCGACATGGGGTTAAAACAAGATCTATAGATTAAACACTTTGGACTGTAAGTTGAAAGTAGCGGGTATTACTTGTATCTCACAGATTCATTGAAACAGAAATAATAGTATATCTTTTTAATATCTTTTTAAAATTAAATGTAGATCCATTTCAGAATTAACAAAAAACAGGCACTACATTGCAGACATAAACACGTTTAATTTGCTGTTGAGATTCATGGTGTTATCCTGTTTGAAACACTGATCCATCCATCTATAATAAGTCCAGGTTTCCCAGTGGTGCTATAAATGGTTTTTACTCTGCCCTGGATAGTGGGACGGCCAGTACGTGACACATTGAAGATCTTTGCAGGGACAACGGATGATCGACGGGGGTACTATTACTAGTGTGTGTGTGTGTGTATGTGTGTGTGTGTATGAGTGTGTTAGAGCGTGTAGTGGAAGGTCTATTGACAGCCTGCTATTCTTTTCACTGTGGAGTGGGATACGGGGTGTGACCGCATGTGAGTGTGTGTGTCTGTGTGTGTATGGGGGGGCTGATGGTTTAGGGGTGTGGACTGATCGAAATCTCCCCGCTGACAAGTCCTAACATCGATCCATCTCTATCTGTGGCCAGCACAGGGCCCAATACACACACACACATGCACACAGACACACAGACACACACACACACACACACACACACGCACACATACACACAAACTCACAAGTCTGCAGGGTGCAGGAAAAATCTTTCAGTAACATATAACATGTTGGGCACCAGGCCATGCCATTCTGTCTGGGCTGGATTTATTTTGTTAATACAATCTATTGATGAGTTGCGGAGATTTAGAATGCGATGCGGAGCAGGGTAAAAAGTTATGTGAGCAGAATGAAGACAAACAAATAAGCACAAAGCAAAAGCAAAAGCATTAACATGAAGAAGACAGTGATGGAGGATCACTTGACGTGCATTCTTTATCCCAGAAAAAGACCATTTACTATGAAAGTTTATTCTTTAGTCGACCATTATTCAATGTGTGTAATGAATTTCAGGGCCACCAAGGCTGAAGAAGTCTGTGGGTTGTATGCACACGATAAAAAATGTGGTAGGAGACTGAGGAGACCATATGACTGAGATTAGTTGATGGCTTAACTATGAAGTCCTTTGGAATCCTTAATATGACATTCACAATAAATGTTATACTTTGTACTGTGTGCAGCTACAATAGATAATAGAAATAGCGAAATAAAGCGACATGCAAACAACATTGCAAAGTTGTTAAGATTAATTTAAACATTCAGAGAAAAAGCTTAAAAAGACTGTTTTTTGGTGGTGCTGGCTCACAG
Organism: Diplodus puntazzo; assembly: GCA_963678695.2. Lineage (NCBI taxonomy): Eukaryota > Metazoa > Chordata > Actinopteri > Spariformes > Sparidae > Diplodus > Diplodus puntazzo. Next base: position 26,329,926 of record OZ023164.1, read on the forward strand.
AACATCTGATGTGGTGCACATAAACAGGAAGCCGTTCCAACATGTTACTGTAGTCAAAAGGTGGTTTGATACGTTTGAGTTGGATGGTGGTTGCTGGATGATTTTTTCCTGTTCAGAGGAATATTACAAGAAATACTACAGATCTGAAAAGTATCAACAAATAATATTAAATTAAGTTTTCATTTTAACTGACATCGTTAATGCATCCACAGTCTGGCATTTCACTCTTTTTTCCTTAACATGGTTAAACTCAGGGATTTAGCATAATAAAATACAGAACGATCTGTTAACTTCCAAAAAATACATGCCATATCAACCAGATAGCATATTATAAAGGTGAAAAGTCCTTGTTAACTCACATGAGCACTCTCTTTGTTCTGCCTGGAATGCTTTGGAGGAAAAAGAGGGATTCACAGGCCTGAAGGACGGAGTTATATTATCTTGGGGCGAGTAGCCAGTGCGCTACTCTGGAGAGACAGTCTATGCAATGATGCAGGTAAGATAGATACTTGTGATTTACCTCAGCCTTGGTTCTGCAAACAATGCAGATGAAAGCGTTGAGGCTAAACTGAAACAGTCAAGTTATGGGCTGTGAAGCAAAAAATGAGCTGAAAGACACTAAAAGATTTTTGTCAAAACTCAGTGTTGAACTGCGGTCACTGGCTTGGCAGCCTTCTCACCTGTAACTCCACCACTCTCCTCTCCACCTCTGGATGTGACAGTCACCTGATAAATGTGTAATGTCTGCGTGAAATAACACGTTTCTTTAAAAATGTCGATACAGTTCATACAACTGTGAATGTATCCTGGGAACCTGCCTCTATATTGCCTGGCATTTTGTGAATACGTCAGAATATACATTATTTTATCTATAATATCCACAGAACAACACTGATTTTGAAATTAGGGTTTCGGTCACAATCGAGGCTGTCATTGGCTAACCGTGGCAATCATCACCATTATTGAAAAAAAATACTGCTACCACTTTTGCCGTACCCCAGCTCTGCAAATATGCTTCAACATTGTGGTGTCTGTTTGTTCATCATATTCAGTAAATCATGCGTTTGGGCTGTGCAGTATTCCCATGTGTCATTTATAAAAATCTGATTGGTTAATGTTAAAAAGTTGGGTTTCTTAGAGTTGTGCAGAGCAGCAGATAGTATTGGACTGTACTTTTTCAGGCATACTATAATTAAGTCAAGGTGATATCTTACAAGCACATATCTGACTGTGTGTCTTTGTTCTCAGGTGAGAACTGGCTGTAACTATGAATACAGAAAAAGAAAAAAAAGGCTATACGGTCAGATACAAACCCTAAAGAAGGGGGTGTGTTAACATTACGCCTAATGGCTTCCCCGATTTAAAAAATGTGTTTGTAGGTATTATTGTGAATGTGGCCCCCTGTTGTTTGGTGCCAGATGTGCCTCTCTCTGAATGACTCGAGGCTGCTTGGGGGGGATTTAGAAGACTGATGGATGATGCAAGTGGAAATAGGTATATGATTTTCTACATTATTATTCTGTGTTATTTCAGTAGCAGGGGGTGATGGAGAGGCTGCATGAAGGACAAAAGATGATGTGTCCATGTAATTAAGTGCTTTCATGTACAGTAGGCACTGTACTTGTGCTCTGTATGTGTGTGTGTGTGTGTGTCTCCATTGTGCATGTGTTACACCGGCGTCTTATAACGCTCTCCTCTCTCCCACTGTGCACTTCCATTTTCCTCCTCTTTTTTCGCAAAGCAGAACATGTTCTACCCCACATATTGATTTGTTTGCCGGGGTCCGGATGCACCTGGTCCAGCAGCAGGGTGCCATTCACATCCTAGCATGTTCGCCGTGGTTCATACCAGTTCATAATGGAGGAGGCGCGACGCCAGAACACTGCTGAAGTTAGGATTTTGCCATGTAGGGTGAGGAGAGGGAATGAGCAGCCATATGGATCAACTGCGCGAGGCCTGAACACAAGTGTTCGGTCTCTGCGAGGGAAAAATTAAACCAAAGTGGAAGCTGTTTTTTAGCAGCTGGGTTGAGATTGCGCTTAAGGGTTGGTGTTTATGTCATGCAGCGATTACTTTTCCAAATTTTTAAACTGTTTTCCAAAACCCCAACCATGCGACAGAGGTCCCCTGTAAAGATCATAATCCATAAATCACTGAATGTACAGTTAAGAAATAATAATGCATAAGTTACACTGACAGATTTTTGTGGCCCTGGGTAGTCCGCTGGACAAAGTTGCTATACAACCAGAGGGAATCGGGAACCTCAATGAATTTACTGTTTGATCACAGAGTCAAGTTGTTAAGTAGTTTGTTAGCTAGTTACCTTGCATGCTATTTCCTCACTATTCAACCTGTTAGTTGCATATTTTTCCAGCATTCATCTGGTGGCTGGTGCTTATTTTGTGCCCTGTAAGTAATTATAATTTGTTATATTTAATTCAATTAGGTAACCTTCACAGTAACCGTAGAATTATTTTTGTTTGTTATGTTAGTCTTCTATTTATGATCTCGTGAAAACAAACACATCACATAATTTGTCTCTGTGGATTGGTCTTTTCACGTGCTGTTTCTTGGCTCCCTAGACGTGGCAGAAGATTATATTTATCCACTGTTGTGTGACTCAAACCTCAGTTGTAGGACTCTTTCACAGCAGACAGTCTGACTTATCATAGCAGGAAAAGCACAGGTGTCACTCACCACATTTAAGATGGCTTCATTCATCTCAACTGTCTTAGTAAGCCATGTGATGTGACAGTGAGCCAGCATGCACAAATACCAGGACTCTGAAACCAAAGGCAGCTAAATGGAAGTTAGCTATCATTAATTAATTGTATCATATATCCAAACACCTGCGTTGTGTCATAACATGTCAAAATTGCTGAAAAAGGTCTGCTGACTGTGAAAATCGGTAAATCTGTACAAATCAAGAGTTAATTGGTGCTGACAAATCAACCGCGCTAGATTCTTTGAGATTAAATTGGAGGATATAAAAACAGCTAAAACTCAGTCCCTTAATCTTAATCTAGTTTATCTACTGTGAATTTTTATTGTTTATGACTGTAAATATTTCAAATATCTTCATTAACACTACATACTTGTTATTTATATGTCCAAAAATATGAAATCCAAAGAGACAAGTTATGTAAGTTACTCTTCAACTCCCCGGTTAATCCAAACATTTCAAAATTCATATCTATAAGATTATTCAAGCGCACTTCTAACTTTCAAACTTTCACCAAAGAAAGAAAGAAAGAAGAAGAAAAAAAAATGCATGCATGCACAATGTTCCTCCTCCCATGGGGTTCATTAGTAGCAATGGAATTCAGTGACCCAGAAACTAAACCTAGCCCAAATCAATTAGCAGACATACACATGCATTCATTTGAGCTGCTAATTACAAAGCCAAACTCCACCTCTCGGGGAGGGGATTCCTCTTTGAAGATGAATCAGACTGTGAGAAGTCAAAATGTTTGGAAAATACAGTGTTTTGGCTGGCTCCAACGCTGCAATGCTGAGCTGGTGTCAGCCAGATGTTTGGAGGGGTTTGATGAGGTTTCAAGGTTCGGGAGATGCAAATTTGACTGTCTGCTGTATTAATGTGGATCTTTTATAGTTTTGACAGTTAATTATATCCTTAGAATTGTGCCAAGTCTCTAGATTTAACAAAGGCAAAACATTTATTACTATTTATGGTAATTTTATAAAATAATTCAGTCAGTCTTGTGGCCTTTTTTTTTGTTTTTTGAGCATTATTTTTTTAGCTTTATGTTTTTTTGCGAATTTGCCTTTTCATAGGGGACAAACAATGATGAGAAAACAAACCAAATACACATAAACAAATAAATTAAATATTACTGATGCATGAACAAAATCAGAACCCCAAAACTGAAGCTGAGTGGAATCATTATTATTTTTTTTTTACTGTTATAGTCTAACGTGATTTTCTAATGTCATGTCAAAATCAAAATGTCTTGGAAAGTGTCTATAGTGCCACTATTTGTCAAATGTAGTAGTTATTTGTGATATTATGATGACTGTAAACATGGCTACGCTTCTACTCTAAAGCTCCAATCAGTATTTTCTTAACACTGGATCAAATGGCTGAATGTAATTTAAAATGGTCACTCGTGGTTATTTTTTCTGACAAGCAGAATCAGTGTTTTTTTTTCCAATCTGATAAAATACAGTAAATTAATTAAAACTTTTGCTACTTTGTCACTGATGCAGCATGAACTCTCCAAAGTAACTAGTGACAAAAGTTTTCAAATAAGTGTAGTGAGGAAAAAGTACAATATTAGCCCCCAAATGTATCAGAGTGGAAGTATAAAGTAGCAAAAAATGGAAATACTTCAGTACAAGTACGTCAAAATTTCCCTGAAAGAGGCACTATGTAGATTGAGACAATAAATTCAGACTCTGAATTTTGATACTTGCAATATTAATGAGGTAAAAAGTAGTCGGTAGTCTTCCTGGACACTTCATGTATGTTATAAAATTACATTCACCAGATATTCTGTCAGTGCAATTTGTGATTATGTTATTCTGTTCTGTACAGGCGACATCTATTGCATTTTGATTTTGGGGCTATATAAATACATTTGATTTTACGCATCAATAAATATAATGAATAACACATCGTAACGCTCCTGGATTGGAGCCACTTAGCTTAAGTCTGTTTGTTTGTCTGTCACTACCAGCAACTTTTCATGGGATCTATTGACAATAATGGAAATATCAGCAGCTTTATCCTTTAACCTGCTGTGTGTGTGTGCGTGTGTGTGTGTGTGTGTGTGTGTGTGTGGCTTACTTAAGTCTACTTTGAGAGTCTGTCTGTAGACTGGAAAAGCGTTATAGAAAGCACATTTAGAATTATAGTTATGAACCTATAGGGATTGTTCTTTCTTTGCCTGGTGGTCTGAGAATGAGGATCCATGACCTGCACGTTGTCTCTCTGCACGCTTTCAGCCGACAGTAATTGGAGCACTTCCCCTTTAAGAAAGTGACAGTGAGCGGCGGCGGAGGAGCTGCTGGTCAGGAACTGGCCAGGAGGAGCGGACGGCTGCGAAGGAATCCCAAAAACTTTTTCCTCCAACAGACTGTGGTCCGCTCACTGCTTTAACTTCGCTTCAAGCTCGTCCAGGAATGTAACAACAAAAATAAAATAATAACGGAGACGTGGCCTCACTTGAGCGTGTCGGTGATGAAGTGGATGCTCCCGGCCGCTCGGAAGAAAAGGAAAACTTGCGAGAGGAAGAAAAAAAAAAACAAACTTGTGGAGTGATGCCCGAGCGACTGCATCCCTCCCTCCCTCCAAAGTTCAGCTAAGGTGGCTAACGTTAGCTTAGCGCAGGAGTCAGCTCGTAAAAAAAACTTCGGATAAACTTTTAACACACATGTCAAAACGAGTAGTAACAAGTCACCTCATGTAGCGCGGGGGTTTCTTGACGCTCGTCCTCGGCTTGTTAGCCCCTCAGCCCGGACCGGGTTTACAGTATCAAGCTAACCATCTTTAGCCCCAACTGGAGCTAGCTTGACAAGGCTAGCCTTCTCTTGTCAAGTGGAGTCAAGTTAACGGTAATCTCACAGGGGAGAAAATGTCATGACAACGGCTAACGGCTCTGCTCCAGCGTTCTAAAAGTCTGTCTGGAAAGCGAAGTTTTATAAGTTACATGGACGAACTTGAGTAGTGTGAACACTTGTTGGATGATGCTACTGGTGATGAGAAAAGGGAGTGATGACCCAGGTGACTGTAGCATGAGGCAGTGTTAACAGAGCTGGATGTAATTACTCGTTCATTGCTGTTACTTGGTGGGTAGTAATGGGACGGACAGACTGTTAACACACCTGACAGTCTGATTAAGGAGCTCTTTTGACTTTAAAACCACTCTGACAAGCTGTGTGACTTTTTAAATAAGTTGCATTGAGTGATGTAAGTGTCTTTAACCTCCCTTTAGCCACCCACTATCATTTTTTTTTTTTAGTCACATCCATTTGCCTCTTTAATCGAGTCTTTCTGGAGCCTTCCTGCATTACCCCAATCGCCTCCACATCCAGAGGGGCCCCGCGTCTTGGATGAAGTGGAAAGTGTCGTAATGAAGGTGACCGTGACATTTGGGCAGACAGGTGTGGTGGTGCCCTGCAAGGAGGGCTGGACCGTGAGGGACCTCATCCAGCAAGCCACGCAGAGATACAGAAAACTCCTGGAGCAGGTACAGATCATACATGCACCTTCACAGTTCGCCTCGACTTTCTGACACAAAACTACATGTCTTGGTATATCTGCTCCAAGGGTCAGGTACAGCGATTCTTAAAAGAATGAAAACGGAATGGTTATTCGGGTGATCCAAGGCTTTATCATAGTTTTACACAATATTATGTACTGATAGGCATGAAACTTGAACTTTTTTTGGTGCCATAGAAGTTCATACTAGAGCCTGTCCGATACTGGATTTTTGGGGCAGATGGTGACACTGATACCAATATTAGGACATAAATAGAGACGGGTTATCTGATTTTTTTATTTTGTGTTTTTGGTCCCAAAAAATAATGTGACACATGGTTGTTTGACTGTTATTGCATATCCAGGCACACGCACATATGCACCCCGATCCCAATATCCCTAGTAGTAATAGTGTAAATGCAGCTGTAGATATTACTGCTTTTCTAACATTCACAAAATATATACATAAACACACATTTTTTGCAATGATCCAGCAAATGTGGTTATGAAACACATAAAGAGATATTTATATAATGGAGACAGATAAGGACTATGATTTGAAAGTAGCTCCAAACATATAATGTGGCAGGTACATGTCAATATGCACTCACCTTCTAAATCCCCTACAAAACCCATGCTGGAATTTACTGTAGCTGTAGAGTCATGTTTAATTTTCATTGATACCAAATAGTTCAGTGTGCCGAAGAACATGAAGAAAGAACGTTCAACAAATGTGACTTTAACTCTTATTTGACTTTTCAGTCATCAGTTAGCGACAATATTCATTTGTCAGAAGTAGTTTTGTAATAATGTGTGAAGATCTTTATGAACTCCTGAAAGAGGCAAGATAACTTTTTATGAAACAGCTCTTTCATAACATTTGAGGTTTTTCCCTGAAGTCATAAAAGAGTAATCGAAAGCTCTGTCATTTTTACACCATGAAGGGGCCATATGATTTTCACATCTCAAAGTCTTGGGAAATTAGACAAAGCCATGGAGGTCCAGTTCTCCATAATTGCTGTATAAAAAATTAAAAGCATGTCTGATATGAGTTGTGATGGTGCAGACAGGAGCAGAAATGAGTCGTTTCCACTTTAGTTGTGAGTGTAAAATGCAAATGACTCCCTCTGGTGATTCCTTTATGACTGCTGTTGATTCCCCGGGCTGCTCTCAGGGCGGGAACCCTGTGACCCCCATCAGACGACCAAATCTTCTCAGTGACTCGCTTCATATTGGCTCCATTATTCAAAGAGCACACAAGTCATATAGATAGATGGCCGCAGTTGTGATTGAAGGGGAGATGTCGAAGCTGTGTGTGTGTGTTTGTTTTTGTGTTTGTGTGAGACAGACACCGAGACATCACTCAGTTTTTCCACCCTCCTCTTTATCTCTCTCTCTACCTGTTTTGCCTCTTAATGTGCTTTGATCTACCTGTACATCAGCCCTCCCCTCCTTGTTTTCATCTCATATATCATCCTCTTCTTCTCACAAGTACATGGCCTCTTCACCTTCCACATCGCTCTCCACAAAGCTGGAAACCTCTGGCTTCCCTTTCATGTAAACTCTTATTCCTGTTTCAACACTTCCTCCTTCCCCCAGTTCTCTTTTCGTGAGATAACTCTGTTCCTCTTGAAGTAGAGATCAATAGCGTGCAGTTTAGAGTCATTTAGATTAATAAACAACTGCAGGAGCAGTGTACACTTCTTTTGTAGTCAATTACATTTAAAATCTTCTCACTTCTATGTGTCACGAAGTATAAACTGTGATGACATTGCATCTCTTTTTCTGACATTTTGTTCTGCTGTAGTAGGTCAAACACAGGAAAAATTGATACTGCATTCCAATTTGGTGAGCTAGTTCCAGGGTCATCGTGTTGTGCATACTGGCTCACGTGCATTGCTTTGCTGAGACATGTGATGGAACAGAGCCATCATGAGTGAAATTTGTTCCACCTGCGCTCATCAGCTAGGCAAACACTTTGAAAACAGACGCTAGTTGTGATAACAACTTGACATAACTCTTGTTTACTCAATTTGCTCCTGCTAATTCACCAACAGATCCTGTGTACACTCGTGCTCCTCCCGCATTAAACAAAGGAGGGAGTCCAGCTAGCTTTTCTTTCATGTGGCCACTTCTGGTGATGAGACTTTAACATCATTGCTCTGTTGGGTTACACGGTAATTACAGTCGCTACTAATGACTATTTCTATTATCAACTTATCTGCTGATTATCTTAACTATGAATCGATAAATTGTTAGTCTATAAAATGTCCAACAAGTTGGAGAAAAAGTGCTCATCACCATTTCTCAGAGTCCAATTGATGTCTTCAGATTCCTTCTTCTGTCCAACCAACAGTCCAAAACCCAGTGTTATTTTCTCCTACTGCAGATCCTCACATTTAGGAGACTGGATTGAGTATTTTTCTGGAAAAATGACTGAAACGATGAATTGATTATCAAAATAGTTCTTTCAGCAAATAATGGTTGGAACTCTACTTATGGTTGCGCCACCACATGGTCAGTGGAGATGCAGAGTTCGCTAAAATAACAGATGGGACTGAGCAACGTTTAACAAGTCGCAACTTTTTGCTAACTGCCTACACAGGTGTTACTCCGGTCAAATTGTTTGACCCAGCCTGAACAACATTGATGTAAAGAAACGCTGTTGTTGTGTTATTAAATTTTTGAATTAAGCAGATAAGTTAAAGAAAAACATCAGGGGGATATACTTTATACTACATTTTCTGAAGACAAATTAACTTTAATTCAGACTTAAGAAATAAGAAGCAAAATATTAATATACGCACAATGCTGCAGTGATGTTTATATCATCTCTAACACCGGAGCAGCAACATATGAGGTGTTATTAATGTTCACTGAGAGGCTGAGTGAGAGAGCTCCAGGTGTTTTCCTTGAGCTACGATGTGTGTAATGATGCACCTCCCTGCTATATCGATTAGGCTTTGGAGTGTATAAATACTTTCCTGTATGCGTGAATGCAGTGCCTTGTTCAGCTCGTTCTCTCCCACGGCTCTTCTTCTTCTGTTTTCTTTCTCTCTTCCTACTCTCTCCCACACCTTTGTCAGCATTTTGTAATCTCCTTTTGTAATTTTTGTTTTTACTTCTCCTTTTGCCGTCATTGTCTTCCCACTTTTTGATTGTTTTGGCCACTTTCTCTTCTCCTTTTTTTTTTATTGTTAAATACGCTCCTTTTGTTTGTGTTCGCTTTTGTCTCCCCTTTTACCTTCTTTGGCTGCCTCCTCCTGAATTTCTTTCTCCTTCTCCTTTCTGGGATGGAGAATATGTATTCTCCTTAACTCCTCGCCCCCTCCTCTCCCTTTTTTATTTGTTTCAGTGTATTTTTCTCACTCTCTTCACATCACTCAGTCATTTCGCTGCAACACTAATCTGTTGTAGCTGTGTAATTATGGCTGTTAATGTGTCCCAGGATTAGAAAAGGCAGGATATATGTGTGCTGTAGAGCAGTCCAGTCCCTAATCCTCCCTCCCAGTGCTAGGCAAATCATGTTTTTAAATTGTCACAGAGACAGCTCGCTGTCTGTACGTCTCTCCCTCTCCTCCCCTCCCCCTATCTGCTTCCTCCTAATCAGAAAGTATGCTGCTTGTATTAAAAACATTTTTTTAATCTTGTGTGTTCCTGCATGCATCCACTGTAGCCAACTCACTCTTATCAGTTACTTTGGCGTTCCCACAGCAGTGCTTAAGAGGCGCTAACACTCAGAATAGGCATTAACATAACGTTTTAGTGAGGGGATTCTTGAGGTTTAATCTTATGTTCAGTTTCAGAGAGGATTTGTTTTGTTTTTTTAGTTGCTTTGGTTTTTATTTTGAGTTTCACATTGATCACAGCCCAATTATTAGAATTAGTATACCCCATTGTGTTACCAAGCATGGAATCAAAACAGGGATAAAAGAGACACATGGGATAAGAAAATAAAAGACATCAAGAGAGAGCTGAGGATACACCAGACTTTTATCATGCTACTACTGCATTAAAAAGTCTCTTCTAAGTATTCTGTAGACTCAGCTCATGTTGAGCCCAACAAACAGCTGGAAATTGTCCTCAGCGCTCCATAAAAAATATCAAGTGGTGTCTTATTTACAAGCGTTGAAACGTCATGGTCCCTTATCAAAAAATATCCAGCAGTGTCACACTTACAAATGATGAAACACAGGCTTAATCAGCGGTCACTGGCAGCCTTCTTGTGTAGCTGTAACTCCACCACCATCACCTCCACCTCCTGTTATGATAGTCAGCTCATATATATGTACTGTGAGCATAATAATACAACATGTATATCAGTCTCGAATATATGACACGTACAACGTATCTGAACGTATTGAAAGACATTTTGGCTGCCTGGTTGCTTTTTAAAATGTATATAATGTTGGCCAAAAATTTGGTTAGGGTTAATAACAATATCAATTTATAGATAATTAGAGGGCACTAGAACGAAAATGAATTTGGCTGAATATAATATAGCCAGTACCAATCTACTGAGGTGTGCCCTGGTACCTGGTTCCATTAAAACCACTCAGACAGATTCTAGACACATGTGTAGTAGTTAGTATGCCAAGGTTGGGGTTATGTTGTTGAAGGGAGTCAGTCAGTAGGCTTGTCACTCAGCAAGTGTCTGATTATGAGGTTAATTGCTATTCACCTCACTCATTAACCTCTCCGCACCCACCCGCCCGCCGGCGGGCGATTGCAGAAAAGTGACTGTATGTCTACACTACGCAGTGACGTATCCCGCTTCAACTTTCATCAATACGGACATACTATACGTCGTTAGAAAGGGTAGAATCTCCGCAATTCATTCATCCAGTTGATTTTGCAAAAATCATGAGCACCAAACCATAAATCATTGATATTTACCAGCATGGTAAACGTGAGATGCAATAAACACACAACGTCTCCCTACCTTTGTCGCAGCCCTACAGCCGTAATATGTGTCCATTCCTCAATTATGTATATTCCAGTTGTCCGTAAGAATCCACTGATCAAAAGCATCAAAATGGTTTTTCATAAAATTACTCCAGCTTGTGAATGTCGTCCTGTAAAGTCCATTTGTTTACCGTCTACCAACTTTGTTCGGCGAATACAATCCATACTTTCCCGGCCGCTATCGGAATTACTCTAGTTCCTGTATGGTGTTGTTGGGTATGCTTGTTTTCATCACTTTGCTGGCTACAAAATAAAAGTGTCCCCATCTTTTTCTGTTCAGTTTTCACCCCAGCACAGCCCGTGAAGTAGATCGAGCGCTCCCTGTTTGAAGGACCAATAGGCTTTGTTTACTGTTTTTCGCTGCCTTAGTATAGGGACAGCGTATTGGCTATCGACATGTCAATCATTCAGGCTTCTAGCCAATCATTTTACCTTTCCAACGAGGGTAGGCATGCCCAGGTCAGTTACGTAGCAGCCGAGATATTTTGCTGCGTCTTCGAGCTTACGAGCTCAGTTTACGCAGGGGGCGCACGGTAAAGGGACGCAGCGGACATTTAAACTTTTATTGTACGGCCATTTTCACAGTTTACAATGGCGAAAGCCACAAAGAAAGCTAAATATGTCCGGGAAGAAGCCCTGGAATTGATCATGGCATCATCTGATGAAAGTGAAGATGGTGTGTACGACTCAGAGAGAGGAGATGTTTGCTCAGGGCCTCGACTCCATCTTAGATCGGTGAGTAACGCTATCTTTGATGATGTTTGATTTATTTATTTAGCCATGAGTGAAATTTGATTGAAAGTTAGTGGGTGGGGGTTTTTATGCTTACAGTGAACAGTACAGTATACATTAGAATTTCATAAATGATGCTAAATGGTTAGCGCCCCAGGGCCTAATTAGCCTAGCTAAGCCTAGCTTGCTAGCTAGCTAGCTAGTTACTCAACTAAAGTTATGTAATCCTTGTAATTCTATTCTATAATGTAATTTATTTTGAGCCTCTAATTCCCTTTTATTTAGATTTTTTATCAAGCTTGTAAGCAAATTGAACTAGATCTTCACTGACCAGACACTGGGAATATTCCCCCAATTCAATTATTCTGTTTATGTACAGCTATTTTCCTGACGATTTTGTGTAACATGTAATATCATATATATGTGTTTATTTGTTTCCTATGTAAATAACACTCCATTGAATTGCATTTATATATTTTTTCATTATATTTGGTGACATTTGTGCATTGCATTGTGTTTTGTAGGTCACAGTCTAAAGGCAGTGACGTGGGTTGGGAGCCTCAAAGTGCGACAGTCAGACGCCCAGCCCTCTCTCCTGCTGAAGGCAGTCGTCAGAAGTGCCAACGATCCTCTCCTGCATCCACCAGTACCTGTACCAGCAGTGTCAGAGGGGGTCAGTGACGCAGAAAGAGTTTCGTCAGGCCCTTATTGAGGAGCTTGTGGACCAAGGATCCGCATCAACATCCCAGCAATCCACCTCAGGTATCTCTGCACCCCCAAACCCAGCAGCATCCCACAAGCTGCATTATTTCACAGAGGGACAAAAAGTGGCTAAGCGGGATGCAGGCAGTGTCGGCAGACGGCTCTGCACACTCTGCCACAAAAAGACACCAGTTGGCTGTTCAACTTGTGATGTTCCCTTGTGTTTTGTTGCCACAAGGGACTGTTTCAATGAGCGGCACACACAAAATGGAATGTAGAATGGCCCAAAATGTCCACTGCGCATCACAGCGCACTTTTTATGTTTATATTTACAGTACAGTTGTATGTACATCATTTTTGGAGACAAGTTTTCTTATACATTTCCACTACTTATTACTTTTATACACATGTTAGAGTTTTTGTATATTGTTCATATTTAGTTCATATTCTATTTTGTTTTGTATATAGTTCATTCATTGTTCATATTTTGTTGATATTGGCACAGTTGTACATACAGTAATAGTATATTGAAAGATAATAAAATCCTTGTTTGAAATTCAGTTCAGTATAGTCTGTCATTTTTGTATAATGGTTACTATTCTGTAGTGTCTTGTCACATGACAATATCTCAATATGGCAACCTAGAAGCGTGTGGAAACCCCTCCAACCACCCATCAAATGAATGTGTGAAAAAATTATGTTTTGAATCATGGAGAAAGGTTTTATAGTCACCAAAATGCTTCAGTAATGTTTCCAGTGTCACAAAAGTGAGTAAAAGCATTTGGCACAATTTGGCCATTTGGAGACATTTTGGAGAGGTTTGTGGACGCCAGTGGCACTGCTGACTAAAAACTCCATAACTCCCATAAGGTTAGGCCTAGAAGTCTAAAATTTCAGCCAGGTGTAGTTGACAAGTTGTAGAAGGTATGTGGTCTATTGCCATATGCCTTACATAAAGCACATCATATTTATTGTTATTCAAATATGACCTATTATTTTCGAAGACAAAAATTTTTTTTTAGAGCCATGTTTGAACTGATGTCATTTAGGTTGTTGGTATGGTACATGCTAAATATGCCCATTTTCAGAAACTAGAGGGTGTCAGCTTTCAAAAGAAGTATCATACATCCATCTAGGACTTGCAGTTATTGTGTTATAAGCTTTTCCATTTGGGTATGCTAAATAGGCGAAAATTACCGAAAATAGGTGGGTGCGAACAGGTTAAATCAGGTAACATGCATCATGTTCTGTAACAATTTGTTATAAAAATCAAGAGGCATAAACAACTCGCTGACAGCTGTAATGTGGAGCGATCACTCTTGATGGATGAACAGGGAAGCAAAGCAGAAATTGTGGCATGGGAAAAGGAGAATGATAGTATCCGATAGCAAATAAAACAATAGTACACAAGGTTCTTGTTGAGAGGTAACGGGGAGAAAATGAATGAACCTTCTGAAGTAATCAGAACAAAGATGATGAATGTAAAAAGGGAGATAACTGGCATGGCAGGGTGAAGAGGAAGCGTGGACAGAGAAAGAGACGAGAGGGAGGGGTGCGGAGGTCTGTTTTCGTGGGGAGTTGTCAGGAAGTTATCAGCTTGTTGACGGACTTCTTAATTACCTTTGGCAAAACAGACAAGTGTGTAGTTGTGTGTTTATGGATGCCTGTTTTGTGTGGTTCAGGTTCAGTCTGCTGTATTCTGTATACTATCAAATTGGACAAATCACAATCACATCAATGTATCTATGCATTATTTATGTTGAAAATGGGATAAATTGTTTCTCTAAAATATAAATATATTCAGTATATGTTTCTGTTATTGGACTCCACATCGGTGGTACGAGTTTCATGGTTGTGGTCCAGAAATGACCACAAGTATTGAAACAAGTACCTTTTGTAAGTTTGTGTATACTTTTGTATGTTTACACTTGCACATGTACATTGTAAGGTGGATGTGTAACAAAGGGTCCCAGCCTATGTGGGTGTGTGCTGTATTTTCATTAGCCAGGGAAAGGAATGCTGATGAGGCGTGGCCAAACAAGCTGATAAAAAACGTACAACATTCTGGCGTCATGCCAGAGCACAGGCAATTATTTCTGAGGAGGGGAGGGAGGAGAAGGGAGGAGACACGTGCCGCTGTGTTTGCAGACATACTGCAGGAATGTGTTTATGCAGCCTGACACCTGTACTATTCTATTCTATTCTATTAGTCCCAAACAGTCCCAAAGTCAAAATGTTGTTTCTTTACTTTGTTATTGTCATTTATAGTTGTTAGTTATAAGTACAACTCTCCTGTTGTGTTTTTACTTTTGCTAAGCGTTAGCTCCAGCAGTGGTAAGACATTAGCTTCATTAGTTGTTGGCGCTGTTATCTCTGTTTGCTGCTAACAGGTAGCGGCTAATTAGCTCTACTCTTCCTGTTTACAAAAACAGACTCACAATGTAGCATTATCGGGGGAAAAAATAGGGTGTGTTCCCCATGGATAGTGAGTTTCAAGCCAACTTTTGGATTTGAAAGCGCCAACCAGTTATATTATTATAGTGACAGCAGGACATATAGTGCTAAAATGTCTTTTTTCCCCGAGGTTACCCAGGGAAGATCTATGTCTCTCTTTTCAGTTGTTCAGCTCTATTTTATCGTATTCTATTCTTTAAGTTATGGAGCCCGTGATGGCACACATGCTTTTCTAAATTAGCCTGACAAGCTTGCCATAGCTAAGCCATTATAATACAAGAATGAATGCCCTTGTATACAGATTATCCTGGCTGGTAAATGTAAACATTGATTAATTTAAATGTTTTACATGCCACTGCGGATTGCAGCTCATCAGACAGTGCTTTAAAAAACATTAACATTCATGAATTCTGGCTAGTAGTTACTAACATGCCAATGAAATCTGACTTTGAACAATCAAGATACACTTTGCCTCATTAGATGAGTGAAAAATCGCCTTTTTGCACGTCTTAAATTTGGCATGCTGAAATGTTAACATGGTGAGTAATGGTTGCCATGGCATTTCCTCCGGCAATTTTCTTGTGTTGACTGTCAAAGAAGACAAGCTTTGTTACTGCGTGGTATCAAGATGGGTCAAGAGACAATCACACTCAGATTCAGTTTTTTTCCACTGCATCAGTACTCCCTGCCTCTATAAACTAATACGTCCCAGCATTAATGACATAACTGAATCAACCTATTACAGTATTCAGCTGCAAGTGTGTGCAGTGGATGGATGATTTTATAGAGGGAACACAAGAGTTAATTTAAAGTGACCCACATCAGTATCATGTGGTGTGACCACGTCCATTTCTTTGCACTGCCTCCAGTTTTGACGACAGCATGCATACCAAACTCTTGTGTCAGTGCCCGACTAGAAAGGCCTACTGTTGAGAGATAAAGATTGGGGGAGAGGTGGGAGGTAAAAAACATACCTAACCCTGACAGATCTACGTGGTGTTTTAACTCTGGTGGGATTTTTACTACAACTTGATAATAATTTCTAGATCATATCCTGAGAGTCAAGAACATAAAATTGCCCAATATTATCTGTAATAGTATCAGGCAAAAAGCTATATTAAATGCTAATCCCCTTGATTTCAGATTAGATCAGTGTGTTTACAACTCTTATCTTTAGTCCTACAATATCTAAATGTCCCTGTAGGTTTTTAAACTGCCAGACATGGAGCCATGGGGTTTCTGCAGTTCAGAAAAAATATGTAAGACATTATCCCTGCACTCCCCCTGAATATCAGATTAGATCAGTGTGCTCACAGCTCTTATCTCTCTAGCTTTCCATTTCTTGTCTCTTTAGCTGTACGGCTTTCCTATTGTAAAAAGAGATCAAAGATGGTTTTTGACCTAAAAACAAGCACAGGTCTCGCATTCCCTCCGTAATCAAGACTTTAATTTCAATTGTGATTCATGTGTCCCGGCTTACATCTGCAGTGGCCAGTTTTAAATATCTTGAATAATCATTAACAAATTGATTAAGTGTTACAACTAAGGATAATTGTGAGAATTTGCTTGGAGAAGCTCGGAGAATATAGCTCATCTGCCTGCTCATTGTCCTCACAAAGGCATTTTTGAGATGTGTTTTCTTCAATGATGAATTTCAGTTCTAAATGAAGGCAATTTGAAAGCACAGAAATACCATGACAACATCCTGAGGCCCATCGTTATGCCATTTATCCACACATAATTCCTGGAAGCTGAAATTTTCCCAATTATGGCGTGCATACTCACCTGACTTTGAGCTTGTTTTGCTGCTCTGGATCGGTTTGTACAACATGTTCTACGTTCCAACAACTGTGAAAGAGAAGTGACCCACATTTCAAAAGGCCACAGTCAACAATCTGATCAACTCAATGCAAAAGAGATTTGTCACACAGCATTAGGCAAATGGTGGTCACATCACTCCAGATATTGGCCTGAGTCATGTGAAGTCCATACTTCAGTGCTTAATAAATGTCTTAATGTCTTTTTCCAAGGTAGAACTGCATATATTAGAATGACCTTCATGTGTGACCTTGGATCAATTAGATCCAGTCATAACATTATTTTCAGAACAGTCAATAAAACAGTGCAACTTCAACTGAAGATGTTAGAAATAACTGCCACATTCAAAATGTAAGGGACATTAACACAACATATCTCATCAGAGTGACAAAATAGCATCACTTTAACAGATGAATTAAGCCAACAATGTTGCCTTAACTCCTTGTCTGAATATGGCTTCTAATAAGAAGAAATGCAGAAAGGCAAGCAGCTTTGCTTTTGTGATCGTATGACATCAAACAAATTATGTTGTTTTTTTCTTTCTTGATAAATTACTAATATGGTTTTAAAAAGTTTTAGTGCTTATGCAGGAGAACCGCATAATAACAGGAGAAAAAGATTCACTCCAGCTCAAATAAAACATAACACTGCACAGAGAGCTACATTACTAGCTAAGTGAGCAGAGCGAGCAAACTGCCCTGAGGCCCCGGATCTCCAGGGTATCTGAAAGCTCAGTGTTTACGATGTGTCATTTGGCCTTTTGTAATTTGATGAATTACTAATTTGTTTGGGACCTTGCACATCTAAAGCTGAATATTAACTGAAATGAAAAGTGAAATGTATAGTTGGATGTGTGAACTGTACTGCAGGTCAGCAGGGGCCCCCAGGCACCCCGAGGGCGACCTTTACAGGATGACGAAGGTGGGCTTTGTTGACATAAAAGATTAGCAAACTAATGAAAATGTCACCTTCATACTTCTCTGGAGCTGTGTTTTCTATAAGAAGGTAAAACATGGAGTTAATCTTCTCTTTTTGTCAAGGCATCAGTGAAGTTGTTTGTGCAGTGACTCACTGTTTGTATCTGCATGATGGACTAAGGACTTCCCATTAAACCAGCATAGACAACATGTAAAACTATTGTAACTCATCCTGAAGCCTGAGTGGGAATTGAAACACTGGTCTCTGTGAGATGTTATGTGCAAAGCAGAGCAGCATTTTCCCTTGTAATAATAAGAAAAACATTCAGGTGTTGTACCAGAGTTAATATGCCCCAAAACTCTGACTGATAGTGCTCGAGGAAGATAAATGCTGTGCAAAAGAGAGAGAATAAAACAATGTAATCACCATGTCTGAAAACCTCTCTCTCTCTCATACATCTGGCCTGGGTGTCGCCCAAGTCAGTGTTACAATGGAGTCATACAATGAATTCTAGCAGTGAGGGAGGGAGAGACAATTTAACAGTATAAACACCCACAGCGTCAGAGTCTTGTGTAACAGTAATGGTTGAATGGTAGTTGGTTTTGTGATATAATAGAAAATAAATGTTTTTTTCTATGGACCCAGGGTATGTTGTACTTGGGATAAATGCTTTATCTTGAGTAAGCAAACAACCACGTTTGTTAGTTATGTGTTCATTATATCAGCAGTTGCCAGGTGACGAAGAGGAATGGCCAGTCGACTTATGAATGAACTATGGTTCTATATAGAATAAGCATGTCACACCTTTTACATATTTATAGCCTTACTACACAAGGCATTTTAAACTGTTATTTGTTTTAAATCCTGCTTTCTGTGTTTTTCCAACCCATTAGGAAAAGTTGGAAGAATAACTTGGACAGTCATGACATATTTTCAAAGCAGAACAACTGTGTAGTAATTCTTACACGAGTCTTTTAACTGAAATCTTTCACCAATTAAAGAACTTGATATTCCAAGGAAACAAGGTAACAAGGTTCAGTGGGTGGATGTGTCACTATCTCTGAATGCACAGCAGGGCACAGATTCTAAAGATTATTTTTCTAACAGGTTATTTCAGTTTTGCTAGTTTGGTACAATTGCCTTGATATTGGCATTGGAAAAAACAATTGTTTATCATCCCTTCATTTGTTGATATGATCCACTCGCCAGTTGGCATATTCCGAATTATCATCAAAAGTGTAAAAATATTTGAAAAGTAATTTATTGCTGCAGTGCCAGGTTTAGTGCAGGAACTGGTATTGACAGTGAGACTTTCAGTGATTTCCAGGGACACAGAGCACCTTGCTCTGTCTTGCCCTCTCCCTGATGGGAGCTTTTGAGAAGCATTGACAAGCACCTGACCCTGAAAAAGTGATTTAATGGAGCTGCCCCATGTAACATTTTGAGTCATACCTCTCCTAAGGCTGTTTGTGTGTTTCTGTGTGTACTTGCGCGCGTGGATGTGAGTGTTGTCTCAATATGTTGTTCAACAACCAGCTCTATGTAGTCAGCTGTCCAGTGCAGTGTCGATGTCATTAATCACAGACCCAACACAGCGGAGAGCAGGAGTGAGGAGGGAGAGAGAAAGAGCCAGGCTGGAGTTGTAATCTGAACGAGGCACAGAGGGAAAGATGGGGAAGATGTAAGGAGGAAGGAAACAAAGAACAGGGCAGAGCTAGAGGGAGTGGGGATGTGGAGTTCAACAAGGAGAGGTATATACTGTAAACCAGGGGGATAAGAAGGGAGTGGCTGACCAGTCAGGAGGCACTGATTTTGTTTTTATAGTGAGTTTGCAAATTATTATAACAGAAAATCCAAAATGAATTGTACTGTTTGGGAAAAAGTTGTTGTGTTTCTTTATCATGTATCCATTGGGATGAATAAAATCCCAAACCATGTTTTAAATGAGTTGAAAATACCTTTCTCCTTTACGCATTTTCAATGGTCCCATCGTGAGATATTGTCTCGTCCGGCACGTCTTTTTTGTAAGAAATTCGAGGGCAAATTTTTTTATATTTGTTGCAAATAATGGCTTTTGAATGTTCCTTGTGCATTTGAAACCAGAACTGGACAATGCGACATTGACTCGCACGCACACAGGCACCCTATTTTAGAGACCATGGCAAAATTAAGTTGTGCGACTGTGAGGTGAAAAGTTTGACAACATAACAAATTAATGTGCAAAGTGATTCAACAGACAAAGAACCAGAGGAATCTGAACTAAGAACAACAATACAATTTGTGAAGCCTTGGGCGGCGAAATACCCTGCCAGCTTTGAGCTGCACAGAAAATTATACTGCAAAGCGTGTACAGCATACACCTCAATAAGTGACACATTGATTACACTCACGTTTTTTTTGCTCTTTAATGTCACATATTAATCTGATGCTAAACTGCATAGCATCTTAACTACTCAAAATATACAGTGACTAAAAATTGCAACCATATTTAACTTTGGCAACCACTTTTAAAGTTATTGAACCCTGACTGAGGAAGTCAGATGGTTCACTGTTTATTTGGAGTTGTAGATACAAGATAGAATATTAAGAGTGAGTAGACTCATTCAAGTTGGTGAGGGTTTCTACCAGATTGAATGATATCTTTATTTCTGATTAACAACGTGCAACACACTCTGGATTGTGTTTATAAATTACAGTGAACCATTAACTTAATTAGAGGGTGATTTAATTAGAAGGGGCTTTGATGGTGACTGACACCTACAGCCACCGTTCAAAGATTATTCAGATACATATGTGTGTATACTATAAGTTTAATGGGGATATTGGTCAGCAAGTGTAAGTTTTATTCCCATAGTTGTTTATTCACATTACTTGTGTCCTGTGTTACAGGAAGGAGATTTTCTGGTTCGGACTCATCATGTTGAATACTGTGACGGGGGGATTCTGGACCCAGATGACGTACTGAGTGATCTGGTGGAGGACAAGGACAAGGTAAGACTGACTCAATCTGTTTGCTATTGCTTTAAATCTGAAAAAGTAATCAACAAAATTGATGGGAGAGTTGTATGTCATTTAATTCCACTTCCTTTAATATAAAAGAACAGAAACTCTGAACAAGGAATTCAGTGGTTTTATGTGGCTTTAGGCTGTCCACAAACAGCCATGTCACATTTATCTTCTTAATTAATACCCGTGAAGTGAAACTAACTCTTGTGAGGTTAGACTTTAATAGCCTTTAATTAAAATGGCCCGTTTCCTGACCAGCAGTAAGCAGAGTCCACAGACACGCATGATGTGACTTACCAAATATCAGGCCAGGCAGTCCACAAAGGAGGAACAAGTGGTGGGCAGCTCTTGCTCTCTACACAGAGCCATAGAATCAACCCTCTTTATCTCTTCAAACCTTTTGATATCTATCACATAATGCATATGATCCTTTTGATTTACACCTATTAATTTGTCTCACAACCCAGTGTGTGTGCATGTGCTTGTACGAAAAAGTGAGTATCTAGTGTGTGTGTGTTCCCACTCAAGAGTATTGAGCTGCAGTGGCCTATAAGCCACTCCTTGGATGGAATATTGCCTCACAAGCAGAATTCAAAGGGAAAAGGTTTTAACTTGCCTTCAGCGTTAGGCAGTGTCATTAGCAATTCACTTTTGGAGACTTAGCAAACTCAATCCATATATTCCCCAGTCTTTTTTCATCAGTCCCCTGAGGAATGTGTCATTTTTCATTTTCCCCTTTGGAGAATCTACTTCTATTTCATACCATTTCATAGACATCGGTGTTATAAGAATGTGATGAATGTTCTACATTAAGGGCTTTTTGAACCATGACGTAGGACCTTAGATGAGTCTTAAACTTTCTCTTGGTGCCTCTTGCACATTAAAACAGTATCAACATGTTTTAATGAGCCCGTGTCCTATGGTGTACTGAATATTTCATTTAGGTCACAGCTTAAAAAAAGTTAAAGAAGAAGCTACTGGCTAGAAAATATAATGTACAGTATATTTCCCTGTCCTCGGCTCGTACTGTATGCCTTTAAGGGTGTATAAATACTGCAGGATGTGTTTGAGGTTCTCTGAACTAATTAAGAACAAAGTTGCATTAGTTGGCAGTTTCTCTTGGGGCTAAAAGAACCTTTGGGAAGTACTGAAGTGATCCCTCTCTCTCTTTCTAAACAGGATTCAGGCCTCTGTTCAGATCTTGGCTTTCAGATCTTGTGACCAAAATAACTTTCTTAGCCTGAGTCTAGCAAAATTGAAATGTTTATAATCTTGCGTTATCATTGGCGTTATTGCCTTGAGAAGGTTAACATAGACCTGCTGTAGAAATGTGTCTGATGAGAACTAAACAAACATGACATTTTGGAAATGTTTACATCCTTGATTGTTTTCTCTGCTGGATGAGTTTTTCCTGTGTGTGTTGGGGGTTGTTACATGTCACACTAAGCTGCGGCCCAGCAGCACTATGACTCCTCTGTGACAGGAGTAATAACAGAGTCAGGAGACCAGGAACTGACCCAGGGGATTACTATTATGAGAGCCTGTTGCCATGGTTTTGTGGAGACTTAGAGAGCAGCATGCATTGGTCTGACTGTTGCAAATTACCCTTTGCCACAAAAGTTCCACAATGGAAGGAAACAGTGCTGTCTGTGGCATCTACACTACTGTCTGCTCACAATCTCACAATGCAGTGCTCTGTGTTTTATGGATGCCGATTAACAGTCATGCGATGCAGTACTTTCATGCTCTACAACACCTTTAAGGGTTTCCAGGGCAGTAGGGCAAAACGTTGGCACAAAGCCAAATGCCCCTGCTTCCAGGAGGTCCTGATTTGTGCTGTTACTATGGAGATAAAGTGTTACAGACATGCCAGTAAAAGTTATTTATAGCCCTTTTCAGACATGCACACCTTTACTTTAATGTGGCAGCATTCAGCTCAGTCACCAGCATAAAATGTTTCTGCAAACCAATGATATGTTCACCTTTGTGCATGTCACAGGCTACATACCATATTGACTTTTCTACATCATGTATCGGGAGATTAATGGGATGACAGTGCAGTTACAGGCGAGAAGGCTGTCGAGCCAGTGACTGCAGTTGGATACTGAATTTCGACTTTCAAGTGTAACACTACTGGATGCTTTTAAGGAGACTCTGAGTCCATTTCCAGCCAGGTGTTTTGATAAGACCTTCAAGAACATCTTGTGCCTTATTTGTGTTGACCCAAACAGATCATTTAAACCAAAACATGACTTTCCAAACCTTAACCAAGTGGGTTTTGTTCCTGAACTTAATCATATCATAAGCACAGCATTATCTCAACCTAAAATAGAAAATTCAAGCCAAATAAATGTTAAGTTGCAACATAAGTAAGTTAAAGTTGTATCCGTGGTTTGCATTTTAACACGTTGAACTAATATGACAATTATTCTGTTGTCGCTTTTATGTAAATGTCTCAACAACAGTCTCACTTGGTCAGACCTAGTAACATTTTTGCGTCATATCCTTGCATCACTACACACAAATCTGAAATGAATGTTGTCAGATGATTGTAAATGCTTTAGCAGACTATGGTAAAATGTCCATGATTGTGACTTTTTTCAATTCAGTAGTACATCCAGTCTGATGTTAGCAGGTTGCTAGTCATTCGATTGATCAGATCGATTGTCTCTTTGGCATTTACTCTTATTTAGTATGACTATTACGAGGAAGTAACAAATGTGGATTACAGCCGAGCTGACTGAGCTAAAAGCTACTTAGATCAGTGATGGTGATGATTTAGTGGAGTCAGTTCACTTTGAACATTTTTTGAGGAAACAATAAGTTGTTATCAGAGAAGGGGAAGTATATCAGTCTGGCTTGAAGTAAAATGATCAGATAAGTGTTGGATCATTTGAATATTGGATCCAGACTTGAAGCTGGTTTAGCAGGTTTACGCATCGAGGATAAGTTAAAATGACTCTCAGTGTAAGTTTGTGTGGGCTGTTTGTCTCTATGTTTTGAACTCTCTCATATTCTTTCAAAAAGGATAGTAATGCTTTTTGTTAATATCCTTTGAATGCAGTGAAGCTGTGCAAAACTAAAATACGTTTGCAAAAAAAAAGCACACACATACTACAAAATACACATTTCAATACTGAGATCAAATAAAGTGCCACACAATCATTCCCCAAACACACATGCACTGGGAGACACACACACAGAAAAATAAACCGCCCAGAATGATACCCAGACATACACACTTCTGAGCACAGAGATTGCATATGAAATGAAAGTGTGAAATATTCATTGGATTCTGAAGCGAGGCTCTCATAGTATTACTGAGCTGAGATTAATAAATGGCTCATAATCCCAGATGAGTGTTTTACTGTAGGCAGACTCAGACTGCCTGGCTTTAGGTTTATAACCACAAAGAAAACAGAGAAGATTTTTAAAGGTCTGCTGAAGACGGAGGTCAAAAAATACAGTTTCAAAAATCCACAGCTGAAATATACCCGAGTGAGGCCTTTGAAGACGAGAAGGCTTGAATTTATGAACGATGTGAGGAAAATCTGTGTGTGTGCTGTTTAAATTGAGGGCGTGTCTGTATATGCCTGTATACTTGGTATATGTCAGTCTATCAGCGATAGACAGAAAACTGCTGTAGTATATAACAGTAATATGACAGTATAAGGAAAACAACTATACCATTCAAAACAGCTTGAAGTGTTATACCAGCAAACAAAAGCACAGCAGCACATCATGTTTATACAACACTGTTATTTTGGGAAGCAAACTTACAATTATCTTATCCTTTGTTTAATGAGAGGAGTCATGGTAATTTTATCTCTGTATCTTTTTTCTCTATGTTTCTAGAACAGAGCCTAATTCAAAGACTATAAGTATCCAAAGTCATCATGTAAAATAATCATGATCTCAATATTGTCCCAAATCGTTGAACCAAGCAGCTTAATGGTGCAGCCCTACTCTTACCTCAAGGAAAATGATACGACTATAGCAGGTGAAAAATATTGTGGGGAAAATAGTTTTGTGTGTGGTGTGCATGCAAGTTTACCTTTAGACCACCACCACCACCCACACCCCCACCTTTTTTCTCCATTACCCTAATGTCTCCCTTGCACGTTGTTTTTCAAACCCGCTCACAGCTTTATGCCAAAGAAAATGAAAAGTAAGCAGGAAGTATGGATTCCCATCAGCATTTTCTGTGTTGCTGGACGTGTAATTCCTAATGTATTTTTCCAATCTTGTAGGTATTGCAGAAACAGCCTCACAGAGACGAGGGTTTGTTTAAAAGGTTAGCTGGTAATGGAGTGAGAGGGGAGAAACACTGTTACCATGTGTGATATTGATGTTTGTTGTGGGACATTAATAACACATACTCTTGATGAAATGCACACACACGCACACACCACACGCGCACACACACACACACACACACACACACACACACACACACACACACACACACGCACACAGCATGCGTCCCTTTGCACACATCAGTGTTTCTAGCATGCATACACATGATGACAGCAAGCATCCATTTACGCTTTTCGCAACCCATACCATGAGTTTGTTAGTATGCTGTCTGTGAATTTGTGTGTTCGTATGGAGTGCATGTGCTTTGCACACGCAGCGGGCTTCATGTTATCAAGTAATGTGAAGGAGATTAATTAAAAGCTTCCAGTCATCACACACTGTGAAACTGCTTCAGTCGAACTTTGTCTTCTTAAGGCTTACTTTAACACATTCATTTAAGCGGTCACTGACACAATACACAGCAATAAATGTCTCTAGTACCTTCATTAGTTTCAGGCAACAAATCTGTTAATAAGTGCTGTGGACAAGGTGACAAATAAATATCATAATATTGATATGTTTTTTTCATATATCTGATAGAAAAACTTTCCACTGTGGAAAGATACAAAGCTTCATGGGTAATTGTGCCAGTCATTGTTTATCCCATTGATAGGTAAATTTAGATAGGTAGCCACACACGCAGAAAACATAGCAAACTGTTTAAATCACATCCTCACTGAGATTTATATACTTTTAGCCTTCAGCAGGTTTTCCTCTTGGTTCTGCTTCTAGCAAAATGGTTACATTCATGAGTGAATGAGCTGCGCTTACTTCAAAGGCATCCATCCCACAGCATCAATATTCATGTTCGAGGATACACCATTTATTAGGATTAAAGATAGATCTTCTTATTAAATACTCGATCAGAAACGGTTTAAGGGAGCTTCATATATTCTTGTCATGTTTTAATGATTGATACTGTACTGCACTGTAACTTTCTTTTATCGCTCCCCTGATCTGTGCATCAATAATTTCGTCACAGATTAATTTCTTATGTTAACAAATCTGGCATGAACATCAAGAAAGAAGGGATTGATCTCTGATTGTTCCTGTTGTTCTCCAGTGGGCACCTTCTCAGTGTTGTTGAACTCGGTTAGGCCCTACAATCCCACAATAGTGCGATTTCCTGTAGAACTGTTTGTAAATTGCCTCGTTAATCCTGTTAAAATGCACTTCGAATTGATCAAAGTTGAAGTACGTCTGGCGATTATACTGTCTGGCTGGCTGATGAGACGAAACAACCTCAAAAAGTCTGACTTGGAGACGTTAAGATGGACAGTTGGTGGACTCGAGCCAACTCAGTGGGGAGTGCTGTGTGTGTGTGTGTGTGTGTGTGTGTGTGTGTGTGTGTGTGTGTCCAGTTTTCCAGTCAGCCAAAACCATTTGCTGGATAAGACAAAGAGGCCAATAGTTCATCTCTCAGTGTTATTAACATTTAATTAATGCTGTCATTTTCTTTCCGTCTTTACTTTCTTTTTTGTCAATCTGATTTCCTTGTCTTTTTTTTACGGGCCCATGTTGCCATCACACTGGGGGGTAGGAAAGCACAGTGGGGACAGACAGACAACCAGACTGGCATTCATATAGACGGCCCCTGTGGTGTTGGCATACTGACCAAAGGAATAATATGGCTTTAAAATGTGCAAGAAGATAAACTTTATATTTTATAACAATCTGCCTTGGGGATTTATTTGGTTCTAAATAAAGTTATTTCATTTGGAACGTCTTACTCTATCCTAACTTTTAATCAAAGGTGAGAAATGGATCCAAAACTTGGCAATTGTTCATGTCTGAATATCTTTATTATTCTATTTTGATTAAAAAAATCTCCTTTGCCTCTCTAACAATTCTAATCCTCTCTTTGAAATGATTTATCCGCCAGTTAAACCTAAATAATAAAAGCAATTATAGGTCGCTATAATACCAGAATCATTAACAGAAAAGCCAAATCTCTAATAAGAGGAAATTATTCGGAGCAGGTTCCTTGTTATAGTCCGACTCTTCCATGCTCTCTAATTCTGCAGTTTTCCTTCCCCATGATCATCAAAACTGTGCTGATCGCTGTGAATAACACAAGCTGCTGCTAACAGATGCAGCTATGTCAAACCCGCTAATTTGTTTCTGTCTCTGTGTCTTAGTGCTGCCTCTGTAACGTACAGCATGCACGCACGTTAATGCTATATTTGCTCGACATGATGGTTCTTGCTACTAATCAATCAATTAAGGGCTCACAAAAAAGATTCATTTAGCAAGTGTAAGTGAGAAATGTTAACGACGTCTACACACACATACACAAATAAACACACACACACAGCAAAAGTAATTTGACGGAGATAATGTAATGTCGCATCATTTACGGATTGATTGCTGTCATCACTGAGTGTGTGAACTCGTTAAAAGCATTTACAACGGAGCTGGAATGTAATCGTTTAGGCATTCATCATTATGGATAGTTTTAGTTTAACTTTTTATAAGGCAATTAACTGTGGTGACGGCAATTAAGTTCTAATACAGTTTTTTGTTTTGTATGGGAAGCATTTTAGCCAGCTAATTTAATGTTTCGTGTGCTAGTATCTCGACATATTCCTTAGCTATGTATGCTATATATTTCATTGTATCCTGGAGCGAGGATAAGTGTGAGAGTAGTATGATAATGGAAATGATGTGAACCAAAAAGCTAAATAAAGGAAAGGAGTAAAGGAGAATAAACTGTAAGATTTGGGATGGTAGGCCTGGGGAAATGTTGTTGCTCTGAGAGGCTTATTACATTGCAATGTCACACTTCAAGTCTGTTTTCTTCCATTTTATGTGCACATTTGTACGCATGTATTGAACCCTGAGTGCTGCCAAAACACAGGTGACCTACACTCAATGCTTTGTCTGATTGCGTCCTGCGTGGACACAGGGGCTGCTGCTGCTATGCTGATAACATGCTGTTCAAGTTTTGCCTCCTGTGTCGGGGTGACGTTAGTTACCTCAGCAGGTATGCCTGGTTGAAGAAATGACTGACCTCTTTCTGGTATTGTAACAGAGGTCTGAAATTTTACACAGTCGGCAGACATTTTAGAAGTGTGAAGAGAAAAAGGTTTTGGAAGGCCTTGTAAATGCATGAGACATATAAGAATGACCGGTGTTTTTGATTGAACTTGTCTCGCCCTTGTCTTGCTGAGCCTTTTGAAAGGAGTGTAACTATCCATCAATCCATTTTGTCAATGTAATGATTTACGATTTTACGTAAAAATATCGATCCACATCATCATGTCTGGGTTATGCTATTATTTTGAAATTCCCCAGGTTTGTCCGCATCATCTTTTCCGACTACGCGCACCTCCTCCCTAAATGTTTGATAAGTGATAGTGCCAGGCAGGTAGTGGCAACCTGCCAAAAAAGATGATGAAGATATTTACTAACCTCTCTGGAATAAATCATCAGTATGAAACTGCCGCATGTTCTTGTTGTTAAGTCGTGTTTTATGTGTGTCAGTGCAGTTAGTTTAAAGTAAACTTTATCACACATAGCTGCATGCAATTATTTACTTGGTGTTATTTTCTTTGTGGCCAAAAGCAAAAATGAAAGTGGTGGCAGCTTCTTCTGTAACTGATAAACGGGTATATGATATCGTCTCACCCTAATTTTAATTGAATCAAATGGTATATTGATAGAATTTGTAACAAATGACACTGTCATGCTTTATTATCAACCGCTGCCAATAAACCTGTTTACTTGTGGAATATTCTAAACAGGTGTTATCATGTTGCCTATATCAAAGCCACAGTTAGCACATATTTGTAAAAATCAATGAAGGTTTTACTCTTTTGGAAATTGGGGGTATGCATGTATGTTGTTTAAACAGTGACTAGGTGGGTGAGCATAAACTTGAAGGGTATTAGAGATGAATGGATGAGCGATGAACACTGATAAGCAAGGAAGGCTGAAGCAATGGATTTCAGGTGAAGAAAGAAATGCAAGAAAAGGAAAGTATTAGTAGAGATGGGGAGGGTGGGTTTTGGTATTCAAACTACCAAAAGAGGCCCTTATGCAGTGAAAGTGAATAATAGAAAAAGCTTGTACTGTATCTGAGCCTGCTCTCCAGCTTTCAAACCTTTTTTCAGTCCTCCTCCTCCTCAACTCTTCATTTAGCTCTCCCACGACTCCACATGCCTCTCGTTCTCTCTCCTACCTCTCTCCTATCTCTCTTTCTCCTTTTCTTTTCTTTCCCCTTTCTCCTACTCACCAGCCTCACTCCGTCATTTCGAGGAGCAAAACACGAGCCAGTGAGAATGAGGCAATTATGACCCTGTTGGAAGGGTTATTATGCATAATGCCCCATAATCCTCCTCTACAGTTTTCATCATAAATGACATGTACATTAAGTCAGTGCAGTATATATACGTGCTGACAGAGACGTCCTGACATTGTGTGACGAACACCAGCTTCCGCCACGCACAAACGCACACACGCACACACACACGCACACACCCACACACGCACAAAGCTGTTTTTAAAGCATTGATTAGTAAAGATGGTGCAGTTGTAATGTGATTATTTATAGCTGCTTATTCTGGCATGACATGATAATGAAGACAATAGACATCAGACAGTATTTGATTGGATTCTACAGCATACTGTATAAGTTACACATTGAGGTAGTTGATGATAATGTTCTTCAGGGCTTTAAATGTGTGTGTGTGTTTGTTGCCGGTTAACACGTCGATATTAATTGAACCGTGACCCAGATCAAAACAATTAGACATGAAAGGGATTTGGAAAAAAAACAGATATATTGAGGAGCAGCAGTTTGTGTGCCTCTGACACAGTCCGCATTTAATCACAACATTTTAATCCCAGGCAGTTTAACAAACCACGCAGACAGGCATCCAACAAATCTCTTTGTTCACCTTGAAGCTATTTCTTGAGCTTAAAAATTACATTAGGCGTGTGTTAAGTATTTAATAAATGCTGGTTATTTGTTTGTAGCCTTGCCAGTATCTTTAAGTCTTGCTGGCATTATTTTCCTGAACAGCTTTTAATTCAAGTTTTATTATAATACCAATTTTAGCATGCTGCTGCAGTTTTAAGTTTATATTTACATGGAAAGCAAATAGTTGGCACCATATGTCTGTAGTGGGCCCTTCTGTATGCATGTCTTCATATACCACTGAGAGTGTATCCCTTCTTACCTCTTCTTTGAGTGGCTGCTTTGTTATCTCAAGCTCCTGGGGTTGACAGGGCTTGACCCCAGGCTTAGTCTATCTAATGAAAAGCTTTTCTATTCAAGTGTGTGTTCGAGTGGGTTCTCTGTTGATGTTTTATTTAGCCGGCACCTTTATTTTGCTTTGATTATAGATTACAGTTGAATGAAATGAAAAAAACACGTCAGTCTCTTGCAACTATGAGTATATCTTAAAAGGGCCTTGTGTATGTGCCTGAACTTGAATCTCACTACCAGCTTTGAACTAAATAATGTTTTTTAGAATCTGCTTTGCTGAAAGAAAAGAATATTGTATGTGTGCCGACTACGTTCTGTTTTTTGTTTTTATTAATTTAGGATAACAATTTTATTGTATTTTAAAGAAGAGATAAGTGTTGGCAATCCTTTGAATGCATTTTGTATTCTTAGTAACCATTTTATCTTTGTAACTTTTTTATTCTTTGAGAATTACATTATCTTCTAAGTGAGGGTGATGCTTCGCTGTTTTGTGGTATTGCACATTGACATTTGAGGCTTAACTTTTTAAATCTGTATTCATTTAGGCATGCTGTTTTTCTTTAAATGTATTTTAAAAAATGAATTTGACAGTAAGTTTAATTGAGGTTTATAAACTACATGGGACTTCCCTGGACCTATGAGTAATAAATAAATATGCATTGAAAATAGATGGTCAAAAACTCTCTCTGTGTGATTCTCTTTGTACAGGTTTTCCTAATCATATCTATCAATAGATCTTTCAGGGCAACTGAATTCAGACATATTTACCTTTAAAAGTGTGCAGACATTGCAGCTTGCAAGGGTTAAGTGAATGAGCAGGAAGGACAAACATACACAGTATGACACATGCCCACACACACACACAGTATGGTCATGTTATACTAACAGTATTATAGCCACCTTTGCCCCTTCAGCCCTCCATATGAAGTGGCCAACATGGGGGAGAATAATATTGACCTTCCACTAAAGAAAGCAGTGCTGCTTATTGCTTTCACACATACCACTGTTTTTCTTTACTGGATTTCTTGGTGTGTAGGTGTGTGCATGGTTGGGAATGTGTGTCGTGTTTTTTGGGGTATAGCCTTGGTGGCAATTGAAAAGGTGGGTGAGTGTGAATTGTTTGCTGATCTTGGTTAGTCTCTTAGAGGGTTATTCTGGTTGTTTCAAACCTGGATTCTTTTCACAGGTTTTGGTGTGTAAATGATTCATACTTACAGATGGTTTTGAAGTCAGTCCCGTAGACCACCTAAGCCGGTACTGGTAAGATGGCTATAATGGCAGCAATGTAATCCTTTGGGGGAACCGGAATTTCCCTTTAAAGGGATAAACATTTTGGCTTTAAAGAAACGATACAGGTCATTTATAAAAGTTCCGACGCGTGGAATGCATAGCAACAGAACTGAGGTTTAACTTTCTAACCGACACATTTTTAAAGCTGATCTTATAGTGCCAATGTGGACACACAAGTTGTTTTCAGGACTGAATTTATTTGATCAAGGCCAAAAAAAGTTCCACTTAGCATTTTCTCTTCAAAATTTGAATTTCACCAACACCATTTTAGGAGGATTGTAAACGATGTCAGCCAGCGTCATACAGCCCTAAGATTTTAGTTTTTGTGACCACTGTTTTATCTTGTAATGTATGTATGAACATGTGCACTTGCTCTTCCTAGTCCTTCAAACGGGTACAAGAGCTATAAAGTGTCCTGCCCATCCACTGTACGTGTGACTCAGGTGTCATTCCTTTGTCATTTTCTTTATGTTGCCTGACATTTATCATTATATAATAATCACATGTTTTAGCTTTCATTGATGGTAACGTGTATATGGCAGTCCTTGAGAAGGGTAGTGGGACCATAAACCCTACCTTTCTGCAGGAGCTGAGGTATCTGCTATCAACTGAATTGTGAATTATATTTGATGAGGCTATGGCCTCATTGGTAAATTGCAGTGCACTGACACATATATCAGTCTGCAGTGACAGTCAACATATATTATAAAAGCACCCTTTCCTGTATGTGCATACTGTATGTATGTGTGTCGCTGAATTATCAGCTTTTAGTGATATGTGACTCACTAGGTTATATCTTCAGAATTGATTTACAGCGTCAGTCTGTGTCATGAATGTCCTCCTCTGTGTTTTTGAAAGGATAAAAGGGTTTATATTCATTATTGTGGATTGAACAGGGATCCATTATGAAATATGAAACAAGTGTTCCAGGGTGTGGGATGCAGTCAGAGCAGGGTAGTGCCTTTTTTTAATCTTAATTGTCACTAAACTCTATTTGAGATTTCACCATGTGTCCGTTTAATCATGCATGTATTTTAGGTGTGGCTATTGGTGTGTGCAATGAACTCTTTATGTGTGTTCCAAGTGTATCATCTGTCGAAATGCTGCTGACAGCAGTATTTTCCATCTGTATGTCTGTCTCTTTTACACAAAGACACCCAGACGGACGTAACTCATCAAGAACACAAAGACTGCAAGCGTAACCTTTAATGCTGCACAGCCTCATATGTTACAGACATGTCACGTTTCACTTGATCACACACACAGATGGGTAATTCAATATTATAACTCGTGTGGCACATTTTGAATAGGTTCGTAATGTTCCATTAGTTTGATTGCTTACAACCTGTCACACATGATGAGTAGAAACAATGAAATCGGAATAGAGCAAAACGCAATTAAATGGCTGTTTTTATGTTGTAATTTAATGGTTTAATTTTAATATTGCTCGTTTACGGCACAAGTGACGTGAGTAGATTGTTTCACTTAGATACAGATACATGGAGATGAAAAAGTCCACACACAAATATACTTCCACTACTACCACGCACATACACACACACACACACACACACACACACACACACACACACACACACACACACACACACACACACACACACACACACACACACACACATACACCCTCGCACTCTTTAAAAGCAGTGAAGTGGAATAATGGACAAGGCGATGGAAAAGTGGGGAGATTTTATCATTCACACTCTCTTAACCACAAGCCATCTGCTAAATGCATGCTTTCTTGTCTTTGTTTCTGTGGGTGTGTGGATGCATGTCTACTTTTGCACACACAAAGGCATATGAATGGATCAGCCTGATTTCTTTAAGGCTTGGAAGAACACTCATCACGTTAAACTGGCTGATGCAGTCAGTTAGTCAGCGCGGTCTCTCAACTAGCAATTATTGTCCCTATTGAATATTTTTTACAAATGTTCAATCAGTTGTTTAGTCTATAAAATGGTCATTACAATTTCCCAGAGGCCACAGTGACATCTTTAAATTGCTTCTTTTGTCCAACCAACAGTCCAAACCCTAAAGGCTTTTCATTTACTAACATCAATCACAAAGAAAACTAGGAAGTCCTTACATTTAAGAAGCTGGACCCAGCGAATGTTTGACATATTGCATGAAAAATAAATGAAACAATACATAATCAATTGACAAAGTATTGCAGCTGTTATCTCAGAATTGTATGTATTCTCTTTAACTAAGTAATAGTAAAACAGAAAACATTCAAGATATATAATATATACTTTGTATATATTTCTCAGCAAATTATGGATTTTGATCAAGCAAGTCTGGTGTATTTTGGTATCTCGTATCTCTGAGTGAGAACAATTGTGGTTAGGATTTATGGATGGTGTATCATTTAGAGTGACACAGGGCCAACAGGTTTTATATTGGGTTAGGATTAAGTAAATTAAAAGGTACTGCTGGGTCTTGGGGAGGTACAGTATATGCTCTGCTGAGTGCCATTTGTCTTTTGTTGTTGTTGCATCAATTAGCTAATTGCAAAAGATAAAAAAAAGTATTGACCTACGGAAAAGTAGTGAAAATGAAATCAAAGAAAAAAGATGTATTCAACAAATAATTAAAAATGTCAAAATAATCTAAGCAGCCTTAAACATCACATGAACCAGTGTTTAAGATACATGGGGCTCTACTACAAGAGAATTTTTTCCTAAAGCTCCACCGGACATGGCTCATTAATCATTATCTCTGTTATGTGGAGAGGTTGTTCATTATGACAGGATAAGGAAGAGACGACATTGAGAGCTCGCCATAATGAACCTAAATGCTTCCTCTCACCTTCACCTCGTCCCTGTGCCCCCCTCAACACTGCTTAGTGACAGCAGTTACCGTCTCTACACTCATTCGTTCTGTCTCCCATATCTTAGCTTTCCTGTCTGTGCTGCTTTAGCTTCTCTCTTTCATATATTTTCATCCGGCACAGCTCTTCTTCCAACATGTCCGTTTACCTCTACCAGTACTTAGTGATGCCGTGGCCTCCACCCCCCCGCTTCCTCTCGCCCCCTTCCTTCCCCTCCACCACACGCCTCTTTCTTTGACTCTTTTCTCTAATGAATCCAATCATTTTTGAGTCACACCTCAGTGTGCACATGTGTTTGTGTGTGTGTGGACTCATGGCAGATACAGACGTGATCCCGACCTGATACATATGTTGACCCTTAGCCAGGAACCAGGGGGGTTAATTGAGCAATGGCTTTGGAGAGAGAGAGGGAGAGAGGGGGGGGGGATACAGGGAGGGAGGATGAAACAGAAAGCGAGAGAGAGAGAGAGAGAGAGAGAGAGAGAGAGAGAGGACGGGAATGGGAGCGTTAACAGGCGGATAGGTGTAATTTGTAAGAGCGTATGAAAAGAGAAGAAGCAGGAGGGTGCAAGAGAAAAAGGGGTTAATTGCTGGAGTGAATAAAATGAAAGACAGGAGGAGGCTGGTAATTAAAGAATTGAGGAAGCTACGGTGAAATAAAGACAAATGTGGGGTTAATGGTGACGGTGTGTGAGATGGGCACGAGGTGACAGCATGAGGCAGCCAACCAGCGGGATATGGAAGATTGATTTTAAGTGATAGTGAAGGGGTTAACCGAGTGATTGAAATGAAACAAAAGAGAGAGGCAGAGAGGGTGAAAGAGAAAGGGTTAATTATGAAAATGATAAACGATGAAGCCTGTAGTCTTCATGGACCTTGGCTGTTAATTAAGAAAACATAGCTGCACCTGGGACCCACCTAGAATAGATGGATATGATGGTGTGTGTGTGTGTGTGTGTGTGTGTGTGTGTGTTACTAATTGTTATTGTTATGAAGTCCACCTCCTCATGGATTCATTGTGCTGATGAATTATCTTAATGAAGTGCCTGAATGTGGGGTTCGTAAAGGATGTGCTGACTAAATGACCAGATGACTACGAATCGGTCCATGTGTGTGGGCACACGCAGGAAAATCAAGCGTAATGGATGGAAAGGGAAAAGCAGAAAAGTGGAGTAGGAGCTGACATTTTGAGCACCCATTCACTGCTCTTTATTTCCAGCCTGTCCGTTCCTTTTTTGGTTCTCTCTTCTCTGCTTACAAGAAGTTTGACAAACTTGTAGGACTTAATCGCATTTTTAGGGATTTAGAAAAGAAGCTTTGTGTTCAGATTGATGGTTTGGCATTACTCATACTGTATTAGACATTTTAGAGGGTTCGGAGAATACAATGTGGGCTCGGAATCACGAGGCCGAGGCAGCACATCAATCAGTGCTATTGCTTTCAGTCAGAAATTTTTTTTTGTAACATTTTTATTATTGAATATGTACATGGAGACAAGGAAGGAATATGAAATGAAAAGTTTCTTCACAAAAGGTTTAGTGATTCAAATATGCAGTTTTAGCGTTTTAATGAATATTTTGATAATTATCAGAATAACACAGAGAATTGCAATTATTTTGTCCGAGATAGTCCTAAAATGAACATTTCAAATGGTCAAATACCTATGTAGAGCATTCATTCATGTGTTACTACACCATGACATGAATAAATACATTTCACAATGCAGCAATAAAAAATTATGATGGGTGATGACTTCGTTGGGAATGTCTGTGTTTGTGAATTTGAGCTACCAGTGTCACCGAGCGTCTTGGGTTCGCCAAGGTGGGCAGGTTCAATCTGAAAATAGCAAACAGGTAATGGAGACATAATGTTAGTACATTGAGCAGCAGCAAATTTATTTATATTTCTGGGAGGACACACTTTTTTTTTGCTCTCCAATGGGATGCTTTTTAAATCTGCTTGTTACGATGGTAACAAAAATGACGGCATCCAAAATTCTTCAAAGATAGCTCAAAGAACTGACTGCTTTTGAAATGAGAAGAAATCATTTGATAATAATTACTTGGTGTTTGAGAAAAGTCAAATCAAATGAGAATATGACCGCAAATAGATTTGTAAAGATATAAAACAGCCTTTAAATCCCTTACATGGAACCTCTGACGCCCTGCCAGTCTCATCCTGTAGTCCATTGTGGTTACACTGAGACAGCATAATTTGATGCTTGATCTAATGACTTAAAAGCCTCAAGTCATAGCCATGCAAGCGTTTGAACGTAATTTGCATTTTGCTACAGCAGACCTCATGAAACTTCATCTAGAGACTTTTGCAGCTGTGATTTTGGCAGTGTGAAATGTGTATTAAGGTGGATTGTCCCTTTAAGTACACATCATTTAGTGTCAAGATGGATTTGATTCATGGTCTTGTGAATAGAAGATATGATCTGTTAGGAAGATTAATGTAATCACTCTGTGTTGGCTATGAGCTTTACTCTTCACCTCAATCATAGAAGTGTTAGAAGGACCACCTCTCATGTCAACCTTTTAAAAAGAGAAGCAGTCTGTGATGTGTGTGTGCGCTTTGTAGGCACTGCGTGTGCATGTGTTCAGGACAGATTTATGTGTGTTTTCATCACACGCACACAAAGCTAGCAGCAGTTAGCAGGAAGATTTACATACATTGACAGAGTAATGCGCTGGGCGGTGAGAGCTTTATAAAGAGTGAACCTGTCCCTGAATGTGTGTGAGTGATGATAACAGGCTCATTTAATTGCCCAACCCCTACACACACACACACACACAGATCATCAGTTCCCTACGTAGGCGTCACATTATATCTGTCATTCACCTTGAGGAGGTGGAGGTAAGACAGTGTGATGGAAAGGGTCGGAGAAAGGAAGTAAAAGAGTACAAAATCAGTCAGCAAGAGAGAGAAATGGAGCCAAGAGGTCAGAGGCTGTTTGCATTAACTTTTTAATAGCTTTCACTTTCAGTAAACAGCTGGAAATTCATTTAAAGAAGTATTTCACCGCAGAAAAGATGGCCCTAAAACTCAGCTGTTTTGTAGGAGAAAGATGCCAAATATTTTAAAAACTGGTTCAACATGACCAGAAAAAACGGAGACAAAGTTCTGTGGTATTCCCTTTTGCTAAAAAATGTAGAAAACCTACAACAACTAGAATGCAATGTGTCGCACTGGGCCAGTGAGCACTCCTGCTGATTGATGATGGCCTTAGAGTTGGGCAGTGCATCGTTTTGGCTCGTCGTCTGGTTTGAAACAGGAAACATCAAGGTGGCTGACTGGTAACAAGCAAAATAGTGTGTAAACGAAACACTACAATATGTTTCTGAAAACATTTTATGCAAGAAATAGACAATGAAGAGTTTTCTCAGCCTCTGTTTTCACAATGCAGCGATAATATGGCAGCCAGCACCAGATCACAGATAATCTTTCTCGCAGCTAAACAGTGTGCTTGAATATATTTGTGATACATTTTAAGGTGAGAAGTAGAAAGTGCAGTGACAGAATATTGGTTTATAGTTCATTAGCGCTGTGTAGTTTGAAAGTTTGATGGGAGTTTGGTGAGATGCCCCTCTCTCTCTTGATCTGACTGTACTCTGTGTGTCCGTGGATGTGGACATACAAAAAACGGAAGTTTGTTTGTCTGTTTACCTTTGTTCAGTTGCATATACTACCAACATTGTAGTGATACAAAGTTCCCTTTTGAATCTAAACCTGATAATGTTTGTCAGCTGCATCATGCCAAGATGGTGACACAAAATTCCTAGTTTTGCACCTATGTATGAATCCATATCGAAATCAGAACATCTTTAATTTGGGTCCTTAGCAGATGCTTGGGAAAGGACCTGGTTGTATTTTATCTCTGCAAAAACCATGCCTGACTCTTTTGTTGGATACACTCAGCTGCAACATCTTCCCACCGGAAATCAGACATAGAAGTAATGGTTGTCTTTTGTAGACTTGAGGACCACTTATGAAATAATATTGGCTTTCTATGGAGACTCATGATCCAGAAATACTCAAAAACGGACAGTTAATGAGGTTCATTTTCGACTCAGGCTTGCAAGGAGGTGAGCTGTATAGCTTTTTAAAATTACAATCAGATATTCAAACTGGGCCCATTCATAGAGCTTATAATTACTGGTAATACGTGTCATGTTTAATCAACAATCTATCTCCTTGCAAGTGAAGTGATATAGAAACAACTCTTTTTGGGCTGAGCAAGCATGGAGAAAGAAATGTTTTCAGTGTGTTAGTATATTTGTTAGGAATAATAGCATGTTATACATGTGCATGAAGTCACTCACATTACCATTAAACCTGATCTCCCTCTTTTTCTTTCCTCGCACTGAGTCACAGACACACACACTTTATAATGGTAGCATCTGCAGACACTAATGAATGGACTGAGTGAAGCTACACAGCCCCACATAGGAAGAGATCCTTCCAATCAGGAAGATAATTTAGGTCAAACTTAAGGTCAGAAAATTGTTGCCAACAGCCTATAATTCTCATCGTGAAACACTTCATTTTGTAATTGCCCCATCTGCACAATTTATTTTGATGCCAAGTCATCCTATTTAGCTTTGGCGGAAAAACATTTGCTTGCGATGTGAACCCCACACAAATTCAAAGATGTAAAAGACTGGAATTCTTCACTTAACATAAATTACAATTTAAAAGCTACAAAAAGAACACAATGGTTAGGGGGTGTTTAGTTTAGTTAGACACACTGCTGTACATTGTAAAACATACTCAAACGATTAGTTTGACTTGTCTGTCTGCTCCAGTGTGTCAGAAATGATGTTGCATAGTGAAACTAGAGGACTGGTAATTTCACAAATCTACACTAAATCCTAACATGCAGTAAGTCACATGTCTGTGTTCTGGCTGATGTTGAACAATTATTAAAGTAACTGTATAGTTAGTTCTGTGTCATTAATCAAATAGCTGTGGTATAAATATATGATAATAATTGACTTTATCCAACACATTCAACAGACAAAATTGACTGTAATGTGATGCCCTTATACTGTCTTTATAAACTAGCTTCACAAGATCAGCCTCTGTTTAGAAGACAGAGATTGAACAGGAAGCTGCTTCAGGATGATGTATTAAGTTGTCTTTTTCAGTTTTTTAATTCACAGAAATGGTTGATTTGATTGATAAAGTTATTTCTTTCTTGGGTAGAAATAGTTGTGACGTTTTTATTTTCATATATGTTTTTGTGCGTGCTGGTTTGAGGTCAAATCTATTGTTCTCATTCATCTCTGAAGCAAAAAACTGACTTGGGGTCAGGAAACAAGCTTCAACAATTAACCCCATAATCCCCAAAGTGGTTACAGATTATAGGCATGTGAATGGTTAAAGAGGCAATCCTCTGTTCTAAAAGGGGACAGAGCCCCTCCACCAAACATGTTCTAAGATTTTTAAAACTTTAAAAATTACAAGTCATGGGATTATTAAGGATTGATAAAAAAACAAATTTAAATCAAAAAATGTTTTTGTTTCCTCACTGGAAATAAACGAATGATGTGTGTTCTAGAAAATGTGATACGATCGATTCTCTTAATTCTTCTGTGCTGCTGTGTGTATGTTCATGGATGTGTGCGCACTGATCCAGGTTCAGGACTGTCAGCTGACAGTTATTACTGCTAAGCATTTTGACATGTTAATCCTCCGATAATCTCCATCAGTGTGAAACTGCGTGCACGTATGTGAGAGAGAACGTGGTGTGTATGGGTGTGTGTGTAGCCTAATCAGTCACATCTGACAGACAGCAAATCCTACTTCAAAAGCCACTCAGACATCCATTGTTATGTGGAGAGCCAATTGAATGAGATAAGATGTTCGAGAGAAAGGAGAGGAGGAAGGAGAGCAAGGCTGGATAAATGAGCCATCAGGGGATGTGAGACTAAACCTTGACGACGGTTTGAACACTATCAACTTCTAAAGGTTATAAGCATTGTGCTTTGTCATCAATAAATCATTAACCTTTTAGATATTACTGTTATTACGCACAAAGATAAATATCCTATTCCTTTTAAATATGACAGTTGTCTCATGTGCAACGCAGGGTCTGTAAAAGATTTTTTTTTTTGGGTTTGGTTGTGGGAATGCATTCAGAATACCAAAGCCTGCTGTTTTGGAATGACAGATTCAGCAATCCCATATTGGTGTAACACTGAGGTATTCGGGCTGCCTGCTCCACCAGGTGAACTGACAGTGCAACCCATATTTTCATTCTATATGTACATAACAATTAGTGTGCTTAAAACGTTGAGGCAACAATCTGACTGACACCCAGATTGGCAAAGGGCACAGATTTGCGAAACTTCAACATAAAAAAATCTGTTATCTTTACTCCCTCTTTCCAGAGAGCAGTGTACGAAACATTCAGGGAGTAGCTCTAAGCTGGCACTGACTCCTACTTTCGCTGGTTTTTATCTGTGTTTTTGTGCAGTAATCAGAAAAACCCCATTCAGTTTTTGGATGAGGAAGCTTTTGAAAGATAAGGTGTGCCAAATTCTGTAGGCTGTAGTTGTTATTTCAATACATCTGACACATTTGAATCAACATTTAGGAGAATATAATTAGATACTTATAAATACTTAGATCATATCAATCCATCCCTAGTTTCTGATGTTTGGTCTAACCTATTTAAATGTGTGTACACTAAGTATTAGCACCTTGTTGTTGTCCAGTAACTTCCACGTCAAGGTAATAGTGATCAAATACTCTTAAAACTTCAGCCAAATTTTTGTAATATCCATTTTTTAAGAGAAGATTTCATTAGCTGAAGAGAATGAATCCAAATGCCATTTCCTTTCACCCCTTTGCCTGAATTTGTGAGTAACATGTCCACCAAAAACTGATTTAAGACTCCCTTCCTCCCAGTGGGTGGATCCTGTGCAGTTTCCTTTCGGTTAATAGGCTCCCCTGGTTTATGAGTAGTGTCGTTCAGACTGCTACTGGTGGATCATTGAGAATATGGCCTGCACAGAATGTGTCCATCTGTGCCACTGTGTGTCTCCATAATGCTGTTCCATATGGCCAAGTGTGGTCTACACACAGCCTCAGGGAGGTTTGTGGTAGATGGTTAACACACACACGCTTGAAGAAACTGATATTCTTCCTCACGCACATACATACATACATACTGTATATGTGTGAAGGACACACACACGCATGCAAATATGAATGCAGGCCAGTACACACACTATCTGCATGACTGAGGAAACAGAAGTTGTCATTATATTTTGGCCGAGCGACAAACACTGAAGTGTCTGAAGTTCACAAAGTCACTGAACAGTTGTACCGCTGCTGCTGATGAAGGATGTGCGAGTTTTGACGGCTGAAATTGTTTCTGCTTTCTCTATCTCTTAAAAATACGTTTATATAATGTCTTTCTTATCTTGCTCTCCGCTGTGTGTGTGTGTGTGTGTGTGTGTGTGTGTGTGTGTGTGTGTGTGTGTGTGGCAGTGTGTACGGTATGCCTGTGACTCTCTCTCTCTGTCGTTCTGTCTTTATGTCTGTGTTTCTCATTCTTCACAGTATTTCTGTCCCCCATTAATCTTTTTCCTTCTGTCTGTCTTGTCTGGATTTCTCATGCTCTACTGAGAGGTGCGGTGACTGGAGATCAATAGAGGGTCACACACACACACAAACACTTCAAACTGCTGAGCAGGTGAATTTCATTCATCCATATTCTCCATACGGAGACAACACCGTCCTGATTATCGATTACCACGGCGATGGATCGACTGCAGCAGAGGTCATAGTCAAAGAGATGTGTGGGTTTTTGTGTGAATGTTTTTGTCCCTGTCCTTTTGTGCGGTGTATATTGGAATGCTTGTTACAGTGTGTAATTTTTCATAAATCTATTGTTGTTGATGTTTGACTCCTTGGAGATTGCAAAACAGAATAGAACAAGAGAGAAAGGGATAGAAAAAACATGAAGGGATAAAATAGCGAGATTAAAAGTATCGAGACTGAGAGAGTGAGCGCGGGTGTATCACATTCATGTTTTAATCAATAAGCCCTTTGTTGCTTTGTGGGTGTATCCAATAGAGCAAAGTGCTGGAACATGATGATTTACATCAGCTGATTTGTAAGGAACCGCTGCAACTCAGGCGGGAGAGGAGGATAAAGCAGGAGAAGGAAGAGCAGGAAGAGCAGGTGCAGGAGAGAAAATAGATGCAAAAGGAGGAAAGGTAAATGAGAGGAAGCAGAATACGAAGACATCAGGAAGAAGAGGAGAAGAGGAAATGCAGTAGAAGGGAGGGGAAACGAGAGGAAGCTGAAGAGAGGAGGCAAAGTGAAGCCAGAGGGGAAAACAGGGCTAAGCAGGAATATTTGCTGATGAAAGACGAAAAGGCCAACTTTTCCATAGCCTAGCAGAGAAGAGCTGACCTGCCTCGGGGTTCATTCAAATTCTCTTTGTGATCTGCACAATTATTTTTATAGGCATCACACAGAAATGTGCAAGGCTTTTTAGAAATTACTCCCCATGCTGGCCTTACAGAGTGCCTGTGTGCCTGCCCGAGTGACTTTATCTTACTAGCCCTGCGCTGACTTCTTTTATGGCCTCACCACAAAGAGCTGCTTTAAAATTATGTCATGAGACATAAAAATGCCTTTTTCTTACTCTGGCATTACATCAAAAGGGAGAGGGGAGTGATGACATGCTCATAGAAGGCGTCTCACTGGGCTTGTGTAGTGTAGAAACATAGTTCAAAAACACAAAGGATAGAGTTCAAATCATTCTGCATACCACCGGGCATGCATTCATTGTTTTTTTCCATATAGCTTTTCTTTCCTGTGAGCTGAAAGAGACAGATAATAACAAAGTAATTGAAGCACTTTGTCTTCTGCTTTCTTTGCTTCTCACAGGCAGAACACTGTTCTTTTGTTAAGATAGGAAACACAACTATGACACATAACAGTATGTTAAGGGGCCAAGTGGAGGAGCTGCAGGGGGAGGGGGGGCACTTTGGATGCAGCTTCTGTTGTGTAGAGCTAGGTGGTGCTGTCAGTCTATGCACTGTCATAGTGTGTGTGTGTGTGTGTGTGTGTGTGTGTGTGTGTGTGTGTGTGTGTGTGTGTGTGTGTGTGTGTGTGTGTGTGTGTGTGTGTGTGTGTGTGTGTGTGTGTGTGTGTCACTGAGTGATCAAACCTGGTCTCTTTCTTATGAGGAACAGTTGCTTCAGAGGAAGTGCTTTGTGATTTTGAACCTGGAAGACACATGTATTAATCCTGAATTTATTGTTGTACTCAGATCATTGGATATCATTAATAACATTCCTCTTTAATGAAAAAGCAACACGAAAAGCTGAAATAGCACAGTTGGCAGTAAATTAGCATGTTTTCAGGGAGAAAAATAGAAAATTCTTATTTTAGCCCACCCGCTTGCCTTCCCCCAATCTTCTAGTGTATCACTTAGAACCAACTGAACCAGTTGTAAAATAATCTACATTAGATGTCATGATCTGCACACCCATTCCACATATGATTAACAGTTGCCTTTATGTGTGGCCACCTCACCTAAGAGTATGCTGACGGATTGATCACCGTGAGGGATGTTGCTGACTGGATAAGATGCTGAAGCACACACATGGACACACGTACACAAACTTGAACACCATTGTTTTTTTTTATGGTAAGTGGTCATGAGTGGAAATCAAAGTTCGGTGGTGAATAGATAGATTAAGCATATTTAAAGATTGTTTTGTGTGTATGTGAGAGAGAGGGTGTGTGTGTGTGAGAGCAGTGTATATGCTCATGCATTTGACTGATTGTTGCTTTATATTGATCCCCTCAGAGCTAATCAATCAGAACCTAATCGACCCGATTATAAAGGGTATGATGTGCGAAAAGCTGTTTGTGTACGTGCGTGTGTGTCTGTGTGTGCACGCTGTTATGCACTTAGATCCTGAACTGCAATTAATCTACCTACCAATTTCATGCGCTCTTTTAATTTTAATAAAAGGAAAGGCACCAACTCTGCACTTCTGCCATCCACTCTCTCACACACATGCAAATAGAGGCGCACACACACTTTCTGAGATGCTGAGCCATGCACACAGTAGCATGCACATGCAGTTGTGTATTATTTTGTGTATCATGTGCAGCTCGCTGAAATATTACTCTTTATTGGTGAGTAAGCCTGGATTGAAGATTTCAATGGCCATGTGGTCTTCCTGCCACTTTAAAATCAACTGCAGAATGAGTGCTGTTTGCAGACTTCTCATGTTTAGATTTGATCAGCGGGAGTTAATTAATGTTAATTAAGTGAATTAGCTGAACTTATAAAAATAACGGGGGGCTCTGATAAATCGTGTTGGCATTTCTAAAGATAGCAACTGGATTATGTCTTTTTTAGCCATTCAGAGAAACCAGCAGTGTGGTGAGTCGCTGTAGATA
The DNA here is from genome assembly GCA_963678695.2 of Diplodus puntazzo. NCBI lineage: Eukaryota > Metazoa > Chordata > Actinopteri > Spariformes > Sparidae > Diplodus > Diplodus puntazzo. Next base: position 26,374,884 of record OZ023164.1, read on the forward strand.
AAAAAAATCTAGCATTAAGTGTTCTCATGTGTCATTCTTTTGTCCCATATATTCATATTTGGTAATGCATTTATACTTTTCTCACGTTCAAATAAAGGTTTGAATCATAGGTGACAGTTCTAGCGATGGCCCCGTGAAGAAGTTGCCTTCCAAGACAGCCTTGGATCAGACACTGCTAAGTTAAAAAGAATGGATTTATCATGTTTAATGCTTTTTTTACAAGCAGTTGAGACTGACAACACTGGACCAATGCCACAAGAATTGGCATGTTTGTTTTGGTGGAATTGTTTGATTTTAGCTTGTTGGATCTGGCCTTTCATTGATCCAGGCTCTCAGGTCAGGTAGTCACACACACAGGAGTTACTTCCACTAGCCTTCACTCGTCTTAGCTAACTTGTGTAATCCGTGTATTGACCACATGTTATTGATAAATATAGGTAGTGGAAAAGGGATGAAGAGAGAGCTTAGAAGTAACCTTTGGGGCAAAGATATGAACCTCTGTGTGTGCTTTTTAATTAGCGGTGAACCAAATGCTTTGGAGAGCGAGAAATGTTGCTCCTTTGTGGCGTTTTCTGAATAACTGTGTGAATAAAAATCAGCAAGGGAGCTGCATGCATCTGCAGCTCACTTGTCAAATGTGGCTGATATCTCCCCTCTGTTTCTTGTCTCTCAACAGACTCAACTACCTGAAATACTAAAACATAGCAAAGTATATGGGTACATAACAACCCCACCTCCGCACTTCTCATTGAAGCGTTGAAGCCCCCCGTTGATATTTGAGACAGCTCTAGTTTTCATGAAATTATTCTATACTTGACAACCAAATAGGTCATGGACATATGTGCAAGTTGGTAAAGCATAGAAGGACTCAATGACTTTCTCAGATTGGGACTGTTGTGTATTTATAAAAATGTTTTGCTATAAAAGCACATTTAAAAGGATATAGAATCTTAAGGATAGTAACAAATCATAACATTTAGTGTTAGTGGAGGTCAACACCAAGGATGTCATCTTCACTGCTGAGGTATCTTTATACTAGACACTCAAAGTCACGTGGCTACAGAATTATTATTTGTGCTTGAACCTAACCTCTGACCTTCCTAAGGGTATGGGAAAGACACATATCACAACAAAATGACACAACAACACACACTTTTATAGGATTTGTAGAATTGTCAGTCAAACCCAAATGAAGAGAAAATGAAGCCCGATTCCGTCAGATGATTAAGTCAGATGCATTTATGAGCTCAAGTATTCAGGCTCTCTCATGGATAAAGGCATTTCTGCATGAAGTTGTCAGTAACACGATCAAAGTAAAATGTGTGTCTTGACAGGAAGCTGAAACTGAAAAACAGAAAACAAAATCAGACGTTTATTAGCATCTTTGCGTCTGTCGAGATGTTGACAGGATAGCTGATGAGAAGGTAAAATTTTACATGACGGAGACGCACATTGGTGTGAGTGCTCAATCGAAAAAAAAGTAACGATTAATTTATTCCTTAAAGACTGAATAACATTTGCTGTCTACTATACCTACAAACATCTCGTATGCTCACGGTAAAGCTTTGCCAGACTGAAAAGGTTGTGGTGCAAGAGGGACAGAGACAGAAATTGGCAGCATTTAACTTTATTGTCTGAAAGTGGACACATCATTGCACTGCCACTTGTTACTGTGACACTCAGACAATCTCGAGTCTCAGGTTTGCTTTTTGCTCTTACTCTCTGACGAAGGTTTTTTACAGTACAGCACATCTGTCAGTCCCCCTCATTATTATCATTATAATCCTCTCCGAGCTTCTGTCTCTCACATGCTCAATGGTCGTGTCTCGCCTTTTCTCTCCCTATGCAGTCTCACCTTTTATGTCTCTATCACCCCTCTCTTCCCTCTCCCTCTCATGCTCAGGCTGCGGTGTCATTTTGTTTGGCAGGTCTTTGAGTTCCCTGTCGAAGAGAACAGAGGCAAAGTCCTCCCCTCTCTCATCTGGCTGTCTTTCCTTGTCTTTCCACCTCTGCTTTTTAAGAGACTCAGCAAGCCTATGTTGAATTTGTCTACCCATTTTTCCTCCTGTCATTCTTTCAGATGTTCTTTTTTAAAGAATCTCTGCCAACCCTGTGTGTGTGTGTGTGCGTTTATCTCAAAGCTATTAGTCTTGTTCTGCTCTCCCTAACTGGCAGATTTTACGGAAACTGGTTAAGAATGTAAGCCATTTTTTTTCGATTTTGTATGTTTTTATCATCTTCCTATCTCCACCCTTCATCCTGTCTGCTTGAATTTCATCCCTGCAGGTGGCTGCTGGACAGTAGTTGTAAAATGTTTTCACTAAAGCAGCTTGACAGAAAAGTGACGAATGCTAATTATCAAATTAAAAGCGCTGCGGTTACGTAACTAAACCAAGGTTTTAAACCCAGAAAGGTGTAAATCCCTGCTGAGACAGAGGAGGGGGTAGGGGATGTGAAAAGGGTGGAGAAAAAAGAGCAGGCAGTAAAAATAGTAGCACTAGAAAAGGAGAAAGTTGTGTGTTGATGGAAGACGGGAGTGCGAGAGAACATGAGCATGTGAGAGGGACATTGGTTGTGCTGAATAGTTGGTGAGATATAGATGTGTTGAAAGGTGTGATATAGTGATACTGTCCTGCTCTCTGCTTGGAGAGGTAGGCTGGAAAGACAGCTCACATGGTGTTCAGTGTACACATTAAAAAACAGGATTGTGTTATTTTAAAGTGCATTCATATGCTCCTCAGATGGCCCTGTAGGATTTATTCACTCTGCAGACATTTTCCTCCAATGCCAAGCTCAATGCTGGGATAATGTACAGTAATGCTGCTGTGTTACAGGTTGCAAGTCATGTTAGCTGTCCAATTGAAGCTAGTTGTTTTACCTTGAAATATGGTCCAATTTGCTCTGGATAAAACTATCCATTGTTGTTACAGTTGCTCATCAATCAGGAAGCAGTGAAATTACAACATTTTGTCAGATTGTATACATTTCATAGGACCTGCTACCTAGAGCCACGATGTGAATATAGTTACTGTATGTTGCTGTATATGGTCAATTACTGTAGTTTTTGGGAAGAGTTGGGAAAAACTATAAAGAAAATATGTTGTGTACAAATTGATTTTTGTTGCATACTTGTTGCTTATTCCTAAAGCTGCTAGGATATTACTCACAGGTTTAATTCATAAACACAACTCTTATAACAAATATAGGTCAAAAGTTACAACCTAATACCATTTCACAAATTACATGTGAACAACAAAATCATTCTCAGTACGTGAATTATTACGTGTTTCCTACCATCATCCAAACATTTCATATTTCACATTTAGTCCAAACACTGCCATATAATCTGACACTCGTCAGTCCTCCCAGTTGGAAACTGTTTTTCCAATTACCCCAACGCTACATGAATGTGCTGTAAGTGAAAAAAAAGATCAGAAATATATAAAAGGAAATAGTTATGCAGTACAAAACAAGAAAGACGGGACACAAAGGTTGTGTTAATGTTAAAAGTCTATACATTATATTGTAAAAAGTTTATTTGTATAATCATCTTGTGAACCTAAATATTTCAGTGTTACTGGGGATCCTTTACATTTATGGTTCATTTGGCAGATGCTTTTGTCCAAAGAGTTCAAATGAGGTACAACACCAGTCACAGTAGATCAAGGAGAAACCTTCGAGAATAAGGGCCTCAACACTCAATTACGTCTGACACAAGTGCCACAGGGCCTTTTCTTTGTAGGCAGGGTTAGAGAAGGACTAGGAGTGAGAGAGGGCGGGGAGAGAGCGATGGGAGCCTAATTTATCAACAACTCAAAAAAGAAATTTCCAGTGAAAACCTGCTTTAATCATCACATTGACTTTAAAAGAACAAATGCCGTCGCTGGGCTTCTCTATACGAGCACCTGCATAAGCTTTTAGTCCAAAGTGTTGGCATCACTTTGCATTTTAGAATGACATTTTTATAATGTTGGCTGTGTTGGTTTTTGTTCTCCTGTGCAGAGAGACAGCCAGCAAATCACAGTGGCACCGACACAACTGTGCACACCTTCGTTAGTTGTGCCTTTTAGCAGCCTGCATGTAAACACTCGTGTCTGTATGTTCTACACTTGTGGGTTCCAGTGAAGCAGGAAGCCTCTGGCTTTACTGGTAAAGTCCCCTTTCTTTGCTCTTGGCCACTATAGACACCATACACACACGTATGGATACACGCACACACACAGGTCTATTCAGCCTTTACGTCGAGGCCCCTAGAACACTGTGTTGACACGCTGTGTGCCATGTTAGGCTAAACGCAGACTCAGTGCAATGCTCAATAGACAGGGATTCCACTATATAACACAGTTAGAGCTAGCAGGGTGTCGCACACACGCAAAGAGGACACACTAATGGAAGCAGTTGTTAAACAGTAGACACACACTCTGTTGCAGGAATGCTGGGCTCCTTGGATGTCCTCTATGGCGTCCTCATCCACAAGGTAACACGGAAATTGTGAGCTTTACAATGTAAAGCAATGCATCATTTTCTTAACTCAGTGTTGTCTTCAGCATTTCTTGTTTTATTTAAAGAAACCTGATCAGTTGGGTGTATTGTCATCGTTGTTTTGAGATAAATGAGAAAGCTGTTTCTCAAAGCTTTGTCTGGTCTATGCACAGCGACTGTAGTGCAAACAAACATCTTTTGATGAATCCAATATGGTTCGAGTTTGAACCTTTTTAAGTACAGATAAGACATCTGGTCACTTCTGTTCGGCTTTTTTTGTCTGTACTGTGTTTGCATTCATGTTAATTCGAGATTTTGTTTAATATGGTACTATTCAGTGAAACAGAATGGAGCAAATTGGAGTGGCTTTGCTTTCAGTGTGAGTGGAGAATGAGTAGAGGGTAGCAAATAGAAAACCTGGAGTGACTGTGAGTGCAGTCATAATCTCTGTAATCCTTGAACATAATTACAGCTGCTCCACTCGGATCAAATATTGAGTTCATAATGGATGAAAGGAATAGAAGTAAATTCAAAAAATGATAATAACAAGCTACATTGTGTGTTTTTTTTGTCTTCTTTCTAGCTGATGGCGGTGTATGAGGAACAGGAAGCCCAGCAGAGGGGCGTGGCTAACACAAGCCTAGCCCCCAGCCCAGACATCTACCAGTCTGAGCTCTCTGTCTTCCAGCCAATCACAGGAGGCGAGATTGAAGTCAATTCCTCAGCCCTCAAATCCAGTAAGTGCCTCTACATTTATTTAACTGTATATTTCTGTTGGTAGTGTCCAGCGTCACCTTTGACATGTGGCATTTTTGCTTCTTTGTACACAAAACCCACACCCCCAAAATCAAATCAAAGGAGATCTTTATGATTGCAGACAGACGTTTGAAGTGAGGTTTGACATTCAGAGCTACATTTTAACATTTGTGTGATTTACATGTTGACATTTGGTAGCTCTTCTTTAGCGACCCACATGCTTTGCAGAAAGTTCACTTTTAGAATCTTTTAAAACCTAAAGAACCTAAATTAAATACTCTTTGCAAAGTTTCGCAGATTGTACAAATAAATATTGTTTTGCCCAACCGTATGTGTAGAGATATGTGCTGATAGTTGACTTGTTGATCACATATTGTTACCCTCACCAGTCAGCAACAGGTTTGAATTATTATTTTACTGATTTGATGATTGTAATATGGTTTGGCTGTTAAAGAACAGTTGAATTTTCTTTGGACAATGTTTATCCTAATAATCAGTATTCATTTGTGCTCAGTATTAATTTGTGCTCAATTTTGACAGATTTCTGGGTGTTTTGTTGCTTTTGGACTAATACTTCTGTTGGGAAATAAGTCATTCTGAGCATCCCTACTTGGATGTAATATAAATATTAATCCCAGCCACAGTTTTGTGCTCAAAGATACAAAGCTACTGCTCTCTAGAATGCAATGACAATAACATCAGTTAGGCTCTGGCATTTGTCATCACATCACAAATTTCGTCCGAATTAGACAGAGTATTGTGCCTGTGGAGATAAGGCAGTCTATATTGACTCTGGCAACCACAACTGCTCTGTGTCTGACCCTGCTGGCTCTGCTAGACAAAAACCTTCAAGTATTTCTAGTACTCCCCCTCCCCATTGCTGACTAGGCTGGGACTCTGTAATGAAGAAGCAATAGTTGTATTGCCGCTGTTTTGACTTTTTTCCCCACTCCATGCACCTTGGAAGTACATTAAGTAATTCCTACTCTGCTTCTGGGACTTGGGAATTCCAAGGTTTAGTGACAAATATCCTTTAGGGAATCCCTAGTCTTACCTTTTAGGTGTGACCTGTAGGCTAGTGCGTAAACGGGTCAATGTCACAACTGATGTTTGATGAGAAACAGGTTCAGTGGGGCTGAAATTTGATGTGGTTGACTGCAGGGCCAAGTCAGTCAGTCCCAAAACAGCAGTGGATTGATAGCTAAACTGAGAAAACATAAAAGAAAATAAAATAAGGAATAATAAAGAACACATTTGACATGGAATAATGGTTTATTGGCCAAAGAATATGCTTAGTCTTAAAACCAAGCCACATGTTTTTATAAACGATAGGAATGATGTTAACTTTGAATCCCAGTGCAGATAAAGGTCAGGATGTGATGGGCATTTTTCTACAGGACAGTGATGAAAACAAGATGAGGGCAGCTGAATCGTTGGCAGCACTGTCCCTGAGATGCAGCATAAGATAGGGATGAATGAGACAGGAAGTGTATGTGTAATGTCAGGCGGCAGACTCTGATGTTTGTGTCTGCTTACTGTTACCTGGAATAGACCTATCTGGATGACCTGTCTTCCTCTCTTTCCTGGTCCCTCTTTCTCTCCCTTCCTTCATCTCTTTTCTGTCTTACTTCAAGTCAAGTGGCAGTTCAGGAGAGGTGCTGTAGATGTGAGTGTGAGAGGGCTTAGAGCTGTCACAGCAGCTTGTCCAAATTTAATTTCACTTTAACATAACAAACCATGCGGATGATGGATTGTGTGTAGCTACAGTTTGCCAAGACCTATGCATCACTTCCAGTTGCCTCCTGCTGCCAGCTAATCACAGATTCCACTTCCTTTAGTTATGAATTGTAGACTCTGTATCTGCTTTGTTGCACAGGCTGCACCATCCATCCGTTCGAGCGCTTGACATTTAAACATAATCCGTCATGGTTGTTTTCAAAATGTCATTATATGTCAAATGAAGTGTGATAATTCTCCTCCGTCTATTATAAGTTGCATTCTGGCTTTCATTATTTTTTCATTCTTGTTGTTTTTGGTGATAATATTAAAATTTCTCAGTCAACGTGAAGGATTTTAAGCAGTTTATTGACCTCAAGGACTCCCACGCTGAAACTAAAATTATTATGTTGTACAGTAGATTGTTGCAGTCATATTCTGTTCCTCTTTCCTTCTGATATTGCGTACTGTATATATTACAATACTGTACTGCTGAGGGGAGAATTGAAATTTCAGCTTGTTTGACCTTCCTGAGTCGTGAAGGGGCCTTAGCTGTATGATCCAGACACTGTTAAGACAGGAAGTTTAGTCTGTTTCAGTATGGTCGCCTGTCAGCAGAGATTTGCAGTAATGTGTGACTGTCATGGTAGATTAGAGGTAACGGAGCTCTGGAGACTATCAGTGTCAGTGTGAGAGGGCCAGACTTAGGCCTCTATCACTGTCTAATGTTTTGCCTCTGACTCTAACCACTTGATTCTCTCTCACTCTCTGTCTCTCGCTCATTGTTCCTGCCTCAATGTGTTTTTTCTTTGTCTCTCCAAATCTTCTTTTGTCTTCTCTCATCTTTTTCTCTACACCACTTCTCTTTGTGTAATCACCTTCATTCTTTTCCATTATTCTTGTTTTTTGAACTTCTTTCATCGCCTTTTTTGAATTGCCTGTCCCACTTTTCTTGTATCCTTTGTCTCTCTACTTCAGAGGTTTTCTTTACTTGTCCCTTTTATCTACAAGCTCATGTGATGTTTCACAATCAAATCTCCATGAAGGACTCAAAAACAGAGGTATAGTAGTTCTGTTGGGCGCCTCTGTTCATAATTTGGTATCAAGTGAAGTGAAGTTATTTGTCTGGATACATGATCAGCATTGCAATTGATAAGAAAGACCTTCTCACTGTAGTCAAAGACCACTGATTATATTCGGTTTTTGAGTTATACATTTCCTGTGACAGAAATGTCACAAGTGTGAAATACGTTGCGTATACAGTGGCTGCAATTTGAGTATTTAACATGGGAAATGCACAGGTGGAAATCATAAAATCAATGATTCCAACTAACACAACAAGAGCTGTTATGAAATCATTTTTTTCTTGGGCCTGGGCAATATGGCTGATGTAGTTGGTCATGACTGAGAACATCTTATGTACTCCAGTGGAGGCAGCGAAGGTGGTAAAATAAGTTTGTTGTATTTCCGTTCTTGGTTGGGATGGTCCAGTTTACACACAACGGTGTTATGATATCTGACAGACTTAAAAAAACCTGATTAAATGCCATACTGGCGAGCTGACCTGTCCTTTTTTTGTTCACGTTCCTCTCGGCTCTCATTTTCTCACTCGCTCTTCTCTTGTTGTCAGTGGTTCTACTGAACTACACAGCTGTTTGCGTGTCACTCATAGTACCTAGGGATATGACAGTCTATTTAAACGACCCAGAGAGGGAACACGCTTGGGAATTGTCTGTTAAAATGAGTGGCTGTTCGTCTGTCAATAGTAGCGCGCTCCATTATCAAGGGATATGACGTCGTATTTGTTATGTGCTTTCATTATGGTTTGCATTTAATGCATACAGATGAAACTATCGAAGATTTTATTCAACTACTGTTTCATTGCTATTAACGACGTGTCTATTGCCAATACATATTACTGTCATTTATCACCTAGCGTATTTTATCCCTGTTCTAGTTAGCCAGGCGTTACACTGGAAGTTAGCTGGCAGGACTAGAGGAAGTCTCTTGTGCGAAGTCTCTGGCCCTTCGGAAACCTATGGGTGACATCGTAGTCGATCCACTACTTCTACAGCCAATGGCTAGAATACGGCCTCCTTAAATCCAGGGAAAGACAACATTTAAGGTATTTGCTGATATTCCGATAATAAGAATACAAGACAATATCCAGGCGCATATCATGCTAGCAATACCATATTAGCCTCCATAGTCTAGCTCTATATAGTCATATTACTGCAGGGAAACAGAGGATAATGGGGATCACAAGGTGATATAAAATTGATATTGCATTCTGCAAGACCTATCTGGTAAAAACAGTATTGATCACGAAATGCCTACAGGCTAGGTTTGTCCCAAGGTAGCCGTTGATATCTATCTTAATGTGCCACTGGAAATGTACAGCATGTACCCTAATACAATGGAACATTTTCCCCAGATGACCTCTGGATTTGTGTCTTGACAGGCTTGCTTTAGTCTCAAACTGGGAAAGGTGTAACACTGAAGCAACAGCGCTTTTTTTTTTTGAGTCTCTGACTGATTATCTTGTCCTATGTTAGTCCCTTAATATATTTATTTATTCTTATGTGTCATCTTTATGTCTTTTGTCCTCTATCCATTTACCCATCATTCATTGCTTTCCTTTGAAGAGATGAATTAATTAAAGGGTTTCATGTAATCCATACCCCCCAGCCAGTCTTAAGAGCACCAAGGGTCCATTTTGTGACAATCAATATATGACCCTACAAATATCATTTGGCATGTGTTCTGAGTAGTCCACTCATCTAGAGGTTTCCTCCCCCCTCATCCCCACCTTTCTCATTTTATTCCCAGTGGAACTATAGAGGCTAACATGACAATGTTCTTAATGTATATATGGATTGATGGACTCTATGAATGGGGGTTGGTGGATTTGAGGATTGGCAGCTTGCATCAGATCATAATAATACCTCAACTAAAACATGTTTTTTTATTTTCAGAGCTTTCTGCAGTGTTGACTTTTCTCACCATTTTACTAGTTCTTCAAGCTCCAGCAGCCACACAGGCAATAGTGCGGTGTGCGTCATCCATCAGCTTCTGTTAAATGGTGATTTTATGCAGTGGGCTGGTGAGATGTGAAGAGGAAGACACTATCATATGTTACCTACATGCACACCGAGATGTGCAAATCGGCCGCTTATTGGCCATTTGGACGCATGAACACCAGTGCGTTAACTGAAGGCATATGAAAGGAAGGGAGGCATACATTAACTTCTCACATACTCACGCCTTTCAGATCTGCTCCTTACAGACCAAATGAGAACATGGAGCGATGCGCACATAAATATCTCAGGCTGTGCTGGCTGATGAGTTCAGATGATTAAGGGAAGTAGTAATGAAACACAGGTTATACTTACTGTACATGGTGAATATTTTGGATTCATGCTGTCTTTCTCATCGTTGTTATCTTCAATCCCTCGACCACTAGTCATAACACAGGATCACACTATATTTCCCTTTTACAAGGCAAAACTGCTGGATTTATCTGAGTTTTCATGGAACTGGCAGTGAGCCAGTTTTGGCATCTGTTTGACAAAACATGTTCTGCTGATATCTTCATTGGCATTCAGACACAAAAATCTAAAAAAGATTAGGAAAAAAAACACATTTATAGGTCTTAAGTTTTAGATACTGTAGCAGCGAAGAACCTTGTTTGTTTAAAATCTGGGGCTGCTCCAAGAAATGCATTTGAAGACACATTTATATTGACATTTTAACAATCAATTTTAATGTCTTAAGATAATTTTACGATAAGCATTGTTTGTCCTCAAGACCAGCCTGCTAGTTTATTGCACTGAATATCGGGATGTTCTTGTTTTACTTTGAAAACACGCTTTGACTTGGACTGATGGCAGAGGCACTTTGCAGTGACAGAGCGGAAATTCAGTTTGTCAACCTAACATAGAAATATTCATCTTTCCTCTCTCTTTCTTCCTCATCGTGCTTTGACACTCGCAAAGGAACACACACAAACTCCTCTCTGTAGTGTGGCTCAGGGTCTGTATCTTGTCATCCAAAAGATTATTATTAGACATGAATTTTGCTGAACTGTGACTCCATCAAAATAGCATTAGCAATTTTAAGGCAGTCACGTGTGTGTTTGTTTGTGGCTGTAGATTCTGAAGCAATGCAGACGCAGACTTTCTCTGTTCTCCCCATTTTTGCTTTATTCTTTCCTCTCCTTCATATCTCCTGTTCCATTAGCTGTCTGGTAGGAAGCAGTCACACTATGTCATCTTGGATTGACAGAGAGCCAGGTGCCTCTGCTTTTAACAGAGGAAACTGGAAGGAAAAAGAACACAGCTGGAAGAAAGTAGCAGTCGTAAAAACACGAAATTATGTTTTGGAATTGGTGGTTCTTCACATTTTTGTAGGTCAAGTTATTTTACTTCTACTAAAATTGCTTTTAAATTCATGTTTGGTAGTCAGTTCCTCCTGAAGATAGCTTCTATAAACAGAAATGAGAAAAAGTGGTTGACTAACAGGTTGTAGAACATCTACATTTTCACAGTTTTCCAGTGCATGCAGATCTATAAACACAATCATCTCTGCTTTTGCGAGGAGGAGTCTCTTCAACTTGTCCGGCTGCTAAACTATATGAGGCTGTAGCGATCCAATCTCAACTTTTCATTACCTTTGTAGGTGTAGATTTTGCTGCAGAGTACACATAATCACCTTGATTTCGTTTTCCACCCAAAACTTTCAGAGTGGGCTTCAGCAAAAAATAGAAAAATAAAAACTTCCTGCACATATCATTCGTGTGTCTTTGTGTTTTCCACAGACACTCCCTTGTTGGTGAGAAGCAGCAGTGACTCTGCCCTCGGTCCCCAGCCAACAGAGACCGAACCCTTGCTCAATGAGGACACCGCCGTGATGGTAAGACCCCGAGGCACTTAGACAGCAGGACAGCAACACAAAAGTGACAGTTTGAAAGACACCACACACGGATTGTACACACTAAACATACAGAGCACTTGCAACACATATGGTAAGAATATATATCCCATGAACTTCGCTGAAGTGTTAACAAGTCTCTAAATGTGAGAAACTTACAGTATGTCTCAGTGATTCCTAGCACACATAATTGTTTACTGCTATAGTTGCTTAGCAATGCAAAAGGAGCTTAATGCATTTGTATAAAAGACATTGATTTAATTTAATACGACCTAGTATATTGAATTCTCATTAACATTAGTCAGATAAAACATTTGATCTGTTTTTGTAAGATATTGATTTAGTGATGAATCCTCACCTTTCCCCTGTGCTGTAATCTTATAAGCAGATCACCATGAAGAATGCAAACCACATTAATACTCCTAAGGGGACAAACACATTTAGCCTTTCCTCTATTAGGATTCTGAAGAGACCTGCTGCTGGTAATCCTCAGAACATAGCAAATTGTTGATATACCAGGAGTCTTTTCAAGTTTGACTACCTCTTATGCATTTCTTATTAGACTGACCAAACCTATCCGTAAGAATCAATTAAAAACATTGTTTCTTGTTTTGGAGGCATAAATAAAAGGCACCTTCCAAAGTAAAACCTTAAAAGTAAAAAGCTAGCCAAAATAATTTAAGAACAGTTAGATTCTAATTTGTGTCCGGCCCCGTTCTGTACCCGTTCAGCATATGACTTGAGTTACTGATCTCTTTTATTATGACTTAGTACAAGTACTGATGAAGCAAGCAAGAAATAACTTTTTTTGCCCCAACTTGAGTTCTAATGTAAGCCAGCAGTGGGTTTCTGAGTGCAGTCGGTGTACTGAGTGTGTTTAAGGGTTGAAGGTGAGTGGTGGCCAGCGGTTTCTACATGTTCTTTGTAATCCAGACATGCTTTGTCACATCAAACTCCACTAACAAAGATGGATGAATCTCCCTTGCCTTTCATCCTTTTTCTCCCACTCTCAAAAGGGCAGAAGGCAAACTCCTTCTTTCTCCTCATTCTCATCTGCTTCCTTCTCCTATTCCGCTGCTTCTTTACTTCTGCTGGTCTTGCCAAAATTAATAATTTGGGGTCAATATAGCAGCACAAAAATTAAAACATTATTACATTTGCAATATAGCAGTAACTTTGTTAATCCAGTTCAGTCTAAAGGCCCCCAAACACCGCAAAGACTCAAACCAACAGCCAGCTGCCTTTATCCGAGCACTCTGTTTCCTCTCGTCTGACCCGTTCGGCAGAAAAGTTGCATCGAACATACCGCTTGGACGTGCTGCCAACTCCACAGCGTGTACGTTCTGCGCTTGCTCGAGATGCAGTAAGCCTCCTTAACAGCGGGTGGCGCTAGTCTCGTGCCAGTACTCCAAAACATGAAAACAGGAATGATGGAACGGAGTGCATAGAAAAACAAGGTGCACACAGTATTCCACCCCTCCCTCACACCGCGCTGATTCGCTAGCACACCGCCAATCAGAATGGTCACACAGCTAGCTGACAACCAATCAGAGTATCCAATGGCTCAGACTTTGCATGTTGAATCGGAGCAGACACTGTCCACGTGGTTCCAAAAGCTTCCAACGCAGCTGAAGAACAGATTTGTTCCCGAACTCGTCCAAGTCTCCCCAAACATGGTTGGCCCAGTGTGTTTCAGGTGTTTCGGACTTAAACATTCAGATAAAGCTTTAATGAAAAGACTAAAACTTTTTGACTAAAACTTTTTGAGTGGCTCAATCTCTTTAAATTCACTCTCTAACCTTTATGTTCTCTGATGCTGTCAGTGCTTATTCTAAGTTTCAATTTTCACATGTTATAGGTGGTAGAAGACAGGTGATCACATAAGTATCCGCCTGAAGCTTGACTCTGTTCTCTCTGTCAGAGTAAAACACCAGATACTCTCCTACTCCATCCTTTGTTTTCCTCTACTACTCCTTCATCTGTGAGGTGATGCTTGTCATCCACAGGTATTATACACAAACACACAGCCTGTCTCTTATTTATTCACACTACAGTCATGCACACAGATAAGCATTGACTTACGAGAATGTGCTAATAATCATTATCATAATACAGTTTGCCAGTTGCACAGATATAGTTTTGTTTAGTTGTTACGATAGTGTAACCGTCTCATGCTCTCTGTAGACGGGTGGACACGGTTAATCCCTCAAGTTCACTGGTTAAAGTGACTCCTCGGCTGATTGGACTCGTGAGTGGTGTGGCCTGTTCCCTTGATATTGCTCACTGGACAAACATCATTTTATAGCCCCGCTGTATTCCCTGTAGAACGACCTGTTTGCAAGGTTCAGTTCTTTGGGGGAATGTGATTGGTTCTCAGAGGTAGACAGTCTTGCTGCTTAACTTTGCTGAGGCTGGTGAAGAGAATGTTTTTTTATAAGATATGTAAAGAGGGGCTTCATAGAGAGGGATGTAAACTCTGTACAAATAATATTTCATGTGACTACATTTGACAACAAAATGCTGATTGTATTGTCTTGTTAACTATTTAAATAACCACACAGAGTCTAATTTAGCAGAAAGTAAACCTGCATGCACTTGACACTAATAAATGTGGACTGCCATCACTAATCTAAGTACTTTTCCTTGTGAAATTTAAGCCAAAATTTAGGAATGTAGATCCTGTTGTGCTGAGCCCACGTTCCACCACTTCTTACGTCTCAGCTCTGTTTTCACCGCTCCTGTGGCTGTTCCATATGAAATATGCCTTAGTGTCAATTACACAGTAGGCCTGTCCAGACTGTGCATGTCTGGGTGTTTATCTGATGCGCCTGCATGGTAGCATGCATATATGTGACCTAAACCACACCAGCTGTGGACTCAGTCTCTTTATTACAGCTCATGCTAGCTTCCCAGATTTCCCTGCTGTTTCATTTCACCCATAACGTCTAAGCTTTGATCAGAACAATAGCTCTCTAACTTACATTAGCCACACAATGTTATGTTAAATGGCTATCACAGTTGACTGAAACTTAAACTGTCATAGCTTTGTAATAAAATGGTTCAACTGTGTGTCCAACATAGCAGTTAGAACATTGCTAACTGTTGAAGGAACAGAGGAGACCCAAAATTCAATAAACTATCTAGTTTCACACAACTCTCCTACCCTGGACTTTCAAATAGTCCTCAAAAGAAATGTGGAATGGAATTTCAAATTTCTGAAAACTTCTAACATCATGAGCGTCAACAATCTCCCTCAACCATTTTCCCTATTACGTCTTTCTCTCTGCTTGATGCTCGTCAGTGCCTCGCATCTCTCCTCCGTCTATGCTTTTCTGTCTCACACCTACTGTTTCTGCAATAACTACCACCTGAGTGCTGAAGTGGTAAATGACTCTCTGACTCCTGTAAATACAGGAATTCTCTTTCTGTTTTTCTTTCTCCTCTTCGTCATACATCATTTTCTCAGTCAGCGACAGTCATTTTTTGCTTTCTTCACTGTCGCTTGCTCTTTCACTCACTCATTCACACACACAGATGCGCACACACACACACATACACTCACTCTCACACTTTGCTCGCTCATTGGTCTGTCTCTTCTCAACCAGCCAGGTTCAGATAGAGGTAATGTCTCTGGGTAATTGTTCAAATTGTCACTTGGCCTTTTGGTGAGAGCGATGAGGGGAAGACAGTACTCTTCTAGCAGTAATTCTCTGTCTTTCTTCTCTCTCTGTCTTTTCTCCTACTCTCTGTCCCCTCCCTTTATTTAATTTTAATCCAGAAAGATTTACTAGTGCAGCTCTTCCGTTCTAAAAGTCAGCCACAAATAAGTACAGTAACCCACAAAATGTGTCTCTCCCTCTGTAGCTTACAACACACACATACAAATACACACACACAGGGTTGCAGGTTAATCACAATGCGCTAATCAGACTGGGAGTATTTGTTGTTGCCCAGAATACTACTGGGGCTAATAAGGCAATACAGCGCTTATTTATCGTGCTACACCTGGGTGTGTATGTGTGTGTACGTGTGTGTGGCATGGCTCATGTGCAGCCTGCTTTTATCTTTGTCAGTGAAGCCATTTTGTATGCCTGTACATGTGCATTTGTGCAGGTTTTTATGTGAATGTGCTTGCTCTTTTGTGTTTGTATCTTTTCTTTTCCCTGTTTGTGCCTTACCCATGTCCTGTGTGTACAGTGAGAGAACTGAACTTATATCATTGAGACTGCCAAATTAATCTGACTACTATGCCATTACATAAAAGGAGTTTACTGTTGTGCTCATGATGTGGTGTTGTATGAAAAAATAAAACATAAAGATAAATCACATTGTCATTATAAATGTTATAAATGTTATAAATGATAAATTGATAAACATTTTTGAATTAGGCACGTTTACGTTTCCATCAACCGGCAACTGGTTTGGAGCAAATAAACTAGTCCAAGCAAAGGGTAGCTTCACCAGAGGTTCGTAGAAGTATAGTAGAAGTACAGGTTGCCTACTAGAAAACCAGTTGTATACCACCGCCAGATAAACCTCATTTGTTTTGGCAGATTTTTTAAAGTTGATTATAGCTGCTGGACTATGGACTTTGGTTGGATTTGACGCAACAGTACAAAGGCTGTGACTTGATGCACATTCTCAAGTGTCTCTCTCCTCTCCGCTAACAGAGAACTACAGTAGCTAAGATAAGTTTAGGAACAGAGTCTGTTCATATAAGCTAACGATCGGCTTCAAGGAAATTGCAGAAGTTCCAGAAAGCCCCTTTAAGTTTGTTACATGTAAATTACAAATACTTGAACCCTGTAAAGAAGTTACAAGTTTTAGAGTGTTAGCTATTATCATTCCAATCAAATTAACTAAATATATACAATAGAACGATTATTGCTTTTCTTTACTTCCCTATTTAGACCTCTGGTCATCTGACTAGTATTCATTGAAACCCACTCTCTGAAGTCACATCCTCAAAGAGATATTTCAAGAAAGATTACCTTAGGTCTATCACTTTATTCAACACACACACACACACACGCACGCACGCACGCACGCACGCACGCACGCACGCACGCACGCACGCACGCACGCACGCACACACACACACACACACACACACACACACACACACACAAAGGCAGATACACCCAAACTTTCCTACACGTATTACTAGTAATTTATCATACTCACTCCAGGGAACACTTAGCTTGATTGGTTATTCTGTAATTAGTAATAGCACTAATAGTTCACTGTTTTTATCCACTTTTAGCAATTATTAGATTGGACAGAGAAGACCCATTTATTATAAGCATAGTTGTTCAAGGTAGGATTATCCATCATTGAGTTAAAATGGAAATCCTGCTTCTCTGTTCTCCAGTTTTTGGAGGGCCACTAATGCTCACAAGTATCGATTAAACTGTCCAAGGTCGGCAGACTAATGCATAATTTTTTTCCCCTGCATTTATCCTCAATGTATTGCTAATAAATCTTTGTCATTTAACTTTGGGAAGTTTTCTCTATTAAAGCATCCAGATTTAAATAATTGTTTCTGTTGAGCTTTTCCCTCTTATGCAGAAAAACTTCTTGATGGTACTTTGTTTGTGGTACTTTACATTTAAATGCAGCATAATTATTAATTTTAAAATCATGTTTAGCTGACAGAGCTGATCAACCTTGAAACACATTCGTGTTTAAGAATTTTGCTGCAGCCTCAATTATAATTTTTTTATAAAAGGTGCACAATGGTGCTAGTGTTGAAAAAAGGTTATAATGTAATTATGTGAAAATGACAGCCATAATTGCGGTATTTGAAATGCGTAATTGATGGTCACACGGGTAGGTTGACACGTTGCCAAGGAGATGAAAAAAAAGGTTTTAGCTCTTTCAGGCAAAAACAATAAAGAACAAAGAACATAGCATTCGGTGAACATATCTTTTGCCATAATTCTGTATCTTTGATATTATAAGGTTAATATGAATAATGAGATGCATTTATTCGTTCAGATTCATTTGCTTGTTCTAAATTACCCTTTGATAAGTAACATACGTTGCTGGCCTGTAATTAATATGCTGCTCTTCCAAAGAGAGAGAGAATATTTCTAGTTGCAGTTATTAAATGAGACGTACGATTAAGCACGAAAGACTTTCCAATTAATGTACGAGTGGCTGTTGTTATGACAAAGAGGTTAGGATAATTAATGTTACCTGTCATCTTGCTGTAATTAAGCTCACATGTCAGCATCTGCAGCTAGGCCAGACTAATTGATTTCCAAGCTAACAAATCCCAAACATATGGTTACAGTGTCTGCAGTCTGTCATTCACTGTCGAGCCTCAGCTCACCTTCATCCCACTCTGTCTGTCTCTGTGTCTGACTTTTTTTCATCCTTTTTCTTCAGCATCCACATCTTCAGCCATTGTTTCTTGACCCTTCTCTGACATCTTGCCCACATTTTCTCTCTTTATTATTCATCTGTCTTGCTCTCAGCTTCCCTGCTCTGACTTTCCGTCCCTCTGCCCTTCTCTGACAGGTGGCGTAGGTCAGATGGCAATAGGGTGAGAGGGCAAAGGTGAAAGGTCATGTTAAGAGTCCATTAGGGCCCACTACTAACATTGAGCCTTATTGACCTGTGTACATTTGTCTGCATCTGGTCACACAAACACATGTATACTCAGATCATGCCTGAGCTCAGAAACCCAAATGTATTTCTGAACATAAACACACATAAGCAGATAAGGCTTGGGGGATATGAAATTTTATATCACATTAATCATCCCATCCAAATATTGCAACAGACAATATTATCGGCTATCAGTTAAATAATATATATATATATATATATATATATATATATATATATATATATATATATATATATATATATATATATATTTGTTTTTAATTCATACTTTATTTCATTTTATTTGTATTCTATGTATGAGTGGTATGAACAGTCTCAATGATTCAGTTCTTGTCATAGTTCTCAGTAATAGTTTGGGGTTTTAAAAGGTAAATCCACCAATTTTACACATTAAAATGCAAAAGTACTCAAAAAGCAGTATAGTAATTTTAGTGGTTCCAGAGAACGCTGCATGTAATCTCCAGTGCAGTCACTCTGTGGAAACTTGCATTGTGGATAATGCAGACGCTGTTTCAATTTATGAATAATGAGTAAATCGGTGTTACAGAAGTGCAACGCTAGACCAGTGGTGTACGTTTCAAAACCTGGTGCCTACATTACCCACAATGCAACTCAAACACTGAACGAGAAATCAACATTTACGATGATGATGATGTGCTGAAAAATTCAATGTAGACGTAGACTTTTTGTCTGTTAACAAAGTGATTATCAGGAACGGGTTTTAGGTTTTCAAAAGGATAAAAGCCCTACTCAGTGATTTGCTTTGAAACTCAGTAGCAAATACAAAAGCAGCCGGCCTAAAGGCGACACCTTGAGTCTCTGTAGACCAATTAAATTAATACTTCTTCTTGGCTGTTTCTGAAAACTGAATAACTATGAACTGTCTGAAAGCATTATAAGCTTATCAAGGATTCCTGATACAGTGTTAACTTCATGGACTCGTAGACATATGTCGCAGTGGTAGGTTGTTACAGAAGCATGTTTACTGTCATCCACTCAGGAATGCCACTGTCACGTTTCGAGTATTAGATGATTCATCACCTCTGTACCGTTGGGCATGTCACCATGTCCCTGTGGAGCTCACCTCTCTGTCTCTAACACAAACGCACACACAGAAACACACTTCACACAAGCCATATGTCACTGTATAAAGTAATTATTACAGCTCCCTTGGTTCACATTTACACTCTTCTTTCTCACACCTCTCCCTCTCTTTTTCTCTCAGTTCCCATGCCCATTGACAGTGTTATTTATTACAGCTTGACAACACTGTCTTCTTGCCTCACATATTAATTGCTATTTGTACATCATCCATCCATCAATTTAGCAGCTCCTCCGCTTGTCACCTCACTCATCAATTCACTCATTCCCTTGATGTGTTCCCA
The DNA here is from genome assembly GCA_963678695.2 of Diplodus puntazzo. Taxonomy (NCBI): domain Eukaryota; kingdom Metazoa; phylum Chordata; class Actinopteri; order Spariformes; family Sparidae; genus Diplodus; species Diplodus puntazzo. Next base: position 26,394,785 of record OZ023164.1, read on the forward strand.
TGTCTTTTGACATTGATTGCTATGACATACATGTTGAGCTCTGGATTTCAGATTGGGTGTAGTTCTTTGAATCCACCACTAAGATGCTCACACCCGGCTTTTTGTTAATTTACATTAACAATATTCATTTCATTAAGCCTCTCCTATTTTCTTTTGTCCATCCTTTAGAATCTCCACTTTCCAACAGCGTGAAAGTGCTGTTGGAGCTTGTTGTTCTGCTCCTTTTATCGTCTCTCCTCCAAGTGCCACTCACCGACTAACAGGAAGTTGTTCTGTGTGTTTTCTCTGCAGGCAGCCAGTCCCGCTGTGGCGAGGCCAGCAGGGGTAGACCTAACCCAAATCAAACACACCTTCGCTGGCAGGTCAGTGTGTTTGTGTGTTTGTGTGTGACTGTAACTCTTCCACTGCAGGCCATCTTGTGTATTTTATATAATTGTGCATGCATGTGTTTGTCTTAGGTCATGTTTATTGATGTTCTTGTGTCCTACTTTCCCTTCATTAAAAGTCGGATTCTAATTCAGATCAAGGCCCTTACAGATATAGTTGGTTTAAAGTAGCTCCATCATTAGCCCAGTACAAAAGACTGCCAGAACGCGGTCACGGTCACACACACAAGCATACACACATACACACACACACGTGTCGACCGCCATACACACATGGCCTCAAAAATAAACGGCTTTAAACACGCTTGCATCGCTTCTTCATCTTTTTTTCACAGGCAGACCCAACTGAACACATAGCACTATGCATACGCTAATGAGTGCTGCTTAATTAAGTGTTAGAGCTGCTGCATGCCCGTCTCTCCTTTGGGCCTCTTAAACATGTGTGTGTATGCTTATTTTTGCACTCCGTGGGGCAGGGGGCTCATGCATGGTAACAGAGCAAGGACCTACAGTTATCATACATGTTACAAACATGCAGAACAATATACAAGGCTCCTCTGATAGTGTGTATGAATAAACAAAGTAGGGCATTACATCTGTTGCTTCTGTGATCAATCTATTAACAATCCTTTTTCCATGTGAGCATAGTCCTAGATAAGCTTTAGACACCTACTAAAAAATGATTAAGCATCCAAATTATAGATGAGAAAGTAAAAGAAAAGTGAAAGTTAAAGAAAGAAACTGCCCCTCACCTGGTACAGACATCAAAACTGCAGTAAAATGCTGGTACGATTTGGATATGACTGTCAACAGGCAGTTTTTAGGTCTATTTATGTCGAGAACCGCGTCCTGAACTGCATCCAGTGTGGCCGGTCTAACCTGGCAACATGGATTCCGAAATTAAAAGGGAGAGGTAATGCCACGTTTGTGTTAGTGTTCTAAAAAGCATAATAGTAGGATTTTGTGGAATTATAATAGGCGTTGGTTTTTGTCCTGCTTGTCACGTCCCAGAAAATGCTTTAAATATAAGATAACTGTGGTTTGACCCCTTGAGTATTATGGCCCATCCACCCTAATTATTCCATCAATAGCATTTGTGCAATTAAAAGCAACTAAATGTAATTTTGATTTTGATTTATTTTTATTCGTTCACTTGATTGTACCTAAATGTCTCACTGTGACGAAATATTAACAATACAAATCGAAGAAAACCAAGGAAGTGAATGAGGGTTAGTTATAAATTTAACAAAGTGGCTTACATCATGTTACATCATTGATCAATGAGCTGCTCTGTCCGACAACACTGACCTCTGTTAATGGATCGTGTATTACTTCTGAAATCAACAGGTCAGTCTGGTTGTGCAATTAACCTGCAGTTAAATCATAAATACTGAAGAAAAATAATATGTAGTTAACCTGTAAAGAGGACATTTAAGGAGAGAGAGCTATGAGAGAGCTCTGTGCAGAGAATAACCTCCGCCTGAGCTGTTTTAGCCTCTCCCCATGGCAACCAGCTGCAACCACAGAGCACAGACTGAGATTAGATCACACGCACACACACACACAAACATGTACACGGATGAACTCATGTGCACTCACGTTCATTGTGCACTTCATACAGGTGCTCTTCATGCAAGGTCTGAGCGATAATTGGCATTTTGTTGTCTTTATAATGAGTTCTCTCTGATCAAATTATGACATGGAGTCTTGAGAAAGACATTCTGACAAAAATAAGTAAATGTGAAAGAACACAGTGAATCAAACAACAATGTTTGATTATTTTTAGTTGAGAGGTAGAGTTAAATTCATTGCAGTGAATATGTTTTGCACACATGCACACGCACTCTCGCACACACAAGCCATCTCAGCTGTGAGTAATGTAAAAGTGATGTAATGGTTTTTGTGGTCGCCGGGGAAACGATCCTTGAAATTGCAAAAAAGTCCAAAATGAGCAGAGAAACGCAGCCATAAATATTAGAACAGTAAAGCAAACGTTAAATGAATGTGTGTGTGTGTGCTGCTGTGTATGTTTGGACGCAAGTCGTGGCTCTCTTTGTGTGTGTTTGTGAACCTTTGATTGTGAAAAGCTATACCTATAAATACAGTAATGGCTCGTCATAATTTTAACCACACAGCACGGTCACTGGAAACTCATTACCTTTGAATCAAAATGTGCTTTTTACACAGGCAAACAGATTTACTGTAAATTGGTTTATTGAAATAACTTGGCAGGCGTATTATATTTCTCTGTGAAATAAGGCACTGTGTTGGAGGTGTGTTAGAAGCTACTGTTAGGGGTGAAAAGGTAAATGGGTTCCACGGGATGCACAGGACGAACTGGAAGGGAAATGGGTTTTCCAATGTTAACAGAGTCTATTCGTATGTTTTTATGGGGCCTAGCACTTCTATTCATCAACAGCGAGGATCCCTGTTGTGATCGTTTTGAGATACTCCAGTCTGGATCCTTTCATCTCTCCCTCTCCTCCTCTTCTCTTTTGTTTCCCCCCCTTTAGTTTCTGCCTTTGTTGATCTCCCTATTTCTACATCTCCAACCTCATGAAGTGTCTTTATTCATATTTACAGTTGTATTAACATAATGCAGCACTTGCACAATTTCCAATAGTAACCAATATACTCTTCATATCTCAGCTTTTTACATAGGAGATACTGATGCTGTCTGCATATGTAGAAATGAATAAGATGATGTAATGATTTATAGAATCATCTATTTATTAAAACAACGCTGTTGTTAAAGAACAACAAAGGAATTACAGACCTATGCATTTTAACAAAGGAATATTGGAAAATAAAATAGTATGTATGTATGTATGTATGTAACATTTTTAAACGTTATTCCCATAATTCCTCGTGCAAACGTGAGCAAACTAACCTAACCAAACGCGGAAGAATGTATGGCGCTCATCCATAACGGCGACACTCATCAGCTAACTACCTATTATTGAATGACGTTGGCCAGTTAGCTGTATTAATTTTCCAAGCGCATCTTGTGAGCCTTGATGGATTGTTTTGTAACTTGTCGAGCACGAGACTCTGCCAAACTGTCCATCTCAGAAAGCTCTGGAGAAATTGCTAAGAGTCTAACGTACCTAACATTAGCCGTGCTACACCAGCTGTTGACTTTTTTTATATTTGGCACTATAAGCCGCCTTACTACTTTTTGTAGGCCCAGTTTAACATGATTGTATTCAGTATATGTAGTAGGGGGTCCCTGCTGCATCTCTTCATCAGCTAAGGGGTCCTTGGTCTACAAGCATTGCAGACTCCTGATTAAGCTTGTTGTGCTTTCATATGTTAATGTGTATACTCGTATATTTACATACATTAACCTTTAGCAGTATTACACATTTTTTGCTGCTTTGGATACACTTTACTTTCAACATCTGTCTACTTTGAATGAGAAAAAATGAGACAGAAAGGGAGGTGATAGCTAAGAAGAGGGTGAAATGTAGTGAGAGCAAGAGAGTGGTTTGGTAATGCACATCCTCCTTTTTTTTGTTATTTCTCCTCTGTGTTTCTGTCTTTCATAGTGAGGATCAGTGAAGTGGCAGGTGGATAAAGAGAACACCTGCTCTCTTCATCTCTCTCTGCTTCTCTCTCCCACTCTGTGAGTTTGGCTCTTTTTCTCCGTCTCTTGTTTTCTCATTGCGCTCGCTCTCTCTTTTCTCAAGTCTCAACCATTTTGTCTCTCTCTCACCCCCCCACTTCAGTTTTTAGCAGTGATGCAGCCTGTCAAACATCTCACACACAAAAAATCAAAAAAGGAAACGCAAATGGATCTCAAGTGCTTGTGTGCTTTCTGTGTGTGTGTGTGTGTGAGTGTGAGTGTGTTTGTGTGTTCTACTGGGAGTGTTAGAGATCAGAGGCACAGCAGCAGGAAGGGATAGAGGGAGGGGTGGATGTTATTTTTCCTCTCATATTAATGCTATTCATTAGCCTTGTCTAATTAATTCAGTGCCTCCTCCTCCCTTCATTTCACTATGTCTTCCTTCCAGAGCTTCCTTGCTTCCTACCTTTTTTATTCCTTTCTCTTGCTCCCTGATTTAATCTTTCCCTCTTCGGGTTTTCTCTCTTTATTAGTTTTTCTGCTCTCCTGTTTTTCGGCTGTTTCCGCTCCAAGAGAAGAGACGTGATAAAGCGGCAGATTGAAATGCTCTCCTCATCGCTCCTTACAGATCTGATGTAATCTTCCCCAAATTAATACATGGCAAAAACTATCCGTCATGTTTTCTATTGTTTTTCACCATTTGAGGCTCGACTGACCTTCCTCACCTCCTGCTTATCTCGATGAACCAACTCCAAAGAAACGGTAACGTTTCCTTGAAATTCCTCACGATACATGAATGGATCGATACATCGATGTTCCTCTGGCTCTTCGTTGTGCTCAACCACTAGGGCCCAATGCTTTGGCATAAAACCAAAACTAGTAAGATTAACCTTACCCATACTTTGTGTCGACTGCTTCTTGGCAAATTTTGCCATTCTTACACACGAAACTAAGATGTTGAACACTATTAAAGAGGATAAACATTTCCCACTTTAGCATCAGGAGCTGTACATCAATACATTTAATTGACAGAGGGACTGATCAATGTTTATAACTCTTCTGCTCTTCTGAAAGCCATAGAATTCATTAGAATATACAGTACTCAGAGGTCAACACATTGACAGGACCATGGAGTTGGGGCACCATTTTAGTCGCATTTTTTCACCTAACTCTATTCTTTAATCCCTCCATCTCTTCTAATAATGTCTTTCTCTTCTCTCTCCATTCCAGCTTTCCTGCCGTTAATCCTTTCCCTCTGCTTTCCACCTTCCTCCCCATATCCTTCCCCATACTTTTTACCCTCTCTCTTCATTCTTCCCTCTCTCTGTCCTTCTCTCTCTCTCTCTCTCTCTCTCTCCCTGTCTTGCGGTCCCTTGTTTCCCACTGTCTGGATTAACTCAAATGTGCTGAGTGACGATGAGGCAGCACCATTTTTTGTGTATGTGTGAGAGTGTGCTTGTGAGGGAGAGAGAGAGACAGTGACAAAGAGAGATGGAGAACTTGTTTTTGCACTTTGCATCTCTCCCCTGTTGCCACCCACCATCATCAACAACCACCCTCTCTCTGGAGTTTATCAGCATCTGTACCGCTATCGGTTCATGGGGGTTTAGGGATGGATGGTTGGTCCAGAGAGAGAGAGGAAGACAAAACGAGCAGACAGTGAGAGAGGGAGAGAGCGAGAGGAGGGTAAAATGAAAGAGTACAAAACTAAGTTCAGACAAACTCACTTACAGAACACACACACACACACACACACACACACACACACACACACACACACACACACGTAGCAGGGAGAAGGGAGAAGGTCAGGGGAGGATTAATGGCTGTGCTCTGATAGATAAACTAATCAAACAAACAAAGACTTCAACACGCACACACATTAAAAACACAGACAGAATGTAAATCAGACACACACTTTAATAACCCAAACTAGACAGAGTCATTGAGAGACTGAAAGAGAGGAAGAAACCCGTATAGATGAAAGGCACAAATACGTTTTGGCACGCACACACACACACACACACACACACACACACACACACACACACACACACACACACACACACACACACACACACACACACACACACACACACACACACACACACTCACACAGAGCAGTCTGTAGTTTTGTTGACTTTGAATAGAGTGTCGTATTCCCTTCTCTAAGGGTCGCCTTCACAGTCATGGATTAAGTCCTTGACAAAAACATATATTTAGCACAATGAATGCATTCAAGAAAAGGTATGTGTCAATCTAGGATGGTACTTTTCAAACTTTTCCTCCGGAGACGCACACTTTAAAGACTGTTTGAATTGGTTTTAAATTTGTATGTCCTCACTTTGTCTGTGCATCAAGTTTTCTGTCTTGTTCATGTGTGTATATGCAAGGTTCGATTGGACGTCTTTACGTTCATATTGTTTGTTTTCTAGTTAATGATAGCTTGTGTAACACTTTTGTCTCTGGCTGGTAAATTGTTGCACCTATGATTCAACATTTTTAAAGTGAGTATGTTTATAGTCACTCCTCTTTTTTCTGCTGCCCTTTATTTTAGTTATAAGCATTAGGAATTAATTGGTAAGATTAATGAGTAGTTAGCAGTATCTGGATCTTTACAAATGTTGGTGCTGCATTGATGTAAGAAAACAGCTGCGTTACTTGTTTATAACTGTTTATGTTCTAAAACAACAATTATTAACCTAATTATAAACCATTTATAAATCCTTGACAAGAGCAGTCTCATCATGAAGTGGTACCAAGTTGTAGCTGTCAAATATAACTTCTAATCTTTTTTTTCTTCCCACTGGTTTGTTTGTGTTTATTTATGTGTATGTGTGTGTTTGATTGTAGCCTGACGAGAACAGTGGAGATCGTGGGAGAGGACAGTCCTCTGGGAATCCACGTGGTCCCTTACTCCTCATCACTCAGTGGACGGTGAGTTTTTTCCACGCAGACAAACACACACACAGAAATACATGCACCCAAAATACCCATCTGTGTGAGCCAGTGAATGAATGTAACTAAGTGAATTTACTCAAGCACTGTGCTCGTGTACATTTTTGAGGTACTTCCATTTTTTGCTACTTTTTAGGTGATTTAGGTAATTTCTTTTACCTCTCAAATTGCATCAAAAAATTGCTGAATATCAGGTCTGATTATCGGCCAGGCGGCTAGTCAGTCAACCCATAGTGTAAGTGTATAAACATGTAAAAAGGTATGTAAATATATGTATAGTTGATTCTTGCTTGTACTTTCGGTACTTCATTCAATATCAGATACTTACTTCAGTACTGTCCATATGGCTGACTTTGACTTTTACCAAAGTAATGTTTTAACATGACATCTTTACTTAACTCAGGTTAGACTATAAGATACTTTTTACAACACTGGTATCCACCCAAATTCTGCCCTTTAACCTCAGAATGTGTTGACCTTCCTGGAGTAATCCAGATTTGCTCTTGAATTCTGGCCTGGTACGCCCGGCACAAACATTGCAAACACACTCACAAACACACAATGGGAAAAGGATAAAAAAGAATAATTGTGCAGCTTTGGGTTTTCTTTGGGTGTGTGACAGTCAGACAGTGGATGGGGATTTCCTAAAGGAAACGCAGGATGAGTTTTTATGGCTGTTCTCACGACTCACCTGACCTTGCCATCTCCTCCTTGAATTCCTCTCCGTGCTTGTGTCTGTCTTCTCTTTTCCCTCTCTTCCCTTTTTTCCTGTCCTTTCCCGAACACCTCCTCCATCTCTTTCCACCATTTACCACCATCCCTTTCACCTCTTAACCTAGTTTCATCCTTTTGCAGCTGACATCTTTTGTGTGTCCGTTCCCTCGCCTCCTCTTTGTTAAGCTGTGTGTTGAGGACAGATGGTACTGACGTTGTCTTTTTTGCTTATTCCTGCCATCTCACTGTCTTTAAATTTAAAAGCCTTTATATGTGTGTTATCATCACATGTTTTTCTACACGTCTGCTTCCCTTTAAATCTTCTTTTTGCTTGTCCTTACATGTTATGCTGTCTGTTGTTCCACCTCTCTGTATTGTTATTTACAATTGCAACCATAGTGCTCCCAGGTTGGCTTTTATCAGACAAATGTGGATCATATAAGCACTGATGGAAATCCACAATGGGACACAGACAGACAGTAAGGAGGTACAGTATGTCTGACATAGCCGTGTCTAAGTGAAACATATGGATGCTCTCTGTGGGATACACCATCCGGTATGTCAGTCTCTTGGGAAACACACTGAGAGTCACTCAGTGATAGGAACATGCCTTAATCCTTCCTCTCCTTGCTCACTCTCCCGTCAGGGCCCTCGGTCTGTACATTCGAGGAGTGGAGGAGGAGAGTCGCTCCCGAAAGGAGGGCTTGTTCCAAGAGGATGAGTGCATCGTCATGATCAACAACACTGACCTCATGGACAAGACATTTAGCCAGTGAGTGCAACTCTGTTTGTGTGTGTAGGCTCTCAAACGTCAGAACATTCCTCTGAGATCAGTTTAAGAGCTGCCAAAGCATGACCCATATTAGAGGATATGGCTGTCTCTACGATATGTAATGTAGCACGTGACGATGTGGTGCTTGTATTGTCAAAATTTGCTTTGTTGATCAAATTGATCTATTGCATATACATAGTGCAGAATGAGAGAACCGTGGGTGCAGATAGAACACTGATTCATAAAAAATCGTGATCCTGTGTCAAATGTAAATAAAAACAGAATACATCATGGGAAAAATACTGTGTTTGGTGTTAAACCAAAAATGTAAAAAGGCGTTAGTATAGTGCCAGGGTGGGAATAGCAATAAAAGTTATAATAGCTTAATGTGCAGCAGCAGTATTGCAAAAAAAATGTTTTTGATAAAAAATGTCCTTTACATAGAATCGAATAATAATAGAAAGCCTGTTGTAGTCTATATGTATATCAGTAGAACTGTTTAATGTCTTAGACCACTTGAAGTCACGTCTGTACTATTTTCTTCCCGTTTCCTCGCTGGATTTGCTTCTGTGTGTCTTGTTTCTCTTTCCATTGTCAGAGGGCTTATATTACTGTTGCACTGCCATCATAGAGAAGAGCAGAAAAGACACTTGGCAGATGTTTGGAGAGCGTTGCTTCCAAATTCATCTATGTGTGTGTGAGCGTCTCTGCTACAGCTGGCCTTTGAGTTTCTCCGTAGAATTTGTTTACTGTACCACCGAAGCAGCAGAAAAGAAGCACGTTAAACACGAGTATTTGGGGACATAACGCGATTACGGAGCATTAAAATGACAAAAGACACACCTGTTAAAACGATTGCAACAGATTACATGGGCTGATTTGGATGTTGTAATGATTACAGTGACTATACAGTCTGCACAGTGGTCCTTGTCCAGTGTTCAGTGTGGTAATGAGATTATAAGAGAGGTATTTTATGCTGCACTGTAGGTAAATGGATTATCACTGGAGGGGGGCTTGCACCTATTGTTCAAAGACATGTGTATAGTCCTGTGTGCACTCAGTCACACACACACACACACACACACACACACACACACACACACACACACACACACACACACACACACACACAGTTTTCAACTCATACACACTGAATTTAAAAAACAAACACCATATCCATATGCATGTAAACAAACACAGACAAATGTCAATATGAATAAAACAAGCTAGTCTTTAATCTTGCCTAAAGCCATTTCTTGACATCGACAGGCTTGAGTGTGATCACACACACACACACACACACACACACACACACACACACACACACACACACACACACACACACACACACACACACACACACACACACACACACACACTCTCTTGCCAGTATTGTTCTGTCATGGCAGGTGTATTGAGATGTGTAGCTTGGTCCAGTGAAATATGTGTAAGTAGGCCACTGAAAGTCCACTGATCCCTGTGAGTGCCTTGCACAAAATCCCACACACACACACACACACACGCGCACACACAAACACTTACACACCTCTATTGTCCAGGCTTGGCAGCTGTATTGAGGTAGCCTGCTTAATTAGAATATCTCTTTTACACAAATGTGCCTGCACACGTTGTCCAATCAGAAACAATAATGATATCATCTGTGCACAATGGTCCCTGTACAGACATCAACACACACGGCTTTCACATCTTGTTTCATTGTCCTGTATTGTGGTCTTAATACAATAGAAATCACCACAAGTGTCATGCAGCAAGGTGTGACACAAGGACACAACACACTGGTGTGCTTAACGGTTTGAATATGCAAATCCTGTCTGAGTAGAACGAATGAAGAGCTGGCCGCACACATTTACACTTACTTTGAAACTCTTCTTACTTAGTGCATCATTCACAGAAGTTGGTTATAAATGGGTCACTTAGTACTTTATGATTGCTGACAGGTGTAAATGGTACAATTATTTGTATTCTTTTTGGCAACAGAAGTTTTACCCGAGAATTCATAATTAACACAATATATTCACTTAATTTGCTTCCAGAGTTTGCAGCGTGAAATTACAAGCTTCCCTTACGTACACCTCCTAGACCAATTTCAGGTACATTTAATTGGCCACTAAGCCTCATGCTAAAGAAAGGCTCAGTGGTTAAATATTTAATACATAGAAACACCCACACATTCAATTGATTGTATAAGTACGGTATTGATACTTAAGCACAGTTGCTTTCCTCTTGTGATTAATGAGATGATTGGTTAAAAGGGAAAGTTCCCCACAATGCCAATTTATCACCAGCATTATGCCTGCAATCCATTCTCTTATATTTAATACAAAATGAAAGTATTACTTTTGCATATTTAATGTATTAAAATGTGTATATGCTTCATACACGACTCTAAACACAGTCTGTAGTTACTGAAACATTATCATCATTGTGCATCTAATAATAATCTAGCCGGGGAAATAATAGGAGCGTAACCCAATAAAATTAAAATAAACTTGATTTTCTCTGTCGGTTATCTGAGGTGAATGATGGTGTGCACCGATCGCCCCTGACACAATGGTCCCTCTAATTTACTTAGCATAATCTGATATGAACTAATTCTCTGCAAAAATTGTCTCTTTTGGAGATCATGAGATTATAATGGCCTGCCACACAGGTGTCATGGTTCTGTGTTGCATCTCCTGCTCTGTCCTTCCTTCAGTTTATGGCAATAAATGAACAGCAACAGCTAAAACACAAGTAGCTACTGATAAATTGGGAAAAATACGCAGACTTATACAGGTTTAAGTAAAAATGTACAGTATAATACATCTTAGATGGTAATAAACTGTAGTTAACAAATGACTAATGCATACATCTCTGGCTTTAATGCATGCTAAATAAAGTTATGCATAATTTAGTGTATACAGTCCTAGCAAATTCTTAGCAGTAGTAGTACTCATACCGTGTGTTTTACCAAACCTGTCTATTTGGTTTAGTCTCATTTGATCTGGGCACACTTAGGCTCAACCCTGTTTAAGATGTTTACCCTTAACCCTCACTTCTGAGTGCCCCCTTGCCTCTCAGGACAGAGTTATAGTACAAGGGGTGATGGTTTAAGTCTCCTTCTATGAAATGGGACAAACCTTCAAGACCCTCATACATCTGCAGTAGACGTTGATGGCGTTTATGTAAACAATTTGTTCGCAATTTGTTCACAATTCGACATTATCAATCAAGAAATAATGTCAAATTATAATGCTTGATTACCTGGCCACTAGCGAGCTGTGTAGGCTAACATTAGCGACCTGTGCATCTTTCCTACCTGTCTGCACTGATATAAGAGGAGCTGTACCAACTGAAGTAACCTCACAACTGGATTAGAGTTCATCTTCAGGCATCATGTACCATCAGAAGGGGGGGATGCAACATTGAAAAAACATCCGAATGTTGGACTATCATGAGATAACAATGTAACGTTAGCTAACTAAGTAGTTGGTTGTCAAGACATCAGCAGGTTAGTAACAAGTTGTTCCATACTTGTAATGAAGAGAAGGACCGTAATGCATTAAAACGACCAGAGTTTTCGTAAGCCTCCGTTTTAAGTGCCACTAGACACGAACGTGCAAAATGGTTGGTTAGGGCTGAGTGGGAAGGGCAAGGGGTGTATTAGGATTAGGACTTAATTATGTGATTCCTCTGAAATGTATCTTACAATGTATCGCACATCACAAACACATTATTTACATCAGAAATTAGGAATAAGTGCCTACAGTACTGTTAGTTTCATTGCCAGATTTCACATTCGCTGCTTGGTCTTCACAGGTACAAAACATCTAAAAGAAAGAGATTCCAGAACCCTGAATAAATTGTAACGTTCGTTCTGGTAGACTGTGAATACAACATTTTATCACAAGATTTATATGGGTTAGATAAAGGAGACTGTTGGGTTCCAGCCTCTGAAATGTCAACATTTTCTAATCATCTAGTTTCATTTGAACGTTTGGGATTCTTGCATGTTTAATCACTTCAGCCATTTAAGAGACTATATAATTAGTTGGGTTCCTTAAAAAACAAAGTTTCCAATTAAAACAGTTGTTAGGACTGCAGGACTCATCAGTTTTGGAATTGACGATCACTTAGAATCAGTTTAGTGAAGATATATGAGCCTAAGATATGCTACGGTGTATTACAGGTTTTTAAATTCTTGCAACTCATTCATTATAATTAGCCATTGGTTGAAACTCTTTCAATTTGTCATCTGTAATCAGATTTATAATCTCAATGTTATTTTTTCTCCTAATTGAGTTATGTGTCCTTTGATAATTACTTTCCTTGTCAGATATTAATAACTGCACACCATTTATAATTGTGATTAATGGAGGGATTAGTTTTAATGATAAATGTCATATGTGGTGCCCACCCACTTGTTGGAAAAATAACATTTTCTCTACTCTCTGTTATTTGCACCAATAACTCACCTCTCTCTCTCCCTCTGTCTTTTCTCTTCTTACCTCTCCTCGTCCTCCCAGAGCCCAGGAAGTGTTCCGTCAGGCAATGCGTTCCCCACTTGTCCGTTTGGAAGTGGTTCCCTCCTCTAACAGAGAACGCTACGAGAAGAGTCTGATTGGTCAGCTGTTTGGCAACGGTGCCGGTCCCGACAGCAGCCCCAGAGTTGCCAAATCCAAAGAGCCCCCTCCGCCCGTTAAAGCCAAACCCGTGTTTAAGCCTTCAGAGAATCCAGCCACACGATTGGCAGAGGAAGCTGTCTCTATGGAAGCTGCTGTTAGCGTAAGTTGCTCTGCTTCAAGTTGAAGCATCTTGAGATTGTGAACTTCTTGAGTTTGAAAATCTCCCTTAGTTTACATAAACATCCAATTCTGGTTCCTTTATGTTACAGTAAATTACAACAGCAAGAAGAACGGCTTTCTTGACGAACATATAAACTTTAATACCTCCTTCTTCCAGCCACTCAGAGGTGTTAATAAACAGATTTTCTAAATTATCAAATGTCATTAATGTAGTTTATGCCAATAATCTTGGTCTGTACATACTCTACATGTACCCTACGCATCCTGGGTTTGCTATATTTTTTGTTTTGCTTCTTTTATGGCTTTTAATTTTATCAGAATATGTTCAGTATATAGAAACCGTGTCCAGCCCTCACTATTTTTACTCGGTCCCTGCTTCTGTCCTGGAACTATCAAATCTTTCTTTTTCAAACACATGTATTGTGTCGTCAACATCACCATGGTGACATGGCTGACATTTGAAAAACAGCTGGCATAGAGACAACAGTTACTTAGCAACAGCTGATTATCGTCTTATTTTATACCCCCCCCCAAAGAAAAAAATAAATAAAAATAAAATGGATAAAAACAGTTTTTTGGCTCTTTAGGTCTGTAATACAGTTTCTGGAGCACCGTTTCATTAACTTTTGGCAAGGCTCGACATTATTTTCTACATTTTTTCTACATTGTGATACATGTCCAGGTTTTTTATACAGTTCATGTGATACTTCCTTTTCGCTTTTAATGAAGTGCGTGTGGACCATTTTGAAACACCCTGCACGTTTCCCACTATATCAAATTAAAAGCTTGTTACAAAAACGTTCTATAAGAAAAACTTAATAAGTTGAAGTCACTGACAGTGACTCATAGGTTTTTAAATATCAACTCAGTATAACATTTTTAAATTATGTTTTGATAAAGAGGCTTAACCAGTCGTGATGGGTAATTTCACTTAGAGAGGGTATGTGTTCACATGGCAACATGGCTGCATTTAGTAGGCCCAAATTCAGGTTATTATAGTTGAAATAGACAGTTATTCTTACAACTTCTCCATAGAACCGGTGGTCCCTGGACATTGACATGTAGCCAGCAATCAGGCTTCCTGACATTTATATGGGCCTGATAGGTCAAATTCCTTGTTGAACCCGTCTCTACAGTCAGTGTCTAAACAGTTGTTTTCACTTTCATTGTGCTTTTTTGCCTTTCTGTGAAATTTAAGATCAAGCTTACATTCAGTGTCCGGATTATCTGCTCCCCCAAATGGCCCTTTACGTCACCGTTATGTCTGATAAAACTCAGGATAGATGGACATGGCCAGAACAAGCTTCCCAAACATATTTTTGGTTACCAGGATGACAGATAGCAAGTCCCACCTAAGTTATTATATGCTTGGTTGGCCGAAAAACATTGACAATGACGACCCAAGAGGTTTTCTGAAAAGTTGAGAAATTTTATAGAACTGCAAACAACTAAAAACGCTTGGAGCAGCTTCACAATAAAGGTGGAGTGCCGTGAAAAAAAGATGTTGGCTGAAGTGCTTTTCTCTCAGCGGTAGCATGCTGCTGCATGAACTTATGATAAGATTTATTTAAATGCTCTGCATTTTCCACCTAGACACCCAAGGGAAGAAGTGAGAGTCCCCTTCTGAAGAAAAGTCCAGGCCTCTCCAGCTTGGTGGCCAATAAGAGAGGAGGAAGGAGGCTGAGAATCGATCTAAAGAAAGGTGAGAAACAACTGGCTACAGAACAGAGAGACTCAGAATCAGCCGATTTCTTAGAGAGGTCTCAGATCAGAATTGGTCTGCAAATGTCACTTACTGTACTTTACTGACAAGTGGAAATATTTCAGAAGATTCCTTATCTTTTGATACAGTGTGTTTTTTGAATTAATTGTTCATTTTTAACACTTAAACAAAACATTTTTGAGTGATGACTATTTTGGAGCCATTTGGATTTCCTATAGGTTATCCAACATGCCCTGTCATATTGTTAATACTTTAAATTTAAATGCTGTAAGTGTAAATTAGATCAGCACTCATGTTTTTATAGATCAGGTAGGGCTGAGTCACATTTGTTTTTATTTTTTAAAATATATTTGCCAATCTTTTGCTCTTTTCTCAGTGTAATTTTCAAGCATGAATTATTAACCCTCTTTGTTTCATTTCAATTTTCTAAATGTATAATATTGACCCGCTTTATTTCTCCTGCTTTTCGCCTAGTATTGTGCTTATTTTTATAAAGCTTCCTTTCTCTGTTCCTTGGCTGCCTCTCCTTCCTCACACCCTTCCTCTCTCCATCTTCCTGATTCCCTCTCTTCAGGGTCTATTAAGTCTTTATTGATCTGTTCATTTCTGCTGATATGAATTCATACTGGACCAAACTGCTGACTTGGCTCTGCTAAAGAGACCAGACTAAATGAAGTCTATAAAACACACAGCTAGCCTCTCTGTCTGTGTGTGGTCCGTTTTTGTTCATGCATGCGTGTTTATGAGCACTTTCACACACGATTGTGTCTGCACATGTTTTTCCGCTGATTACTATTTTAATCTTCATCACTTCTCTTTCCAGAACATTCACTCCCTGTTTCTGCTGCGTTACACTCTCTTCTACCTTTACTGCGTCTCTTTCTCATTTTCTTTTCCTCTTCTCTGCCCCACACCTGAACCTGTCTCTAAAACTCTCACACCTGCAGATACTGTAGCACCAGCTATAGCTAAAGGGTTTAAAGAGACACACACAGAATATCTCCAAAAGGCTTTAAATTATCACACTTGCAGTGTGTTGTCAGGAGCTGAGTCAACAACACTGTGTTGAAGTTCTCAGGAGTGGTTTAAGGTGTGTGTGGGCTGACAGATACGAGATATACTCTCCAAGCCAGTGGAAGACAAATATAGAGGCAGGAAGTAAACAGCTATACAGGATATTTTTGTGTTGAGATCCGCCTAGGAGTGTTACTTACACACCTAGCTTTTCTACTCACATTTCTTTGTGTGTTTGTATATCTGTGTTTGTGTGTCTAGGTTCAGAAGGTCTTGGTTTTACTGTAGTAACCAGAGATTCTTCAGTCCACGGTCCTGGTCCCATTCTTGTCAAAAACATTCTGCCACGCGGAGCCGCTGTCAAAGATGGACGCCTGCAGTCTGGAGACCGCATACTTGAGGTACAGGCAATTCAGTCATTTAAAAACAGACATCTGTGTCTTGCCTTTTAGTAGAATTCCAAATATGTGATGCATTGAAATGAAGATTAGAAACAAGGATGATAAGTTAAGAGTAGAGGAGGCGAAGAAAAATGATGGTTATGCTGATAATGGTGGTGTTTGACTTGGTGTGTGTTTAGGTCAACGGTGTGGATATCACGGGTGTGGGCCAAGAAGAGTTGGTGTGTATGCTGCGCAGCACACGACAGGGAGAGAGTGTGTGTCTCGTGGTTCTACGGCAGGAAGATATGTTCCTGCCCCGAGAGATGGTAAGAACCAATTACAGTGCATGTTTTTCTCGGCCGTTGTGACAGCTTCTTCTGGTTGGGTGGCGTGTCAGTTGCCAGCTTTAGGAATTCTGATTTTTCAAACAAAGCAGTCAGAAAGAAGGCATACACGTGACTACATCGCCAGTTTCCTTTATCAAATTTCAACTCTAATTGTGCAATTTTTGGTCCCATCAACAGGCTTGCCTGGATGATGCACAGCTCAGCAGCCTGTAAGAAGGCTTCTTTTTTTAGACATGAACCACAAATGTCATTAGATAATAAGAAACATGATGCACTTCCCTGTCCAAATCATGTTCACTCTCTGAACCTACCAAGAAATCCTGTAATCATGTAATCATGTGTTGGTAACTCCATTCTGAGTGAAAGCTTTGTACTTAAATTGGTAATATTTTGGGCCAATCTTTCCCTGCCGCATTGTTTCTGCTGAATCTCAACACTGTTTTGATTAATAAACACTTTTTTATTCATCTTTGCTCTTTTTTCCATGCTTTCTCCTTCATTCTGACTCTGCATGATCAAATACTGTGCCTGCATTCATAGCTTTTCCAACTATAAGTGTCAATGATATCTATTTCCCTAAATGCCATGTCATTTCATGACAGAGTCTTTACCTGTTGCTATTCGCTCCTCAACACAATGACTCATTTTCCTAATTGAAATCTTGTCTTCATTTCCATCTGCTTTCACATACGTTTTGTTCTTTAAAAGAAGTGGGTGCTATGGATGATCAACACTGCTGCAAGACTTAACATGTTATTATTTATGAGCTGTGCTATTGTTTAATAATCCCTCACCATATAAAAAAAAAAAACTGCAATATTTACATTAACTATATTACATGATACATCTTTAAATATATCAAAAGAAAGAAGCAATAATATCATAGTCTCCATTTAAAAAAACAAAAGTTCAGCTGCAGCTTGAGACATGACATGGTCGCCATTTGTCAAAAAACAGAACACACTTTCAACTTTGGAGTTCAGCAGTCAGAAAATAGTACCAAGGCTAACACAGCTCAAAGAAATGCAGGTACGCCTCAACCTCTCAACACAGACTTGTGTCACTTTGCCTCATATGTCCACACTAGCACAGTCTGACTTAATCATAATATTATAAGACCCGGACCTCCTCTCCACCCATCACTCATGTGCATTTTTCCATCTCTTACTGCATTTTATTCTTTTTATGTTGCCTTTTATGTCTCTCTTGTCTTTGTGTCTCTTTTCCGCTCTTATCGACTGATGTTTCCTCAACGGCTGCCAGGAAGTTCCCAACACACATGTGCATGCGACCCTGAGCCCCATAGGAAATTCTGTTTCTGCAGACAGGAAAGGGAGCACTGTGCAGAAGTGTGTTAACATTTAGGAACATTTATAAGTATTGTAACTGGTCCACAGATTCTCCATGTACCCATGTCTGAACTCCATGACATGTGGATACCTCTGCACTTCACACTATTACATGTGTTCACTCAGTACCTTTCTTTTCTAGCAGTGCTCCTCACACTTCTCTACAACCATACTCTTACACAGCAACCTGCGTCAAAAACTCCCCTGGTAGCCAATTCATCACAATGCTCTATAACTCTCCAGATGGGTGGTTGCTATAAATGGTGAAAGGCTTTTCTGGAAGTGTACACAAAGTAGGATACAAGCACAGCAAATTTCAGTTCAAACTTCTTATGACTGACTTATTGATCACAGATCATAAGTACATGTTAAGGTTATGATATGATATGCATACAGCCTATATGGCTCATAAGATTGCCCCCTGAACAGTTCACAGTCAACAAATGTATTTAATTGTTTAACTTTTGAGATCAATTCAAAGTCACAGCTCTTGTCCAGTTTAACTTTAACTGAGCCTCGTCCACTACAACTTAACCACAAGGGTAATAGACCAAAAATGTCAGTCACCAAGTCACGGAAACTGTTCTCCCTTTGGTCCAGTGTTATTCATAACCACGCTCACTCAATCGCACTCAGAAGAAAAGAAACGTCTGAGCATTGTCCTCCTGCATAGAAAACTACGCACCAACGTCTCCCATAGGAAAAGTTTTGTTCTGTGAATTGTCTCAGTCTATTTGGAGGGCTGCTTAAACCAAGCAACGATTCAAGGACACTGCTGGTATTTGCATGCGTTTATGGCTGTGTGCCTGCAATTGTGTGTGTGTGTGTGTGTGTGTGTGTGTGTGTGTGTGTGTGTGTGTGTGTGTGACATTTATTGAATATTAACTCCCCGCTCCTGATATACACAGTGACACACACAAACTGACCTGTCCCTTTGTCCTGGTCTGCACTTACAGTTAATGGGGTCTATTCTGATACAAAATCCATCTGAGTTTCGCATAAAACCAATCAGTGTTTTTTGTGACCAACAATACAACCAACAAGCAAACCAACAAACTAGCAAACCAACAAACTAGCAAACAACAAAAGCAACCAACAAACAAACTAACGAATGAACAAACAACCAAACCATCACACAAACCTCCTTGGTGGAGGTAAAATTAGTTCTTTGGTCAGATTTTGTTGACTTTGACAAAATGCATTTTGAGTATATTGAGTAATTAGAGAGAAGCAAGTACTTGGACTGCAACCACATGCCATGAACTACGGCGCCAATGCAAAGACAGGCTTACTGGAGTTTCGTAAGGACATCATGAAGCCTAGCTTAAGCCATCAGCTTAATTTCTTTGCTGGAATAGTCACAAATGTTTTTTTTTTTCATTAATGTATTGTCTGTAATTGTGAATTTTAGTTTATTGTCCCTGGTGTAGACATCCACAGTTCCGAGGCAGCGTGTCAGATATGTATTTTTGAGCTTTATATACTGCATTGTTAACAGCTGATGCCACAGGTAAGAAGGTGGTGGCGATGTCCCATTTCGCTCTTTAATTGTGAGAATTGGTATTTCTGCTGTTGTGGCTGAATTTAAATGAATATGGATGCAAATTATATCTTGGGCAAAATGGAGGAGATGCAATTGAAAGATGTATAATGATGTATTGGTCGAAAGGCAGACTGATTAGGCTCCGGGCCCATCACCCTGAAATGAAGAATGAGCATAAAGACTGGATGGTTTGACTCTTCATTGCAGTTAGGTGTAAAAACTGATAAATGACATGGCTAAGCTGCAGTTTCTCACAGACACGCTGAGCTCAGTTTAAATACATCATTCTAGGTAAATGATGAGTGTGTGTGTGTGTGTGTGTGTGTGTGTGTGTGTGAGTGGATGGATGATTCTGATAATTAAGACTGGGCAATATGTGGGCTGGCAAACAGGAAATTGAAAAGGGAGTCCACTCTGACTTTGGTGTTTTTTTTGATAAAAGAAACAACAGAACATGAGTGTCTCTCTCTTGCCCTCACCCTCTCTTCCTGACTGACAGTACGCCCTGACAGAACTCACTTCTATCTAATTAACAGCTGAGGGTGTTTGTTCAGCAGTCATTCAACAGTGTTCAGAAACAAATGCAATTGGAGTTTTGCACAAGGTAGCTCTGAACACACGCAACAGAAATTTTCAAATGTGTTAGAGTGTGGTTGCAATAACTGTGTGTGTGTGTTACCAATTCAAGTTGATCTCAGGGAGAGGGGAGAAACATAATAATCAGTCTTTCAATCTTCTATTGCCAGACATGGAAACTTAAATTTAGTGTCAGGGGAAACCCCTAACCAAAGTAAGAAACAAAGCCCTGAATAGAAATAAAGTCCTAATGCTAAACTCTAACTCCCATTGAAGTAACTCAATTAGATTACAAAGAAGGAAATTAAACAAAAATTGCAGTTGCCCTTTGGGCCTCCATGGCAAGAAGTTAAAGGTTATTTAGACTGGTATTATTAACTTAAAATAATTAAAGTAATTAATTGATTATTCTTGCGGCAAAATCCCTACCATTCTGACCTTACCCTGACAACTGCATACAAAAGAGCTACAGACTAAGACCTACACAACATACACAATACAGTTATACAGCAGCATAAGTGACCAAGTGGCCCAGAGAAGCAGCTCCTCAGCCTTTTTTCACCCCCTCACTGTCCATTACTTCTTTGTTCCCACTCATTTAATGACAGTATCTCTGAAACACTGTGAGAGAAAATCTTCAAATTTGGCACAGACATCGACTCTGACTCACGTATGAACTGAAACTGATTAGGTTTTGTTGGTCATATGTCAAAGGTCAAAGTAACTGTGACCTCACAAAACACATTCACTAACAGGATAAAATGATAACGTTATTTGATTTGATATCCAAAAGGTCACCTCGACACTGTGACATCATGATGTTATGCAGACTGTGGGATCACCAGCTGTTTTAGTCATGAGTATTTGCTCCTTGGTTAGCTTTCTTCAACTCTCGCTCTCAACATTTTTCCGAGATAGGAATGATAGGAAAATGATATAGGAAGCTTAACATTACAACCAAACATGGGGAGAGGTGAGGATTAAAGTCAGTCTTTGGTTCCTACTTTTTTTTGGTTAATAGTGTAAATAAGGAGTATTCAGGTTGAACAATGAACTTCACACCATGTTTGTATTTTCACACCTCAAAATCAAGCATAAGCCTGGTAGTATTATCACACCTCACCAACCAGCATGGCTTCCAATCGCTGCAGTGTCTGTTTCACATAAACAGCATTCGCACAAAACTGTGCCAATTTTGCTCTAGATCTCGCGTTTCTGCAGACAGTAGAACATTAGAGCCTTGGATTTGATGCTAACCCTCATCCGAACTACTTCACATTTGGCAGCAAACCAACATTAAACCACAACACTTTGTTATTCTTTTTTGTCATGAGCCTCTCTGATGACTTTCATTTGATATAAATATTGAACAGAAACTAGCAAAATAAGGGTATAAAGATAGAACTTTCAAATCCAAATACTCACATGACGTGGTAACTCTTAAGCCGGGTGTGTTTACATTTAAATCTTTGCTAGGGACAAAATTGCACATCTCATTATCCCAATATTTGTTAAACACTGAAATATGTTTCTTAAGTAACATGGAACAAAGCTGTACGACCCCCGAGAGCTGAAAAACAAGTTGTGTTATTTTGAAGTCTTTCTGTAGATATTGTTGGGATGCAGAGGGAAACGGCTGTGAGGGTTAATGTCGTTAAATATGCACAGTTCCGAAAAATTTTACACCGTGTTCCCAGCAGACTTTTAACTGTCAGATGGTTACAGTTTCAGAGTTGTGTTTTTTGTTTTTTTTTCCTTCTTTCTCATGTGCACTTGTTTGTGTTAACGGAGAGGAAACAGAAGAAGGATGATGATGAAATGATGGAAGGATCTTGTCTATCTTCTCCACCCCCTCTTCCGTTGTCTCATTTTAGCCCACCATCTGGTGCTGTCTGCTAATGTCTGTGCTCGCTGTAGAACAAAGACATTACACCACCTCTACACACACACACACACACACACACACACACACACACACACACACACACACACACTTACTCAAAGTCACTTTTTCTGTGACATACAAACATACTCGTACAAATCCCACAATATAACAAGTATACATCCACCTGCTGTGTTGGCTCTGTGTAAAGGCATTTTTGTGCACACATACACACACAATCACTCACACATGCAACATAAAAAGACAGTTTTCAGTCCTTTTCTTCACACACGAACAAGCATACGCCTGCTGAGTTGGCCGGTGCCTTGAAACTAATGTTTGAAACAAAGATGCTCTTTTCTGCTTCCAGACATTTCACACCTCTCCTTCTCCCTCTCCCTCCCATTTTTTCTTGTTCTTCCACAGAGTCCAGTTCC
This sequence comes from Diplodus puntazzo, assembly GCA_963678695.2. Classification (NCBI taxonomy): domain Eukaryota; kingdom Metazoa; phylum Chordata; class Actinopteri; order Spariformes; family Sparidae; genus Diplodus; species Diplodus puntazzo. The sequence goes on from OZ023164.1 coordinate 26,417,239, forward strand.
TCTCGCATGTCACTGACAACTCCCTTGTTTTACCCCTTTAGCTTTTTATGTCAGTGTGCAAGGGGTTCTAAACAACGTTCAGTCTGAAATCCAGGGGGAAAAAAAAAAGGAAAGATTGTTTGGACAAGTGTTCTGTTCAGTGTCACATCACCTAAATTTAAACCTGTGGGCCCTTTGCTGCGAAATCGCTCTGTCTTTCTCTGTACGTTTTTTTTCAGTCCTATCAAAATAAAGTAGGTTGCAGATCTCAGCAAAGCAGAAGAATTTACAATACAAGGATGTTTTTAAGATACTTGAAAAACTAAACAAGGGTCCATAAACTTATGACAGAATATTTTAACTTTCCAAACAACAACACAACAGAAATAGGGATTTTATTTTGTTTTAAACCTTGAAATAGAAAATAAAAATACTCACAGGGGATTCCAGACAAAAACCTCACAAACTGTTGTCTAATGTGTATCATTTGTAGGGGTCCTTGACATGAAAAAAGTTTGTGAACGCCAATCCAACTTTTGGTTTCTCATCAAGTTGCAGTGTCACTAAACCACACTTTCTTAACTGAGATCTGAATAAACTTAAATATGAAAACAGCCCTCAGGTGTTGAACTCTTTCCTTCTGCTGGAGTTATGGATGAACAAAAAACGGGAATAAACTAGATGAAAATAGAGCAGATTCAGGGCATGATGGGATTTCTGTCAGTCCATTCATCACCATCTTCCTCACCTTAAACGCAGAAGCATAAATAATAAAAAGTAATATAACGCGATGGATGAGGATATGAATATAAACCATCTGGTAACACACTCTGACTACTAATAAAGAGGCTTGAATGAAAGGTTGAACTGTGATTCCATCAAGCTATTTGTGTAGCTTTTAGCATCCAGTGTGTAATGAGCTGCGTGACAGTCTTCTGTCCTTTTCCTCCTCTTTTTTTTTTTATTCCTACAACAGGAAACATTCTCCTTAGCGCCAGATGCTCCTCACACACACACTGATGTATTAAATCAGTAAACAGTTGGCAGCTGGTGACAGAGCACATTCAAAACAAAACAACTTTATTGAACAGTTTCTTCATTCTGATTATCCCTCATCCATCACCTCTGCAGCGTTGTGTGTGTATGTGTGTGTGTAAGTGTGTGCGTCTGTGCACGTCTTTGCAGTCTGTTGTCTATCTTCGTTTGTGTGTGTGCATGTGTGTTGCATCTCACTGATATCGTCACCAATGTGACCTCACAGAATCACTACAGTAGATCCCCCATCTGTTACGCCCTCAGAGACCTGTGTATACACACACACACACACACACACACACACACACACACACACACACACACACACACACACACACACACACACACACACAAACTCTTTGGCAGCTTGGTGTCTCTGCAGGAGCTGCCATCATCCCAGTGGAGAGCAGCCGAGAAGGGTATCATGTCTCTCTTCTCTCTTCCTCTCTCTGGCTCTGCCTCATCTCACATCTCTCTGCTATTTATTGAAGGTTTATCTGCTCCTCCATCAGCCTATCATCTAAAGTCGCTGCTGTGTCTTAAAGCCCTCAGCACACACATGTCACACACACACACAGACACACATGTCAGTTGTGGGTTCAGGACCCAGGAGATCAACATCATTGTTGACGTTGCTCTCACTTTTACCAACAAAACCTTTGTTTTAATGGAACCAACAGCAGCAGTTTTGTTGAGAAAACAAAAAATGGATGAATACAAATCTCCTGAAATCAAGTGGACATTTGAGAAAATACGCTTTTTTGCTTACCGAGAATTGGATGAGAGGAGGGTAAAGAAGCTAAATATGATGCTATAGCCAACAGCCGACTTACCTAGTGTAGCACAAAGAATGGAAACATCTCCTCTTAAACTCACTAATTAACTTTGAATATATCTTTTTTTTTGATTTGTTGAAAAACTGAAGCGTAAAAATGACAAACTGCTGTTTGTCAGCAGTTTGCTAGGAGACAGAGGTATAAATGTCGACACTGGTTTAAATAAACAAAATAGACAGCTAACAGTCTGTTTCTTCACTGGCATGAACAGTTTGAAAGATCAAAGGTCTGATGTTGCCATGGCTATGTGAATAGAAATAAAATATGTATTTTGACTCCAAACCCACATCAGTGAAAACACTGTGGGTGTAGAGTCAGGATTTCAGGCTGATTGAATAAACAGTATAACACTTCCTCTACCAATATCACACACACAAAGAGAACATTTTTATCACACCAAGCAGGGGTTTGCACAATGTCTTTGGAGGCTGTACCCGCTTTCTTCTTCGGATTTTTGCACCGCATGCTCTTTCAAACATTTCTGCTTATGCTCCCACAACTCATTGTTACCACACCCACTCATCAGTCGCAATCAAATCTCATCAAATCATCCAGTCCAGCCTGGCATTGTCTGTAAAAAAGATTCCCTTTTAATGTTTCAACATGAAGAAGAACAGCAGCTATGATCTTTTTACAAACTGTTGCCAAGTAGCAATTCGGTGTCCGTGTGGGGAGCTTCGGCACATGAACAGAAGGTTGCCCAGTGCGCACCGTGACCCCATATTACAACGTGACCGCCCATGAACACTTGTGGCCTTGGAAAACGAACCCCGTGCCGCTAACATCTGCTGTGGGTTCCTCAAGAACTGCAGGTCGGCATGCCCTGCATACACAGACCTCTAATATGCAGCTCCAGGGGAGATTGTACACTGACGGCATTAGAGCTGTACTTGACGAAAAGGCTGTAGACATCAACAAGTCAGAATATGCAGTACTGTATCTGTATTCCTCCATATCGCGCCCACAGAGACATTCATTCATGTCAACCAATTCCTTTATTCAAAAAAGGTCTTTTCATCCCCTCGGTATAGACACTTGTCACTCATAATGGATCACTTTCACCAATTTGCAATTTACATTACATTTAGCTGACAATTTACAATGGTAAAGATGCACAATTTGGATTGCTTCCTGCTGAAATTGATAACTGACAATTGCCAGCTTCTCACTGCCCATACTGATAAGATAACCGATAACATTAGTTTTGCATTTTAAAAAGAAGTTCATACCCTGTAGTTTGAGTGTAAGAAAGGCTAAGATTCAGTGAGCAGAGATGGATGATTTAATATTCCACAGCTCTAATAAGATTTGTTTAAACTCGCAGACTTGATGAAAGCAGCCACAGACTGGATCGGAGTAGTAAATGCTGCTTTTGTTAAGTCAATGAAAGCAATTTAGCTTCATATAATTGGCTCTATTTAACAGCTTTAATTTCACTGATGGTGCAAAATAGCAGATAATATACATTTCCAAATATCTTGCTGGTAATGTATTGGTCTAATACACATTGTGCATCATAAACAATATGTGCATTTAATCATATTGATTTAACCCAAATATTGCAACAGTTATGCTGAACAGCTACTTTAAGAAAGCGATCTTGCTATCTTTACATAAACGTTATCAGGATTTTTTGAAAGCAGGTAATCACGCTGACAATAGGTGATTTGATCCTTTGTCATTGGCCAAAGATGGTAGAAAGCGGCACGTAGGCCACTGACAATGTTACAGCGGTCACTTTAATATCTCATCCTTCAGTCTTTCTTTAAAGCTTAACAACAACGGAGTCTTGTCGAGTGCGGCTGGAATAAAGACAGATGGAAAATGATGTGCCAATATGCACCAGAGAAGAGGTGAAAATTAGCGTGTCCACCCAGGTGTCCACCCCACTGCTGATCAATGCTGTAGGCAATAAATACTAGTGACTACTGCAGAGTCCTTTGATGCCGGTATGAATGACAGTTGCACCCTTTACCACTGAAGACAAAATCCAGATGTTAGTGGGTGTTTACAGGGTTCTGGTCAGTGTGAAAAGAATGCCAGAAAATGAGAAAGAGAGAACGTTTTTCTTTCTTTTGTTAGCCGTGTACCACTGTTGATTGCAACCCTCTCCCTCTCCATCTTTTTCTATTTGTCTCCCCGTCCTCTTCCTTTTCTCTGTAGGGTCGTGAATGCTCCTTAGTCACACTAAGATTGTGGACTATTGGTCTCCCACTACAGCATTTACAGTGACCATTAGAGGATAGTGGGCGAAGAAGGTGTTTGGGATTGGACGACGGGGGCCCATCCTGAGTGGTCAGAGATGGGACAGTTATTTTCATAAGTCAAAAGCATAGCCCATAATGTCAGGGTTTTTTTTTCTTCCCAGGGAGTACTTACCTCAGCCATTTGTGTGTCTCTGTGGGTGTGGGTGTGTTATCACACCTATCACCGCATTTAAGCACAGCGGTTACTGTTGTTTGGCCTTGTAAAATGGATCCTTGGGCAGTCATTTCCACTGCATGGGGCTTTATGCACACACACACGTACGCTCACACACACACACACACACAGTTTCTCTGCATGGCTGGGCAGAAGGGCATCTGCATGCAGCTCTCATTAAAAGACCATGACCAGGTGTCCTTAAACACAAACACACAAATAATACAGGGACAATAAATTGTAGAGCAGAGTATTATTAAAGTCAGCTTCTAATATTACCCACACAACTGATAAGTAAAATTATGATCATCACTCTTCTTATCTTCTCCCCCATTTTATCTTTTTTATCTTTCTCTGTTTCTCTCCCCCGCCTCACACTTAATCTCTGCCTTTAGGTGCGAGTTAGAGGCATTTTTTAAAATCTGTGTTTGTGTGTTTTTAGTTTACCGCTCTCAGCTCATTCGAACGTAATGTGTCTTTCCATCTTTTCTCCCACACACTGCCTCGGTTTAATAAAGCGACGCGCACAACCTCATCCGCGCACAACGCCGACAGACACTAAGCTGTCTTTTTTAATGGCGTGTCCTCCCGTTTGATCCATCATTGTGGCAAACCCATTTAAATGTTAAACGACCGGCGTGAGGAGGTTCATCTATGCAAACAGCTTTTTCTATAACCGGATGGATTTGATAGAGTTCACGGAGCAAAGATACAAACACCTTTTTTTTATAGCGGCAAGCAGAAAGCGCACACATGAGTGCACACCACTGTTTATTATTTTAGTATTACACACACACACAGATCTAACCGCCGATCATTGCTATGAGGCTGAGATAATAGAAATGTTCCATGAAATTGCAGCGTGCACTTACAATTTGTTTGTGGCCTTGTCCACTCCTGTGTGTGTGTTTGTGTGTGTTTAAAGCAATTTCGGTTAATGAAAAAGAGAAGCCTTGTTTAATTTTGTGGTTTTTCTCAGCTCACCCACTGAATAGAAGCACTTTGTTTCTCTGTTCGGCGTGTTGTAAGAACCCACAAAACAGTCAGGTTTGACACCGAAATTATGATTTTTTTTCCCTAAATTTTCCTCACGGGCTGTTTGTTTGTTTGGTAAATTATCGGAGCAAATCCAGAGGCCGTGCTTATTCATTGTTTTACAGGGAAACTGAATTCATCACCCAGATAAACAACTTTACATACATTTGCATATTTTTGTCAGATTCCATAAAACATCTCGCAGGCCTGTGGGTGGTCCTGACCCCAAATGCTGAGAACTGCTGTTTCAAACTTTTCCGCAGTGGAACAACAGCCGTCCTCTGCTCTAAATTCATTCTGGCATTGGTTCTGTCCCATGCTGACTGAGTGCAAGAAAAACGAAAATCATAAATTAACAAAGCGGGGAAAGTTAAATCGGATGAATAAAGAATGTAGAGGTGGCTGAAAAACTGAAAAGTTGCCAAATCACGAACATTACTTAGGACAGAATCCCAGAGACTAATAAATTCTCACTGTAATTATGTGCAGAAAGCGGCTAACATTTCTCTTCTGGGTTTTTTGAAGTTCTTTCCAAGGTCGATGGAGCTTCGTATCAGGTCCGGACAGTCAGTCTGATGTGGGGAGTTTTTCCAGCAGGGAAAACAGTTTTCTGCAGAGTAGAGGACTTTGTGTCGGCTTAACGCTGTTAAACCTACAATCCCCGCAGACAAACACTGTCTAAACCTGACACTGCTGACCCACGCAATCATACACACACTCGCACACAGAAACACACATGCTTTCGCTGAATTCATGCATATACATAGACCGGCACATGAAAACTAAAGCTTGGCACATGCGCACAGACATGGACTTGTAATGCACGCACAAACAGTTATTCATGGATTTTTGCATGCACACAGCACAGTACATGAACTTAAGCACACACTCACTGACAGAATACAATTGAAAACTACATTAACACAACTCCTCCTTTACCTGCCTAGACTCCATTTACACACTCTGTCTAAAAAAACACATTTTTAGCCTGAAACATGTCATGAATATTCACTAGAAAACACCTCTGGATGCTATGCAGCCTAGTCCAAGAATGATCAGAAAAGATAAATATGCACCACACTTTTTGTCCAATACCTAATATATTCTGTACCTTCCTTTAATGGTCCATAATGGGGAGGATTTAGTGGGGTCTAAAGCTTTTTTTGCAAGCTGCAGCCAATTGAAAACCCAAAACACGAATTGACTATGGCAGAAACACTGTCATGAACATTTGAGCAGAAAGCTCAGGATTTGGATTCAGAGTGTACAGCAACTTTTGACCATCCAGGATAAGAGCCAGGCTGAACCAGGTTGGACTTAAGGCTGCTCCTGGCTAATGTCTGGTCACAGGAAAATTAAATGGTTCAATGCGGTCCAGGCTGTCCCAAGTGACAGGAAATCAAAGTGTTGTGCCCACATCTTTACAGAGACCTGTGTTCTTCACAGCATCCTGGATAAAGCTAGTACACTTGGCAGGCAGATTGTGTTCAACGGAGCAACTACGGAGGAGGTGGACTCTGTGTTTACATCATTGATGCTTAGTGCTCAAATGCAGTCGATGGACAATGTTTCCCAGATGTCGAACTTATAACGTGAAGATGCCGACCATATTATTATCAACATCTTGTTGCTGATGTTTACATTCTCCAAGCGCAAACAAAAAAAAACACCACATGTGTTTGTACATAAATAACTGTATACTGACAATTAGATACATAAAATTAACCATAACCACATCCAAACTTGGATGTCATGTGAATAAATAATGCTGTAATAAAAGTTGGCATTCAATTTTCATAAAATGTCTCAGTTTTGGCAAAGCTTCACGTTCTGTGGGATGCATGAACAGTCATGCTCACAGATCATATAAAGAACTTACATGAAGCTCATTTTTTGTTACTTTTATTTAGTCAATTCATTATGTACTTGAACTAATAATACAACTAAATATTTCAGTAATAAAGACTGAACTTTTCTTTCCAAAGTTTCACAAATAAATGTTTGAGTATTTGAAAACAAAGTACTGCTGTTTGACAAATGGTGTTCAGGTGTCATTACATCATGAAAACAGGTATAATCCAGCAGTCCTACCTCACCCACTGATCTCATCACAGGCTTCAAACTAGCTTTCATCTGGCAGGATCCACTCGCTTCCTTTGTTTCTGGTGTTTTTCCCACTCGCTCTGTCTCAGACTTGGTCATTACTGCCATACCTCCACGCTGATAATATGTTGTTTTTCACCATCCCTGTGAGTTTATAATAGTCATTTTTATCTATACAGTCAATCCTTCGTTCTTGTTCCTCTGTCTGGTTTACAATCTTTCCTTCCTCTCCATTTTCCGTCAGCTCCCACCACTTTTGTCTCTCCAGCTCGCCGTGTTTGCCGTATTCTCCAATTACCTCTTGAAAATGCACAGGTCATTTTATTGATATTGCTGAGCTGAGAGAAGAAGAAGAAAAAAAGATGCGTATATAAAAGCAGACAGTCCAAATGGCTTTTTTCTTTTTCCTTTTTTTCCCCTTTGAAAATAGACTCTGGACGCAATTCTTCACTCATAGAGAAATTTAGCTGAAAAGCTCCTTCTGATGGTTTCACTCAAATGGAAAAGCTTTTAGTTTAGCTTTTGGAGACTATTCAAGCCCAATGAGTTGACCTCTGTCTCCTCACCCTCACCCTGTCCCCACCCCTCTCTCTCCTTCATCGATGTCTCCCCACTTCTACCTCCATTACTCTCTCTCATCCCTCCCAGAAGGACGAGGTGCCCCGCGGGCCAGTCTTTGTGTCTGAGAATGGGAAGGAGCAGCTTATGTTTGAGGTGCCGCTTAATGACACCGGCTCTGCGGGGCTCGGCATCAGCCTCAAAGGAAACAAATCCAGAGAGACGGGAGAGGACCTGGGGATCTTCATCAAATCCATCATACATGGAGGTGCTGCATACAAGGTGACATCATGTTCTCATACATACAAAAAAAAAAAGACAGAATGTCCTAGAAAACACTAATTGATTATTTGGGAAAGCTTCTGAAGTTGGTGCCCAAATATTTTTGTGAAATAATAAAAATATCCTCCAAAGGGAGTCAATGAGAGTTCAACTTATCAACGAACAGAGAGCGAAGCAGTATGAGAAGTGATAAATGATGCAGCACATTATTTATGAGACATTCTTCTGAAGAGTGTTGTAGCCACTTCAGCTGTCTCTGCTGCCATGTTCTCCTGTTCTGTTAACCTCTGACCTCTTACTCACCAGGACACAGTTGACATGCCCACTTCATGTCAACTGTGACATGCAGCAAGACAGCCAAGCAGGACAGCCAAGCAGACACATGCACAAACACACACCCACACACAGGTGCACGGCTTTTATCTCCGCACTGACAGGAATAGATGGAAACAGGTCTGCTGCGAAGGCTTTGCAACACACCTGGGAAGTCAGACAGATGGAGCTGTTGGTGCGATTCAGTGTGTATCAAGGCCAGTTTTTGGTATTCAAGATTAAGGTACAGCAATTAGTCGATGAATTGATCAGAAGACCCCAAAAAAATTTAAGGAAAAGTTCACTTCACAGATAACGACTGAAATCACAAATTCAGTCGTTATCTACTCACCCCCATGCTGATTAAAAGTCAGGTGAGTTTTCAAAAAGGGCTTCATATAGCTCATCCAGTGTAACTCACTTCAGACAGGGTGGGCGATAAAACTTTTAGCTTAGAAGCTACACTGAAGATTTCAGCTCAGAAATTGTGTAATTAGCTATTAGCTTAGTTTCAGTCATTTTCCAGCTTCTTAAATGTAACAATTGGCTGTTTAACTGTTGTCTATCATGATAAATGAAGAATATTCTTTCAGTGAAGGCTGAAGTTGAGCATTTGTGTCTATACGTCAGCTCTCTATGAATAGCTCTGTCTGATTATGAATCAATCACGTGCTCTCCCAGTGTTCAAAAGAGATAAGAATGACATAAGAAACCATGAATGTACTGGAACAACATTCAACATCCTGCTATCTGTAACATATAGACAAATGTATGAGGGCACACAAGGTCACATGACTTGTAAGGAGTACAGTACAGCCCACCACAATCCAACTCTTCGTGTGTTTTTTCCAGGATGGGCGTCTGCGTGTCAATGACCAGCTGGTGGCGGTAAACGGAGAGTCGCTGGTTGGATGCTCCAATCATGTGGCCATGGAGACTCTCCGTCGCTCTATGTCACAGGAGGGGAACGTTCGAGGAATGATCCAACTAGTGGTGCTAAGAATTCTGAAGGTACCAACACACACACATGCACAAAGTTAGACACGCAGCTGTACTCTATTTCTAATGTGTATGTGCTTAAATGCATGTGCACAGAGCCTAATGTGGGCATGTGTGGTTGGAGCAGCTTTAGATACAAAGGTGAAACATAGGTTGCCTTGAGTTTATTCATAATATACATACATGTCTGTTTTTATTGTCAGAGAAATGCAGAATGTAGGTCAGGACACCTGCTGTGAGAAGCAGAGCACTTGTATGCCATGTCAGCAAACGTGCATGCTTCTTTTATCTTCGATCTGTAGCTCCTGTCCTCTCTGACTGACTTAAAAGATATTTTTCAGTCAGTCTTTTGCTTCTCTGCTTCTCTTTCTACACACACTGACTTTTTGGCCCTTCCATCCATTCTTCAGATACTTGACACTAGTCTCCCTGCTCTCACCAGCAGTGGCAAACAGAGCATTTACACTCCAGCTATTCAGATTTTTGTGTCTGTGTGCCAGAGTGTTCTTCACTCAGCTCTATCTCTTTTCTGTACGAGTTAAAAAAAAAGAGATGCTTTTCATCTCGGCTGCTTTCAGCTGATGCCTTTTACACGGCTCTGTGGAACGTCTGCACAAACCTTTTTGCACACACAAAGCTGGGCTGTTGGCTCAAGTGTGAATGGCCTTTTGCCGACCTGCTGTTAATGGAAAAAAAAGAACATATAGCATACACCAAGCTACAATACATTTGAATAAACACATTTCTAAAGACGGATCTTAATAACCCTCGTGCAGCAGGATTTATCGCAGCTCAAGCTCCATTAGTTTTCAGTAAATGTGCCTAATAATGATGAGTCTACATGTGGTGTGCTGGGCTCAGGGCACCCCCTGTCAATAGCTTGACGGTGAAAGCTGTGAGCAACATCAAAGAGTTGCATCCATGTTTCCCTCTTTGTCTTAAGAGTGGAAAAGAAAGGATAAATAAAAAGGAAGATAAAGGCAGATAGATAAGAGACTGTGCCTTTAAAAGCCTTTTTTGGGCTTTGGTATTGATGCTTTTAACATTACTAAAGTGGACCACTCTACTCTTTTCCCCCCTCTGATCTTTTTTCCCTCCATTTTCTTGCCTGTGTCCTTTGCTCTTTCTCTCACTCGGGCCTTCCTACTGTATTCATCTCCTGCCAGTCCTCTCTAATCTCTCATTTTATCCAGCTGCTCTTCATATTCAGTAACTGTCGAAACACCCTCTGTCTCCAAGATAAATAAGTGGTAACCCTGCACAGGTTACATGGACGCAACCTGGGGGTGTTTTTTAACGTTGGCACTGTGGTTGTCACAATATCTGAATTTCAGGACAACATAGAGTCGTTCTAATGTACTATTTTTGCTGACAGTTTTCCAGTGATTAATTTCACATTATGGAGTCTTTACTTATCTTTGTCTTGTAATAGTTGCATTTGTAAAACAGTCGTCCAAACAGTTGTTTGGGTTTAGGTGTTTTTGTTTTAGATTTGTTTGTTGTCCTGACCATTGATTATTTAAAATATGGAAACATTGTGCTTTTCATTTGAAGTCGGAAGTTGGATTTTCTGAGTTCCCAGTCGGTGCTTTCAATTTCAATGCACCCTGAAATAAGATAAGATAAGATAAGATAAGATCATACTCTGAGCGTCAGCTGCTTCGCAAATCAGCAGCTGTGAAAGCTCTGCAATGTAACATTTATTAGCACTTCTATCTTCACCTTGTCTCATTAAATAATTGTTGTACTCGGTACTGTCCACCGTAGACGAGTTGCTTTGGTGCTTGTGTGCAAAAAACAGTGCATAATGCGTTGCCTATCAGCTGGTATTGTTAATCATAGCTACCAATCTCTAACCTAGCTAGAAGTCAACTCTGTTATGACTTCCGAGAAAATGGAACACACCAAGAGCCTCCTTGTGAAGTGAAGGCAATATGAAGTGCCTTATAACTACGTTATTTCTAATTGCCAGCAGGGAGTGACTACTGGTTTCAAAAAGTCTGATTGTATGTGAACATATGAGAAAATGACCCTAGTTCTCACTTGATTTATTACTTCAGTAAACAGTTTCCTAATGAGTTTATGGTCTCAATCATTAGCCTTCTATTCAGCATGATGTACACTTTGTAAAATATGTTCCCTTTTAGAGTAAAATAGACAATAAAGCAGGGTATGTGTTCAGACGTGGTTATCATGGTGATTGATGAGTCGCCACCACGTTGTGTCCTTGGTTATCAGTCAGAACCAATCAGCATATCCTCCCAAGCTCCACCCTCTAATCCAAATATGATCACAGCATGGTCACAAAAAAACAACCCAGCGACGGCCATAATGCTGTACTCCTCGAAATGGTGTTACACAAACAAACAGGTTAACATTGTTTCATAGGAAAATATGACAAATGCAATGTATAACTCCAGCTGAAGCTTACAACCTTGCCTTTCATAAGACTGTTTTATTACAGAGAATAACAGATGGAGGGTAATATATTGCAGAAATGAAAGATGTTTAGCTGTGACTAAAAACAATGTTTTTGTACCTCAGTAACCTCCTTCGGCTGCCTGAAAAAGCGTTTGTTTGTAGAGAGTAATCTGATTGCCCTATGACACCAGCTAATGGGATGTGTGCTTGGAGAGAGCCGGGGATGGGAGGGGGCCCGCAGGACCTCTAACACGCCGAAGAGGAATGTGTCCTGGGTGGGAACTGGAGGGAAGCTGGGGCGACGGGCGGTAGCTGGTGCTAGGCGGGGGGTCAAGAGGAAGATGACAAGAAGGATTTATTACGCACACAAAGTACTTTTACGTCTTCTTTGTTGTTTGAGTGGAGGGCCGGGTCTGTACAGAGAAGACAGAGAAAACACACAAGAACCACACAGCCAAGATTGCATACATATGTATACATGTTAATGAATACATACATTCTTCTACACACATAAGACAAACAAATGCAAATTAAATTCCTAAAGAAATGACACACTGAAAAGACACGCATCAACACGGGGATGAGTGCTTTGTTTGACTGTTACAGGGCCCCATGAGGGCCATCCCTCGAGGGGGATAGGTGTCAGTGTGACTGTCATTACCTCACACAAACACAGAAAACCGAGGCAGTGCCGTAGACAGCTACAAGCCTACAGGCCATGGGAAACGGCGTCCCCTCTATCACCTTGATCCTCCGCCGTCTTTTCGAGTGTCTCCCTCTTACTCTCTTTATTCTGCCTCCTTGAAATCTAATTGTGTTTGAATAGACTGCTACAAAGCCCCTCACTCACTCCTCTGGTCATCACTCAGTTTCAATGCAAACTACGTTCCAGACACTGACATCACAGAGGTTTAATGAATAAAGAAGATCTGTTTGTATCCGTCTGTATGAGATGTGTTCAGTCCTATCGTTTACTCTGGGTTTCAGGATCAACATGGGGTGTCGCCCAACCGCTCATTTGACGGCTCCTCTGGCCTGTCAGGAATGGGGAGCCCAGTGAACGGACAGACGGGATTGGTCGGTCAGACAAACGGCCCTATGCATCCTCCCATGGTGAACAACAATCTCTATGCGTTTAATGGTGAGTGGATTTTCTTTCTCGACTGAGTTCTGTCAGGCTAACAGACTTGACATTTACATGCAGCATGATCTAACCGTTTTCTTGGCCCTCCTTTCTGTATTGTGTCTCTCTTGGTCCTTGTTTATCCGGTCACCTCAAACACTGTATGTAGCACAGCAGAGTTGAGTTTATGTAAAGCTGGTGTGTCCAAACTTTTTCCCTTTGGATGGCCAAAGTGTAAACCTCATGATGGGCCTCAGGCCAAAAGCAATCGCCTATTGTATTTTATTATATTTTATTATATTGTATTATTAAGAGGAAGTTTATAGGACCCCAAGTTCCTGTAATTGACTGACTTCATTCACAAGGTGTCACCCTACCCTGCCTGCCCAGATTATGAAATTAAAGTTAATTGTTCTTTGTTTTCTTTTTTTTTTTTTCTGGTGGCCCAAAGTGAACTTGCAGGCCCCACTTTGGGCAGCCCTGATGTATAATGACCAAAAACCTTTTTGCACAATATCAAAACTGCAAGAAAGGGAAACTAGAGGCCTATCATGAAACTTTGAAGACGATGTAACCACAGCAACGATTATCAAAAAAAGTTTTCATTAAATGCTTGATTAGATTCTAAGGGTTGTTCTTTCCAGTATTGTTCTGATTTAAAGCAGAAAACGTATTTGCTAATTTGAGATTGACTGAAAAAAGCTAACAGGAAACACTGTGCACAGTCATTTATTAATGCATGCTGTTAGGAGAGGGACAAGTGGATCAAAATTTGCAAACAAGCATGTGCACACTGTTACTTGCAATCATTTTATTCATATACAGTGTGCGGGAGTATGTTTGCATATTGTGTAAAAGGGTTAAAAGGATTATCGAGAAAAACACGTTTATATTTCTGAGAATAATATGCAAACAAATTATCTGTCTCTGTATTTGATGTAATTTGACATAACCCAAGGAGGTTAACGCTTTCCTTTTTGCTATATTTTTGTAGTCTGGGAATTTACAGTTGTTTTAATTAATGGTTATGATATTGTGCAACTGATTACATTAAATGAAATTCAATTGCTATTTGAGTAAACAGTGTTTGAACTAAGACAACAGATCCATCGTTTTCTACTTCGTAGCCACAGTATAGTATTAACATTTAACATTAAGCACAGACTCCCTTGTGTATCTATGTTCATTAAAAACCCATAGAGCCATGACTTAGTTGTAGTAATCCACAATGAGCATTATTCCCTTATATTGAAGAAAATTGCCCATTTGCAGCCATTCATGTGAGCCATGGTTATTGGATTTGGAGAAATTCGACCATACACACCGACGTTAATTGGACCATTTGGACTGTGTGCACTTGATGTATACCCAAATGCTTTTACCTCCACTCTACCTGTTTCCATTTGAGGCGATGGTAGAGCTGGCAGGAGTTTACTGAGGGGAACCCGGGGTGCTTTTCTAAAACCGCTCTCTGCTGATTGCTTGTTTTTGATACATTTTCCTCCAATAAAACAACTCCTCCGGAACACTACTCAGCCCTGACTTTTTTCCCGTCCTGAAACAGTGCTCGAGTTCGGTCTGACCCGTTTTAATTTTAGCTGAACTTTATTCACTTTGCCATTATTTTGTTTTTCTGCTCTATTTGCGTGCCAGTGAAGCCTCATCAAAGGTGGGCACATCATTTGCCATGAATTCAGTGAAGTTTAATAATGGTGAGAAAATAAACAATGACTCCAAGATAAAACAAACTAAAAACAAGCATAAACAAAACAGATATTGCCATCTACGCTGCAGCCTTAATTAGTGATTATTCTCCCCCTTTTTTCTCTTTCATTTCTCAACCCTCGTGCTCTCTCTCTCTCCCTGCTTTTGTTTTTCTCCCATGTTTCTCAAGGTTGTTCTGCTTGTTTGTTGCTGCTGGTTCGGCCTCTTCTAAAGAGCTATTTCAGTTCTCCGTGCTTCGTACCACTCTCGCTAACTGTATCTGCTACCACCCCTATGCTATCTGTATGTCTTTGTGTGTGATCTGTGTGTGTTTGTGCGAGTGTGTTTGTTCTCTTTCTCATAGCCTGTGTGTTGCCTGTTTGTGTGTTTGTTTCTAAATGGTATCTGTGCCTGTTTAGAAGTGTGTTAATGGCTGCTGTTTGTGTGTGTGTGTGGTGTGTGTGTGTGTGTGTGTGTGTGTGTGTGTGTGTGTGTGTGTGTGTGTGTGTGTTCAGTGATTGTTGGCCAGTATAAAACAGTGTTGATTTTGTGTGTTGACACTGAATCTGGTAAACAGCTCTGACCTTGAACACACTCCGCTGTTCAAATTCACCTCAGCTATGGTGTCATTTACATACACACATTAGACTGTGTGTGTTTGTGTTTGTGTGTGTGTGTGTATGTGTGTGTGTGTGTTACAGTAAGCACATTTCTCAGGCTTTATGAGTTGTTGCGTGTGCTGATGTTATCAGCTGGTGTGTATCCATGTGCACGTGCCAGTATTTTACTCTCCTAATGAACTATTTCACATACTGAATCCATTTTATTTAGCATTGAAGTCTGGATGAAAATGAGGATTTCTTGCACTGATGTGTGCTCTAGCGGAAGAATAAATTGAGCTTAATGATTCTCTCCATATGTATTTATGCAGATGTGTTATTTTTGCATTTATAGATTTTTCTCTTTATCTCTTATCCATCGCTGCATCTCATTCTATCTGAAACCATAATTCTTTCCCACTTTTTTTCCCCCCTTTTCTCTGCACTTTGTCTCTTTGTATTCTCTCCACTACTCTGTAGAGTTAATCTACTGGATGGGATGAACTAAATACAAAAAAACGGTTTTAGTTGAGCTTTGAATATTATGCAATCTTCCCCAATTTTGTCACACTGAAGAACCGTTCACTTGTCTGAGGTTGGTGCTGCTCAGCTTGAGCAAACGGTGGTTCAGTCTTCTGTGACTCTGGAAGAACTTTGTCAGGTTTGACAAATTGACCGCATGCCATCAGGGTTTAATGTCATTACCTACATTACAAACCTGAGGTGTAGAGTTTGACTATTCTGGCTATTTAACGGGCAGGTAGAGTATAATTAAGGATGCTATCAGGTTGCATTATGGGACATGGAGGATCCAGTGACTTTAGAAGAAAGGTTTGTGCTACAACTGATACTGATCCATTTTTCTTTTTCTTGCATGACAACAGTAAGCTGTCGTACATGTCAGAACACATTTGATTTGCTAAACATCTAATTATTGCGTCAAAAATAGTGAAATATCAAAACTTGGCAATTTTGAATTTTTTAAATGGTTTCAAAACTCATATTTCGCAGTATCAATACATCAATACGAGCTGCGTAACTTCACTCACCTCTCAGGTAGTTGACACAATCAACACTGTGCTACCCACATAGACCAGCTGCATCCAGAAGTGAACAAACTTATATGCTGTACACACAGTACACAACCCTGAATATATTAATCTTTTATTAAATATAAAATTGCATGCTCTTAATGCTGTGTCAGTTTTCCCTGTGATTTCAAACATGATATCGAATATCAACACTTTGAAGTTGGAAATTACATCGTGACAACATTACTCGAGTAATTAGCAATCAGTGAAGGATAATGTCCTGTGAACCTCTATAAAACCTCTCAAGTCACAGTTCATCATTCTTGTCAGTCTAACATTAATGTTAAAATACAAGATAAGCTTAAATGTGACCAGATGGTTTAAGCATATTTTCTGATTTTGTTTTTAGGATTTAATTTTAAAAAATGGAAAGGGAGTTCTTCTAATCTAGTAGATTAATGTTTAAAATTGTTGACACACTTGTTTCCCCACAGAGAGGAGGAAGAAGATGGAGGAGTTGGACTGTAAGAGAGAGAGAGAGAGAGAGAGAGAGAGAGAGATGATTAGACAGGCGTGTTGTAGACAAACAGATGGAGGGAAGGAAAAAAGTTGAGTGCAAATGAAGTGGATTCATATATCTGCTGCTGGAGCAAACTGCTATTGATCCGTCATCCACACAGCAAATGCCTTTTTCACTTCAAAGAGTGGGAGTCAGTGAGAAGATCCGCCTGTGTGTGTGTGTGTGTGTGAGTGTGAGTGTGTGAGTGTGTGTGAGGTGAAAGAAGAATGAGTTTTTGACAGTTCAGCTGATTAAGGTGCTGGCGGTGAGGAGGAGGGAGGAAGTTTAGTGGGTGAAAAAAAAAAAAACGGGCAGAAAACTGAGTGGGAGATAAAATGATTTATGGGAGATCTGAAAGGAGAGATAAATGACAGCCAAAATATCAGATTGCAAGAATGGGACCAGAAGAAAAACTAAAGCAGGTGATTAGTGTAGAGAGAGTGAGAGATAGAGATGAGAGGATGTGATATCTTCAGACGCTGCTGTATTTCTTCTCCAGCAACTCTTCTTCCAGTCACATGTGCGGATGCAAGCACAGCGAAGACTGTGCAATAGTCCCTGCATGTGTTGTGTGACAGCTACGCACTCTGAGAAGTGATGACTGTATGTAAATTGTGCTTGGGTGGATTGTGCGTCTGTGTATCAAGTTGTCATAAACTCGTTTATCAAGCAGATGCAGCCGTATCGCTGAGCTACATCTGCAGCAAAAACTCTGTAGATGTAGAGCAGCTGCGTTTTTTATCCTCCTTTTTTTATCCCTCCAACTGCTTATCTTTCTCTCCGTCTTACTCCACGTTTCTTTTGTCTGTCGCCCACTCTGGTTTTTATTCTCAAGACATTTTGTCAGTGGAGCTCTTGAATGAGTTTCTTCTTTTACCATGAACGGAGTTATGCCATTGTCAACCTCAACAGTGAGCATTTTGTCACCTATTGAGGGGAAAAAGTGATCAGGATGTCCTTGTAGAGTTTCTGTGTCATGCTCTTTAGCACTAATGTCACACAACAGATGGGAATCTTCTGCTCAGCTGTGTTTTGTCTGTAGAAAGGACAGGGGAGTTTTGCTGTGTTACCCACTAACATGCTCATCAGTGTCACGCTACATTGAGAATCAATCAAATCACATTCTTATTGCTCTCCAGATTTGGTGCATCATACCACCACTACTCCCTTCTAAAATGCAGATGTGTTCCTTTGCTTTTCAGTGACCAATGGGAGCTATTCTCACATGGACGAGGAAGAAGATGGGGAGCTGTACGGACATGAGGCGGACTTCAGCAGCTCGACCCAACAGTCCTATCTACAGGAAAGGTCTGCAGTGGTGTAGCTTAATCTTTATCTTAAGCCACAGCAATAAGAACAATGAAACATAGAAAAGAATCAATAGCAGACAAAGCAGTAATACCGTACAGCAACCTTTTTTATCTAGTAAACACTTATAATTACCTATTTATCCGAGGGAATTCGAGGGACAGAAATTCTTTGGAGCCAGTAGTATTCAGTTTACATGTTCTATAGATGAGTGTCACACAATATGATTGAATATAGAATAAATATCATATCAACTTTTATATCTTAAAGATATAGTAATTCAGGAAAAAGCCCCCTGCACACAGTCCACTTCACTGGCTATTAGGTTTATTGACAGCAACGTTTCAGTTCTCAGCCTGATCAGGTGGACAGTGTGCTGGAGTCTTTTTCCAGATTTTGTTGGCCTTCGGTCTTCTCCTATGTACCCGTCGACTTTAAGGTATGCAAAAGCTGCACTCCGTAAAGATATAGTGAAAAACAAAAAACTGATCACAAGGGTTGAAAAGAATTCTTACTAAGAACGTAATTTACACAAGAAATATAGGAGTCAAAGCTTGACCAAGCTGTGACCATCTACTCAATTTTGTTCCAGGGAAACCTCTCACACCTCTAACCCAGCTCAGCCACAGTCTCCCAGCCAGAACCAGGGCCAGAGCCAGAGCCAGAGCCAGAACCAGAACCAGCGGCAGTTCCAGCATGTTAAAGCCTCGAAGAGCATGGACCTGGGTACGACTCAGAACCAGCAGCACACTGGTGGGGAGATCTTACTGTTTTATAGGCTCTGCATGGTGGCTGCATGCATCTTCCCCTCACCGGAAATGTGAACGTTCCCGCTGATGCATGGCTGCTCCACCAACGGCATGCTCCTCAAAACCACCTGCAGGCGGACGACTCTGCAGACATAAAACACCTGCAGACTGTCCAGCTACTTATCATCACTGTTGCATGATTTGGGGGAAAATATGTTTTCTGAATGGTCATCCAGGGAATGTTTCATGGGCACATTTTCGTCCATGGTTGTTTGTATGAAATCACATGTTATACAGTTATACAGCCTGGTTGGTCTGCTGATATCAGAAGATAATTCCTAAATGAAGAAGATTTGTGGGTTCCACTTGACAGTAGGTTGCACATCTAGACTCTGAACTAGTTGCTTATAAGCATGCATATTAGCAGCATATTGGCTGTTTATCAGTCATTATAAGCACATATTGAATCCAATAAGATACAATTTTAAAGGACTTTTACTTGAGTATTTAAATTCTCTGCCAGTTTGTCCCACTCCACTACATTTTGGAGGGAAGTGATGTTGTTTCTAACCAAATTTATGTAATTATCCTTCTTACAAGTAACTTTGTAAATTGCATGCTGCATCTGTGCCAAAGTGCAATATTTTTAGTGTAAATACATTTATTCCATGGGCAATTGCTCTCAATTGCTTTTTATTATATAACACAACACAAAACTACAAGTGTCTTTTTTCACTCTGAATATGTTCCCAATTCTCTGTGAGATCTTGCTTAGAACTAATTTACTGGGTCTTGTTAACAAGACTCAAGCTAACATGAAATCTAATAAGCGACTAGTTCATGGTGAATTTGGGTGCCTAAGTATAAAGTGTTACCATTTTGTCTGGCAGAATAAGAAGCTAACAGAAGACAGGTGAGACAGAGGAAATGTACATTAACACAAAGACTGAAGAAGTGGGAGATAGTGGAGAAACAGCTGGTTGTTGTTGCCTTGCAGTGATTTTCTGTGAAACATTCTGTGGAAACACTCATCTAGTCTCTGCCTGCCTCTGTCTGTCTCATATGTATAGCAGAGTTTTAATTCAGCTTCATTATGGTTTATTTATTTCAGTAAAATGAGACAGGAACGTCAACCTCTGCTGCTGCCACTGTGATCCCGCTCTCCACGTCAGCTTTGTCACCTGTTGCTCCCTGACTGCTGATATTCCGATGCGTGGGTTCAGTGACATTTGTGCAATTGTTAGAAAGTCAACTGTAGAGATAGGTGCAGGCGCGTAGTTGTGTCTGTGCTCATGCATACATCTGTGTAATATGACAGTGGATGGTGCGGCACAACAAAAGCTTATTGTTTCAAATGTCACTTCCCTCAGTCCTCCTCCTCAAGCTGGCTCCACTGCCAGCCGTTTGCATGTTTGTGTGTACGTTAGAGACAGGGAGTAAGACAAAAGAACAGGGGAGTTTGAAAAGCACATACATCCATTTCTACATAAATTACAGACTGATGGTATGTGCGATATGTACATGTACGTTACCTCCTTTGTGTTCTTGACGTGCTTGCTCTTTACGCGATCTTTGACAAACGCTTGATTGGTGTGATGTGTTTTTCAATGCAGCAGAACTATCAAGCAGCAGGAATAACAGCTCATGAACAAACATGTCTTTTCTTCTCAGACAGGAGGGGAACAGGATGTTGTTTAATATCCAGAAATAGTGTAAACGGGAGGATCTTCCATCTTTCGGAATACATATGATCCCTGTGGACTAGCCTGAAATCCTTCTAGATCCCCCCCCTGCTGTTTTTTCTTATTCCCATCATGCCCTCTGTCTAAATAGAGTCCAGTAGAGCAGCTTGCTCACATGTCACAAAAAAAGAAAACAAAGCTTCTGCTAAGATTTCAATTTCAGACCTGGGAGACAAATGTATTTCCCTGGTAATAGGTCAATCAAAAGATCGTGGAAATCCATGGAGGTTGAGTATGTTCAGGTTTAAACAGAATAGGGAGAATGTTCTGAAAACATAAATTAAAAGGACACCTACATCATGAGACACTCGAGCTCTTGAAGTCCACAAAATATGAACCATGACCAGGTTGTTAATGAGCTATTAAAATCAGCTAACAGGTGCTTAAATTAGCAAGTAGTTCTTTGTCAGCATACTTTGCATTTGTGTAATAATATGGAAATAAAATTTTACTCATTAGTAGTGTATGTAAATTGTCTAAAAGTATAAAAATATCTGCTCCATAGGGGGACATGTGGTGTAAACACGAAGTTCTGTTCATGTGCAGTTCTTAAGTAACAGATTTATTTATTGCTTTTTTACACAGAGAGATTGGTGTAGTGGTATATTATCCTCCATGTCACCCCCTTTTCCAGTGCATTACACTGGGATGCAAAATGTAAAGTTAGAGTGGCACATGTTTGCGGCCGATTAAAAATTCCAACTCGTAAACTTGCGGCACATTCATCGACCCCGATTTACGCGAGGGAGCAGCTGTCTGATGTCGCACTACAATGGCAGCAAGTGATGGAATATTTAGGTCTGTTTCCAAGTAAAAGTGCGGTAAATTACAATGTCGGATGGTGTCTGTTACCCCATGTGTTCTTAATTTTGAACGCTTGGAGGTCAGTGGGATTTCAACTGAGGAAATTTCCGACTGGCGTGCAGCATTAACGTCCCTCGAAATAATAATTAAACTGTTTAAGATCCGGTTGTATGGCAACTTTTAGGCTACTTCACCATCTTGGATCACCATCATCCAACGCTGACTGAGCTTGATTTGAGTACTGATTATTAGTGACGCTGGCCCTTTTAGAGTCTTGTGGTTCCTTACCGCTGATAGAGCTGGACTGACAGACAGTGGAGGCTGGAACAGACTGCCACAAAATGAGAACAGAATACTCTGCCTCTGTACGAGCTCTTAGGTTTATAAATGTGTATACATATGTATATGTGTGGTTGATTACCTCTGCTAAGAAGGTTATGTTTTCACCCGTGTCCATTAGTGGGTTAGTTTATCAGCAGAAACTGCTGAATGGGTTTGCATGAAACCTGAATGGAGGATGGGTCTCAGCCCACAATAGACACCATTAACTGTCAGTGGATGAAGGAACGGATCCAGGAACCTTTTCTGTCTTACTAAAACATCGTGGGTTAGACTTGATTGAATTGAAGCAGAGTGTTGGGACATGGTGGAGGTATGCACTCTACAGACTCTAGTTATTTTGTGGAAACATTACTTTTTCTTTCTTTCTTTCTTCTTTCTCTCGCAAGCTAATAAAGACCCTATTTTGTTTAGTTTTTAAAAGTTCCACCATATAAAGTTTTTAAGCACTTGTCGCCTCGTTCATCAGGCACTCACCAGTAGTTTTTGAGTGCGAGTTCATGCTGTGTTTTGGCTGTTGTGTTTATGTAAAGAAAAGAGAGCCAGAAAACATTCATGGGTCAGTTACGTAAGTTCATTTCTTATTTAATTTGTCCTGATCTCATTTACCAACCAGGCCCAATTAAAAAATTAAGACCAATTTAGGATTGGTTCCAAATGATGAATTCCCTCCCTGCTTCTCACTGTCCTTCACACTCTGTCAGATCTTTGGCTCTTTTTCTCTCTGTCTGCTCTGTCAGTGTTTTTTTCTTCCCTCTCCGTGCCTTTAGGTTTTGATCTTTGTTTTCTTTCACTGCAAACACAAAAAAATATCAGTTTGTCTAACTCATTTTAGGATGAGGCTGCGTAGGTTGATTTTAAAGCAATCAGAATGAAATTACATGTTAGTAATCATGTTAGCTCAAACTTGATTTTTTTTTTTTTAAGAGACAGCCGCAGTGTGTGCAGTCTGAGTGTGCCTCCGTGTGCGTCACACACGTGGCATCTGCAGATTTGCTGAAGTAGGCATACAAGCACACACACACACACACACACACACTGTTATGCACAAACTACTGTGCTGCTGTAGCAGTCCTGTTGTTTCGCCGCAGACAGATGCCGTCAGACACACACACACACACACACACACACATGCAGCTAGAATTATGCTTTAGGCTTGGTTTTCATTAGAAAAGTATTTGCTGGGAAAGGCCATAATACTGCTTGGTTTTTGTGGTTAGCGTGTGTGTGTGTGTGTGTGTGTGTTTGAGTGCTACCAGTCAATGTGTTCCTTGTTGGCACTGGCCAGCTTTGTGGCTTTAGGAAGGAGGGTGTAAAAGCAAAAGAAAGACTTGGGGAGAGGTTGAAATTGAAAGGAGGATCAACAAGGAGCAATGATGGAGAGGGTGGTGATCAAAGGAGGGGAAAGAAGGAGGACTACACCACTGGATGATGTCAGTGTAACCTAAGAAAAAATGAAAACACAGACAAGAGAAGTGAGGGTAAAGGGCAGGAGGTGAAAGGGATAGGTTGAGGAGTATTACAGACTGATGGAGAGAAGGGAGGGTGGAAGACAGATGGAGTGAGAGAAACAGGAGGAAGGGAAATGACTTCAGTAGCAGCGAAAACTGAGTTAACATCACAGGAAAAAAAAAAGAGCTGCTACGCCGCCAACTTGTAAAACAAGACAGAAAGAATAATAGAAATTGAAGGAGAGGCTGAGGAGAGGACAGGAAGAAGAAGTGTGATAAGATTACAACAGGTTTTAGGGATAAGGAACATGTGGTCAGCAGCTTGACTTTTGACATTTGGCGACGTAGGCACAAAAGAATTAAAAAAAAAAAAGCAGAAGAAAGGGGAGGGAAGTAATCTATACAGCAAAAGAAAAAAGTGTACATATGTTAACATGTTTGTTTTTTTTTGCTTGTTTGTTTCAGTGGCAGATGAGAGCAACGTCGGATCCCTGGCTGGAACCACTGCAGGTGAGACAACTTAGAACTGCACTGTGTCGGACAGAAAGACTGAAACACGCACGTATATACACATTTCCTTTAAGTCACTTCTTGGAGTCTGGTTCTAAGATGAAATGTGACGCTGTGTGAAGACCCGGTGGTGAAGGACAGCAGGGCTCACTTACTATCCTTACAGATAGCCCGGCTGGATCGATTCTATTGTGAGCGAAAATTGCTGCCTAATTCTTACAAAAAACAAAGACGGCAAGAAACTGAGCAAAGGATGTAAAGAGACCTTTCTCCAAAATTAATGTGTATATGTACAAATATATTTTAAACTTGGGTAAACCCTCAACAAATAGTTGTTTGACTTTTTCACATTGCCAGGGGACAGGTTTTCCTTTCTGTTTTTTTTTCTTCTTTTGTGTCATGTTCCTTAACACGTGCCAGAAAAGCAGATTGTACACCTCATCAGGCCACGTCCAGTAAAAACATTCTTACTTAGACACGTAGTTTTTTCCTGATGACTGAAGTTGCTAAGGAGTGAGATGTCTGGCTTCATATCATCGTGCCTGAAATTGACATTTTCACCTGGGTGTTGTGTTTAAATCACAGCCGATCAGAGCTGGAGCTGATAAATACTTGTGACTATTGTGGAGTCAATTGGCCTGGGAGTTAATTACAATTACACATTGATGACAAGCGGGTGACAGTGGGTTTTTTGTTGCTTGTGAAGGGTGAAAAAGGTCAAAGCCCCAGATTAAAACTATATATTTACAAAAGTGAGAAAGAGAAGCAAAGAAAATGGTTGTAATTCGATAAAAAAAGAGGTAAATGAGGAATATGAAAGAAGGATTGTTCACTTCAGACTCAATCTGAGCAAACCTGAAGATTACAGGAGATGATGTCCGTCTGTGTGTCTGTTTTGTTGGAATTGAAAGAAACTGAGTTGCTAATCAGAATGAATAGCCTTGTTTGACTGCACTCACCGACCAAGGATTGGTCACTAGAATAGAATTATAAAATACATTAACAAGATATGGATGATATATTTCACATTAATTTTGTTCTGTGAGTGATCAAAACAGCCTCAGCTAACCTCCATCTCCACCCGACCTGATCTTCACTCTGGGTTTGAAGTCACTACGTACCATGTTCCCCTCTGTTATCTTCCCTCTCTCCAGTTGCATTTACTTGCCACTTCAACTATACTCTCGCATCCTCTTGTGTCTCCTACACACTAGGCCACTGTCTACCTTCACCTGGAAACACCTCCTTGATTTGTTTCGAAGTGCAGATGAAAAAAGAAAAAAAAAAAATGGCAGAAGGGCTCGAGAGAGAGAAGTGAAGGGGGGGCAAGACTATGGCCACTTCTTAAAGACACATATGTGAGCTCGTTCGGGTACGGGAGAGAAAAGAGACGGGATGTGAGAGGACACACCGATGCGTCAGAACACCTGAACACACGGCTTTTTAAAATTTCGATGTCAAACTTTTCTTTTTCACTTTGCCTTGAAGTCTCCCCCATTTCATTTGCAGCTACTCGACTGTAAGAGCACTCTACCTCATACCACTATATGTGCGTCTCTCTTGCTGTCTGCCACTTTATTGTTGTCAATCAGCCCTTTTTTTCCACATCTCGCAGTGCCTCGGTTTTATACATGCTGGTATGGACTTTTATGTACTGGGTTCATACCCGCTCTATAGTGGAGCGTGCAAGGCGATATAAGGAGCATTAAAGACATGATATGGAAAGAATGCACGGCAGAGTTTTAACATTTATTTTATGAGAGTGAAGCTCTTATATATAAAAAAATGACTTTCCTCTTCATCAGTCAGCTGAAAGATGGAGGAAAACGTATTTGTCTGTTTTTAGTTTTCAGTTTCTCCACTTGAAATCGAAGCTTAAGTCCACCTGTAGTCTGGGAGGCTTGCTGTATGAGCCAGAACGAGGGACGCTGTGTTAAATGTGTTCTGGACAAGATATACTGTTGTAAAAAGAGAGGCAGAGGAACATCTTGTACAGGAAAAGAGGATTACTTCACAGGTATTTAAATGGTAAACATGGAGAGGTAAGGCTTTGTTGCAAGAAAAGAAACACAGAACCGAGACACTACACAACCCTGGTGTCACACTGTGTTTGCATATTGCCTGTAGGTTTGCAAAACAAAGCTTTTCAGTCTTAGAAACCCGATCTGATGTTTTTTGCCAGCTTTTTATAAGCCATGGTTGTGTTTGTGTCAACTTATTTTATGCACACTTTGAATTATCACATTAGGAGAGGTTGATGGCCCGAGGGCAAAATTCCTAAAATCCTCAATTTCACTTGCAGTGGTTTCTGCCTTCGTTTGAACACGCGACCTGCCGGGCACGTACGCTTCTTTCACCTTTAGGCCTCCACTGCCCCAGATGAATATGGGGCCAATTTGGTTCATGACTGTATTTTCTTCAATTTGCAGTATTTTCTTACTTATCTATCTAAAAAAAATGCTGCAGAACAAAAATAGTTTACTCTGTCTTATAAGTCTGTTTTTATTGACAGAAATCTCGGACAGGGACAAACAGCAGGGCAATTACAACAAGTTCAGCCCACTTTACTGTTGCCGTCTCTGTTCCAGCTGAACCTAAATGTACCTGAATTGATATGTTTCCAAATAAAACCTGATTAAATCTCAAAATCTGACCTCAGTCTCAAACCGTTCTAGTTTTAGCTCTGTTCCTTCCAGTAATATGCCTGTTGAATGTGTAAAAACCTTTAAGGGCCTCTGTCTTGTAAGATTTCCAGACATGTTTTTTTACTCAAGCCTATTTACACGTTCCCTTTACCTGTTGCTTGTCGACGTGTCTCCTGTTTTATAATGCCACACAGCCCAGAGAGCCGTTAAAGAGAGTGTTTGTCTGGCAAGCGTGGCAGTTTTTTCCAACCCACTTTCCTTCGCTCTAATGTAGTTTTTATAACCGAAATGCTTCCAACAACCCTTTGCTGAGACGTCAGACAGCTGCATAGACTTGAGAAAGGGAGGGAAGGGGGGGGGGGGGGTAGGGTCCTGCGAAGTGAGGAGTTTAAAGACAATGACTTCTGGGAATGCTGTTTTTCACTTCCAGCAATGGTCTTTCCCTCCACACCCCGAGAAACCACTGGGCACCACACACACGCAACTATTACCGTTATGGTAATGTTATGGTAATGGAAAGTCTCCATCATCCTGTGGAAAATGTGAACCTTGGAAGATTCATATTATATTATAATTTTGCAGAATCTGAGATGCAAAGTGATGGAAATGGGAGACCGTATTATGAAGTGTGTGTGTGTGTGTGTGTGTGTGTGTGTGTGTGTGTGTGTGTGTGTGTGTGTGTGTGTGTGTGTGTGTGTGTGTGTGTGTGTGCATGTGTGTGCATGTGTGGAAACCTTCTCAAAAGTGAATGGATGTGTGTGACTCAATGTGCGTCCCGTCCCGTGTGGAGGCTTCAGTTCGGCAGATTTATTAAACTTCCTTCAGTAAACCGTAGAAAATACTTGTCATTAACAAACACCCTGCAGGGTCAAAAAGTCCTCAATTCAGCATTCTGCTGTTACAAATATTAACACAGAATAATATAAACTGACTTCTTGAATGTGTGTGTGTGTGTGTGTGTGTGTGTGTATGTGTGTGTCTTTGTGGTGAGACAGGCCTGCAGTCTTTGCAGTGGCACAGACACAGGAGCTCAATCATTCCAATAATAAATCAAATCAGCTGTGGAAGAGGAAAAGCATGAAAGTACAGTAACTCAGACAGACGGGATGCTTCAAAATAAATCATAATTAGATTCATTCATGTCACGCTCATGATGCAGAGAGACTACAGCCATACAGGCGTGATCAGTGTCAGGGTGGAAAAACTGAATGTATAAGTCCATATTTAGACTGATTCTCTCCTGAAGCCACTTTAAATAGGACAGAAGAGTGAAACTCGCTGCTGACGAGACATAAAGCAAACGATTGCAGCTGTGTTTCTCTCACCAAGTTTTCCTTTGGTGACGGGGACAGCCCGGAGCTGTGTGTGTGTGTGCGCACGTGTGTGTGTGCGTGCACGTGTGTGTGTGTGTGCGCGCACGTGTGTGTGTGTGTGTGTTGGTGTCTGTGTGCGTGTGTGCATGCGTGTCCCAGAAGCAGTGCATTAGAGGTGTTTCCTTGTGAAAATAAATGGTGAGCAACAAATATCCACCGGAATGATGAAAATCTTGTCGATAAAAGAAATAAAATGAGTGTGTCTGCATGTGTGTGCGCATGTGTACAAACGTCTGCAGTCACACACGTCTTAGAAATGGTTCTTAAACATATGAAAGACTAAGATTGTTTGGTCAACAAGTCCAAGCTGAAGTCCTGATTAAAATTGAGTTGAGTTTATTTTTTTTGACATGGACATCACAGTAACATTGTTGCTGCAACATGCAGCCAGATGCAGTGCACTCGTAAGCAACGTAAGAATACAAATACAATATAGTAATAAGTCATAAAGTAGAATTCTGTTTTTTTAAACTTAGTTAGATGTGACAACATTCTGACTCCAGACGCTGTTTTCCCTCGCTGCCTCTCCCTCTCACTCCTTTTTCTCATATTTTCACATCTGAAGCAGTAAATTAGGAGTTTATTTCGAACCAAACTAGAGTTTGTGTTTGTTTGAACAGTGGAAAAACAAACCAAAACAGTTTTAGCAAGTTTCATTTTATTTCTGTCAAGTTTCAATGAAGTGTGTTCAGTGATGATAGAATTAATGTTTGTGTGAATGGAGTCTGGTGGGTTTGGCAAGAACGATATTGGCTGTTTGTGGTCAAACAAAAAGTATCTTATGCTTTAACAGAAAGGTCGACCTCTGTGGGGATTCTTTGTCAGACACTTAATGTAACAATCTAAGCCTGTACGTGGCAACAACAAGAAGCAAAGTGGACATATTTTGATCATCGTGGTCAAGGATCACGTTAGAACAACTGCAACCTGTCAGCTGAAACCAGTTCCAAAACATCTGGTACTGATGAGTCACTTAAACACCAAAATATGTAAACGTCCAGGTTTAACAATTACCTGAATTCCCCTTTAAAGAAGCAACAACTGGTAGCACTGTATCATTTTGGTAATTCATTCTCATTTGACTAGACTAGAACACAGACTCTCTACTCAAACACACCACCCCACCACTAGTTTTTCAAGTAGTAGACTCAAATTTTGGAAATACTCACCACCATGCTTGTCTGCCTTCGTTGTAGTTTCCTGATGTGACATATTACCTTATTTTGGTCCCTCCATCCGTCGCCGGCTTTCGGTCACCCTCTCCCCACTCTCTCCCGCACGCTCTCTTCCTTGCCAACGCCATTCAGGCTTAGAGGCTGACAAACAGACAGAGGAGCTTAGACCGAACAACATCCCTTCGAAAATGTGTGTGCGTCTGTGTCAGGGGACCAGTGTGATGCTGAGGGAGACTGGTGCGGTCCATTGTCTGAATCTCTCCCTGGTGGAACTTTGACTTTGACTACGACAGTCACACACTGACAAGCTTCTGCCAAAACTGCGTCTTTAGAGAGCCGCTTCTCCCCATATCCCTCGCCGTGATTGTCTCTTCATTTCTCTCTCTTTCTCATTCTCCTTCGCTCTCTTTTTCCCATTGTTGCCCGGTCTCTCTGGCTATTTCAGACTTTGCTGTGGACTTAACCTGAAAGCCACCTTGTTAGACTGATGTGGATTGATGGATTAATTTGTCACAGGCAGAGTAGAACATCCGCGGTGTGTCTGGGCCGCTGTGTGCGAATGCTTCTCAGACGCGGAATTCAAACAGCTGAACTAAGCAATCGCTGCTCCTCCAGTCGTTTTTACCATTATCCTTCACTTTGTGTGTTCGCTTGTGCGTGTTTTTTTTTTTTCTTTTTTGCTTCTGTCTGATGCGGTTAGCACACACTGATGTTTCATTGTATTCTCTGTGTACTCTCTGTGCCTCTCTGTATATTGAATGCCCTCTGACCCCTCTCCATCTCCCGTGGTAAGCCAATATAGGTGAGCAGTAATCAGGAGATGGTCAGCGCTGTCGTTTCCCGCTGGTGCAGCCATTCGTCTCTATCAGGCTCTGCACGCTGATCACTGACATTGGCTGTACTGTATATTGTATGATGCTTGAGGCAGAGAGGGAAGCCATTTGTTTCTGTCCTGGACTAATCAGTTACATTCCCTGTGATGGATTCATGTTGAAGGAGTTTTGTGTGTGCTTGAGAACAATAGATGTAATCTCTTTCAACTCTCGTCTCTACCTGGAACTACATTTATGTCAGCTAAATTCCTGTCATTGTCCACAGGATAATGCAGAAAATACATTGTTACATTTTTCCAGCGACAGATATTTTTTTTAATGTTTAAATGTTGTCAAAAGTTCAAGGTGATCGGCTGACTTTGAAAAGTAGTTGTTGGGAAAATAAAACAGCCAACACAACCAGTAAATAGTGACATGAGGCTGATGATGTGGATGATGTCACATGTTTTTACGGTTTATGATGCCACTCCAAGTGTTATGGAGCCCAGCGGGATAACAAAACCTCATTTCATCTGCTGGGAGATTGAACCACATTATAAAACACACATATAACATGTTAGGAAATGTTGCTTCCAGGAAAGAGCTTCCCTCAACAGCTTAGAGAACACACAACAGGGCACAAACCGCACTTCTTATGAGTGCTCAGGCGCATAAGAGAGTTTTTTCACAGTCCACTGCTGCGGCACCTCTATTCACCCTTTGTCTGAAATGCTCTGGTGTAGCTCCTGTGCCTTTAAGGCCCCGCCTCCTGAAAAGTCTGCTCTGATAGGTCAGCGCTCACGTGCCTGAGCAGGCACAACCTGCCGTGTTTTTGCAACCATGGCCTTGCTAAGGGCAGTAGCTGAGGGTGGTAACTACATAGTGACATCGCAAACTTACACAATTCATGATGACTTGTTTTTAAGGCAGTGTTTCTGAATACCGGCTGTGGATTGAGGTTTTTGAAAATATTGCAGTATTTATGGAGTACCTGCTTCATGATGAAAAAGGACAGGGAAGTCTCACTTTCTACAATATGGGACCTTTAATTTAGTCACAAAAAAATACAGAGCTCTTACACTTGAATGCACTGTCATCTGTCATTGTGGCTTCTGTCATCTGTCAATGAGCTGTCGTCTGTCTGGGCTCTTTCAGTGGCTCAGTCGATATGACGTATCATATTCACTGCAGAGGATTGTTGGTCAAAACAGCTAAAAAAAAGCATGCATGCTGCAAAATGCGATCAGATGCAGTTGGACATCCTGGTGTCTTTGGCAGGCTACATTTGTATTTGGACAGATACAGATTGTAGTTTGGCTGTTGGAAAGCAGCTACTCTCTGATTGGATAAAATGAGCAGTTTCATAATGCTTTTCCTTAAATCACTCCATGTTCTATATAATCAACTATTTCAGCTGTGATGTAACATTTTTTCCTTCAACTCTGTGTTTGAACACGAGGGAACTTCCACTGGCAGTACAGCGAGAAAAGTCCAATTCCCTTTTTACTGAAAAAAATAGGGCCCGGGTGTGTATAATACAGAGACAGAAAGCAGAAATTGAGTTGTCTCTCCTTATGAGAGCTTCTAAAGTGTGATGTGGTGTCCTAGAAGTTGGTGCTGCTGCTGAGTCCTGCTGGCTTTGTTGCTGCATCGTGCTGCTAAGCCGCTCCTTGGTGTAATTTTGACTTTGAAAGTAGCCCATTGCTGTCCTGCCAACAAAATAGCCTTGGGATAGCTTGGCGTTCTCTCTCTTTGTTTTTTGTTTTTCTTTTTTTTTTTCATTTCTTGCTTTCTTCTCTCCTACACTCTCTCTCTCTCTCTCTCTCTCTCTCTCTCGTTGTCACTCCCATCCTCTCTCTTTCATTCCCAGACTCGGTGTCTTTGTTTCTCTTTCTATAGCATCCTCTCACAGTGTCTGTTTTTCTCTGCCAACCCCCCACTCTTGCATCCTCTCCCTCAAACCACTTTGCTACTCTTGTCTTGCTTGTCATCCCTCTCTCTCTCTCTCTCTCTCTCTCTCTCTCTCTCTCTCTCTCTCTCTCTCTCTCTCTCTCTTGCTCACTCTCTCTCTTTAAAAGCAGCTTAACTCTATCATCTTACAGTTGGACAGCAGTAATTACATTTATGACACAAATCCTGCTACTCACAGCAAAATACTTTGTGTGTGTGAGAGACCGTGTGTGTGTGTGGATGCATCCTTATCACCAAGTGTGTGTGTGTGTGTGTGTGTGTGTGTGTGTATATATACATACTGTGTATATATATATATATATATATATATATATATGTATATATAGATATATAGATAAATATAGATATATATGCATTTTTGTGCATATGTGTGTGCTGTTCATTCCCTGAGAACCCCAGTCCAACATCACTAAGCTATTTATAATACTGTTTATTTCATTCTACGACCCAGCCCTCTGCAAACAGACAAGTTTGGACTCAGAGGTCACCGTCTGTGTACAAACTGTGTGTGTGTGTTCTGTGTTTAACTTCTTAAACTATCAGCATCCACCCTCAAACTTTGCAGTAGAGAATGACCCTCGACCCTGCTGTCTTCACACTGAATTTAAATGAGGAACATCACAAGCATATTTCATATGTGCAATTTAGTAATCTATAGAAGGGCAAGCGTGACTAAATGACTGGCGTGACTGAAACGCGCAAATCTAGACGTGTCTTTTGAGCCCAAGTGTGCTGGATTATGAATTTCATTGTAACTGAAGAAAAAAAAATGTCAGACGTCGGTTTTAACTTTGAGGCCGTTTGTGTTATGAGAATGTTGCTGGCAACTGCAAACATGTTGGCTTTCAGGACTCTGATTAGAGAGTGAATAAAAGGAATAATACATCAAATATCCTGGACAATTCATGTTGAGTTTACTCATGCCTTTGGTGGCCTTGGTTCAAATGTTACTGGCAGCTCTAATCCGCGGTCCTTAGAGTTTTCATGCTGTGGATTATCTAGTGAAATGAGCACATGCAACCTTTTTTTCTTTTTTTCTTTTAGAATACACAGCACTCTCAGCCCTAGAACAGATGTGTTTTGGCATATGATACGTCTCTTTTAAGAATAGTGTTCCATATTTCTTTTTAAGATCGGACACTCTGATGTGCTTTTTGGCCAAGGATCTGAGAAAGTTTTTGCTGTAGTTTGCTTTAGGCTGGTGGCCAAAGGTACACAGGGTTCTGGAAATAAAGTTTATCAAACAGATCCAGATGCTTCATATTCATCAGATGTATTACATGTTATAATTAAAGCACTTAATATCCTATTAGACTATTCTGGTTTAGATTTTTGATCAAGATGGCTTCAACAGAAGAGTGTGTCGCTACAAAGAAGAAAGCAGACCCTGAATTTCAGTAATATGCAGTGTTTCCCACAGAATGGCTCAGTACTTGTAGCTGGGGAACGTCTTACGTAGGCCTACATTTTACAGAAGAGGTTGCATTACAATCAGTGTGTTTACATGAGGGAGGTAATACCAGAGAGCGTCTGTCTCCCTGCAGAGCATGTGTGATTGACAGTCGACAGGAGTAGGATAGCGCGTACAGATGGTTACTAGTTTATCGATCGTCATTGGTGTCATTCTCTCAGACAGATATTAAATATGTATGCATAGAATCTAAATGTATAAATGCTAAAACAGGTCGCCGGATATACGTGGGCAGACTGCCCAAAGTAAAATACATGTGTGGGAAACACTGATATGGACAACAGTGATGCAGCCATACTAAAATATTGTTATGCTTCCAAGGTGTTATGACATAGAGAGTCGTTAGGGTCACAGATTTCGAAAACTGGAGGCTTTACAATACAGTAGCTTGAATTTGATTACACTGCCTCAACTTTTGACATGCAGTGGGCGGAAAGTTTTGTTTTCAGGAACAAAAGTTTTTACTTCACTTATGGCTCTTTGTTCTTATTTAATATTTTTGCCCAAAGAGAGTTTCCGTTGTTTTACAGGACTAAAGGTCGTGAAACACTCATGGAAACGTTGTCGTGTTATTCAATCGTCTTCTGAATCTCTGGCGGAATTGCAAAGTTTGGAAAGTACTTCCTGCTTTTGTTTGTAATTAATCCAGATATGATTCACACATGTGTGGTGGGTGGGTGGGATAAGGAAACTTTGCATTCTCTGTGTCTTTTCATCCTGCTCAAAAAAAGCACACAACATTTGTATAATGTTTACTACCTCAGTATGCATCCGAATGTCATGTGGACTGTGTTTATGGATGTGAGTTGTCGTGCTTTATGGCCCTTGTCCGTCTCGTCTCCGAGCGGCCGCCTTACATTATGCATGTGCATACATTCGGCGTGTGTTATTACTCTTTGTGTGTTTGGCTAATGGTTGTTTAAATAGATGTGGAAGTCACATCAGCCCTCTCATCTCCCGCTTTTAGAAAAAAATAAACACACAAACAAACACACACACACACACACACACACACACACACACACACACACACACACACACAAAGAGCAGTGGTGTGTATAGGGAATCATTAGCTAAAGTGATGCAGGTTTAGCTATCATGAATCACAGTGGCATCATATCGACAAGCCAGAGCCAGCAAGGAATCCAAAATGTGTGTGCGTGTGTGTATGTGTGTGTAAGGATTACCAGTATTTTGAGCTGGCAGCGAGCCCAGCCTTTCTCCCTCCTTCCCCATTTTTCTCTGTCTTCCTCTCTGCCACCGTGGTATTCCCCAGAGGAAACTCAATTTGCTCTCTCCTCGTCTCTTTTCCCTCCACATCTCGCCCACCGTCAGTGTCTCCCTGTTTTGCGTGGCAGTCAGCTCACATCACCTCCTCTCCCTCTTTTGTTTTACAAGCAGCAAATTCTCACAGGTTGTGGGAAAATCACAGTGGGATTAAGGCTGAACATGGTCCAACTTCAGGGTTTTCGGCAGCAGGGTAGTAACAATTGCTGGATTGTGCGCTTAAAGGGAGAACACGCAGAGTTGGCGTCTCTCGCTTTTTGTTTTCATCTTCGCAACATGTCCTCTCATCCATCGCTCTGCTCTTCATCATCCTTTCTGCTGGATCCCTCCCTCCCTCAGTAATATCTCTCACAGTATACTTGTGGTGATGGATGAAGAACCGGTAACAGTGAAGCAGACCTCACATCCATCACAAACTCAACAACAGCATGGTTAACTGCATTACTGTTTCTTTTTTCTGGCTCTGCTCTCCAGAGTTCAGCCGTGTCGCAGTCCTTCTGGCCCCGAGCCAGCGCCTCTACAGGCTTTTTAAACCAACTGGAACGTGGCACACCCATTAGATGGCCTATACTATATACATGAGGGTGTTTGTTTTTTTGATTGTAGCAGTTATTTCCATGGCAGTTCTATATGAATTGTAATGAAACTATTATCCAAAAGAAAAATGTCTCAACTGAGGAACCAAAACCAAACCAAGTCCCCTATTGTCCATCTAAACTAAGCAGACTCACTATAACGCTTCTTTTACCATTAATCTGTCTTTTTCTGTTCTCTCTGTCCCCTCAGCTCCATCACCTCCTGTAGAACTCGGACCGACTCTCGGCTTGAAGAAGTCCAGTTCCTTGGAGAGTCTCCAGACGGCCATGTCGGAGGTGAATAGGAAAAACGAATTCCTTCCATTCCACCGACCT
Organism: Diplodus puntazzo; assembly: GCA_963678695.2. Classification (NCBI taxonomy): domain Eukaryota; kingdom Metazoa; phylum Chordata; class Actinopteri; order Spariformes; family Sparidae; genus Diplodus; species Diplodus puntazzo. Next base: position 26,452,784 of record OZ023164.1, read on the forward strand.
CGCCAGAATATGGTCAGGGGGAGAGGCTGCAACGAGAGCTTCAGAGCAGCTATTGATAAATCCTACGACGGGCCAGCTGAAGATGACGATGGTAAGGGAAAATACTTTGTGTGTGTGAGAGACCGTGCGTGTGTGTGTGTGTGCTTGTGTGTGCGCTTGTGTGTGGATGCATCCTCATCACCCAGTGTGTGTGTGCGCTTGTGTGTGTGTGAGTGAGTAGTGAGTAAGAAAGACCTTTGTGTCTTTTTGTGTGTTGTTCTTTTTTTCCTTGTATGTATGTGTTGTTAATGAGTCTGTAAATGTTATCTACATTGAAGAAACAGGGTGAGAGCAAGGACATTGTAATCAAAATAATTATTATTAATTATTTGTTTGTGTAATTTTTCAGGCAAAAATGTCAAACATTTGCTGGTTCCACCCTCTTAAATGTTAGAATTTGCTACTTTTTGTTGTCATTTATGACAGTAAACAAAGAGTCTTTGGGTTTTTGACTGCTGACTGGACAAAAGAAGCAAATCAAAGACATCACTTTGGGCTCTTGGAAATTGTGATAAGCATTTTTCATGATTTTTTCCACGACATTATAGACTAATCAATCATTGCGATTCTAATCCTCAGGAAGAAAAACACTTTAAGATATGTTTTGAGTTGCAGGCTATTCCTCCCCAATAAAACAACTCTTTGATTTTGAAACACCACCAGTGAACTCATCGCATTCAGGTCTCTAGATGTCAAGTCTGATTAGTTTATCAGACGCTTGCCTGCAGAGCAATACAAGGACATTACCAGAAGACCACCATACCTCAAAGTGTCAGCACATAGGAAGCAAAGCGGCAGCATCGTCTCGCAGTATTCTGATCCGGACTTCAGCTTTAAATATTTATCCAGGAGCTGAATGGTAGCTGCTTGGTTTGTTTCACCGGAAGGTGCTTTTCAATTCCCAGCTGTGTTATTAGCAGCACACTCTTATCAGTCACCACCAGAGTAATGAGTCGGGCTGTTACAGATCACCACGCTCACACAGGATAGAACTAATAGGGCATGTCAACAGCACACACACGCAGTGGCCACATCTGTCACTATCTTTCTAGATGTTCAACACTTTGAGAGCTGCTGTTAATTGACAGAGAACAGTTCTCTGAAGTTCTCCTTCCTTTTTTCTTTCTTTCTTTCTTTCTTTCTTTCTTTCTTTCTTTCTTTCTTTCTTTCTTTGTTTCTTTCATTCTTTCTTTGTTTAAATCTCTTTGTGGTCTTTACTGTCAAATGTAAATGCTTATCAGTTTATCTGGTTGGTTTAGAGAGGTGGATTACAATGCTAACATTCTGACATTATAGTGAATATTTAGTCAGAGTTCATGTGCAGCTGGAGGACTGTGAGTTGAATCCAGCTAATGCCTCACAGTTTCCAGTGAATGTAGTTGTCAGGAGGACTATTCAACTGAGGCTTTGAGTCATTGACTTTGATGTTTCTTGTCAGCTGGGATGGATTATAGTGCTGAATATGTGTTTCTGTCATTCTCTATCTTTTTCTCTGTATAATTATTATGTGTCCTTCATACGGCATCCCTGCAAATGGTAGGAATCCGAAGTGAACAAAACAAATCCATATTATGACGGTGTGAAATGAGTATAAATGTAACAGTGTCACTGTCAGATACATTTGCTCTGAGTTTTCACTACACTACTTCATTAGGAGAAAAATGTTACTACAGCCCAAATCCAATTTTAACTCAACCAACCTTCACCAAATTTTCCAAGTGGGTCAGAAGAAATCAGTGGTCTGCTCGCATTCTGTAAAACAGATGTGAGATTTTCCTGACTTTGCACTTTGCTTAAAAGAAAAAATAAAAGTTTTTGTAAATGAGGTTTTGTGTTGAAACTTAGGAACTCTTTAAATATATAAGTATACACAGAGTTGATGACTATAAACTGATTCAAGACTAAAAAAGGTCTTTAAAAGATATCTGCTGTGGTCATTTTCCTTTTCCTTTTCAGACTAACTTCAGACTAAAGGACCCTGCATAAGCATGAAATGGTGCATCTGCAGACACACACACACACACACACACACACACACACACACACACACACACATATACACGTGCGCACACACACACACACACACACACACACACACACACACACACAATTATATTTCCATTCTGTTACAAGACAGTCTTTGTAATTAAGGCTGAAGTGAATATCCACTGAGTAAAATCTCAATTGAAGTAACTAATTATGTTTGGTTATCTTATAAAATCTGACAAGTATTCTGTGTGTGTGTGTGTGTGTGTGTGTGTGTGTGTGTGTGTGTGTGTGTGTGTGTGTGTGTGTGTGTGTCTCAGAGAGAGAGAGAGATCATTGTAATTCAAGCCCAGGCCTCGAGTCCGTCGAAGAAGTAATGAGGCATCGCGGTTTGAACATTTTTGCTTTCTTATTTCTAAGAGTTAATTAATTCACTGTAAGGTTAATAAATCTGCCGTGGACATGTCGAGTAGGGACAGTTTAACATGTGCCTGTGTGTATGTAGGCTGCTCATCTGTGAATATGTACATTGTTGTGCAATTGTTTTTGTTGGGATGTGTGTGTTTGTGTCACAACCTGATATGTTATGCTGTGGGATTTCGCTAATGTTACTTGATATTTCTGCTATAATGAGTCACTTTGGCAGAGAATAACCTCCACGGTTATATGCCCGCGGACCTCACATTTTCCAGGACTGTCTTCTTCTTCATGTTAACTCGACGTTTGTTGCCTCAAACCATTATGGAGTGATTTGCTTGAGACAAAAGTGTTAGCCAAACGCAAGAATGAAAGTGACTCTTGCAAATGTTTTAGAGTTTGTAGATATTAGGCGTCGATCAAGCCTGTGGTTTGCTTGGTCGTGGTTAGCACATGGTAAATCCTAATGCCACCATCATTACTCATTGTTGTCATTTAATCATATTTGATGAACACTATTGCATGAACTGTTTTTTGAGAGTAACTCATTTTAATCTGTGCTAAATCTTATTTTATTAATTTAAATCTCATCAAGGTTTATTACTTCAGCTTACTGTCATGACTTCTATTTGCTGTTGTTAAAGCATTGACTTTAGTTGATCTAAATCTAGCTAAATGATGAAAGCAGAAGCAGCCCAGTGCAATTGTTTTCTTTTACACTGTCCTACTTCCCTCACACTCCCTCCATTTCCCACCTTTCTCCTTTTCATCTTCTGTTCCCTGCAGATGACGGCTCGGAGCTCAGTTCAGGAAGGGACACCCCTGCAAGTAATTCATCGCGCCAGGGAGCGGGGGATCGCAGTGAGGAGAAAGGCAAAAAAGACAAGAAAAAGAAAGCCAAAACAAAGAAAAAGGAAAAGAACAAGGGGAAGGTGAAAGAGAAAGAGAAGGAGAAGGAGAAAAAGAAAACAGAGGAGCCTGAGGAGATGGAGAAGAAGAGCAAGAAAATAGGCTTTGGCCTGCTGAGGTAAGAAACTGTGTGTGTGGAAGAGAGAGAAAGAGGAAAGGAAGTTGAGATGATTGTTTTTTTAAATAGTGGGTCTTAAGCATCAGGCTTGCCGCAATAGAAATTGTTCCCGTTGTTCCTCGGACAAACATCGATTTCCTTACCTGCTTGCTACCCCAAGGCATCTATTCTGTGCAGCAGCGCGGCCAGCGGCAGAGTAACAGGAGGTAACACAGAGTAACAGGAATCACATTTCACAGTTGACAAGACGATGGCAGAGGATTTGTCGTCACAGCCAAAGTGCAAAAGAAGGGAAAAGAAGTTACCTCACTGAGAAGTTAGTGGGCAGCCTGTCGCACTTGGGAAACCCTAGTGTAATGCTAAATCGACAGTCAAGTCCTTTCTGGTCGTTTGCATTCTGGATACCATATCCAGGTGTACGCATATGTCAGCACTTGTCTTAATCTATGTATAATCCAGCCTGTTTTAACATTCAGACTTGTTAGATGACCTGTTTACATGAGGTCAGAGTCTGTTTTCACTGCAGTAACCAGTGAGTATGTGACAGAAATCCTGTCTTTATTTAATGTGCAAAAACTCAGATTGATATTCCGTCATCCGCAAATGTGTATTTATCTTTACTTGTCAACGGTAGTACATGAGCACATTCTCTGCACACATCATGCTTTCATACTATATCAGACAAAAATCCCTTAATATGCTTAATAATGTGAACACTGGGGTCTTTTTTTTCCCCTCCTCATGAAACACTATCACATGCTCGCAGGCACACAAAGACCACTCTAAGAGCGGTGCCCCAATTTCCTTAAGAGGTATAGAAAATTATCTGCTGGAACTATTTCATGTGATTAACTTCAACACTATTCCAGTTTGAATGGGGCGTAGGTAGGAAGGCGGCATGAAGGGGGGAAGTGTTTTCAGTGAACAATTTGTACTTTCTACCATCCACGCTAATATCGTGTTTTTCACCATGGTTGTTTCTGAAAACAGGATTTCACATGACCATTACAAAGATACAGATCTGAAGTAAAACACTTGCACTGCAATCTCAGCCACAATAAGCAGATACAGCCTTTCAAAATACACTTAGAATAGGAGTCTGTGTAAACCAAAACACAGAAAAACACTTCCAGATTCAAAGTCAGATTTTATCACAGTGATTAAATCTGCTATTTAAAGTGAAATATTAGGCAATTAGACTAATACGTACCAATTTGACTTGACTGAACAGGTTCAACGCTCTTTCTTTGAAAGTCTCCACCTTTTTCTTCACCTCCTCGCCACCTTGTTTTCCTCATTTTCACTTTAGTGTGCTTTCACTTTCTCACACAGTAAGTATAGTATTTGGTCGGTAGCAATAGGCCTTTTTATAGTGAGCAGACATATTCCTTGATGTTAAGATCTTGTTTTTGTCATGCAGTTGAATGTCTAAAAGTCTCTTTGTACCTGGATGGCAGTGTGGTTAGAAATAGGTAGAAACGGCTTTATAATGCTGTTCTTCAAGCTTCAAATGAAGGAGAGACCTTGTAACAAAGAAGCCTCGGTTGCTCAAGCTTGATAAAGGGCCAGTTAACCCTGAACCTTGGGCACAATATTTTTTTCATTGAAATCTGTTTTCTTCCAGTGATTAAAAAAAAGTGAAAACCATTAATAGCAAGGTTGCTGGACTATTCCTGGTTTCTTTAAAAAGACATGGCTGTTGAGCTTTTCCAGACAAATATTCTATACACCTGCATTTTGTCTCATTAAATAAACCAATACAAAAGAGAAACTCTCCTTTGACAGTTAGACACAATCGTAGTTTCACATTGATCTTGTGTAGATTCTGAATCAGTCTTCTTGGTGGTCTTCTTCTCATTTTGTATTTAATGCTGTTCTCATGTACTGTGTATAACCAGTGGATCATTGTTTGCACAATGTGATACATTCCTATGAATTCACAGATGACACACCTGCAGATCTCCTTCACTCCGTCTCAGCCTCCATCTTTCCCACAAACATCTGTTGCTCCTTTTCCGTTACAGCTCCAAGGCAATTCATGGCACACCTAAAGATAACTTTCCCTTCACCTCCTTCACCCCCCACTCTTTCTTACCAACTTAGCAATGTTCTAAGTGCTTCAGGGTTCAGGGAAGGTTGCACCCAATCCCTTCTTCCTGTGTTATCCATCTCTCCTCATCTCATACGCCTATCTAGCGCTCCGTTTGATTATGGTCTGGACAGCCTACGCAGCACACCCGAGAATATCTCCAACCGCTTTTCCCCTACGCACCTATCCCTCCAACCATCCTTTCAACTAACCACCAATTTCCTCTTGCCTTGAGTGCCTTAAGAAACCATATAATACGACCAAGGACGTATTAGACCTTTTCTTCACACCCTAACTCTCATCACTATAAGAGGGCCTTGATTAGAGCCCAGTGATAATTTCACCCTTTCTCTCCTTCCGCTCTTTTCTTTGCCATATTTCTGTAACCTCTCTCCCTCTCTCTCTCGCCCGTAATCTTCGGATCATTCCAATTTTGCCTCTCAGTCTGCTCCCTCCAGCTCCAGCTCCCTATCTGCATTTGATTGCATGTAATGGTGGTAGACTGAGAAGGCAAATTGGTGCTATTCAGTACAGTTCAATCTGGGCCGAGCTGCTGATTTGTCACATTCATCTAAGGCCAGCTTTGATTGGCCTAATGGTCTGGAGGAGAGGTAGTGTGAGATACTCAACCCTCACTCCACGATCTGTGGTTTTACAGTAGGAAATATGAATGTTCATCATTGGTTGGTTTTCACATTTGTCCCACAAAATCACCTGACAATGTACTGCTTCATGTTTCGGTCCATGTCCATTTGTGTTGTTGCTAAAATGTTCCAATACTGCACAATCAACATAACGTTGTGTCACATCTGGTTAGAGGATTGACAGGTTTTTGTTTTTTATTTGAATTGCAAAGACATATAAATAGTAAATGGACTGTACTTACATAGTACCTTTCTAGTCTACTCAAAGTGCTTTACAACAGCAAGTCAGCCTTCACCCACTCATACACTGGTAGCAGAGGCTCATCTTGAACAATAACAATTCAGTCGCACTACACCGATGGAAGAGCCAACGGGAATTGGGGCTCATTATCTTGCCGAAGGACACTTCAGCATGTAGACTGCACACTAACCTGTGAAGTCTGACATTGACTGATTTTTTTTATGCTTAAAGAAACAAACTCCCTTTGTTTTCTTTTTCTATTTTGTAGTCTTCGGTCAGACAGAATTGCTGTATCGTGATACCGACGTCATCGTGGGCAGCGCATTGTGAATTGTATCATAATTTGAGTTACTCTGTGATTCCCACCCCAATCATTAACCCTATTACAAGGCAGTTTACCATCAAAATGATTTCAAGGCTGTTATTTTAAGGTAGAAAAAGTCACACAGTTGCTTTGATATAAATCAGAATTTAGCCATTCAAATTAATCAAAAGAGGGTGTAGAGATGTCGAGAGGTTTAGGATAATTACTGAAATGTTTCATTCTCATTTTTAACGCAAACATTAAAACCAGACTCTGAATGTTTGTCTGAAATGCCCTTTAAAGTGGACAGCTGGCTCCATCATCTGAACTGCTGCCACCTGCCAATCAGACATGCCAATCATCTGTGTATGTGTGTAGCCATCCCACCATCATGAATATTCATGCGGTGATAAAACATGATTGGTCACACAGTCAGATGGTCGTCATACAGTTGGCACACATGGCTGCTGTGAATCTTCCTCAGAGGCCACCGTGTGTGCATGTGTGTCTGTGTTGTCTCCAAATTGTCTGCAGTTGTGTGACCCTTTTGTCTCTCTCTGATCTGTTTGTCTTTTCTCTGCTCACACTGTTAAGGTTGACACTCAAACAAACCTGGCAACCCTGTGAACGTTCAAAATGCACACACACACACGCACTAACCCACGACCATAACTACAAGCTCTACAAACATAATTAACATGGGTTGAGAGTATGGTTCTACGAGCTGTTCTGTCATCTGTCTGTGCATGTGTGTTCATGTATGTGTGCGTGTCTAGTTGTGAGACGGCCTGTACAAATGAAAATATGGTAATCTATTAGGTGAGACCGGGAATGTACAAGATCTATCAGTACCACATAGAGACTGGTGCCAGTGCATCATGTTTATGTGATTGATGATTTGTGTATGTGTGCGCGCTGTTCATTTTTCAGATTGAAGACGGTGTGAATTTATGAGAATCTATGATAATAAATGCACGATTGCCTGTTTGGTTTTAATCGTGCGCTGCTGTACTGGCCACCATCCAGCCTCTGTTGCTCTGATTCTTGTGTTTTTGCATGTATATGTTTGCTTTGTAAGTGAATAACTACCTACATGAGAATGCTTTTTCAGAGGGTTTGTTTACCTTCACAAAACTTCAAACTTAAAGAGCGACATAATTGGAAGCATTCACCAACCAAAATCTGTCTGAACAGGAAAAAAAAAAAAGCACAAAACCTTAAGGTCACAATTATACCTCCTCCTTTTCTCTTTGAGCATTCAGTATGCTTCCTTTCTTTTCTACTTCTCATTCATGCCTATAATTACACTCCATATTTGCCCTTTCTCTCCCTTTCTCCTCTGTCTGCAGGTGATCTCAATGCAGCACCTCCGTTAGATTTAAGTGCCCCTTTGCTGCAACTATTATCACATCTCGAAGGTGGGGGTGCTTTTACTGGCCATTGCTCGATAGCTAGGATAGCTTTTTTCCATATATATATATTCGATGAACGAGATGATTATTATTGCAAAGATTATACAGCATCGAAACAGTGTCTAACACAATTCTGCAGCGTGACAGAGGGCAAATAAGCAGTGAGAGAAAAAAAAGTTGCATTTTCGTTTTGATTGATATTTGCTCACGGAGGACTGACTGTAAAGCTAACGACAAGCTAATGATGAGTAGGTTGATAATCAACTCCCACAAATGGGCTTTTCTGTCTCTGTTCTGGAGTGCAGCGCCTGAAAGTTTCCGTGTGATAAAGCTCAAGATAGATGGACAAAGCGAGAACAAGCTTCTTCTCCATTTTCTTGGTTACCGGGATGGCCCGTCTGATCTAACATACAGTGTGATCGGTTGCCTGAAATAGAGAGACAGTGACAACCCCAGCGCCCCTCTGAAAAGCTCATATATAGAAGCGCTTAGAGCGGCCCGCTGAAAAAAGACAATGGGGGCAGCACCTTCTGTCTAGTCAGACACATGCTGCTGCCCTCTTCTCAATAGGAACGATTAAAAAAAGGTCCTGGCATTCAGAATATAATGGTATGTGGACAAAGGTCCTAATACAGGGCAGAAGAAAATTGTGATCTTCCAGGAATTTCACAAAGCTAAGAAAAAAAACATTCTCAGGCAAGTGTCCTATGCACTTCATTGCTCTTTTGATTTTAATGTGGACCTGCTATGTCAGCGTTTCACCTACAGCATGCTGCAGTGAAACATTGTGGTCAGATGAGAGCAAAGACAACATGAAAACTTGTGCCAAGAGGCTGATTCAAGTCCTTTACGCAGGAGAACTCTGTCCTTTGCCTGTCATTGTTTCATAATTAGACAGCACATGCTTGAAAGAGGAGGAAGGGCCCACCAGCTGCCAATCACACATCATGACAGGAAGTCATTGGAGTGTCACGGACTTATGTCATGCCTGCCAATCATCTATGTGTGTGTGTGTGTGTGTGTGTGTGTTTGAAAGTGTGCTCTCTTACACTGTGTCTATCTTCTTACATGCACTCTTGTTTGTATGTATGTGTGTGTGTGTGTGTGTGTGTGTGTGCTCGTTATTACTGCACACTTGTCAATCATCGATTCCCTCTGGGATCCATTTTCCAATGATAGCAAAGGGAGGCGTGTCCGTGGCGTGACAGAGGGAGGGAGTGAGAGAGGAGCGGAAGAATAGAGAGAATAGGTGAAGTGAGATTCACAGATGTTTGCACTCGTTTTCTGCTCGTTTGTCAGCAGCTTTTCTCCTCGTGGACCGTTCAGAGGCACAAGTGTGGAACAGCCCTCTGAACACTCGCTGTTCATCATTCAAAAGAGCATGTCTGTGTGCATGTGAATGACTGTGCGTGTGTGTGTGTGTATGTTTGTGTGGGTCTCTTGTAGTTGTTTGTTGTTATGACTTGTTTAAGTTTTGGCCAGGGCTCATCTGACATCAAGATTAGAAAAATGTCCAAGTTCTTATTTAAGATTCCCATTTTGTCCCCTTCTTCTGTTTTTTTCTCCTTTGCCTCCCATCAGTGAATGTGTGACTGTGACTAAGGAATGCTTTCTAGTTCTTCCTTTTAGCAGAAATCAAGCAACACAAAGCAGTGGAAAAGAATTCACATCTTAAATAAGCAAGGATGAAAATCATGAAAAATCCGTCTCTGGCAAACCAAACTAAACCCTAAATTAATGAAATATTTAAAAATACATTCAAGGATACAGACTGCCAACAGAATGAGCAAAGCTGAGTCATCCTCTTACGTTCATTTTGTCATGTTCTCTCATCAGAGGAAATTATGAGGATATATTTTTATTATTACAGATATTATTGTGTACAACAGACTGTTTGGTAGCTCTACAAAATCAACCATGACAAGAAACAATAATTCCCCAAGAAACCTGTTCGTCCTAGATCAGACGTCTGATTGAATGGTTGAATGTACTTTTTTTTTTTTTTTGTTATTTACACAGATGGAAGCTTAAAGAAACCTGTCCATATATTTCTAATTAAATCGTTCGCGCATGCAAATGAGTGTAGCTATACACTTTCCATACCGATCGCGGTGTTAGGTCATGAATATTCACGAGTCATCGTTCTGTTCCCACTGATGACAGAACAAGAGGTAATTTATTCATCCTAACTGACTGCTAATCAGCTGTTCTTACTCTGATATTCCTTGTGAAATCGTGCTCAAGCCATAATGTCACAACTCGTCAATTTTAGAACATGTTCCTGATGTTGAGACTGCCGCGTGTGTTTGCGCAGCGTGTACTGATGTGTATGAGGCATGTTTAACTTACAAGTTTCATCCAGTTGTATTCTCTTTCCACTTTCCAGTAATTTGCATAGAAAAAAAAGTACTATATAAAACATACAGCAAAAAATAAAGAAATTTGCCTTATGTCCAGCACTTCTTGTGTTGTGCTAATGATGTATGATTTAACTGATGACTCATGTTGGACAGAAGACATTTTAAAAGCACTTGCATGAAAACAAAGTAGCTTCCTGCAGAGGTCCTACCCAGAAAAATGAAAGAAAAGTAACAGAAAATAATGCTGCTCAACACAAAGGTACAGATATAGGAAAAAGTCAAAGGTAAGTGTTGTGACTTCATGACACATGACACATTTACTTTACATGTTGCGTTCTCCTGATCTATGACTGCATGTACAAAGAGTCTCAGCCCAGAAGACGGTGGCAGGAGAAGGACTTCTCACTTTAATTATATTCTTTCGTTCTTTATTTCTCCTTTTATGCTGAAGCATCAATTATCCCCCGGAGCCTTCTATTTCTATTACTTCCTCCCTCACTTGCACACTTTCTTATTTAATTGTAGTATATCCGCAGCCTCTATATGCTTCTGGTTATGTGTTATGAGTGTCTTCGTTCAGCTGTGTGTGTGTGTCTGTTTGTGCATCCATGCATGTTGCCTCCCACGATAGCCGAGTAATAATATCAAGAGGGGCTGGAGATAAGAGAGCCGGCCCAATTAAGCGGTAGCCGTCCGTTATCATGGTACATCTTTCTCCTCCCTCACTCTTATTTTCCCCTCCATTTGCGTCAAACTGTAGGTAGATCAAACATATTAGAAGTGGTTGCTTGTTTATTGTAATCAGTCTTCTTCATGAAAAAAACCTGATCTCATGGAGAGAACGCCTTCACAAATGATGAGATGTAGGGATGGAGAGAGGGGAGTAAGGAAAGTAGTGCATCCAGAAGGTGTAGAGCACTATGTAGTGTATAGATGGATCCAAAAGTATATGCAGTATTTTGTCCAGTGCTGCTATGTTCTTTACACAGCACGTCTTTACGCTTAACCAATGTGTTTGACAGTTTTTGGAAATATTAAAAGCATTGGTTAAAGTTTCAGGAATTTTACTCTATTTTTGTCATATTTTAGTTGATTATGTCCTCAGAGAAGCAAAATGGAGATGTTTTAGAGGCTGAAATTTTTTATCATTTGTATTTGTTTTCTTTCTTTCATTTTACATTTAAGCAAGTAGGACTTTTCCATCGTTTATTTAAATATCCTGTAAAATAACTCTAAAATATATTGCTATGGGGCAGAATTGGTCTCTAAGATCAACACTGAAAACATAAAAGCCAAAATGTTTCGTTAATCTTAATGTGGAAAGTTCTTGACAGTTTAAATACGAGAGTAAATATTTTGTCAAGCGCCTCATCCTTCAAAGGTTCATATCTTGTCATTTTGGGTTGAAGAACAAAATGTGAGCTGTGCTACATAAGAAAGAAACGGATCCTGTGAGGTGCTGAGGATGAGTTCAGGAGTCTTACAGCCTCAGGAAAGAAGCTGCCCCGTTGCCTGGTGGTACAGCAGAGGATATCTTTGGCATCTTTTGCCAGATGGCAGCAGGGTGGACAGAAGGTTGATGGGGTGGGTGTTGTCTTTTAGTATCCTCTGGGCTCTGCAGACACCTCACCGCTCACCAATATCACTGATGCCTGGTAGATGGGAACCAGTGATGTTCAGGGTGATGGCTGAGCACACACTCTTGGGGGGGTGGGTCCGTTGTTGAGCACGAACATAGAGGAGGTGTGACTGCCAATCAGATCTGATCGGAGTCTGTTTGTGAGGAAGTCCAGTATCCAGTTGCAGAGGGTTGTACTCAGTTCCTCATAAATAAAAGCAGATTATGGGCCTTTTATGATTAGATTCACTATGATGTGTTTGATTACTACATTTGTCATTACATGTTACAGAGAAGGCTTAGAGAGGCATCCAATTTTAAGACAGTCTAATAGAGGCTTGTCTTATCTATCTCATCAATTTATGGGTTTCATGCGTGGGCTCCTCTCTGTAAGCTTTCTAACTTGACAATGATGACTGTTCGAGGTTGGGCATGAAGACATTTTAAGTTCCAAAAGACACAAATTATAAGAAATTCCTTGCTTTTCCTTCTCCTCATTTCGTTTTCTGTGTAAAAGCCATGGCAGGAGAGGAAACGGGAATGACAGCCTAGTGGAGAGGACGGGACGAGAGAGGTTAAGTGCCGTGAGAGGAGTGTTTGATACCAAGGGGGCGACATGACGAGAGAGACGGCGAGATGAAGGGTTGAAGGCGAGGTAGGCTACGGATAGAAAGAAACTAAAATGAGGGTAATGAGAGAGAAGGAGGAGAGCGCTGAGGTAAAAAAAAAAAAAAAAGGGAGGTGAGAGAGGAGTAAGTGAGGGGACGAGAGCGAGTTGAATTGAAGGGTAAGTCTCTTTCTCTGTAGGTGGCAGTAATTAGAGCGAGGCTTGTCCCCTTTGAGGCAAATACACACTGTTAATGCGCACACACGGTTATAGCCCTTCACTGCCCATCGAGCCCCCCTCTGTGGGCGGCGAATGGGCTTCTTAACCCCCCCCATTCCACATTAAACATTTCAAAGAGCCATATTAACTCAGCGCACATGCACTAAAACAACGGCGATGCACAGACACGCAGAGGCGAAAACTGCAAACAGTCGCAAACAAAATCACGCACTTTAGAATGATGATGTTGGTTTAAATAATGCACAGGCAGGTTTATAGTGATACTTCAAAAACATCATCATCATCAGCAGCAGCAGCAGCGGGTAGAGGAAGTGTAGACAAAAGAATAATACATCAATAAATTCGCCAGATAAATAAAACATAAGGCGTGCTTTAAGGTCACGGTTTGCATGTTGGAGATATTAACTATTTAGCAGGTTTGACTGGCTCAATTAACAATGACCTGCTCACTGTATTGCTGCTGGGGTGTAAAGTCTAATGAGTGCTTTTTTTCACTTCCCCCTTTTTTTTTTTTGCATCAGCATGTGAGCAGGCCTCTGAATGGCTCCTGATGACTAAATATCAATCAGACCTTCGTTCAGCATAAAAGTTAACTTCATTCCAACTATTCTTTCTTTCACCAAGACAAAAAAGAACAATTCCATTCATTCATTGTCAGTTGTTTCACATCATGTAGCTATCAACTGATTTGTCTAAATGGTTTGTTTCTCTCATTTCATTCACAAGCAAAATGCTAGCGAGTTTGCAAAGCCTGAGGCCGTCATTGTTCGTTCACATTTATGAAGTTGAGTCAGGTGTGTGTGATTGTGTGTGCGTGCGCGATACCTCCTCAGGTAATGACTTGTCCGGTGTCCAGTCGTGCTGAGTGTGCTGTTGATGCTGACCACACACAAACTGTATTGACTGGTGTGGTTTGAGTATTGATATGTGGCCACTTAAAACAGGCCTTTAAGTCTATCGTGTGTATGCCGTCTTTTAATTTAGATGAAGCTGTGTAGAGCACATACTTACAGTGTTAAGCAATAGCGTTGCATACAGTCTCCCTCTGTTCTAATTTATTGAACTGTACTGCTGGTAGTCTGTTTATTCCAGAGTTCATTGTGTAACTGTTAGAGCCCGACCGATACTGGATGTTTGTGGGGCGATCCCCGTACACAAAAAACGCTATATAGGCATATTTTACTGTTTACTCAGAACATACTGTAAACACAAACACTCATTTTTTGCAACAATCCTTCAAATGTGGTTATCAAACACAAACCTACAAATCTATGTTCTCTAAAAAACTAAAAAAGCTTTACATTGACATATATAGGACAGCCTGTGTTTCCCACACATAGACTTTACTTGAGCTGGCCACCCAGGTATATTAATGGCCACCCAAGTTTATTTGGTGACCCATTTTAGCATCTTTTTATCTTCTTATCTGTCTGAAAAAAGAGTGGCGCCTTATGAGATTGATTAACTGGTTGACAATCTGCCCTCGCTCTCGTCCTCACGTCTGCTGTCAATCACACACATGCACTGTAGCGGACAACGAGATGCTCTCTGGCATCACATACCTGTTGTAAACGTACTGATTGTGATGCGGCCTCTCCTGTTTAATGTAGTTCTACTTATGCCGTTGTTTTGTACAAAGTAGAACGTACTTGTGTCACCGCATGCTCCAAGTTGGTTTTGATCGGAATGCACTCACGGTTGAAAAATTCCCAGACAATGTGTTTTTTGAGCAACTTTATAAACCGCACTGCTGATGGGGAAAGCAGCAAACATTGCTGGGAAAGAGAAAACTCAGTGTGTCTATCTGTGTTAATGTCACTGCGTACTGTGTGTGCATGATTGCAGTCGTGTCATTGTTTGTAAGTGTGTGGTAATTTGAAGTTTATTGCTCATCGGCTTCCATTCCTTCAGCACCACATTCTGATGAAAGACGTATTAAATTACATGGTGATGTTTTTCTCCCTAACTTTTTATATTGTTTCTGACTTCTGTACGTGTTGTCTTCTGTCCAGATTCGGGAAGAAAAAAGAGGAGAAAAAGGAGGCGAAAGCAGCTCTGCAGCGACAGAAGTCAGAACTTCTGAGTGATCACGAACTGGAGAGGATGAAAGATGAGCGTGAAAGGTGAGGAGATTTTATGTTCTTTATATTCGTTGTCATACTGACTTAGATGTGTGTTCAGTGAAAGTCTTCCATCACCATCTTTGGATTTGCTCCTTGGATGCAAATGATTGTTCACTAATTATTCTCATGGAACACATTGAAACCACTTCATTACCATCTCTGCCATTCCTTTCTTTTATTGCTTCTCATTCTTTCCGTTCTCTCTATTCTCTTGACTTCATTCTTATCATCCCTGAGCTCTATTGTAATGGCCTGCTTCTATGTGGTTTGTTGTGAGATGTTTCTCTGTGGTATCCCCTGCTGTAACTCAGTCATCGTTATTCTTTTTACAAAGTCGTCATTGTTGTCATATTTCCAAACTGGCTTTTCATCTGTCTTTTAGAATCGAGGCAGGGCACCCTGAGCTGAGAGACGTTCGGCAGCAAGTTGGCAGCGGTGGAGGCGGGCAGGCATATCCAGATGTTGAGGATGATGATGCAGACCCCAATTATGCCCGAATACAATCGTTCAGGGACAGAAACGTGCCTTCAATGCCTCAGTCGCCTCCCTACAGTACAATTCAGCACGCACATGCCCGCACACCTTCCCCCCAAGGCCCTTCTGCCTTTCCAGGACATGCTAACACCCCCGCTGCCACACCTGATGATGATCCCCTTGATAGGCTGTATGCCAAGGTCAATAAACCAAGGGGAGCTGGAACTACTTCGCCTCCTGTCCCTGCTCCTCCCAATGACAGGTAAGACCTTCTCAGAGTATACTTTTAAGAATCTGAAAGAAAGCTCTGATGTCCTCTGTCTGACATTTAACTGTACCTTATAAAAGATCTTAGAAAGTCTGGATTTTGTCTTTTTGCATTCTGTGGATAAACCTGGACCACCTTCCTGGAGTTACACTGGGGGAACCTCCCAGCTCTCTTCTCTCACATCCCTCTTCTCTCACATCCCTCTTCTGATACAAAGTGCAAAATTATCTTGCTGATGCTTCATATTTCTCCCTCTCCTTTCCACTCACCTGTCTAAATCAAATTTATCTGCCACAAGCAAGTTAGTGTGTGCATACGTGTGTGTCGGCGTGCTTGTGCTTGTGTTTGTGTTTGTGTTCGAGAGCAGAGTAGAGAGAGATGGAGACAGACAGACAAAGAAAGGATTGAATTGTTTGTGCTTGCTCTGAGCTTCAGCGTGAGTGTCTGTGTACTCACGTTCCCACTGACATACATATTGTGTGTGTGTGTGTGTGTGTGTGTGTGTGTGTGTGTGTGTGTGTGTGTGTGTGTGTGTGTGTGTGTTTGTGTATCCCAGTAAAAAGAAAAAAAAGAAAAGAAATCACCGCAGGGCTCAATGTGTTCCTCTCAGCTCCACAATCCTTACTCCTCACCTTTATTATGTCAGTCACAGCTCGCTTGCTTCAGAATATATCTACCAGCACAGATATTCTCACACACATCCACCGTATTCCTCCTGTGTGTCTTCATTTGGGGAAGTAAACCTATTTGATGGACAGTTTCAGGCTTCGTAGACTTGTTTTCAGACACTGTCTTCCTTGTATTGTTTCTTCCATGCATAAACAGTGTCAAGGTGATGATTGGACACTGCCTTCTAGGGTGAACTTCTTTACGATATGTATTAACAGCGAATTGCTTAAATCATTCTTCATGGCAAAGAGGGTTTTAAAACCTTAGTTTTTAAACTATACTTAGGTCGGAGGTGAGACACAATTTTCTTCAAGTAAATATAAACAAATGCATCTTAAATTGAGCGTCGATAGGATCTGCATGTAAATGTTCTTACTCATAGATACCAGCCTGCTTATCCGTCAAGATCCATGTATTATTATGGATCCGTCCCTTTATCCAGATCCATGGAATACAAACCCAGGACCTGTGCTGTGACGCAACAGTGCCAACAGCTGCCACCAGTTGCAGAATAATGTTGCTATAGAGTAAAGAGTTGCACAAGAAAATGCAAAATGTTGCAGGGTCCAATCTCTGTCTGTTAATGTAACAAATGGGCCAGGTGTTTAGACTTTACTTTGCATGCAGTTTGGATTATGTAAAAATACATAGTCCACTTGGCAATGCATGATTGTATGCACAGCTAAATATGTTATTCACAGTACATACAATATTTAAGCCTCACGTTTTTATTTTAAGACACTACATAACTAACTCATAATTGAGATGAGTTAATAAGTCCCATGGATACTGCTACTCTAGTTTAATTTAGTTCGGTTTAATTCATCCAGTATTTTTTGCTTTGAGTATAGGAATGTCTTGATTTCAGAGACCCTTGTACTTTATATCCATGGCTACAGCAGTCCTGGCAGACGGTGCTGTTCATTTATCGTCACTTCCTGAAACCTGATGATGCAGACAGGAGGAAGTCCAGTTACTGGTTCAAAGCAATCGATGGTACCAAAAAAAGAAGGTAGTGTGTCAGCGTTGATTGTGTGCGCCGACTCTGTGTTACTGCATTTCAAGGAGATGGAGGCAAGGGCCGTATTATGCATGTGAGACGGAGATAAACAAAATCAGGAACGGCTTACACACACACACACCGAAACCAAACAGTACAGCTCACAAACACAATTTGTGTGCGCATGCAGACTAAGTATAAGAATAAGATATACAGCCATCTGTTAAAAAAAGCAAGTCGTGGATATAAAAAGATCCAGACAACGAAAGCGGAGCTGCCTCGTCCTTGATAATGGTGGATAATGATGATAATTCGAGGGATGTAAAACACCATCAGCTGAAATTAGTCTGCCCCGTCCGACTTGCAGCCTCCCCTGGAAAATTGTTGTAGCTGTTAAAATTAACCAGTTGGCTCAGTCAGTGGAAATAATACTAACATTTAGGAGGTCCTGATTCAAAAGTCAGGATGAGCTGGAATATCTGGTGAAGAATTACCGCTTAAATGCAAATAGTGTTGCATTAAAATGTTTGTCTTCTTAATGTATGAATCATTTAGAGAAGCATACATCATATTAAATATTCTGTACTTTGCCTTAATAGGGTTGGGCAATACGTTGATATTGTATCTTCATCTAGATGAGAGACTTTATATCGTCCTAAACAATATTATTCTTATATCGTTTTATGACATAAGTGTCTTCACTTCCTGGTTTTAAAGGCTGCATTACAGTAATGTGACGTATGTTTTTTGAACTTATCAGACTGTTCCACTTGTTCTAATACTTGTATTTTCCCACTTAGTCATTGTATCCACATTTCTGATGATTTATTATCAAACATGTAATTTTGTTGATACTATGTTATTTAAGACAACAATATTGTGATATTAGATTTTGTCACCCAGTTCTAGCATATATGAAGCTGTTTTGAGATTTCAGTACATCAAGATATATATTGTGTATCACAATATCACCTCAAAGAAACAAGTTTTCACAAAATCGTCTTTGCAGGAGTTTAAACATCACCTCTGTTTGACAAAGGCAGCCGTGTGTGGCAATTTATATAGGTCTTAAAATAGAGTCAATTATATCCCCCAGCACACATTGATGTGCCCGGCTGCCTGTGTTTTTTATCAGCGGTTTGCCTTAAACACCTCTATTATGGAGGGACAGTTATTTAACCACACCGCACAGCGGTATATCACACTGTCTGCCTCACTGCCAGCCCAACACCTTTAATTCTAAAGGCCAGATCCAGCTCAATTCCTTATGCATGGCAGAGTTTAATGGAGACTCGTTTAGTAAACTCATTACACACACAGGCAGACACCACACATTTGGTGAAGATTATACAAAAAGGCATGAGAGTGTTTTGGAGAAGAAGCACACACATTCTCAAATACAGGCCCAAATAATATACTGTTTCACAAGTGTAGCAGTGTTATTTATCTCGTCAGCATCGTTCGTACGAGACAACATAAAAAAATGAGGCATTTAATTTTGAAAATGTAGCTGAAAAGCACTTTTTAGGAGTAGAAAAGCAATCTCAAGTGTAGCTGCAGGACTAAATTGGACTGGAACAAAGAGCAATTTCCAGATTTAGTCAGCTCAGTGTGGACGTACAGTCATTCTCCTGGTGTCCACCCTCCTGCAGCTCCTCTGCCTCTCTTCCATCTCAGTACACAGATGGACAGAGTGGAGGGTCTGAGTGGCTCACATTGGGAAGGAAGTAGCCGGGAACCGGAGTGGGAGGAGAAAAAAAGGATTCAAGCAAAGGGGCTCTTAGAAGATTTTCAAGTGGTGAGCGGGATTCTTTACCCACCATCCGAATGCACACACACACACACACACATCCACATTTTGTGCGCTCACACACTCAGCTGCTTTTGCTAAACTGAGGTAGTTAGGATGTCAAACACACACACAGAGTCCATTTTCTGAAGTGACCACCCAAGCCTCGCATGAGTGCTGCCCTCCGTTTTCTTGAGTGGGTGCCCCCTCCCGCCCTCGCCCAAACCACCACCGTCTCACCCTTTCCAAGTGCCCCTCGCAGGTTACCATAACAACCACGACCTCTGGCACTCCACCAATTAGAAAACAATCAGTCTGGAGAGACTGGAGTGGAGTGAGCTTGAGAGAGAGGGAGACGTACTGTAGCGCATGAGTGAAAGATAAGTAGAGAGCGAATAACGTTGAGAATAAAAATGAAAGAAAGAAACGTAAAAAAAAAAACAAACAACCAACATTCATTTTTTTTTAACAAGGAGAAAGCACAGCTCCTAATAATCTAAGATGCATTACAGTTATACTTGTCTCCTGGCAGAAACATAAACTTTGCAAGTACACACATTCACAAGATAACGAAGCACATATACACTACTCCTCCCATCAGTATGACCAATTTAAGATGAAATAGCCCCCAATCTGCCAAACTGAGAACATTTACAAACAGTTTCCACTTTTTGAATTAAGACAAACTTCCTGCTCCTCCGTAGCGTCGCTCCACTTTGTGTTTGTGTTGGAGTTTGCTCGACTAAAGAGGATAAACATGTTTGAAGTGATTTCTCCGTTGGCTTTCACTTGTCCCACCATCTGCCATCGAGACAAAACTTTAGCTTTGTTTGTGCTGGAAGAGCAGCCGTCCTCTTACTGCTTTATATCTCAGAGTCTTTCCCTCTGCATCGTAATCCATCAGAGTGGGAAGTGTGGGGCAATGATTTCATTTTTTTTGCTACTTTGGGTAAATGTGCACCATTTACTGTACTTAACCTGACATATTTAGGCTGTAGTATGTATAGATTGTTGCTTGTCTTACTTCATAGAGTACATAAACTGAAACAGCATACACTCACCAAAATGTGTTCTATGAGTAAGAATGATGAAACAGAGACGGAGAACAGAGGAAGCTCGTACAGGAGAGATGAGCTTTTAACGTTGCTTGGTTGGTCACTGGAGAGGCTTTTTTTCCTTCATATTAATTAATCAGACAATCTCTCAGCTCAATGAGTGCCACACACACACACACACACACACACACACACACACACAGTAATACGTACTGTCTTTGTCTTGCACATTTCTCACACACACGCACACAATGTGGAGGGAGCTTTTAGACGGTGCCAGGTCGGTCTGTGCGAGTGCTGTTTTCCACATCACTCTCTTCTTGTAGGTAATTAGTTTTGCTGAGGAGGCTCCGGGTTTGTGTGTCTGTATCTCTTTCTAGCTTTGGGTAGTGACACGATTTTCCCGCTAATAAGCATTAAAGGAGAAGTTTGTCCTAAAATTAGGATCCAGTCATTATCTACTCACTCCCGCGCCTATGGGGAAATTGGGTGAAGTTCTGTAGTCCACAAAACAATTCTGGAGATTTCACAGCAAAACAGTGTTGCAGCTTTCTCCTGAATAACTGAGGGTCTTGTTTTAAACATGGCTCGAAACAGCTTGTCTGGCATAATCCAACTCACCAGAAACCCAGAGATCCCGAATTGATTTGAAAAGATCTTATTTGCATCTATTTATGAAACAGCAATTTTCACTGTAGCTGCTAAGCTAAACACGTAAACCCTGTTTAAAGTGGGTGCAAGAGCCTGACCACACATAAACATCTTTCAAAAATCAGTTGGGATTTATGTTTTAAAGCAAGTCCACATATACTTCTGTAGTTTGGGGAAAATTCTGCAACACTGTTTTGGCATCAAGCTCCACAAGTGTTTTGTGGACTACAAAACTTCACCCAGCTTTCCACTAACATGGGGGTGAGAAGATAATGGCTACATTTCCATTTTTTTCATCAACTTATCCTTTCCAAAGTCACAAAATGCTCTGGAAAATAGCTGTGAAAAGGTTTCTAACACATTTCAGTCAATTTTGCAAGGATCTACAAGTTCTTCTGTCTCTTTGTGACATCTGCACAAGAAAGCAAGAAAGTGTTTCAATGACAAATTTACGACAAACAAGTGTTACTTGCCTAAACTTTGAAAGAGGGCTGCAGACAGCATTTGTCCCACAATTGGGAGTGGAGGATCTACAAAACGCTATTATGGGTTCTTTAAAAGACCAGTTGGAGACCTTGGAGTCATCAAATGAAAAGTGCATATTTTATGAAAACTCTTGAAAGAAATGTAAAAATCTAAGCTGATTTAAAAACTGATAAAAGCAGGTGGATTTGAGGACCATAGCGGATATGAGAGAGAGGTTTGGAGTGTTTTTTGAACTAAAGGGAGGTAGAATGGAAGGTTAAGTGGGATTAGGAACAAAGAAGAAGGGACGCTAAAGAAAAGGGAGCGGGAAATGGGGTGAAACAGAGGAGATGTATGGAAAGGAAAGAGCCTGATTGAGTGTTTGGAGCTGAAGGAACAAATTATCAAGAGGAAGTGTAGAAGAAAAAGGGTGGAAAGAAGGAAGCAGAGAAGAGAAAGGTGAGGGAGGGAATGGAAAACAGACAAATAAACAGAATGAAAAGAGACGGGGAGAGATATAGAGAAAATGGTGGAAGGTCAGCGCATGTTGCTAAAAGAAAAAAAAAAGAAAGTGAAGAGGACGATTTGGAAGGAGATCTAAATTCTGTGGACTGAAAGGAGACGTGAGTGGACCCAAATAATTGCAGGAATGAGAAAAGTGGATCAACTAGTAAAGTGAAAAGAAGAAAAGAGGCAGGCAGCGAGGGATTCAGGGGGGAAGAGAGGCTAAGTGGATGTTTTGGGATAATTCAACAGATGAGACGGGAAACGAGGCGCTTGGAGTGAGGACATGCAAGGAGAATGAAGGGGGGGGTCAGTGAATGTCCGGGGCTAAAAGGTCAAATTAGACCGAGAAAAGGAGATGGGAAAGTAGAAAATATAAAGTAAGGGATGGACTCAACTGAGCTGCTTGGAGTAGAGAATGTGAAGAAGACTGAAAGAGAGGAATGAGAAGAGGTGGTGGGGGGGCAAGTGATGGAGAGGAGAGGAAAAAAAAAAAGGCCAGAGTGTGTGTTTTCCGGACTCAAAGCCTGCGATTCAGCCCGGCTAATAAGGAAAAGCTCTCAAGAGGCACTCGTCCGCTCCATCCCTTCCTCCCCCTGTGCTCCCTTTCCTTCAATATACCCTTTTCTAGGTCTCTCTTCGCCCTGTTGCACTCTCTCCCTCTCATTTATGATTTCCGCCGCTCGTATTTGCACAAGTAGTTCTCAATGAAAAATAAATTCCACGCAAAGGACATCCTCCCACAGTGGAGCACGTCCGCAGTAAAAAGGACACATGGGCACATAGACTCGGGGTTTTTAAAGGACACACACAAACAGATGAGTGCACTCAAAGTTTCGATACACAAAGAGGGTTATACGCACAGCTTCGTACATCTCTCATGTTGTTTTTCCATCTGTATAGATGTCTGTTGTTGCTGTTCTCAACCTAATACCTTTTTTTTCATTTAATTTCAGTGGTGGTTATCTGTAGCTAAGCAACATGCACACTCTATTTTTGTGGTTTTAGTGTGTATAACGTGTGTTTCAGGCTCTATTTGGTGCATTTGTATTTTTATTCGTATGATTCGTTTATAGAACGGTTCTTGTTTTCTGTGCTTTTTCTAGGTGTGGCTCTGCTTTGTCACCGTGTGTGAGACGGTTAGCAGAAGTTTTTTGTGATATAATTATTTTGGCAGAAAGTGAAAACCAAATGTATATATGTATACAGTGTTTATTTGTTTTTGTATCATATACTCAATGTGAGACTGCATTTTTTATGTAATCACAGTGATTCCAATCGAAAACATATTTGTATGGCTACAATCAGTCAATCGTCATTTTTTTACTCAACACTGACATGTTTTTCACTGCGATGTGCCCTGGACCTATTATGGAAACGGCGAAGTCATGCCTGGAATCAAGGACGACTCAAGGATGGCTTTGGTGTAGTTTGACCGATTGAATAAGATTAAATCTGTGTATAAGACATTTCTTTCCGAGTTCGCTAAGGTGTTACCAATATTGACTAAAGTGAAGTTATCATCACACACTTTTTTAACAGAGGAAACTGATTTATATACCAGTCATTGTTTTTTACAGAATATACTCTTCTGTTACCAATACTGGAAAAAACTATTACATTTATTTTTATATCTACTCTCTTGTCCTTTCGTCGTGGCTCCTTCTCTTTCAGCTATTCAGTCAAACTATCATTGAACTTTTGTCACTGTTGTACGAGTCACTCAAAGCTCACTCAGCCCTAGCCCTATTTTCAGCTTAGAATCGGTCATTTTTTCTGATAGAAGCATTTGTCACACATGATGTGCTCAAGGAAATCTGAAAACCTGACAATTTTTTTTATTTTATCAGTTTCTAGAAATGATGAATGATGTGACTTTAGAAATTGTTAATAATTGAACTTGCCTCTCTAACCCGCCAGTGAGTTGTTGGGTTCAGAGAGTTAAGCTTGAATCATAAAATACATTCTTTAGTGTTCACGTATTGTTGCCATATCTGAATAAATCCTGAAGGTTTTGGTTTGCATCATATTAAATGAAGTTAATACACACATTTCTAATGAAATAAAAAACTTAAATGAAAATTTGCCACCAAAAATGGGGAAAGATTATGGTTTCATGGTGCAGGTTGTATGAACGGTTGAGGTTAAGGCTGCTCATTTCCATCTAATAAAACTACCCTGGTTGAGTCCACATGGCCAGCAAATATTTTTCTAACAAGCGAAGCAGATTTGACAGAGTGCATGGGGGAGATGAGGTCATGTGAAGTAAAGGTCAGCTGGAGCGACTTCTCAAACTTCTCCGGAGAGGTTAGAGAGACTCTTAATCAAGCAGGGATCAAGTCTAAAACAGCCTATGGGTATACTTTACATTTATTTTAGATAATGAGAAAAGTCACAACATTGTTCTTTGGCTTCGTGGTAAAGTTGGACCTCAAACACCTGTTGCTTTTCCATTCTTTGAGAGCCTGAAACTGCACCTTTCTTATGAAAGTTCTCTTCTTTTTTTCTGTTTAGATAACATCCGACAAATGGCTTTGATACAGCCAAAGATCTCTGTTTATCTTTATATATTATCCTTCGTTATACTCTTTCCCGATTGTTAACCAAGTAGTTTGTTTTTTTTCTGTCGGTTGCTCAAAAAGATCAGCTTGTATGGATCATTTAATATTGGTTTAGGAGGGCACTGATAAACCATGTTGTACTGCCAAATGGGGCATGAAAATCTTACAACCTTTTTATTGATCATGTTGAAGGCAATGACAAACAGCCTTCCTTTGTTTGATTGAGACTTGGAAGACAATGGAGTACTGGAAGCATTAAAAGAGGTAATAAGAAGACTGGGCTGTGTTGCTGGTAGAGATGACTGAGAGTGAAGACGGCAGCTCAAGTCACACCTGTGCAGTAATGATGCTGTTAAATCAGTTTCTGGATCTACCACACCTGTCAGCTGGATAGATTATCTTGGCAACAGAGAAGCGCTCATGAAGAGGGATTTCACCGAATCTGTTTAAAACGAAATTCGAGAGAAATAAACCTTTTGTGTGCAGCGAAATAGTCTTGTAGATGATTTGTTTTCAACTTTTGACAGACGTGAGTAAAAACAAAAGTTGCATTTATGTTTTTGTTCTGTGTGAATGTAGCAGTGACATCTCAACTGCAGATCTTTAGTTTGTTGTGACTGTCACTCTGTGTCACAGTGAGTAAAAGAACATAATCAGTCTATAACAAGGCAATCAGTGATGAGATGAGGCAAACCCTCCCATCGTTGTTCTTAAAAGCAAATACAAGATTTTCAACAGAAGTGCTGGAGGTGGAAAACATGTGACATGACCATGTACACTGAAGTACATCTATTAGTTGCATCACAATTCTCTCTTGAAAGATTATGTCTCAATGTAGAAAAGTCAATAATCAAATGAAACCACCACCACCCTCATCCCACCAGTGAATCTGACCAAAGGTCTGTTTAATGTCTAATGTTTGAATAATTGCACCTTTCGCGGTCAGGATGTGCATTAGCGTGATATCTGTCCGTCTGGATCGGCACCAAATCGGTTGAAAAGTCATGTGCTTTCGTCAGTGCAACCACACGATCAGCTGATGTCTTTTCTAGTTTGACTGTGATATGGCACACGATTGGCTCTCAGGGGCAGGATATGTGTCATACAAACAACTTTCAAAGTGCTTTAATGTGGTTGTCTCCTCTCTGAGGAGCAAGCAAGACTGCTTCTTGAGCTTTGTTAAGAATGAACCTACATTCATCCACCTGTTGTCACTATGGATCATTGTAAACAGTGAGTCACACAATGAGAAAAAACTAATCATGAAATCAAATGTTGATGGATGTTTTTATAATCGAATCGACGCCCTCTGAACTTGAATCTAATCAAAATCATAAGGCATCTCGTGATTCCCACCTCAGGTGCATCTGTCTGACATTGCTTTCACCAGTCAGCCACTTAAAATGCTGAATAATAAAATCCAAACCCACGCTGTAGGTAACCACTTTAATCCAGCTTTAGTGAGTTGCCATTCACGGCTATTGTGCTTGGCAGATTTATTAAGCAAATAGGCCTCCTGCCACACACACGGCTGTTAAAGTCAAAAGGGAACGCGGGGCCAGACATCCTGCCTTCATGATTTTATGCCAGCCAGTTTACCACCTGTAGCACTCCCCCTCTCCCTCTCTGTCTGTCACACACACACTCACACACAGAAGGCTTGTCTAAATAATGTTATGCCAGACAAATTTTCAATCTGTACAATACACACACACACACACTGATCGTCATGACGATCCGATGCCAGCCCTCCTCTTACACTCGCAGGCATTTAGACAGCTCGTCTGATTGATGTCATGGCAGTCGATAGAGCGCTAATTACTCCCCGTGCTTCCACGGCGCCGCGTAAGGAGCAGTGTCATATCCTGTCAGCTGCATTTTAAAAACACGTGTCACTTCCTGTTAGCCCGCAGAAGAAAAGAGGGCAACAGAGCAACCTGACAGCACACACACTCCACAGAATCTCTCTTTCCCCTGTCTCTCTATTCTCGCCCCTTTCATTTTCTTCCATCTGACCCACCTGCCAGCATCGGTGATCTTTTGTTGTCAAACTTCATTAGCGGAGACGTCAGCTAATTAGAGCCCTAGCACGAGCTCGGGAGATTAGGAGGAAGAAGATGATGAAGAGCGAGGCGAGGGAGATAGCGATGGGAGGAAGGAGGGGAGGCAGGGCCGGGCAGAGGCGATTGGAGATGTGCAGATGATGAAGAGATTAAGATGGAGTGGGAGGGAGGGAGAGATGGATGGTATCAAGGTAGGGATGGAAATGACAGCAGAGATGATTACCTGCATAAACTGTGGAGGGAAGAGAGAGTGCGAGGAAAAGGATGAATGGAGGTGTAGGGAATTCAAAGTAGACTGTGGAGAAAGGTTGACAGAATTGTGAATATTTACCGCTCTAAATGAGTCACAGTGAAGAAAAATGTGAAGGGAAAATTGAATACATCACGGAAATGTCAAAATGGCAGAACATATAATATAAAGAAAGCTCATATCCATGTCAACACCAGAGGGAGAGTCGTGCACATTGATTAAATTGTTTTTCGTACTAGCAGGTGATCCTGTGTGTGTGTGTGTGTGTGTGTGTGTGTGTGTGTGTGTGTGTGTGTGTGTGTGTGTGTGTGTGTGTGTGTGTGTGTGTGTGTGTGTGTGTGTGTGTGTGTGTGTGTGTGTGTGTGTGTGTGAGTGAGTGAGAGCAAGCAGCTGAGTGTAACAGATACGAGATACAGGCAAACAGTGAGGTAATGCATTGACCTGTGTGCGCTGTTGGGATCTAGTTGATCCTTGTAAGACACAGCTGATAACGATTCTCTACAACTAGACACTGGGGAGAACGCACACACACTCACACAGACATCAACAAGCATTTGTGGACACATGAAAAAGGAAAAAAGACTACTACTCCCTCATGTCATCATCAGTCAATATTAAACTACATTTCTTCTGTCTTGCTCCCTCACAGTTATCGACTGCTCTTAGATTCCTGTCCTTTGTACAAGCCTATAAATAATTTTTTTTTAAAAATGTGTGCAATGATTACTGGATTAGTCGATCAAAAGTAAACTTATTCTCATCTATGCATCATTCATGCAGAAATGTCAATCGGTCACTGGTTCCACCTTCTTAAATGTAAGGATTTGCTGCTTTGGTTTGTCATTTGCGATAGTAAATACTCTCTTCTCTCGTGTGTTTGCACGTACAGCATTCACAAATGTTTTTCTAACCTTATCTAATGGAAAATTCACACGTGTGTTTGTAAGGAAACAGTGAATTAAATAACTAACACAAATAACACAATGTAAGCTACTTTAATGGCCTGTTGCTGAAACTGAAGTGAGTTTTTGCCCCCCATGTATAAGTATCCACGCAGTGTATATTGTTGTATCCAGGACTCTTATTGTGAAAGGTAAAAACAAGAGGAGTGTGTCTGGAAATGCGCTGCAATTGAAATGTAAACGGAAAAGAAATTGCCTTTCTGGTTCAGACAACGGATCCTTGTCTTCACAGTAAATGCACAATTCTTCAGCTACAATGTTCGACTTTTCATTAAGAAAATAAGTGAAACAGATCACAACACATCCTGTCGCCAACTCGAATAAATACCCTGCTTCCTGCTCCAGAGGGCGAAAGCATCAGAGAGCATGACTTTGAATGATGGCATAACTCCGTAGAGACTCTCACATCGACCTGAAGATGATACAAGTGCACATATGTTGAGTAAATAATATCAGATATTTAGTTTCTTTCTTTCAGTTTGGACTGGCGGTTCTGTTGCGTGTAAATGTGATGTTGTATGAAGATATCTGACACTCAGCCAGACGACGGTCATGCTGAAAACTGGCTGATTCCGAGCCCTGCCTGGTCGATCGGTGCATCTCTAGAATTAATTGTTATTTGCAGGCCTGTTAATGTGTTCAGACTGTTCACTTACGAGTTAAAATAGGTACAATACTTATTTGTGTTGTGTTACGACATAAAGTTGTATTGAATTTAACTCAGTGATTATATAATTAAGTTAATTTATGTAATTTGTATCATTAGCTGAAAAGGTTTTTGGGTTCCCGTTTTATTACATCTCATTTGATCAGGCAGTCGATGTTCATTTGCTGTTGCGTTGAAAAGGGCGATGGAGTCATCTGTAACGCTGACATTTCAAAGCTCAAAAGAACAGCTTTTTGCTGTATTGATCAGCATCAGCAGGATGCAAAGTCACACATTTCCTACTTTCCTTGAAGTGGGTGAAGGAGCCATTTATATACAGTGTGTACCATCTCTTAAGCTTCTAAATCAATCGCAGTTCATGTTTTCAAGCTTTATAGATTTTTCCAGACGGCTATCGTGACTTTGTGTTTGCGCTAATGAAAGGAAATCTAACTTTACTTCTTGAGGTTTTTTTTTTCAGAAGGTCAACAGCTCTGCTGGCGTTTTTATCCTTTTCATGTCTTGCAAGAATGCAAGACTGACACTCACTCGGTGTCCCTCACACACTCACAATGTGATGTTTGGAAAGTGAAGTACAATTTTACTCTCCGTCTATGTCGTACAAAGAGGGTTTTTCTCAGGTTCTTGTACATATTTTTGTGTAGCTTCTCACTTTTCTACAGTACACACATGCGAACACACACTTTCACATGCGCACATTTGCCAACATTCGATATATCAGACTAAGCTCAGAGTCTGAATGATATATTCCCCCGTTGATAAACCTAAGAGGACACCATACGTCATCTGTGTGTTTGACCATCCCTATATGTGTTTATCTGTGAGCTTACTTAAAGTCTGCGGTGCTTAAGTGCGTGTGTTGCACCATGTCTGGCAAATCACACTATAGTCCTTCGGCCACTTTGTGTCAGATTTATGAAGACCTCAGCTCAAAGTCACCTGTTGGAGAACATTTGCTTCACCTGTTCTTGTTCTCTGTCTTTGTCTGACCTTTTTTTCTGTTGTATCTGTGTCTTCATCTTCATCTTTACCTATTTTTTCTGTCTTTATAGCGTGGTTTTTAATTTTTAATGCTGTTACTAAGTCCAGTTTAAAGTGCACTAGGCTGATAATGCTTTTTCAAAGTGTTTACACTTAATGTGGACATTAAAATTTAATTAAATAGTATAGTAAGTGTCTTTAAAGGGAATTTATACTGAGGCATAGCATATTTTTCCTGAATGAATTATGTGACAGATCACATCATGTCATTAAAATGAATCAGTGTTTCCCGCTTATAGACTTTACTTGGGCCCAGGTGTATAAACAGCTGGCCAAATATATGTGGTGACCTATTTTAGCATTTTATACTTTTTTTATTTGTGTCTGTGTGAGAGCGACGCCATCCGCGATCGATTAACTAGTGGACGATCTGCCCTCGCTCTCCCATCTACTGTCAATCACACAGGCTCTGCAGACAGGGAGACGCTCTCTGGTATTACATTCCTCCTGACGCGCTGATTGTGATGCGACCTCTCCCATCTGATGTAGGCCGACTTATGCCGTTGTTTTGCACAAACTGGTTCTCACAACGTTGTTCGGTGCACGCTGGTTTTGATCGGCTACATAATTAACAACAAGTTTCCTCTCACAGCTCACCTGCTGTTATGACAGTGGAATCACAGGTGAAAAAATCTTAAAAGTGAGGTGGGTTCCTTCTGAGCGACTATAGAATGACACTAGAAAATGTTGCTTGTAGAGAGAAAACAAAGAGAGGCAAGCCTGTGTGCTTGCTTGAGGTAGACAATCAAAGCCACACTATGTAACGTTAATGTAGGAAAACTCTTAAATCTCTTATACCTTTCTGAAAAAGGTAGTTGACATATGGGCCTCATTCTCACGTTGTCAAATACCAACGACCCCCCTCCTCCTGCCACAAGTACACAGCCAGTCTGTGGGAAATACTGTTATGTTGAATATACATGATCTATGATTACGTGTCACTGGGTTCAACAGTGGAGACGCACCTTTGGATGGCTTACACAAACATCCCAAAACCGATTAAAAAGCAAGTCAGAAAACACATTTTGAAGGTGTAACTTTAAGAAATTGCACCTTCTATAAGCAGACTTGTAAATATTTATAGGCTGTACTGTGGACAGTGATATATTTAAGGGTGTCTCCCAGCATGTTATTAATGGAACAGGAGTCTTAATTATTAATAGAAGCATTATTAACAGCTGTGCCGAGATTCCGATTCTGATTTTAAACATTTATGGAATTATTATTGGTGTGACAGAGCGGGAGCGAGAGATTGATCTCCCTGGGCTTTCGTGTGTGTGTGTGTGTGTGTGTGTGTGTGTGTGTGTGTGTGTGTGTGTGTGTGTGTGTGTGTGTGTGTGTGTGTGTGTGTATAGGAGAGAGTGGAAGAGGAAGCAAGAGCAGTCTGTTGCTGGTCTGAAGCTCAGACCTGTGCTTTTATTTTATAAACTCTTAAAGTGGGGCAGTACGATTGAAACCAACAAGAGCAAGCTGAACTTTGAGAGTATCCAATTGGAAAAATCACAACCCCTCCCCAACGACATGAACTGCCCTGTTGCTCCCACTTGCCAGCAGGGAATGTGTTAGCGTGTAGTTTGCTAAGATCAACAAACTCTCTTAGCTCCTTTTGATCTAATGAATACATAAATAAACGACTCCCAAGTGCCAAAATGCCACAGTCATATTAACACAGGCAAGATAGCTGTCATGAACGTTCCTCAGTCTGAAAAGGCTACCCTGCACAACACTTACTCCTTACTGTTGTAGGTGTGTGCTTTGTGCTAACTGGGTTAGCTTGGCTCTGAGGCTGTATGCTTTGTGCCTAACCCTTACCATGTTCTTGGCTTAGGGGCTCTGTGCTTTATGCTTATGTTTGCTGCTACAGGACCGCACTGAAGCCAACAAGGCTCTTGTATGGATTATGGGGCTGTGTGCTTTGTGCTACTTGGTTAGCAAGCTGCTAACAACCGGCCCAGATGCTGTGTATTGTTAAACATATCCAACTCACTCGCGTCTAACTCACATGTGAGAAAACACAGAACATTATCACAATGAACTTAAACAACCAATATGCCTGTTGTTAGAACTTACCACTGTCGAGCTATTTTAGCTACACTTTCTTTGCCAATATTGCGCCACTAGCTCACTAGTAGCATTAGCAATACATCCGCCAGGCCTTGTGGAAGACTCTGGTCATACAGGCGGAATGAAACAATTGGATGGGCTTATTAGGGACCTGCGAGTGCCCGTTACTGGATTCTATTCCTTTTATTTTTCAGAGCGTTTGATTTATTGATTGATGTCAGGATGTTGAGAGACTTTCGACAAACGTAACAAAAAAACACTCCTAGAATAAGTTACCAAAACCCGCCTTAAGCTTTATATACGACTTATTTACAGTGTCAACGGACAACTTTTCCCCCTGCAGTGTTTCCAAGTGGTATTATTGGTGCACAGGTGTCGCAAATAACAACAACTCAGGACAAAATGTGAGTTTATTCAATAATTTAGTCTGTAAGAGAAATGGATTGCCAGTCAACCTTCCTTTCCCGGGTGACTGTGTGCCCGGTGGCAGACAGACTTGCATAATGATAGCAAGGTTTATAGGGCATCACTATGAACGCAGATGGTTTCATTGTTCTAAATCCATGACATTGTGCAATCAATATTTACTTCATAATGATCCGTTGAAGCATGAAACGTGTCTATTGCCAGTTTATGTGATTAAAGAAATAAAGATTTCAGCTGCAGACATGTTTTTGGTGCAGGCTCATGTGTCATCATGCGCAAGCTATGAGCAGTGCTTCGCTTTGTGAACCAATCTCATTGGTGTTTAATGACCGCAAGCTCGTTAAAGAGTGAAGTCATACAAGTCTGCTGATTTTTGTGGCTTACTTGTTTCTCTAAAGCTAATCAATGACTTCCTCAGTCTGTGGTCATGGAAATATTTGCGTAAATGTGTGTGTCTGTTAGTGTGAGTGTTGCCTTATGTCTTTGTTTATCATGTTTATTTCTTCTCGAGCCCACCCTCTTCCTTTTATGTGAGATCATAAATCGTATAAAGTACCCTTTGTGTGTGTGTTTACTTGTGTATGCGTTTGCTTGTGTTTGTGTTTGTGTGTGTGTGTGTGTGTGTGTGTGTGTGTGCATGCGTAATGAATGCTGTGTACATTTTACCACCCTGTCCTCCCGGGGCCCCTGTCAATAAAACGGTGCAGAGGGTGATGCAGTGTGTGTGTGTGTGTTTGTGTGTGTGTGTGTGTGTGTGTGTGTGTGTGTGTGTGTGTGTGTGTGTGTGTGTGTGTGTGTGTATCTGTGAGCATGAGATGTGTATCATCTAGAGCTCTTTGTGACACAAATCATTTCTACTGTGATGCATAAAAAAAAACAGAACAGAGCAGAGCCTGCAGAGGAACAGGATGAAACTGAATACATTTGACCATCATCCAACAACGGCTTCAGGATAAGTGCAAATTTGTTGCTGACTTGCACATCTTTTTGAATCCTCCCACGTGTTTCCGTTGACTTTATATGCAATCATGCCAGTTTAAAAAAAATAAAATAAAAATCACCTCAAGTTTTGCTTGAACAAACCTCAAGCTTTTGTTCTATTTCTCACGTTTAACCCCCTTACTCATTAAAAATATATCCAAAGTGGCCCAATTAAAGAGTGTGGGATGTCACTCATGACTCGTAAGAATCAAACAGCGGAACATAAGCAACATTAAAAACATTGACAACAAGGGTTTTAGAGACATCCAGTTTAACGGGAATTTTAGTGATGTTTTGAGCTCTTGATGCAAAATATGTTGCTAATAAACAGTAAAAGTAACACGTGACAGTAAGATACTACTTTAAGCAATAAAGGAGTAATACAATCCATTTTCTAATTGATTTGCTGTCATGTTATAACAGTAAATAAGTCCAGTAACATGTTACCACCTCAAAGACCCCCAACGGTATAGATGTTAAACTTTTGTAAAAATGGACAAGCTATACATGGTTAGCTCAGTTGGACTTTTCTACAATTCAGTCATTTAGTCCGTTTACCGGAAACCAGAAGAATCAATGAATAATTCATTCAGACTTTATATCATGGTAAAGACAAGAGACAGATAAAAGCAGTGACTACCTTTGAAGTATTCACAAAGTGCCATTTGTGTCCATTCTTTGAAAATGTATATTCCTTAAGTCCGTACAGGTCCACTGATCAAAAGAATCAAAACTTTTTTTTTTTTTTTTTTTTTTTTTTATAAAATGAGTCCAGGTTAGTCAGAAACATAACTTCTTCTCAAGGGGGGATTGATGACGATAAACAAAAAGTTTTGAATGATAGTGAAAGGTTTAATAGTCAATAGAAATCAGGGTAATCCAAGTCATCCACTGCAGTTATTTTGGTGAAAGTAAGAAAGGAAACGTACTGCTTTAAATTGATAGTAACTAGTGATGCACTACATAATACATTACATTTTAGGAGTAACTTGCCCAGGCTGATGATATATGTCTGTTAAGAGCAGCAGCGAGAGGATTTACCGGAAGATGTGGGATGTAAATCAAGTGACCATAAATGTGAGTGTTTATCTCCGTCTGTTTGATATTCTTCTGATGAGCTGCCAGCTTTCTTAAAGTAGTTCTCTGCCTTCTGTATTCTGGGGTGCTGAAATCCCTATCATGATGAAAAAGGTGTGGATGAACGTGATAATACTTTTTGAACGGCAAAACAAAAGGCAGACATTTTGGATTTAGTTTAAAATGAATGTCACTTCAGTTAAACTAATAAAGAGAATTTAAGGAAACTTCATTGCAATTGAGACACATGACTTAAACAGAGTAAGAATAAATAATGTAATACATTCAAGACTAAGAAAATGTGTTTTTCTCAGCAGTGAAATTAATTTAGCATCTGATTTCACTCTGCTCCAAATCTACTCTTAGCACGGGAGGTGTTGTGTGTTGCTGCTGACACAGCTACTCTGCTGTGCTCGGTGTGTACAAATACGCTCACACGGACACACACACACTTGAGACTAGATTGTGTTTCACGATGCATTTCTGTATACTGTACATAAATAGCTTTTCTCAATCTACACTTTCATTCCTGTAGCTCCAGTGGAGTTTAAATGATAAAAGAGAATAGATAAATGAATATTAATAATCACAAATTAACAGTAGAGCTTAAAAAGTTAAACATTTTAACAAAAAGTAGGACACTGAAGTGTATTATATTCTGTGCGGGTGGTGCAGATGCAGCAGCCGTGATTTGAGATGTGAGATCTGCCGTAGTGTGTGTTCAGCACTGGAGCTATTATAGTAATTCACACAGCACTCTGGATTTATGCTATTAAAGAGAGGAAAGAAAATACAAGGGCGAGAGCAAATTAAGAAAATGGATCAAGAAAAAGATATAGAGAATTAGAAACCCGGAGTCTGCATTTTGAAAAAAATAACTATGAGTGTCAACTTTCTTGTAAAGGCAGAGATCGAACTACATTTAGATTTGTTTTTTGATGAGGTTTTTGTTCTCAGGATAGTAGGCTTATCATTTTATCAGATTTCTGTCAGCGTGCTTCTGGTATGTAAGTTTAAAAGTTGCATTCAAGTGCTCATCAGATGGTCCCATTTCCAGCGTTAGGAAATCTTCTTCTGACTTCGGTGCATTGCTTTCGGAATATGGGAGAAAGCCAAGAGGAAGTTGTTTTGCATTTAATCAACATGGTGACACCTGTTTAGAATATTTGAAGGACTATACAAAACGGGACTTTGGTAAAAGTTTCTTAACATCAACCCAATGTTAACTTTCATCCATCATGCTTCAGCGTCATGTGGCGTCAACTCAGCAACTGGTGTACCAAAATCTTAATTTTGACTCTGGTGTTGTTGCGCCGATTTGAGCGGGCATACATGACAATTTTCCCAGTCGAAAGAAAGTTATTCCGATAATTTCAACAGCACATGAATGCACTGTCAGAGTCCTGCGAGTCCCCCTTGCTTTAACACATCTGCACCTATAGTAACAAGTCTTGTGTGGTTAGGGCCCGATTCTGTTTTCTCTACTCCACCGTCATCACTAGCGAATGTCTCTTTCTCTGACTGCCAGACATCTGTGGACATATTTTTCTCCAGTCAGAAATAAACTCTGGTAATGGTACACACACCAATAACTCTAAATCAGAGAGAAGATCAGATGCACGTGTTCATTACATTATGTTCAGTTCTGAGTTGATGGGTCAAGACTGAGTACAAAACAAGCACAGTTTCGTTCACAGACTACCTCGGAGTGTGTTGCTGTGTTTCTGGCTTTTCATTAATCGCCTGATGGTGCAGCGACGTGTTTTTCCTTCTTCCATCAACTTGGTTCATGAAATTGCAGGTTGCATTTCTAATGATGCATATGGCTCCATACTGTATGTGTATAATATGACTTCCATATTTCCATTACGTGTGGGTGTGTTTGCGTCTGTGTGCATGACTCACACGGGTTCCCAGGGTTCAGTGTTGATATGCTGCGTATTTTGTTGACAGAGAAAGAATATTCATATGATTGATGTTTTTGTTTTCTTGCCTTTTGCAAACGGAAAAAAAAAAAGAAAATGTGGAAAAACAGATATAGATGCAGGCAGTCAGAAGGATCAAGAGATTGATGTTTGTGTGTGTGGTATGCGTTCGCATACACACACGTGTGTGTGTGGGTACACAGGTGGGCCTGACTAGTCATTATCTCTGCAGTCAAACTTCTGCAGGCTGCTGTGAGGAAAAAAAAAATGCTATTTGAATAAACAGCTGGGTTTTATTGGCTGGCTCATCAATGATGTCAGTCAAAGTTCTCCAATTGTTTTGCATCTTGATCAATCCTGAAGCTACCGGTATCTGTGTTTAGAGATCACTGGATTTAATATCCTCTTACACCTGTTTCGAAACCTCACAAACTTCATTAACGAGCAGATCCGCACTATGTGAAACAACTAAAAGAGTGATGGAGCCAACTAGAAGGCTGTGCTGTTTGGACAATTTACTTCATATGGCTCCTTACTCTGCAGACATATTATAAGTAGTGCAACCTGGGTTCTAGCAAATGTTGTGGCTGATAAGGAGCTCATGCCAGAAGAGGAGCATCCAGAATGCACTTCTTTGTTGGTGCACTTGGAGAAATTCATGGAAAAGTACCGGAGGTAGACATGACTCCATTACTGCTGTTGGGTCTCCCTACAAACCCATATGATTAAATGCAAGCTGTCCTAAGAAGTGAACAGTTTTCTACTTTATCTTCTGTATGCAATGTTACTTTTGACAACAATGTCTCGGAAATTGGGAAGAACCTGTGCAGCTCTCAGCTGTTTGAATAGTCTTGTCAAGCTTCAACTTTAAATCTAATCTAAGCTTTTTGTATTTTTGCTTTTCTTTGTGTGTGTGTGTGTGTGTGTGTGTGTGTGTGTGTGTGTGTGTGTGTGTGTGTGTGTGTGTGTGTGTGTGTGTGTGTGTGTATGTGTGTGGCAGTATTGACAGGATCCAGCAGCTGAGAAGAGAATATCAGCAGGCAAGGAGAGAAGGAATAGTGCCACCTTATGAAGAACTGGACCCACGACGCAGAGGACACGAAAACGACACTCACAGGGTGAGAAGCTCAGACACACACACACGCACACACACACACTTACATGCAGATGGAAAAGCAAGTTCACATGCACGCTGTTCAGTCTCCCCAGTAAACCAAGTGTACATGCCAGCGTCTCAGTGTGCATGTGTGTCAGCTATCAGAACGGTCGCTGCTTTTCCTGCGTTCGTCTCTTGATCAAGGCCCTTTAGTTGTCAGTCGCCAGGTGCTCTTTGACGTGAATGGCTCCTGCAGGCACTGAGCTGATAGGACTTGATGCGATCCACTTTTCACTGAGGATGAGACACAGAGGAGATAAGTAGAGATTTTACTCACTTGTCATCCTGCAGGTACTGTTTTTTGTTTTTTTTTTCCAATCGCAGAATCATAATCACGTCTTCACAGATCCACGTCTGAGCTCAGGCTGGCTGAGTCACACTGGAAGAATCTCAGAAACACATCTGTGATGCCGTAATGACGGGTAAATTATCAATGTGCTCAGAAGAAATCACCTCCCACGCTGGCTCCAGGTGTCACCCTGCTATGACTTTGTTTGCTGTCGTTGCTAGGCAAATTTAAGTCCTGCTATTGTAAATACATCTCTGGATACAGATTTTATCTTTTATAACTCTGACAGTGCTGTTACTTCACCCTGTCTCTCACTGATAATGTGTTTCTTCTTCCTTGTTGCCATGTTTTCTTTTTCTTTTTTTTTAGCTCTTGATAAAGTACGTCAGTGCTAACATTTATAGCATGTTTCTTTAGTTTAGTTTCCATAGTTTTTATGGGCGACATTGTCAGCAGAGCAGTTGCATAAAATAACATCAGATGTTGTCAGCTTGGCATCAGCCTAATGATTTATTCCAGGTTTTTTAAGAAGCAATTTGTAACATAAGGCCCAGTTAGACCCCAGCTCGTCTTGTTTCGTTCTACCACTTTGTATCTCAAGAGGCGATAGTGTTGCCAGGCGACATGTTTCACAAGCACTCTTAGCTTTTAAGTCTATTAGATGAACAACATAAACTCTCAAAATGTCATACATGTATTTTCCTCACTAAACAGTAACACAACTGTACACCTTCTGAATACA
Source organism: Diplodus puntazzo (assembly GCA_963678695.2). Classification (NCBI taxonomy): domain Eukaryota; kingdom Metazoa; phylum Chordata; class Actinopteri; order Spariformes; family Sparidae; genus Diplodus; species Diplodus puntazzo. Next base: position 26,490,970 of record OZ023164.1, read on the forward strand.
AGTTTCTCTTTTTTACCGAACTAAAACTCATCAAAACCATCTTTGTTTTTCTTTCTGCTGTTCCCACAATAACCAACTCTAGTTTGGTCAAAAATAAAGTTTTAATATATTGTGAAATATTCAGGCTTGTCACATCAACTCTGTAGTAATTCACAGTAATTCTGGCGACTTCAGTCTCCTTATATAGGCACATAACAACTTCTGATTGTTCCTCCCTTTCTGAAACCATTAGCAACAACAAATCCCAGTCAGTACCCTTTCAGGCAGGCAGTAAAGGTATCATCGAGTACAGTTTGTCTTTGGTCTCTTTAAGTCTCGCTTCCAAATTTTACTGCTGTAAAGTCAGGTGCCTCCTGAATTTCACCCTGTCTCTTCTCAGCACCATGACATTTAAGCTTCCATGGCTTTTTGATGAAGAAAGAAAATCACCCTGAGCAACCAAAATGAGTTCTTCGTGATGGAGCTAAAATTAATCTGCTATGACAAATGGACAGGTTTATTGCAGCACATCACAGTTTCACCACTGCGGCGTGATCTTCAGTCAGTCTTTGTACCAGGATACTGTCAAACCTCATCACGCTGCAGTTAGAAGGAGGAATAAACAAATGAATGTGTTCTTTATTAAGTCATGAAAAATCCACTTTGGGGCTTTTATGTGCTTGGATGACACTAAGCTTGGCTTTATGTTTGTGTTACATTAATATGCATTAACAATTTAGTGTTGCAAATGTGAAAACACTGTTAGTACTTTCATCAGGGGGTACAGTTAGTATAGTCATATACAGTGTGGCTTGGAGGAATGTAAATGCAACAATGCATGGATCCATTATGTGATCTACAGTTACAAAAACCACAGCATGTTGTGCCGACAGGTGCAGTCACTCACTACAGAACATTAGTATTCTGACGTCCAGCCTATGAAATGTTGGTGCTCTGTTCCTCTGTAAGTCTGCCGTAATATCAGAGTTTTCTATATTTGGTTATTTCAGAATGATTTACAGCAATAATCTAACACAAATCTGGAATTAGAGCAAACTAAAATTAGACGGAGCTATTCGATAAAATTGAGATCTCGAGAAGATCGTTCTGGGCCATAAAGGCAGAAAAAGGACAGGGTTCGGTCACAGCTGGTCTTTGGCTTCCACTGTGAGGGATAGCTGAAAGGGCATCTTAGGACCTCCGACTCCACGGTTCAATAATGTAGCCATGCGCCAGGCAATGCAGTGCTCTAATAGCTTGTGATATAATTTAAAAATCAATTCTGAAATGAACTAATTAAAGAGGTTACAATAGGTTTAATATGCTCCCATTATGTATTTTTAGTTTCAGAAAAGCCTTTTAGCTGAGTTTTATGTGGCGTTTCTAATGATTTATGATGGAACAGGTGAAAGGAGAATTACATTATTATCACGGTCCTGTCATTTTAGTTTCATTGTATGTGTGTTTTATATGTGTTCTCTGGGTTTTTTCTTTTTTCCTCCTGTCTTCTTGTGCTCCACACCTGTCGTGTATCTGTTTAATTAGCCCTGTTACCTGAGCTCTTCCCCAGTCTGCTTTGCCTCCACACCTGCACTGCATCTCCTTCCTTCCTGTATTTTTCCAGCTTTTCCAACCTATCCGCTCCTTCCCTGTTTATAGTGTGTTTCTGTTTCATTTCCCTCACCTGTGTTTCTTCGTCTCCACCTGCATTTCATCCCCTCCTTAGCTTAGTTTGTATTTAAGTCCAGTCTTTTGTTCAGTCATTGTCGAGTCATCCGTTCAGTGTCTGTGATCCTGCTGTTGAGTTCCCCTCATCATGCCCATCGTGGTTGCCTGTTCCTTCATACAATGATCTTCCTGCCTGCCATTTGCTGTGTTAAGGTCCACCTTCCATTTAATGAAAACAGATATAATTATATGAAGGCATGTATAACAGTCTCAGTGTAAAAGTAAACAATACTTCAATGTTCTAAAAAAGGGTAGTTCAGTGACACAGCAGTGAATCAACTATTTCACTAATGTCACAAAAAGTCTGTGGCTGAGTTTGATTGGACACAGTTAGAAGCTTACTTAGCTGTACAGATGATCAGTAAATAAATTGATTAGCTGATCATCAGAAAATTTAACAGTCCATGTCAAACATTCTCTGACTCTAGCTTTTTAGTTTTGAGCATTTTATTCCTTTCGGTCATGTCTTGTCATGCTTAAAATTATATATTTCAGACCATTTGTTCAACAGAAATGACAAGTCAAAGCCTCTCTTGGGTTTCCCATATTGATAAAGAAAATAATCTTAAATTGCAGCCCTACTTAGTAGTATTTTGAATGTATTTGCAGTTCTGGCTGTAGGTATTGCATCTCTTTGTGTGACACAATACTGACACTTACATTCAATGACTCAAAGATGTTGGCCCTCCATCACTGTATCCACACAGTGTGTTTAACCAAAGTTATACCTGGCCTACTATAATTCAGATGTTAAAGTAATTTTGGTGTGTGACCAGCCAGGGGCAACCTCCTTTCCAGCTGCGATCGATAGCCTCGCATTACCCTCCTCTCTCTGTGCCTCCAAATGAGAAAACTTAGCTGTTGTTTATGAAGCTGAGAAGGGAGAGCAATTAGCATGCTTCAGAGGTGGAAATTAAGTTTGAAGTTTGAAAGTTAAAAAAAAAACAAAAAATCAAAAGAAAAACAAACCAGTAGCAGTTGCCACAGCGCCTAACAAGCCTCTCTCATTAAGGATGATGCATTTATTAATTAAGGCAGAGGCGATTATTTACCTGACTGGCTTTCTCTGCAAAGGGGGTAGAGGGAGAAGTAATGGTTATGGTGGTGAGCCAATGGCAGACTAATTCAATTTCACTTTTATTGGTTTGTTTGTTTCTCCTTAAGACATTTTTATTTTTTGTATAGGATTCTATGAAAAGTGAACGCCATGGAAACTTAAGTGTAGAAGAGAGAGTGAGACAAAAGGGAGAAAGAGAGAGTTCCTCATGCAGCGGTGCCACAGTATATTGAGTGTGTGTGTGTGTGTGCGTGTGTGTTTATTTTTTCCCCTATGGCTCCATTACCATCTCATTGATTCATGGTTATGGGTTAGCTGTCTCTGCTAGCAAAATTATGTTCGCCTAAAAACAATTATCAAGCAACAAAAGCCACACCACAAGTTTGTTTCCAAGTGAGTGCATTGTGTGCTTGTGGGTGGGTGTGTGTATTTTGGAAGACAACAACAGACTTTCTCCCTAAGGAGAGGGGGAACTAAATCAACAGGGCGCTGTTGCTGTTGTCACACACACACACACACACATTCTCACACAGTCCTACACAGAGGGTATGGAAGCCAATTGTTAATGTGGGCGGTGTGACACAGACTTTATTATAGGATTTAATTATAATGAAAAGCTTTCATCTAGTTTTTCCTCTACTTTCTCCGACTTAAATATGTGTGTTCATTTGCAGTTAGATGTTTAATTACCAATGGCATTTTTGTAGTGTGATGCAGAATGAAACGGCACAGAAGTGTCAAATTTAAAACATACTGAGGTGGCGCTACTGTCGGCTGACTGTGCTGTTTTTTGATTCGTGTCCAAATTTATGTTTTTTTCATCTACTTTATTTAATGAGATGAAGGTCTGGGGAAAGTGTGTATTTTTCAAAAAACTGAAATGAAAGATTGTTGTTCCCAGCTGCTGAACCTTGCGGGTTCCTCAGATGGTCCCACTTCCTGTGTTGGGAGGTCATTTATCCAACTGCTGTGTGTTCATTAGCTTTTAGTCGTATTGTTGAAACTAGATTAGATTAACTAGATTCCTTCATTTTACCATAGAACAAGGGGTTGTTTATTTGTACAGTGTAAATCAGTCACTCACCGTTGATAATTTAATTTGTATTATTGTTGCGTTTGGTAACAGTCTGTTTTAAAAAGCAGTTGGAAAGTGCGTCCAACTTCCTGCCTGTGGCTTGGACAGCAGTAGATAGATATTTATTTATTTATTTATTTAGTTATTTATTTATTATTATTTGACTATTAATCACCATTCTCTCTATCTTATTTGTCAATTTTTTAAAAACTCCCACCTTTCATAGTGCTCTTGACAGTTAAAGTTTAAAAGAGGCATTTAGCTGCCAAGGTCCCAGTCAAGACCACCCCCGCAATTATTGGCTGACAAACAGAAAGAAATGTGTCAACTTGTCTGGCAGGTGTTTTTATTCCAGTTCCAATAGAAGTCAAAGTTAAGACGAGACAGTGATTCATCGGTTTATCTACCAACCCCTTTAATTCACATTCTTTATCTTTGTTCTTGTCTTCATGTCCATGTCATCCTCATCTTATATTTTACTGCTGGAAAACTAAAGTAGAGTGATGGTGTTGTTGACCACGGAGCAAGTTTTTGATTGAGTTCTACCATATAATTGTATTTTGTTTGGTATAGTGTACTGAGTTCATAGTTGTGTGTTGCTATGCCGACTCAGGACAACTTCAAGATTGTATTTCGATGTAGATCGAGCCATCGGAGGAACATTTTGTTCAAACATTGTCACTACACCAGCAGCATGTAATTGACAAACTGAAAAATAATGTCACTTTCTGATTGTACATAACTGCACAATTCTAACAATTTGTGATGGTTTGCTTTTTAATTAAGATATTTTTTTTTAACTTCAAGAATGACGATATGCCAATGTTGTCACATTTTAAACAAAAGGGGACCCAAACAGAAGACACAAAGGCCGACAAGTAACTAAACAAAAAGCAAGCGTTATTGACAAAAAAGCTAAAAATCCAAATCCATAAAATCCCTAACCTTAAAATAGAAGAAACTAAAGGCAGACAGCAAAACACAAAAGGAAAGAAATCCAAGAGCAAAAAAGTATAAACCATAAAGCAATGTACAACACAGGTACACGAAGGCAAAATAGAACACAGGTGAAGAGCAAAAAGGGCGGGAAAACAGACAAAGGGAGGAAATAGAAAGTTTGAGACATGACACAAGAAATAACAGAACCACAACCTAAACTATGACAAATTACATAACAATTTAAAACAGATTTTAATTACATCAATAAACCGTAGGTTGCTATGCTAACAGCTAATGAAACATGTATCATTGCATATTGTTATTAATTTGTAATACCAGGAAATATGTATCACTGCAGTTTCATCCAAATAATGCTGAAATAATCATGGGCTACTCCTAAAGCTTTGTGTTGAATCCTCATAACCAAAATATAATCATTAGTAGCACAGCGTTCTAATTAAGTAAATCATTTCATTTTTGTGCTAACAAATATAACAAAGTGTCTTACTTTTATTTGTTGTACATCACAACTGTGCTGTTCTCAGTTTGTCAGTTTGAACACTGAGGAAGGACATCTGCTCACAAAGTTAGTGCTTCAATACATCATTTAATTAGACTGTTGACTACTTATGTCTTTCACTTTTTATATACATCCCTCCATCTGTTTTCTGTATCCATTAATATAGTTCAGTGTCTGGGGCCTTTGACTCAATCCCAGCATGCATTAGGAGAGGAGGGAGATACAGCCCGGTCAGGTCGACAGTCTATCAGAGCTAACACATACTGAGTCACGAGAATACATTAAGTCTCATGTCCTTGCGTACAGGGAATTTACATTTAATTTAATATTCATATATTTTGACTGTGGAAAGTCGCCCACACAGACACCGAACAGAAAGATCATAGCAAACCAGCCGGCAGATCACAAGTCTCAGAACTGATATTCTTGGCTTTGGTAATAATAAAACTTTGCTGTCTGAAGAGTTTTAAATGTTATGTCTGTGTGTGTGTCTGTGTATAATCAGCTGTTCCCTGCAATCTGTAATTGTATCAATTCAATATAATGTTCACTCCATCTAACGAATCTTTGAAAAGTAGACAGTCAGAAGGTTTTTATTTACTAATTTGATATTCAGTTTCTCCTGCTGTCACATAAAGCCATGCAAGCACACACACTGCGGTGCTTGTGCAAAGTAATACGGTTAAAATGTGGCCATTACGTTGTTAAGTTGTTTCTCTCGATAACAATTTATTTAGTTTGAATCAATATAAACTCGCTGCTGTCATACATGATAAGTTCACCGTTTTGTTACTAAATCGATCTGCCAAAAATGTAATACAGATGAGTTCAAGTTAAGAGAACTAAAGGTTTGTTGTGCAGTCAACTTAATCAGTGTTTGAGTTCAGCACAGCAACAACCTTTTTTTGGATATTTCGGTAGGTGGTTGGATTTTTACAGTATTTGCCTTTGTGATTGTTGCCCATGGCTTGATAAACTTGCCCTCAACCTTTCTTGTTCTAAGAAATGATATTGTAGTTTCAGTAACAGTCCCTTCTTCTACTTTCCATTGAAGATAATCATGGCTTGGCAACATTTAAAAGCAGTGGCCACTGTTGCCTCCAACAAGACCGGGAAAACATATGAAATAAATTTCAGTTTGGTTGTTGTTGGCAGTGAATATAAAAAAGAATGCTCCTTGACATAAAACTGGCAGCATTGCTCATCTGTGCCGCCTCCAAATGTTGCCCATGTGCGGTTATGAGAGGATCTTGTATCATATCCTGTTGATCAAGACTGAATTCCCTCTACTGTCAGAACTATGTCCGGTCCGGAGCCATGTGTAGAGCGTGGTGCTTTCGTGTGTGTGTGTGTGTGTGTGTGTGTGTGTGTGTGTGTGTGTGTGTGTGTGTGTGTGTGTGTGTGTGTGTGTGTGTGTGTGTGTGTGTGTGTGTGTGTGTGTGTGTGTGTGTGTGTGTGTGTGTGTATTTCTGGGATTTCTCTTTGTCTTTTGATTCAAGGTTGCAGTCCTCTGAACTGTGTCCAGTGTTCTTTCTAACCTTGTCACCGTTCAGACACAGCTATTGTCTGATTCACAACAGAATTTGGGAAAATCCCAGAGTGTGATTCACATAACCTTTCTTATTTTTACATTAAGGGTTTGGTGTGACACCTTCTACATGCGCACAGTGTGCAAAAAGATTGTGAATTGACATAAAAGCCTAATGTTTTCTCAAAGGCTCATTTATGGTCAACATCAGATACACAAATGGATACAGACCAAGCCTTCTGTACATACTCTGTGTTCTTTTTGGCATGTTTTTTTGAAAGCTTACAGATACAAACCAACAGATCAGTACCTCCTGTAGTTGTGGGGAGCATTGTAGCGGTGTAGCCAACAGCTCAAGCGAGACATGACCCCAGGAAGAAGAGTAAGAAGTTTTGAAAATGGAATTACTTTTACGATGTTGCTTCGCCCGGCACAGAGACAAACAGTTACTTCCAAACAGTTGGAAGGAGATTGTAAGGTTGTGAAGGTAAAGTCTTGATGTGTGCGAAACTGATTCGACTCTCTGACAGCTCCTTCTCGTGTTTTTATTGCTTAACCTCCATGCTAATGTGATGCATGGAAACAGACATGTTTTTGAATGAAACGGGCGCTTAAATATGATTTCAGTATCTTTCAGCTCAGTTAAGAATAACTTAATAGACCCGAATAATGAAAAACATAATTTCTACAACTTACCTTTTAATGATCTTGACATCTTAAATGAAAACCAATACTTCAGACACAATTAAAAAAGGAAAGACATGCTGGGACACTGTCACTGAGTGTTGACCTTGGCATAAACAGAGAGCCTTTATACAACGGTAACACAATTTGCTGCCATGAACTGTCTGTATGTGGGTAGATTAGTCATGAGTATCACCCACTGAGACCCATGACTAACAATGAACACAGTTTTTCCACCCTGCAGAAGCAGAATTAAACAGTGCCATTAACTGCATATCTCTGTGTTAGGAGTACAGGGTGAATTCAAGTTAGGTTTCTCCAGGGGACACTTTCTCCAAATATTTCTCACTCTGTGTCTACAGGCGAGAGTTGTGTGTTCTGTGAAAGAATCATCTCATTGTGTTGCCCAAGTTTGACCATGAGTTAACCTTTGCGGTGCCATTTTGTGGTAATCCCCATCCAGCTAAGCGAAGCCCTCTAAACTTGTGATGTCTTATAATGTAGTAATAACCTGGTATTGAAGTTCATCAGTTCATTTTCGATTTCCTAGAGCCATGATCAACACTGGCGGCCAGAAATGCCTCAGACACCAGACCAGACACGTGACCTAAATCAATTAGTTTAAGTCACAAGTCAAGTACCTTTTTCCCCTACCCAATAAACTGCAGTCTTACCTGCAGTATACGGCCTTTTATAAGGAGAAAAGACCTGTCAAATAATCCAACTTGTTCAAAAGGTGTAGCAATGAATTGAATTTGTTTCAGTGAAATATGTATGTAATCAAACAAAAACCTTTATAAAAGCTCTCTTAATTTCTTCTCTGTCAAAAACATTACATCACTTCCATCACTTTTAATGAGTGAAATACTGACAGCCACATGAATAAAAAATTAACTGAAAGCATTAAATGAACACAGACAAGTCATTCGAGTCGAGTCGAGTCAGGAGCCTTTAACTTCCAAGTTGAAGTCGAGTCTCGATAATTATTTTCTTTCCAGTGTAAGTCATCAAAACAGTGCATCGTGTTCTGCTGTTTCAGAACTCGTGTCCAGTTTCTGCCAGTGAAAATACAACATTTCCAGATTTTGCTGCCTCGCTATAAAAGCTTTAATTTAACAAAATATACAGGAAGTAAGGAATGAAGAATGTGTTTATCACAGAATTAGCTGAGCATTGTCAGTGGCAATTCAATAGGGAGGGAGGAAGAGTCACAGCCACTCCTGAGGACTTAAGCCAGATGTTGACTGCAAGGGATTTAGGTTTGTTTAGTTGTCCAATTTGTTTCATTTACTTTGTTTACCACACATGAAAATTACTTTAATTCAAGCACTTTTTGCACTAAGCTGAGAATTAGTACCCTCTCATGTCATAGTCTTTGTTCCCCCATTTAAATCCATGAGATGCAGTACACAGTCAAAGCAACAACAACAAAAATATGTCCTCTTTCTTACTGAAGGTGGCAGTTAGTAGTGCGCATAAATCTGACTTTACCAGTAATAATTTCAAATAACAGCTTCTGCTTGGATAAAAACATGTTATGTTGCAACAGTACTATAAAGTTAAGCCTTTAAAAATGTGCCACAAATCTCTAAAATGAGATATTTTGTCCGTAGCACGGAGCCGCACTTGGCAGATCTTTGTATTTGTCATTTTATAGCAATGCTCGGTAGAATAAAACCTCCTTACCCTCCCTCTTTCCTCTCTCTATCTCAGACATAACACACATAGCCCTTTCCTCTGTGACCTCGAAACTGTTCATGTGATTTCAGCCATTATAAAATAGAAGGAGCCCCGCTACCTTGGGTGTTTTTTATAGGCAGACGGGCGGACGGGATCGAACCCCAACTCTACATTAGAAGGAAGGGACGGCAGTAAACCTTGTAGCTGTGTGTGGCTCTTTGTTATAACAGACAGGGTTAAGAGAGCTGTTTGTGCTCTACATGAAAACTGTTTTTCTACACACTCTCTCTCTGCCTCTCTCTCTCTCTCCCTCTCTCTCTCGCTCTGTCCCTCCATTTTGATCTAGTTTTCCTTCACATTCAATTTGGTTCATGTTCTTTCACCTATTTTGTCTCTTTACAAACATCCGATGCCCATTCCTTTCTCTCCTAAGAGGTGCATTGTTATTTTCTCATTAAATTTGACATTGAGGGATAAAATGTTGCTGTTCTTTGGGTTGAGATGATTGATAGATCTGTCTATTCACAAATACTATGTCCTCGTGTCACAGAGTTCAAGCACTTAGAAGGAGAGGATGATGGTTAAATTGAAATAAAAAGCAGCGTCTATGTTCATTGTACACTTAAATACAGAATGTAGTTGGAGCATGTGCGATGAGAAAAGCAGAATTTAAGAAATAAAAAGCGAAAAAGAAAAAGTAGAGGGTTTTGGTCTTCAGCACGGCGTCTGTACCAAGTAAGGCCATATTTCTCCTGTCTCCATTATTAATGCCAGCTCTGGGTGACCATAAATCCAGTGGAATATACTGTACCACATCACCAAATCACTAAAGACTGCACTGCTGGCAGCAGACACACACATACTCATACACACACACGTACCACCGCACTCTCAGACTGCATTTCTAATCTGATGATTTGAAGGGGATGCATTTCAAAGGGGTCTTATGTGTCATTTTTTTGCACAATCAGCACACACACACACACACACACACACAAAATCAAGTATATACACACAGATGGAGGTGGCAAAAGCACACACATTTTTCCCTCAAGTAGAAGTACAGATACTGTCTATAAAAATACCCTGGTAAGGGTACTGATTCAACTTCATACTTCATTTACCATCCATTTCTGTGCAAAGCTAGCTATATTCATATATTTCAAAGACTACTAAACTTAAAGGTAAAAACAGTAGGATTTGTCCGAGTTGTTCGTGAACACAACACATACCAGATAGTTGATTGCTTAGCCTCATTCCCAGGATGTAAAAAAATGACAGTTTGGGTTGGTAAAGTGTCGAGGCAGAGGGCTGCAGGGTCTCTGCAGATACGAGACACTAACACGACTTTTCTCCCCGCTCCAGTCTCGCTCTCTCAAATCTGTTTCGGTCATTTTACGCATTTTGCGTTGTGACCTGTCACTACATCTGATGTGTGATATGCACTGGCTCCATGCAATGACACGAAATTAAAATTATCAATAATTCCCCTGAGGCATTAAAACCAAAGTAAACAGCCTGTAGAACTACTTTAGGAAAAGACACAGCTGCAAGAAGTCTCAGCTAACTAGCATGCTAACACATGCAGCACATGAACACACTTATAACACACGTGCATATTTTCACACCCAAGCGCACTCTCACACGTATGCTGCCAAGTTTAAACATTAAGCCACAGGTTTTCTCATGGAAAAACACATTAGCGCCGCTAAAACCCGCTGCTCGGATCATATTCTCGCCGTCTGAATGCGGCCTGAGTGTAATTAACTTATATTTAACTGCAGCTCAATTGTGTGAGAGAGACTTTTCAGCTGTGGGAACTTTCTTAGCACTAAGCATTTTTGCAGAAAAAAGGCTCTTTATTTACTTTGCTGACAGATTCGACCAAGAAATTGAATCACATTACAGATTTTACCCATTGCGCAGATTGGATAGGGTTCAGTGTTTGGCATCTCTGGAGACCTCTAATGTAAATTTATCATCTGACAAATCAGCATTATTCCAGAAACAGCATGGTAAGACCTGCACTCCCTTGTTGGCTTCAGTGAATACAAGAATGACTGAGTGGATAAAGAGGCGAATGCTAATAAAGAAGCGATGTCAGACTGTTGCTGAGCAGACATCTGAGTGGCTAAGATAAGCTGGTTTGCAAAGGTTACGTGTCGCGGGAGTGACACGGACAGCGCCGCCCTGAGAAACACTCGCAGTTTGTTCATGCAAACACGTTATCCTACACACATGTCACGCATTTGCAGACAAATACATGCTTTGCAGTCAGACAGTGCTGTTTCCTGTGCGATCATGGGATTGAGCCCGATGCTGTTACTCACCCTGGCCTTATAAGGACAAGTAGGGCGCTGGAACGGTATAAAAGTGCTGAATCCAATGGAACAGAAAGGAAACTGGGCTTACGCTGATGGTCCAGAACAACTGCAAGACAGAGAATGAAGGGAGAAGCAAATACAAAGCAATTAGAGAACAGTTATTCTATATTAGAGTGCGTTGCAGTTTCATTTAACAAAGCTTTACTATGCATTTTATAAAGTTTCCCCAAGTAAAAACGTTCTCCATAGCACAAAAGTCAGGGAAGAACTAATTGACTGTGATTATTCTGGAACATTCCTCCTTATTATGGTCTTCACTACCCTCTTCAGCTCCCCCTTTCATCTATACCCCATTGCTCTATCTGCGCGTGTGTTGATGTATGTGAGCACGCCCAGCAGCAGGTCAGGAGGTTGTAATCCCCAAGTCAGACAAGATGGGATCAGTGCCGACTCAGTGGACCCAGACACATCGCTGCGTCCGCTGGGACCGGCGTAGACACACTCAGTCAGAGACTACAGATATGATATACATCCTCTCACTGTCTCAGTCAATAATGGAGATACGTTCATACTCAGACATTTATTGTTCCCTTGCTCTCCTACATTCTCCTTCTGTCTCTTTTCTGTCTCTGTGGACCAATGCACCAGCTTAACACACACACACACACACACACACACACACACACACACACACACACACACTGAGTCATGAGGTAATCTTAAGCAAGGTTCGGTGGTTATGACTGACTGGGGCAATTAACGACTGACTAATTCGAAGAGATTTTGAGCCATTAACAGTTAAATCATTCACACCGACCGGCCGAGTAAGATAGCGCGCGCGTGTGTGTGTGTGTGTGTGTGGGCGTGTGCATTAATGTGTGCGTGGGTGTGTGCTGGAGTGGGGCAGTGTAATGGCACATGTAGTAACTGAGAAAATGTAGAGAAATCTCAGAAGGGATTCCAGTTAGAAAAATACAAGAATGCTGGGAAGGTGGCTTCCAAATGAGCAGAGTCTGCAGGCTTGTTTTTCTGTATTTGTGGGGTCCCAAGCCCACTCATGGTATGGGGTCCAGCAGCTTTCGAAGACCAAAATCCCCCTATCATGCATCAGTAGATTTTGGATGCAAACCATGCCCTAACCTTTCATTTTGCAGGTTCATGCGTAGGGATACGGTGTCCTGATCCTTGTTTGGAAAGAGGGGTGAGGCAAACTGCAAGAGCTACGTGGCCTTCAGGTGGTTTTTCAGAGCCACACTTTCACTGTCATTTTACTGCATTATGGTCCTTTTCTTTTCAATATAACACACCTTTTCTTTGCATAAAACAATCACTACTAGTAGCTCGCTAACTAGCTAGTTAACTAGTTATGCTGCTTCGTCCAGGACAGTCCCTAATTTTGACCCATTTTAATGTTGCATGCACCAGCTTTAAGAGCAAGTTGTGCCCAAAATTTAACTGAATCCCAGAAACACAGTTCCTGCACTTTGTACTGCTCCTACAATATCATTGCAGATTGGTAGGGCAGGAGCACGGGTTGCGCATGTTAGCCTATTATGCTAGTGTGAAGTTGTGGTTGTATTGAGAGCATCCATGCTTTTCTATTTCAATCAGATAAATTACCACAGTAACGCAAGAGAAATCACCATAATACATTGGAAATGTCTGTGTCGTGTGTTATAAACGCAGTTGATGAGAACTAATAAAGGGTTGTCCTGGGGGGAGATTTCAATTACTACCCCTTATAACTCTGTTTTGAGGGGCAAGGGGGTATTCACAAGTAAAGAGTTGTGGTAAAAGCTGGACATGGGATTATTAGATAGGTCTATGCCCCCTTAAGTCAAGAAAACAGGGATTTGCATGAGTGTTTGTGCAGTGAGGAGTTAACTTCAGCCTCATATGAGAACAGCTAGAGCCCATGCAGAACATCAAGCCAAATGCATTACCATCTTGAGTCAGACTGGTCGAAGCCAAGTCACACAGCCACCGTTTGATTTGGCTGGAGAACAGTAGAAGCAAACCGCGTGTTGATAGAGATCCACACACACACACACACACACACACACACACACACACACACACACACACACACACACACACACACACACACACACACACACACACATTATCCAAGCAAGATTAAATATCAAGAACAACACAGGGCTGACCTATCGTAATCATACTTCTGTCACACTCTTGCAACACGCTGCAACAGTGAGACTCACCGCACTGATGGAATCACAGCCGTCTTTTGCGAGAATTTGGTCCAGAAAATCTTGGAGCTCACATCTGACAGTCAACCATGTTGTTCTTTTCTCACCAAAGAAATGAAAATCATAACCGCAGAGCTCTGCTCCTTCTTAGGATCATAAATGGATGTTTATCTAACAAGGGGAAATGTTTTGACTGCGTCAGGATGAATCTCTGAATGAAAGTCCGTCCACTTATGGAGCGACATAAGCAGTTTTTGTCGTTACTTAACTTGTATTTTTGTCAAATACACCAAGTTAATTTAAACACAAACCCAACCAAATATTTTGTAAACCGCGACATTAGATTATATCATCACCATATCATCACCAGATTAAAGATGCAGTCTGTGCCATGACTGGGGCTACAGCTAAAGATCGTTTTCATTACCGATACATCTGCAGATTTCCGTCTCAGTTCATCAATGACTTGCTTGTGATCCATCACGCTCAACTGCAATCATCATTTAGAGAATTCCACAATATCACTGCATATACTGAAAGAAACATCTAGTCTTAGTACAAAGAAAAAGTATGAATCAACTTTTATAACCTTCTCATTTGATCTTGATGTAAACATCTTCTGTAGATTTTCTGGTAACAGTCTATTTCTGCCTCACACATGAATCACTGTTTGTAATCTTTACATCTGAGCATGTGTGACTTTCTGTGCTCTTTAACATTAATTTAGTTTACAAATTATGACCCAGAGTTGATGTGGTTTCCTCGAAGACCAATCAGTAACAAATGTCATCTTGTTTAAGTATTTGTGGTTCCCCTCATTGTGGTAATAAAGTACACTTAAAATAAAGTTTGCCAAAGTGCTGGTGTGAATTTGCAAAAAAAATGAAATAGTGAATACAGATTAAATAATCCTGTATAATCTACCAACAAATAGTTGGATTCAAATTTTTCTCCAAATTAAAAAGTTAAGACGAAAAAAAAGACGAAGTGAAATTAAAACTTTGAACCAAATAAATAAAGCAAAGAGCTTTTCTCGACGGTTGAACTGCGTTTTTGCCAGGTGTTCTGATGATGAAATGAAACAGTTTGTAATCGCAATGTTGAATAAACATAACGCTGTACAAGGTGCTGATCATCTTTTCCCTCACAATCAATTTAGGGACCTGTTGGTGGATCACACACTAGAGGAGAAGAAGAAGGGGGAATGGATGCAATTAGAGGAAATGAGAGGAAAGTTGGAAGAGAGTGAGAGGTAGAATCCGTGAAGGGGAAAACGAGAAGGGAGGGAAACATACAGGAGTAAAGTCAACACATGAGAGAATTGGTGGAGGCCAGAGATGGACAGAATGGCTGAAACAAAAGAGGCAGGAAGAATGAGGTGATGAGATAAAAATCAAAGAAATACAGACGGGGAGTAAGAGGGGGTGAAGTGGAAAGCGTTAGTAAGGGCAGATGGAGGGAGGGAGAGGAAAAGACTGAAAAGGGAGAGTTATGTGTTGGGTCATTATGGAGGAATGTTAATATGATTAGTGAATGACTCTGACCTCGCTGTCTGGATCTGGTGCCTGGCTGGTCTGATGACGACTGGATGTCTGTTACACACACACACACACACACACACACACACACACACACACACAATAGAATGGAAGGATGAAAACATACATCAAACACATATACTGAAACACACGCACACACAAAGCGCATGCAAGAATGAACGCATGCTCTCACATTAAGTCTGAGGAAGCATGTCTGAATGCACATATTCTCTCTTAAACACACACACACACACACACACACACACACACACACACACACACACACAGACCTACACAGACTCTCTCAGTGGCATGTGTGATTTATGTCTTCTTTCTGCCAGCAGGGCAGAATGAGTCAACATGTCATGACTTATTATCTGTTTTTAACATGCACGATTCCCTACAGTCTGGCCTCGTGAAGTTTGGGTCAACTTCCAGAACGGTTCATGGATCAGTGACTTTTGGGTCCACACATGACTACTGCAGTAATCTATTTGAGAAGCCAGTGTCAGAGGCAAAACTTAACACGTAGCCCCTGACACGAAAAACTGAAGGAGCCTTTATTCCGTTATTTAATTGTCTGTATGAGCCGGCGGCCCTGTCAAAGTTCACTTTGGGCTACTAGCTTTGAAAACATTGAGTTATCAGTGTTGCACACCACAGGACGGAGTTTCTGGTTCTTTTATTTGTCATGTAAGAAGCAATAAATTCTTGGCCATTCATTTTTGGAGAATAACACCTGATCCACGGATGAAAAGGAGGTCGGTCTTAGAGTGAATGGACTGTGTGGGCGTTTCCAAGTGCACCTGCTATTTTGGTTCATTCTCAAAGTGCAAAACGGGTGCAGTAGACTATAAATCGGAGGTTGTGGTGATAAATGAATTCAGTCTCAGCTAGTCACATCCCTGGTATTGTAGCTGTAAAACACCTGTGCCAGTAGGCATGACAGCTGCAGCTTACAAATGGAAAGATGCTCTTCAGGAAATTATTTATATGTTATATTGTATATTGTTCTTAGAGCAGAGCGATTCGGGCACATAAGTGCAACAAATCTGCAGCCAAAGGCAGATGTTATGGGCTTTTATTTACTTTGTACAATGAGGATATAAATAAAAACATTTAAAAATGTTGAAGAAGCTGTCTATGTATCAGTTGAGGGTGGAATATTTTGCCCTTTCATATCAATAAGGCCCTGGGTTTGCATGTTCTGTCTGTGCTTTTGTTTCCTCCCACAGTCCAAAGAGGTTAGGTCAGTTGGCAGCTCTGAGTTTCCCATCAGTCTGAGGGACTGTAAAAGGTTGTCTGGGCTGTATGTATTCACCCTGTGGTCGGCTACCCTTGTCCAGGTGGTGCCCTGTCTCATGACTCTAGGCTAAAGGTTAAGAATCGATGTGAACAAGATAAGTGAGGCTATGTTTAATACATGGATAGAATACAGTTTCTAGACCTGCTATTTTTAAAAGCCTTCGTCTCACCGATATCCATGGCTGGAGGCATTATGTTTTCGGGTTATCCGTCCGTACACCATCCCATTCTTGTGAACGCAAAAATGTCAAGAACGCATTGAGTGAATTTCTTTCTATTTGGCACGAAAAGTCTACTTGATCTCAAGGATGAACCGATTAGATTTTGTTGGTCAAAGATACAGGTCACTGTGACCTTGTGATGTCATGGTCTCGTGAAAGGCTATTTCAATCCTCAGAGAAAATATTACAGCAGATGATGTGTGACGATGAGTCTTGTCAGGGAGATTTAGATTTCAAAGCTTGTCTGACCTGAGCACCAGCAGCAAGAACATTCCCTCCCATGGAGTCCAGACACAGGTGGTGGCTGATGGCTCTTCTGACACAGATGACGAAACGATGAAGCTGGTGAATCTGCGAATCTTCTGTCCACTGACAGTCCCAGAGAATGACGGGCAATTGCGAGTGAGCATGATTGAGATGAGTAGTTGAAAGGATATCGTATTATATATGAACTAAGGACTGAGCATGCAAAAGAGTGAGTCTTCTTGTCTGCATTGAAGGGATTTCTTCACATTTGGGACAAATGTTGGTGTCCCATTC
Source organism: Diplodus puntazzo (assembly GCA_963678695.2). Lineage (NCBI taxonomy): Eukaryota > Metazoa > Chordata > Actinopteri > Spariformes > Sparidae > Diplodus > Diplodus puntazzo. Next base: position 26,508,298 of record OZ023164.1, read on the forward strand.
TCATGAGTGCCGTATCTCAGGAACACCTCGAGGGACTTACTTCTAATTTCTGCTTAAGATCGCTTTTCTGTTACTCCAAAATTCATGTGATAATTATGACAAAACTTTACACGAATGTCTAACATGATGAAATGATGAAGAGCATTTTTCTATACCATAGATTAGGTACAGCAACGTACGTGGTGCGTGGAGGCATAGAACTGCGAGGCAGTAATTCTAGTTCAATATGTATTTGTAGAAATATATGTGGGAACAGGGTCAGAATAAGCCAAGAAAAATAAATATGCATGGTTATGAATTTTTTTTATTTAAATAGTTTGCGAACCACATGAAAAGATAATATTAAACCTGACTTTTGCCCGAAAACGAGCCAAATAAATGAAGTTATGACCTTTGATTCCTTTGTTTAAAATGGCACAGTGCTGTCTATATGTGTCTAAATAAGGGCATGTAAAGTGCACATTTTTCAAGGCATATGCACACAAAGATTGAATCCCTGCCTGTGTTTTCATCTGGTTCTTATGCATATTCAGCAAAGGGCCATATCAATATCACATGCAGAAATAGAAAATAGCCTTTAATCTAGCGTGAAAGCCTCTCTTGTTGCAGCGCTGTTGGCAGAAATGGTTGAAGTAATACAGTTTACTGTGCAGAGGTCACATTCTTGGAAAACCTATTTGTGGTTGCGGTCATGGTTGTGTGTTTCGCTCAGTGTGTGCATCTCTGTGTGTGTGTGTGTGTCTGTGTTGTTCCTTTCAGGTTTAGCTTATGCGTCTTGATGTCGTTAAGTTTGATCAAATCTAGATTTCTATTTAGCTCTCATGACTTCTACTGAGGCTTTGATAAAGATACCAACAGACAAACAGAAGCACACACACACACACAAATCTACGTCCAGGTTATGTGTGTAAAGAGTGATGAGTTTTGGTCCAGTGGAGAGTGTTATCAACAGTGGCCACTGCACTGTGGACGGGACAGATAGCCAACTGCCGCGCACGCGCGTGAGTATGTGTTTGCTCGTGTGCGCGTTGTTCTTGATTGTTGGCTCAGCTGTGTTGTCGAGGACATACACACCTCTAAGTGTCAAATGTGTGTACCTGTGAGCACACTGTATACGCATTTGTCAGTGCGTGAGCAAGCGAGGATAAAGTGCGTGCGTATGTGTGTGTATTTGGAGATTGTCAGCAATTCTTACAGCGGCGTGCAGTGCTTGAGCTTCTGAGAGAGAAAATATCTGACGTTGAAATATGGTGAGTCATCTGGTAGATAAGCAATACCGAGACATGGAGAGGAGAGGACGGGAGGGAAAGACAGGGGAAAGATTGAGAGTCGGTGAGTTCCTCCATGAGAGCATGTTTAGGAAAGACTGGATGTCACAGAAGACTGAGCGAGGGAGTCAGAGTCACCTGAAAGTCATTCAGAGGAGAGAGAGTTTTCTGGAAAGCCAGTGGGAGGAAGATCAGGAACACAAACATGCCCCTTTCAACCTGTTGAGACTATAATGCTGCAGTACCATAGCTGTCAGTTTTGTATCTGACATGTAAGTTTATAAGGTATATTCTAACATAAACTGGCGGCGGTGACTGTTGTAAATACAAAATAATATGTATGTATGTAAAATAAAACTGTAAAGAAAGATCTCCCCAACACTGTAGAATCGCCATCAATAGTTTAAACTGCATAGAATAGATTCTCAACTAAAACTCTGTTATCTTTCTGAAAAGGTCTCATATCAAATGACTCATTCAGATAATTTTGTGATGTCTCATTTTTAATTCATTGATAAACATCCCTGGTTAAAACATATCAGTCATCTGTTTGTTGGCGTCTTTTCAAAGCTTGAACAGAAGTCATGAGGACTAATTAGAAAGCCTATTTTTGACCAAAGTAAAAACAGCTTTTGGGGCAGGTAGTGTGAATGCTGCACGAACACCGTCATCAAAAGGACAATGTTGTATTGCATGTAGGCAACAATCGGTATGATTTAGAGGGACATTGGGCCACATTTCAAGGCAAAACAACATGTTAAAGATCTGTTTGCTACCACCAGACAACAACTAACATTAGCATGCATTAGCTAAAGTAAAAAGGAAATGAGGCCAAAATGAGAGTGGATATTTGAGAATTTACAGTTTTGCCATTGTAGCATGTAAGACAATCAAACGGTGATGTTAGCAAGAAAATGGTTGAAGTCATGTGTGTTTGTGTCAGTGGAAGAGGAAGTTTTTTTCTAAGTTCTGAGTACACTGCATCAGCCCTGTGGTGACCTGCTAATGGCCGCCCCCCACTTCTTGCCCAGTGTGAGCTGGGATAGGCAACTCTGTGCAGGATCAACATGTTACAAGAGTAATTCAGGTATAGGTCACGGGTCTTGATGTTGTTACATTTGATCAAATCTTGATTTATTTAGTTCTCATGACTTCAGTTTTGCAAAAAATGCCACCAAACCAAACCTAAACACATGCACAGATTTAAACATTTTGTTTGTGGTGCATTTCTGTAAAACATAACACCATGTACAGAGATGAAAGTACTCATACAAACATATTACTCATGTGTTTTTCTGTGCTTATTTTTGTTTTATTTATCACTTTTCTCCTGATTTCCCCCGTCAGCACAGATGAGCTTTCACACCATCCCAATAAAGCAAAGCGAAATCGCAATTGAGAGAGACGTAGAGGAAGAAAGTGTTATCTTTAAACACGGGGAAGAGAGTGTGTCGGGGACAGATTCAGTAAGAGTTGCACAGAAATGGAGAAAATTCAAGTCACATGCTGAGATACTGAGAGAGGAGGGAGCTTATGTAACTGTGGCATTTCAATACAGCTGTCCAAAATGCTGACTGAAAGAAAGTCAGTTTCACTTAATGTTTTTCCATGATAAAAAAATAGACATACTGCTAAAACGCTGGGTGAATTTTCACTCCATATCAGTGTAACTAGTGAAGCAAGGAGAGCTTTTCAAGTTCCACCCTGCATTTTTGTGGTATTTTCTGCATACGGCTTTCTGAATTTCCTTCCGACCCAGTAGCATTCAGACTTTTTGTGTTTAATACTGAAAACTTCACCAGTTGCCAACTTCACTTTTGAGTGCTCTTCATTAAATCGGGCTTAATGGATTAAGAAAATAAAGTACTTTAAGTTAGAGCTGAACCTCTTCTACGTGTAATGCATCTGTATTAACAGTGACAACCACAAACTGCTGTAGCACATGAAAACCTACATCTAGATCAACAAAAACTAAAATGTTTAGAAACCTTATAATCAGATTGAAAATATACTGTGCACACTGTCAACTTTTAAGGTAGTTAAGGTTTTGTTTTCATCTTTGAATCTGGCAGTTTGCAGTTTCCTTTGTATTACTCATACTGGCAATGAGATTCTCCCATTGGTCGCTTTTAAATGGAGAGATTTGTCTCCAACTGCTAACTCAAAACTAGCCAACCTCTTCAGTGAAGATGTCTCAATAGTGTTTGGGAATTCAGGCCAAGTCCCTCACACCCTCACACACACACGTACACACACTTCCTCTTTCCCTCTCTGTCCTCCCATCTGTGAGTTCAGATGAACAGAAGTCTCCCGGGGCTTTCCATTGGCCGAGCTCCACACTAAGAGGCGAGCTAATTGGCCAGCTGGGGCCCAGCCGGTTGTTGAAGACAGGGCATTGGCCGAGAGAAGGGTCAAGTGACATGTCATTGGTCAGATTGGCCGGTAACCTGGCAACACTCCAGGCTTTCCCTCTTGAGAAAAGCCTGGTGAGAGAAAAACAACAGTGAAAGACTGTTGAGCATAATTTGGCAACTGAAAAATTGTTAGTTAATTTGCAGCTTTTTAGTGATGTGAAAGTGTGTGTTTGTGGGAGCTGCAAATCCTCGCAGTCCTCGTGTGAATTTGGGTATAACCCTCAATCATGAGGTCCCAAATTGTTGGAGGCACTGTGTCACCTTCAGCTTTACCAAAATATCAATCCAAACAGGCAAGACGGCGCAGCCAACTGGTTACCATGACAAGGAACAGTGTGTGCATGCGTTCATCTGCTGGTAGATATTGACGGTTAATAAACAGAACTCAGTGAAGTTTTCTAACTGTGCCATCTTCATTTATCTTTATTCTTCGATGTGATTTAAATCTCACTACCACTGTTTAGCTTCTCTTTCTCTATTCTTTGCTTTTTCTTTCAGGGTCCTTATGTTTTCCCCTGGTGTTCCACATTTTTCACTTGTCCTTGTCCCTGTGCTCTCCCGACATATTTATCTTCCCTTCAGTGGTGGATTGTTACAGACCAACTTGTCCGTTAGCATCAAAATATGTCTGATCTGCATGTCTATGGTTATGTTTTGGTTCGGTTTAAGCCCAAAAAACTACTAGGCTAAGAAAAGAATTGTGGTCATGGTCAAAGTTTTTGTTAATGGTCAAAATTTTCCTTGCAAGTCCAGCTGAGTTGTGAGATCAGGCCGTAATCTCAGCCACAAGCTATGTGCTCGTGTCAGAAGCACAGTGGTTCACACCTGCAGCTATCGGTGTGGTTTTGGAGTGACCACACTGAGAGAAGCAACTGTCGGATTGAGAAAAAACAACGTCTGCTCCTAAAGTGGTTGGCGTAGATGCTGCTATTGCATCAGTTCTATTAAAACCTGTGGGTATATTTAATTTAACATCTTCTCAATGGAAAACACATATTCAATCTTCGACCGACTGGCTTCAGAGAGAGTTTGATTTACCAGCTGGTTTTCCTGGTAGCTGCCTGCTACTAGGTCATATGGTTCTTTCATCTGATGGTTTAAAGTTCGCCTGTGATTGACAAATGGTGTTTTCTGAAAGTGCTTACCCTTTTTCCTGTTTCAAACTACAACTTCTTTGATGGTTTAGTGAAATGAAACTGGCATCTCTGGTCAGGTCAAAAGGTATGTTGAATTCCAACCAATATGTGATTCATTTCAGTCAATTCGAATGCAACACACGTAACCTAATTTTAATCATGTGTTTTACAATCAAAGCTTTTAAGTTCATATCTTGTTAGTTTTTGTCCATTTTGTGTCGTCAAAGAACGTAACAACAATAACTTATTTTCTGACGTCAACCCTCTGATTTGAACAAATCATCACACATCAGATTAGATAAGGGGTGACAACCTTACTTAAAGTTAGAGAATGTTTGTGGTCGTTGTTGAAAAAATCCTGTAATGACATTTGGGGATGATTTGCAAACAGCAGTCGTGTGTGTTAAAGTCACACCCTGTGTCTTCGCCTGCCAAGGTTTCTTGGCACAACAACACCATCATCCCTCTGGATACCTCCACATTTGCTTCTCAGAAACAACAGTCATTACTTACAAAGCCACAATTGGTTCTTGTCAGAAAAACACATAGTAAACTCAAAATATTGGAACAAGTGACAAATGCAGTCATTTCCTAGTGAGGAAAGTCTGCACAGTCAGAAAGAGATAGACACAATCTTCCTCTCTTTCTCTGTGGGTTAATATCCATCCACCTCCACCTTTTCTTATTAAGTAGCAGAGTGAGCTAATCCAGAGGAAATGAGAGGTGGAGGTTAGTCACCAAGATTAGTCTGGTCCCAGGACATCAAACGTTCCATTCCCACCCAGGAGATAATCATAGCCAGGTTGGCCAGGAAATTAAGTGACTGCCTTTCAGAGGGTTTCTAATCCCCGTCCTGCTCTCTCCTTACATTTCTCTTTCTTTCCCACCCATCCTGCTTTCTCTAATTCTGTCCTCCTCCTCCTCCTCCTCCTCCTCTGCTGCCCATCCCCCTCTTTATACCCCACCTGAGTCCACGTCCCCGGCCTATCTGCAACAGACTGCTTGTGTCTGCAAGAAAAACTTCCATCTCCGTTTCTTGGAGGGTATTTGATAGATGGCACTATCCAGCCTCGTTCTGAAGCTAATATCTGACCCTTCAGCCAAGTCAGAGCTTTCAGACAAATTGAAAACGGCTCAGTGACGTTTCTCATCTCTTTGGCGGGATTTAGAGAAATTTGTGCTTAAGTCAGTTGCTTGGAGAATATGGTTCTCTTACTCATCATCACTTCTTATCAAGCGCAGCCATTTGACAGAAATCGTGAAATAGGTAAAGTGTGCGTTAAACGAGCAGTTGTTGCTGTCTGGAAAAAAAATGTCTGCTGACGAGTAGAGAAGGTTTCTCAGGGGTCATGGGATATATAGGTCAGAAAAGACTAAAGCTTGAGAGACTTTATAGTTGTGTGGGTTGTTTTTTTTGTGCCATTTCTTTTCACCGAAGACCCCCAGGAAGGACAACCCCTGGGAGGCTTTTTGTGTCTGTACATGTTGTACACATCTGTTCATGGATTCAGGTCCACATGCCGAACAAAAGCTCAGCGTAGCAAGTGGATTTCTGCCTCCTTCCACTGCATGTCATCCAGCACAAAAGCAAATATTGCCTCAATTTTCCACACTTCTTTGTCCAATTTTTTTTCTTGTTGTAGCAAGTGTGCCTCATCCTTTCACATGTACACAGTCGCACTTATCACATAAACACTAAAACAAACATTACACACAGGCACATGCACAAATGTTCAATTTTGGTTAAATATGCTGTGGTTTATATATTTCTGTGTGTATTAGGGCCAGAAAACCATCATCAAAATATTATTGTAATCCCAATATGGTCAAATTCAACTTTGCAACAGTAACTGCTGCAATTTTTGATTAAGTTGTAGTATGTGACCAAACTACATCATAATGAAGTGCTGTAGTGCTGCAGAGATGTCCTGTCTAAGAAAATCTCAAAATCACAAATCATCTGGATTTTAGCCATTTTTTTAGTTCAGTATCTGTCAAAATAACTGCATTTTTTCCCATATCCTGCAGATCTGAGATAGATAGTATATTTGTATACATTTCATACAGTCTGAGGTAAATTCACTGACTAGCTGGATCTTCAACGGGGCGTCAGAGACACCTGGGGTCCTCAGAGATACTGTAGGAGGGCCGCCAAATTATTGTTGTGTGATTATTGTTAATCATTTATTGTGTGAGTAAGCTGCCCTTACTACTAAACCACTGTGCAGCACCTATAGATAACAGCGAACTGTCGGTAACTACATATTATTGAAACATACTGGCCACCTATATGCATTACTATCCCGAGTGTACCGACATCCTTGTCAGCCACTGTGGATTATTTTGTAAGTTATCGAGCAAGATAAGTAACCTCAAACACCAATGGTAGAGGATACCGTGCCCTATATGAGCCAGGCTACAACTGTCGCTGACCTGTTTATACATCACACTATAGGGCACCCTTCATGTTATTGTAGGCCCGATTAATATGCAGAATTTTTGCCGCATATTTAGCAGGGGATCCGTGGCCTAACAAACGTTAAAAACCCCTGATGTAGTTGATCAGTGTATTTCCTTTATAGATTTATCTTTCACTGGCCTGATATATATCTCTGTTTACCCATTATTGATGTCAAAATCATCACTGATATAGAATCCAGACCCACGATTCATTCAAGTAAGTCACACTACAGATTACATTTTTATAGACCTATATTGGCTGGTGAGAGAATGTTAACATAACCATGCTTACCTGAATCATACACTTGACTGGAGGGATGACAGGAAAACCAGAGAAAATGAAAAACAAAGTAGCCAGGAAGGCAAAAGAGCAAAGTAAAAAATGTAGAGGACAAGATCTAAAACATGTCCAGACTGGAGCAGTGTGACACAGGGAGACAATAGGAGAGAGGAGGTCAAGACTTTTGTGAGATTACAAGGGATAAGAAATATAGGAAATACTCAAAAAGACACGTCGACCATCACTTCCCCCCTCCGACTGGAGCCAATCATCTGAAAGAGCGAGAGAGTGTGTGAGGGGGAGCCAGAAAGAGAAAGTGTCACTTTCATCCTATTACAGCTCCATCTAACCTGCCACTGTAGCCACCTGCTCCCACTGTCATGCAATCACACACAGTCACCCAGAAAAATGTGTATTTCCAGACTTTTATTCAGATTTTGAGCATGCACCAGCACATGCATACGTTGGCGGCGGTGCAAGAGCGTTTATGCTAAGTCCTGCTCCTGAGATATCATGGAGAAAAATGTAAATATTATGAGAATCTACACATAAAAAAATCTAGCAGAGATTTTCCTACCTAAGGGGTTAGAAATGTACTCTGCTCCCATCATTCTCTGTCCTCACCTCCATCATCCCTTACGTCTCTGGCAGGTAAATTGTCTCCCCTTTAACCTCTACGTCTTTTCACTCCCTCTCTCTCTCTCTCTCTCAAGTCTTCCTTGGAATTCACCTTTCTTTGTTCCCCCCTTAATCCTCAAAGGGGAACTTTTTTAAGTCGGGAAGTTTGGGGTAGAGAGAAGGAGCAGAAGAGACACAGATGGAGAGCGGTGGGGGTGGCAGAGGTAGAGGGATAGACTATCTGGGTGGCAGGGAGGGGGCTTAGAGGAAACCAAATTATCTTCCTTCACTTTCTCCGTCTCCCTCTTCTCCTCATCGTCTCGTCTCTCTGTCCCTCTATATTTGCCATCACCCCCTGACACTCTCTTTCTCTCTCTGTCCCCTTATCAACTCCCCACCTTGCACTTTCAAGGACAAGCTTAACTGTTAAGAACACTAAGGACTGGATAAACGTGTGTGTGTGTGTGTGTGTGTGTGTGTATGTGTGTGTGTGTGTGTGTGTGTGTGTGTGTGTGTGTGCTAGTTTTAGATATATGTTATTTTGCGTGTCTCCAGTATTTTATTTTATTTTTAACTGCATGTAGAATATGTGTCAATGCCACTGTGTGTGTGTGTGTGTGTGTGTGTGTGTGTGTGTGTGTGTGTGTGTGTGTATTCCTCCAAAGGCTTTGCAGCAGAGACTAATCCTATCCTCTCTGCTATCGCCTTACCTTCCTTCTTACTATCATTTATTTATCCCCATCTCTCTCCCTCTCTCTCCCACCACACTTGCTGCCTCCCCTCTTCTCTCGCTCTCTTTTATTTCTATCCCTCACTTTCCTCACTCCCTCCTCCTAAAATAAGTATTCATAACAAAATACACACACTTTCCATTTTCTCCATTTTTAACTGGAAAAGGTGTAAAGCTTTAGGATCAGATTTTCCACATTTTATGTCTGTGTGTGTGTTTTAGTAATCTTGTCACGGTGAATGAAATATCTTAACATATTTTACGTTACATGGACAAAACGTCAGTCCACACACTGAATGTTTTTGCTTCCATTCAAACAAACTCGTTAGTAGGCTTGTTTTCCCATTAGTGCAGTGTGTTCGCTGGTGTGAAAGCTGTCGGTTGAACTCTACTGCGTGCTAAACAACCGGAGGCAGTCTTGGTCCACTTCCAAGCGAGTCTTTGGTGAAATTTGTTTGTGGCGTGAAGGAAAAGCAGACCAACCATGGAACTGTGTTTAAATAGATATGTGCTTTTAGTATGAACTCAAAAGATATTAAGATCATTTCGGGTAGACAACCGGTGGTTGATTTATATCGCAGAGAAATGGGGAATTGGCAGAACGGTAACATTTAAAAGTATATAGTTAGGCACGGGGATCTGAATAATCTAATAAAAAGTTAGTTAATCAAGTGAAACATCTGTTGCTATATATATATATATATATATATATGTATACATATATATATATATATATATATATATATATATATATATATATATATATATATATATATATATATATATATATATGTATATATATATATATATAGTCAGCTGTTTCTTGGAGTTCTTTGTGAAATCAGAGAAGATAACTTCATGCATATTTGATCTCACAGCAGAGCAAAACATGATGTGCATTCATTTTCTACACTTTGATCTTTGACAAGTGTGACCGTGGATTGACGACACATGATGACAGTCAAAATGCTCTTTGAATGAGTTACCAGTGACTTCAAGTTGACTTGTCTTGGTTACTTTATTAGAATACCACTCTGAACTCAGAGGAGATGGGGTCTTAATCACACTTATCAAACTGCAGGTGTGAAAGCACCTTCAATTTTTACTTTTAAAACTTGGTTTCCAGGAACAGAAAGAGTTCCCTCTGCTCTGCGGTTGAATTTTAATACAGTACTTACAATGTCAGGTCAGAACATTTTGACATTAGTTATACCTCCTGTTCATGCTGAACAAAAGGCTCAAATACTGCACACAGAAAGAATGAACTCCTAAAAAATATGAAGTTACATTCTCTGATTTCATTGGAACATTTTAAAAGGTTGTACTTATATATTTGGATTTAGGCACGCTTCGGTTGCTGTAAAGGTAATTCTGCAGGTAATTATATAAGTTAGTGGGATGAGGACAAAAACACGTTTGTGTGTGTGTACATGTCAGTGTTTCCTTCACTGCCTGATGCAAGGTTGTTGTTATGCCACCTGCCTGATAACTTTTAAATGCCATTTTTAAAAAAAGGGAATTAATTTGATTGATAGCTCTGCATGCTGATATGCATACAAACACACACACAAACCACTAAGTAAACAGGATATGCTGTATTAATCGCTGCATTCATGAGAGACGCTTCAAGCTGCGTGCTTTGGGGAAAATTGACCTTCTGTGGTCTTAATTGTATGAGAGGCTCAACAGCGCTGTGACATTTAGCTGTGCACCAGTCTTAATTCTTAGCCCTTTATTCTAGTGCTTCGCTGACATTTCAGTAGGAGGAGGTTTGTGAATAAAGATGCCTTGTGCCTCTTTGGTGTTGTAAACAAATAAGCAAATTTGCCAATGATTATTTTTATTCTTTCGCTATCTTCCTCCTCCTCTCATACAGTTAGGAGACTTTGACTAATATTGTCAATCACCGTCCCTCCGGTGGTAGCCGTGTCTCTCAGCGGGGCCCGGTGAGATTTTCACAGCACAACAGCACAAAGTGACCAAAATGGTGTATGACTGCAGAGGTTTCACCGGGGTGGTCGATCAATAGCAATGACTCAGCGACAGCTTTGCCAGGTGCTGAGATTTCTGGTTTTGAAACTTCACTTCCAAGCCCACAGCTTTGAATGTGTTTTGTAAACACACACAGCTATGCCACCCACTTACACAAGACACATTTTCATTTTCTCAAAGACGGATCACAGTGATACAAGCCGTTGAATAACAGTAATGGATATTTTGAGATAGAGGAAGAAAAGCCACAGCGTTATTATTATAACTGTGAAGTGTTGTGTCATCACTAAACTTTTCTTATTCATTCTGAGCTAGCTTACTCATGTAGTATAAGAATATACTGTATATCTGTTTCAGACTCACACAGGTAGGCAGGAGACAGGTCCACCGGTGCTTACAGTGGGCAGAAAAATTTAAATTAATCGAAACAGCTAGTCTGGTTCTGTCTGGAGCAAACAGAACCCACCTATGGTTGTACTGAGCTAACCAGCTGCTGGCCATATTTAACTGATAGATATGAGAGTGGTATCAATCTTTTCATCTAATTCTGGGAAAGCAGTTTCCCAAAATGTCTTAAAGTATCTGACCAAGTATCTTTTTTTATGCTAGCTACCATCCTACCATGATGAACAGATGAAGTTGACTTTGTTTGAGCAGCTTTCTGTGTGTGTCTTTATAATGAACTGTAGAAAGGCCTCATCAGAATAGCTTAGTGTGTGTGCAGAGGTGAAATTGTGTGTGAATGTGAATACGCATGTTCCTCTGAGTGAACTCTCCGTTCTTTAGTGCTACTTTGTTAAGAGGGTGTAGTAATTAGCCTGAGAAAATGGATGGCTTTTCACCAGCAGCGGCAATTACGGCTTTCTCCAGAATGAATGGGGCGGATGGACGAACGGAGGGATGGTATATAGTATTAAAATGAATGGATGGAGAGTTTTAATGGAGAGAATAAATAAAGCACTGGGATGCATGTGATGGAGAGCGGGGATGAATGAATGAACGGAAGGAAGTGTGTATGGATGGCGAGCCGTGGGGGGGGAGGAAAGATCAAGTGTGTGTGATGAAGAACAGGCTGAATGAGCTTGTTTTACTGTGTCTTCTTGTTTCTTGCTGCTTGAGTGGAAGTGGAGGGCATCGCAACTCATTGCATGTGGAAAGGAAATGAAGGAGAAGGAATCACAAATTGAAATCTGGTACCAATGAAATGAATAAAATAAAAAAGACTGCTGTTAAATTTGGAGTGTGCCATTTAAAAAGCTGATGCAATGCTCTCTTCCCACACAGGAGACAGGTGTGATATGTGATCCTCCCTCACTAGAGAGCAAGAAATCATATTATCATCTATCAATAGATTCAATAGACAGGATACATGGATTTCCTTTTTGTGTGTACTGTATGTGTGCGTGTTTGTATTTAAATCTTTCTCCATCCCCCCTGAAATACTAAAAGCACCGCAGAGAACGGCCTTCAATATGAAGCGTCTGCAATATCTAAGTAATAATACACAGCCAGGTGTTGTTGTAATTTTCTAAAAAACCTTGAGCAGTTCTGACACGGAGTCACAAAACCTGAGTGAAAGCTGAAAGGCATTCCTTTCTTTCTTACAAGTAGTAAGAAGAGTGCAGATATTTTTATAGTATATCATTGTAAACGTGCTGCATAAACTGTCTTATGAGTTATCCTTTGGGCAGAGTGATAGCAGCTGTGTGTAACTACAGAGGTTTCTAAGGGAATCATGCTGTTAAAAGTTATTCACGTCAGCGAATGAGGCTTCTGTCTACATGCTTCACATTCGAAGTTCAGACATACAGTAAACTGAGCCACATTTATGGTTTTAGAACTCACCAGAGCCATCATTGCTATTGTAAAATGCACACTGCACTGTAAAAAAATGTAGAAGTTAAGAAAGCTCAATAAGGCAACCATTTGAAAAGTTTTATATGAGTTTATTCAACTTTAGGGCACCAACCTGAGAAAACCTTTTTCCACCCACTTTGAGGTTACTTCAGATCCCATCCTTGAGCCAAATGTTTGATACAATAGAACCATTTCCACCAAAAATTGTATTGGTTTGGAAAATATTGGTTCCCAGCTGGACCAAAACACCACAGGCATTAGCCTGAAGCGCAAAACCGTGACGACACCAGTGTTTGTGTCATATTCTACAAGTTGGAATGCAGATGAAGGCCATTCATCTCGCAGAAAATAGTCTTCTACATATTCGTATCATTAATAGTCGGTCCATGCTTGTCTCCCGATTAAAACAAATATCTGTAATGACCGAACTGAAACTTGCACATAATCAGTGTGATTTGCTATCTTGCTTTATTTCACTGTCCATCACAGAGAAGATTCTGCTGCCTATCTGAGACCCCTTTTATGTTACGACTAAGTGACTTTTGTTAAAGTGAGCTGTTGGTTTGTTTAATTTAAAAGCATGTCACGTCCAAAAAACTTGTAATAAGTGTTTATGTCGAAGAATATACGTTCTAACATTGTATGACTGGAATGATCCCTCAGCTCTTCTTGCTGTTTGCAGTCGCAAACAATCTTCTCCAGGTGGCTCTTTTCCAAAGCACAGGCATTAGGTGTATCACAGTCAGCCGATACCACACACCCACACACAGACACTCACACACACAGAAATCGCAGCCTCTTCGGAGCTGTGTTTTAATTGAGTCAGCCCAAAGTGCTGGCTGTGCAGAACAATATGACTGATACGGATTAAAACCAGCCTTCCCTTATTCATCGATTTCTACATGGGTGGGAGGCAGGGTGAGGGGCATGATGGAGGGATGATAGAAAGGGAGCAGAATCCTTTCCCATCGATTTAGGGAAGGAGAAAAGGACACCGGGAGTAACAGACAGATGGATTGAGAGTAGAGGAAACGTATGGCAGGAAGAAGGTAGGGGATTGTTCCAAAGGGATCCATCCCCCCCTCTCTCTATCGGATGTACGGAAGAAAAGAGGAAGAACAGTAGGGGGTTTAGGAAGGGGGTGAGCATTGAAAGGAACAGAAGGGACTAATAGACATTATACTGTTCCTCTTTGTCATCATTGATTATAGGAAGGGACGGGGTAGCGAATGACAATAGAGGATGGGATGAGGGAGAGGGATGGAATTAAATTGGAGCAGAGGGAGAGTTGTAAATTCAGGGATAAGTGATGGATGGACACGTGTGGAAAGGAGAACGATGGTCGGAGGAAGACAACAGAGAAAAAAAAGAGACCTTAAGTAAGAGTTAAAGGTTGGCGAGGGGGATTCAACAGTACTCGCAGGAGCCCTTCATTTCACTTACGGAGAGCAGCTTAATGAAGGCAAAGGATGGGGTGCCAAGGGAAAGAGAGGATGAAAAGGAGGAGGTGAGGAAGAGTCCGAGGAGGAGGAGGAGGGAGACAATGCAGAAGAGCACAGAAGGAGTTTGAAGGGAGACGTGGAAGAAGGGAAGAGACACTTCACATTTTGCCTAAGTAGTCTCATCTACCAAATACACCACGTCGATCAGAATCCCTTTGAAATCCTTGAAACAGCTCGAGTGAAAAGGGTGTGTGTGTGTGTGTGTGTGTGTGTGTGTGTGTGTGTGTGTGTGTGTGTGTGTGTGTGTGTGTGTGTGTGTGTGTGTGTGTGTGTGTGTGTGTGTGTGTGTCCGACCAAGTAAAACAACTAGAAGATATGTGTGTGTGTCAGTGTTGAAAGTGATGGGGTGGTCTGTTTTATGGGTAAATTGAAGGGTCTGTTGAAAGGAGAGAGATGAGCCCCTCTTACAGTGTGTGTGTGTGTGTGTGTGGTGTGTCTCTGTGATAGTGTGTTTGTGTGTGTGTGTATGTGTGTGTGTGTGCGCGCGCTCCCTCTCCCTTCAGTATCAGTCTCTTCTGCTTGATTTCCGCGCTCTCCTCTCTGCCTTTCCTCTGCTCGCCATGCCGTGAAATGGTTTTTCACCAGACCATTACCCCAACCAGTGCGCTACACTACTGCCACAGCCCTCCTTGAGCGAAAGGAGAGTGTGTTTAAGTGTGTGTGTGTGTGTGTGTGTGTGTGTGTGTGTGTGTGTGTGTGTGTGTGTGTGTACCTGAGGAGAGAGTGAGGGAGAGAGAGAGAGAGAAAGAGAGAGAGAGTATACGCGAGTGTGTGTACAGTAGCTCCACTTGAAAGAGAAGGATTGTGCATGGTTTGGGAAAGATGGATTTTGTACACATGCTGGTACTGGTGTGTGCATTTAACTGTGTGTGTGTGTGTGTGTGTGTGTATCTGTGTGAGTTTGTGTGTATGCATGCTCAGCCGTCATTGTGTTTGCCCTGCTCTGTACTCCTGTCACTGCTGTGAATGCTTACTGTCTACTAACATCTCCCACCTCTCCTTCTCTTTCTGTTCCCCTCTCTCGACACACACTAGCATATAGCTGCAGACATAAAATAAACTCTGGGATCTTTAAGCTCCAGCTGAGTTGACTTTATGGATTTTGTTACATTTTCCAGCTATGACTATCTTTCTGTTGAGCCTTGTGTACACTGCTGCTCAGAAGTTTAGGGTCACCTCAAAGTCCCTCTGAACCAGGAAAACTCAGACTTAAATTCATCAAATGAGCTGACAAATCAATAGTGTACCAATCAGCTGTTGGAGAACAGGACCGATGTTTGCTGCTTCAGCTAGAAAAGTCAATTCCCACACTAATACATTACTTACTTTAATTGAAAGAAAAATGTGTTTTTTTAAAAAGTCTGTAAATTTCTAAGCGACCCCAAACCTTTGAGCAGTTGTAAACGATGGTCCCCTTTAGACTAAAATATGTTTTAGGGTGTGGCTTCCTTGAGATCTGATAAGCCACTAGCCTGATGTGTCTTTTGGTTCTCAGTCAGATCCAGTCAGTTTATCCTCCCAGCTCAATCTCCTCATCCAAATATGGTCCCTCCAAAAAAACCAACATGCCAAACTTGAGTCATCTAAACAGTAGCCCACAAACACATGTGTTACGTCACGGCGGGTCTGTGTCAGGTCCTCATTGCTCTCCGGTTTGTGTGCTGTGTGCATCACCAGGTTTCTTGTGAATCATAAACTATCCAGTTCTTTCATTTATTCCGAACTGATTTTGCTACTTCTATAAACAAAACTGTAACGACAGACAGACGGTAACACACTCAGAGACTGAATGAGCAGAACCTGTTCAAGTAATAGTTATCATTCCTCCAACGACCTCACTGCATGCCACTTTGTGTGGTCAGATATTGTTTGCTTTCTATACACTCCCTCACTTCTCATACACATTCCCCACACACTCATCTGTTTGTGTTTACACAGCCTGTGGCATCACACAGTAATCTCCTCCCCCTAATCCATGTGTATGGAAACACACAGAGACATGCACACTTGAGCAGAAGAGCACCAACCATAAACTGTCCATCTGTCCGTCTATACCGAGGCACCTTATAGGTCGGGTGATTTGCTGCCTTCTAAAGGACAGAGCTAGCAACATTTTACAGTTTTCCTTATTGCCCACTAATCCCATGAAACATTAAAAAACCAATGATCCTGTTAACAAGCGATGTCTGTGGAGCCGAAGCCTGAGATTTGTCTTATTCGTCTATGTGATAGACCTCCATTGTTGTCCAAAAATAACATGCTCATCCCAAGCACCAATACCATGAGATGTGGTTTATTTAAAGTAAATCCCGCACACCATCGCTATAGATCATCAATCTGCATCAAGTACATATAAAATCCCCCACCCTATGAATGCACTATTTACTCTAAGTTGTGTCTATAGAAACTACAACACCCATCTGTGAAAGGAAATCACTGGGTACGGTTTTTAAAAATGAGACTATATACTTTAACCCAGTTTTTATAGATGTATGGCTTGATTGGCTCTTCAAAGTGATGTCAGTGATGTGGCTAAGTGGCATTGTGGGTAATGTAGGCAAGTTGTTTTGAAAAGGAAGAAAAATGAGTGGAATAAAAAAGGGTGATATTTCTGGCTCTGCCATATCAATTCGATCAAAACTATCTTTCACCTGCTTACCTCCCTCCATCTCTCTGACTCCTGCCTCCCTCTGTCATTCATTTTCTCCTCCCTCCTCCATTCACGACTCTTTGCCTGTGGCACACTGCCCTCCCTTGTCTCTCACCCCTCTCTCTCTCTCTCCCTCGCTCCCTCTTTTAATGTCTTGTTTAAATCGTGTCCTCCGTGTCCCTTTCACCCCTCCATTCTGTCGTCCCCGTCTTCACCCCATTCACTCCCTTGTTTTATAATTCACCTCTCATCCCCTTCTCTCTCCCTGCGACTTCGCAATGGCTTCATAATATCCCCCCTCCTCCCCTCTATATCTCCCTCGCCCACTGCTCTCTCTAACTCATTTACTTCTCATTCACTCTATCTCTCTTTCCTCCTTTCTTCTCCGTCTAATGCCTTTTCATTCTTTCGCTCCACCTCTCTATTCCCACCTAATATCCCACCCTCTCTCTTTCTCTCCCTCTCCCTCTACCTGAGATATTGAAGCTATAAAGACAGGTGTTCAAAAGAAAGCAGGACCAGCAAATCTGTTTTATATGGCTCCTGGCGCCGTTCCTTGAATGCAGAGAGAGAAGAAAAAAGCCGGGGTCTGTAATATCTAATTCTCAGCACCTTTCTGCATTGAAGATATTACCTCGAGTCCAAGAGAACAGAGCTTAGTTTTTCTATAAAAACCTTCAACCTTTTGTCTCCACCGCTTGGGACACACAAATACACTTCACCTTCTCTCCATTATGTTTCTGATTTAATGGCACTCTTTAGCTTTTTCCTCCACACGTCCTGCTTCTACAGGACGCCGTGGCTCCAAAATATGCAGATGACATACAGTATCGTCCTGGTGTCTGACAGTGTAAGTGAAGAAACAGTTATGCGTTATGCAATTTTGTGCGATAGCAGCATGCGTTTTCAACAAAAGCACCATTCGACGAGCTGTTTTCAGAGAGTCAGCACTACGCCGACCCTGAAGCGACTTCACAATGCTGCGTTTAAGTCACAAACGCTCAATCACCTGAATCATATCTTGCTCTCTCACCCCACATTATGTTAAAATGAGCCTCATTTACAATATTCAGTGTGTCATACGGAGAAGACGGCTCGTGTGTGTGCGTGTCGGTGTCAGCGCGCATGTGTGTGTTTGTGGAGCTTGTTGACGTTTGGGGTTTAGTCTGCTTCTTTAAGGAGCGCCGCAGCGGCTGGAATCTCCCTGCTGAATAGACCGGGATAATCTCCAAGAGAGGGAGCGTGCGTGAGTGTGTGTGTGTGTGTGTGTGTGTGTGTGTGTGTGTGTGTGTGTGTGTGTGTGTGTGTGTGTGTGTGTGTGTGTGTGTGTGTGTGAGAGCGAGAGAGAGGGAGAGAGAGGGGGGGGGGTTGTTGTAGAAAGGGGAATAAGTAGAGGAAGAGAAAAACTGCGATGTGAGGGTGAGAGAGAGAACCAGTGAGATGAAGAGTAAGAGAGGAAGCAGGAGAGATTGAACTGTCAGCAGCTTGACTTAATCTTTTTTTTTTTTTTTGCTCAAGATGGAGATGAGACTCGACTATGTGTGTGTGTGTGTGTGTTTGACTCTGTTTGTGTGTGTGCGTGTGTGTGAGCGGGACGACTCCATCCTGTTTTGAAGTAACTTAATCTAGGATGGAGACCCTGTCCACCCCCACCCTCAGAAGACCGAAACTCTAAATCCCTAATAACTAGCCTTTGTCAGCCCTAAATTACCCCTGTATCACAAACACACACAGAAACACACTCAAACACACTCTGAAGGAGCACGACGGGGCTTACGGGTGCACATGCTCAGCCTCACAGTTTTTGCAGTTTATTAGTCATCGAGGCAGGAAAATAAAGGCCATAAACTAACCAGTTGTCTCTTCTCTCCACCAGATGCCGGGCAGAGGGACAGATCATCGGATGGCACCACGTTATGAAGAGGTGGAGCGTCAGTACGCCTCCTTGCCAAGGTAGTGCCTCTTCTCCTTCTCCTTGGTCTTATGTGAGGAGATCTGAAAAGTAAATGTTTCACCGCAGGGATCACTGCTCTCTCCACTCTTTTCTCTCCGTTTTTCTCTCTCTTTGAAGCCTCTAATTAGTCTGTGTGTCTTTTCCGAGGGTCTCTGGAGGCCTCGGTCTCAGCCAGGAAACTCACCTTATCCTCTCCCCGGGGAACACACACTCAGACAGGGGTTGAAAACTGATCCCTGACTCCCCCACCAAAACACACTTTGGCTTACGTGCATCAGAATTTGGCATGAGTGGATTTTTTTTTTGCCGTTAATATCTTTTACCCTCAATTACAACTGCGTGTTGTAAGTGAACATGTTTGCATCCTTGACAGATAAACAGTTAAAGATAGTGTTTGAAATTCATAATTCTCAACAGATAAACCTTTTAATGAAATTATTGATCGAACCTCTACTTGTGGTTCATGTTCATTTGGGAGATTTATGAGATGAAGATTGTTTGGTTTGTAGCTGTGGTTCCATCAATGTGTTTGTATGCACATTTTTAGGGATTGCACGTGAAGAGGTGGAAGGAAGCAGCAAAATGTGAAAAAAACTAAAAGTTTTTGCAGCTTTTCGGAACAGAGTAAATAAACTTTTCCGAATAGGCTCTGGCGTAGCAAACATTTAACTCATGTGTCAGATTAACTGTTTCCGTTTCTTTCTGTACAATTTGCTGTTTCAGACATCAAGTTTTATTTCCAGTTTGTGACATTTGTGTCTTCTACAATGTTTACTGGAGCCGTGCGTAATGTAGCATATATCATCAACTTTTAGACTTTGCACTTAAGTATATTTGTTTATTATATTGATTCATTTTTATTTTACAGTTTTTCAACATCAATTTCAATCATTTTACATGTATTTCAAAAATGTGTAGTGATTTTTTTATACCTATTCTACCAGTTGAAAAGCCAGAAGGCATGAGAGTTGAGGACACAGCAGAGAGACAGATCTGGACGGACTTGACAGCCAAGCAGAGAACTTATCTCCTAGACTATCTCTGTGCGGCATGTGTTAGCTTATGCCCAGTACATTTTGTTGCGGGGCTCCCCGAATAGCATGAAATACCACTGACATTAGCCAACACAAGAGCGGTAACAGCTTCTTGAGTGTACTAATTAAGTCTTGAAGGATTCTTTCCATTAAGCTCTTGTGATCTGTTTCATGGTGTAACCAGACAAATATTCAGCTCCTTAGCTGTTTAAAAGATTGTTTAATTTGTGTGTGAAACCACAGCTGTTCCCTCACTATTAAAAACATCTCAATGTGAAATGCAGTCGAAGACATACTATATTCTCCAACCATCATCAGTCACTCCCCGTCTTTCAGCATCTCATTTTTCATTTGCAACCTTTCCACTTTCACTGCCTGAGAGGCCTCAACTTTAATTCTCCTCTCTTTCTTCACTGCCTTTACATCTCCATTTTCTTTTCCTTCTCCCGAACTCTTTTTCCACAGTGCAATTTTTTCTTGCATTATTTTCTGAACATGAACAGTACTGTGGTAATACGCTTAAGTAAAGCCCCTCAAAATGCCCGATGTCACTGCACTGTCGTCTTCCACTGAACCAAAAAAATACGACGTAATCGACTGAAAATAGAAGTGTAAACTTTAATGGGAAAAGCTCAGAGTAGTTGTTACTAGCTTTTTCTCACCTCGTTTTATTTTGCCTCTAAGAGCCGACACCTCGGCAGACTAACAAGCCAACAACAAATGTTTGTTTGTGTGCGTATGTGGGAGAGAGAGAGAGCCTGTGAGTGGACCGAAAGACAGAAGTTAAGAACGTTAGAAAGTTTATAGCCAGGTTCCCACCCCTGTTAAAACGGTGAGGGACGGCTATTTCACACCTCTTTCGTGTGTGTGTGTGCGTGTGAGAGTGAGTGTGTGTGTGTGAATGTGTGTGTGAATGTGTGTGTGCGTGCGAAAGAGAGGGAGAGAGAGTGTCTGTGTGTGGGTGATGACTTTGGCAGATGGGAGCGAGAACAGTGATGATAGTTTTGAGGTCTGGCTGTGGTATCTGAAAAGCCTTGGGAAATTGGACACACACACACACACACACACTCGCCTGCAGTACACCCTGTCTCTGTTTCCACTTTCAGACATGCACTGTAATCCGAAAAATGCTGCGCCAATTTTACATGTAGGCCTCGTGTTTGAAAGGGACCCCAGTGATTTTTCCATAAAAGTCGCTCCTGACAGCCCGCCTGCTTACAACCTGGTAACAGTTCTGAAACATTTTTCTACACGGCTGATTTAAAACAGACACTTGGCCAATACTACTAAATTGGACCCACCTGAAACAGTGGTTAAGAGGTTTACCTTTTGGATTTGTACAAATTTTTTAGTTGCTTTTGTTTTATTGTTTGTCTTTTAGATGGAGTATTGTATGTGTTTGCATGCATGTATAGAAATGTGTTGTGCAGATGAGCTGATAAACACATTGAATAGATACATAAGTCAAAAAAGGAAAAGTGAAAACAGACATATTTATGCACGTATAACAGTTTCAATAAGAGCAATGACAGCTTTGGGTTTGCAGTGATTCAGTGCATGTAGGGTGGAGGCATCCAGGAAGGACGAGCATCATCCACCCTCTTTACCTTTTATGCTTCTTTTTTTTTACATAGCTGTTTTAGCATGATTTTTCAAAAGCTCTGTTATGTTTTTATTAGCTTTAAAACTTAGCCTTTAATTTATCAGAGATGACAGAAAAACATTCATGCTGACAATATTCCCCATGTGTACTTTATTTGACAGTTTTTGGTATACATACCTTGACTACAGACCTTGATATAACCACCAGGGAAATTAAATATACTGTTATAGCACTGAATTCCAGTGCAAGGTGGACACGATGTTCTGGACTTTTGCCTGAGGAAATGTTCTCATACTGGACCTCTTTGAATGTTAAAAGAAAACCACTGCTGTAGACTTTAAGCAGCAGGTTCTTCAGTATTACACAAGCTAAACTTTTTAATGAAAAAACAGCTGGATGTTGATCTGACCTCTGAATTAAACAACTGCTTTTTTCTTGCGGATGAGATTCTAGTCTTATAGATAAATGTATGTAACGCCTTGTGTCGCACCCTCTTGTGTGGCAGATGCCAAATAATTTGCGAGCATTGCTGTTCTATCTATCTGACAAGTGAGTAAACAATAAACACACAAATGTGAAAGCCAGAAAGCTGTTACTAAATAGGTAGATTAACCCAGAAATGTTTCTCCCCCTCCTTTTCTATTTACTTATCTTCTTCTGCATCTCCGTCTGCACATTTCTCCTGCTGTCAATTAACTCATGAGATATTTCAGCGTCCAAAGAGTCAGAGCTCATGTTTGGAAACCACATCCCGACTGTTGACCTTATCAAAACATGTTATTTTGCCACTGGTCTAGAAATAGCTTGCAGGCTGCTTGTATCTAGTGTCCGCATGCCCGTATACCTGTACGTATGTGTGGGAGGTGACCATGTTTGTGTGTGTGCACGAGTGTGTTTGTGAGTCTGTGTTTATATTATTCTGAGAGAGTCCAAAAATAGCTGTAGGGTCGCTTAGTCAGGTACTGTACGTTTGACTCAAAGTCAGTTAACAGGAGTGCCGGGTATGCTGTCTGAGAGTGTGTGTGTGTGTGTGTGTGTGTGTGTGTGTGTGTGTGTGTGTGTGTGTGTGTGTGTGTGTGTGTGTGTGTGTGTGTGTGTGTGTGTGTGTGTGTGTGTGTGTGTGTGCGTGTGTGTGTGCATCACTGCGAGACAAGATTTTGATGGCTCTAAAATTAAAACATGACCCAGCAGTGGATGATGTTTCCCTGCCTAAAGCGCAAACATACCGAACAAACTGTCAGCAAATATCACCAGATGAAATACACAGGAGTGTGTTGAGGGAATATTTTAAATTTTGCAGCCACATTAAAGTGTTTTGACATCATTATCGGTCACAGTCATTTAACCTGATGTTAAACAAAACAGTTTTTTTTTCATACAAACATTTAGTTGTTGAATAATCCTGTAATGATGTGATATACAAGTTGGGTGCAGCTTGTGACCCATTCAAACACGCTCTGTGGTGTATCACCTTTGCTCAAACTAGTATTCTTAACTCTCCTACTTCTTTAAAGTAATTTTTCCTTAAGAGCTGAGACTTGGAAAGGAAACATTGTCAACACAGAAAAAGGAAAGAGGGGAGGATGCAACAGCGCATGTCCTTTCGCTTCATATCCCCCAAGGTCTCGTCTCACAGCCATTTTCTTGAAATTACCTCTCCATCCTCTTCACCCCCCGTACTCCACACCTCACCTTGTCTCTGTATTTCACCACTTTCATGCACCTCTCCCCTTCCATCTCACTTTCCTCTCAGTGGGGTTATTATACTGAAACAAGGGACCCCTGTTGAGAGCATATGTCCCTATACATCTGTACCCATGTGAGGGCCAGTTTGAATTTTAAACATAGGAGGGCATTTGTTGAGGATTGTGGATTATTTTATGAAATAGTTGGGAAAGTCAAGAGTCTGACTGAGGCAAAGACAGAGAGAAGTGTGACATTCATCAAACAATCCTGGAATCAAACCCAGAAGGTTAAGGTTAAGTATTACATTAGAATAATCAGATTACTTTTTTTGTTGGAATGAAAGTAATATGTTATTTAGTTACGTTCTCAAATATGTTGTCCTTTCTTGTAAGAATTTCTCCATATTTTCCTGTTACTTTTGTTGCCACAGAATAAGAAAATGTCTGATCCATTCACACTGTTTCTGTTTCTCCCTCACCTCTTAGTACGCAGCCGCCTGCAGATGTGTAAGGGCGGTTGTGTTGTATCTGTGCGCAGGTGTTACTCAGTTGGCAAGGTGACCAGAGCAGAGAGGCCGAGCTCTGGTTTCCTGTAGGCTATACAAGCCCATGGTCTTATATTCTCAGAGGCAGCTGCTTAAACTGTATGTCCTGGTTAATTTTGCGCTCTGATCATCGGTAGCCAAAAAGCTGCGCAGCTGCTACTTCTCAGATACTCTCAATATCTATTACTTCAAATAATTCAGCCACTTTGATTGCAATTGATCTGCAAAAATGTTTTATGTCATGTGAACTTGTCTGGCTACATGCACCCTGTGCCCACTCAGTTTTATGTTTTCTAATCAGATATAAAATATTGGTAAAGATCTGTGAGTGGAAAAATAGCATCTGTCATTCGTGTTATTATAGGCCTGCAAAGTTACAGATTATTATTTCTAGAATGTTCAGCATCTGTAGAGTCTGTAAATTTATAGAAAGGCCGGAATACTCCGGACAATATAAGCAGTAACATGCGTAAGGAATCGCAAAGGGGTTTTTCATTTTTGGTAACGCAAAAAGCACTCTGAAGAGTTTCTGTCCCAGTAGGTAATGTTATAAAATAACAATGAATCTGAACAACTTCATGCATTCGTATGCGTTCGTCCGTATAATGTGTTGTGCACCTGTCTAATTGTGTGCATGTGTGTGTGAGTGAGTTTCGGTCATTCTGAGGTCAGTAGATTGCCATCAGAGAGTGTGTATGGTCAACATTAGCAGGTTGCGCCCCCACCATGTGTGCACCATTAATACCCCATTTACATACTCTCTTTGTTTTCTCTCTCTCTCTCAGACACACACACACACACACACACACACACACATTGTCTCCTATATGATCTATAATACGTATATTAAAGAACAAAAACAAAGCCAAAAGAGAAAGAAAGAACCTGTATGAAGGAGGCAATAACCACAATAACTAATAACGAAAATCCATAAACTCACAAACTGAACCTCCTCTGTGTGTTTTCTTGCTGTTTGTGTGGCGGCACTTTATTCTGTGAGCCCACATTTCTTTTGAAGACTGTTTTTTGAACGTGTCAGAGTTTCAAAGCAGATAGGACAGGACTGGAGTCAACCTTGATTAAAAACATGATTTTGCTCCCCGGGGAAGTTTTGTTGATAACAGCAATCAGTTGTCTGAAACACAGCCTTGACCCAATTGGATTAGCCAAACACCCTCTCCCATTTGTCCTCGTTATTACTCTTATTAGATTAAAAGAGCCAATCAGAATTGCTGTGCAGGTTTCTGGGAAGGCTGTCACTTCCTCACTGTAATGATAATTGGATGATTAGTAATTAGAAAAAGCAGATGTTGTGTCCTGTGTCTTGCATTCTGTCTCTGTGTGTCTCTCTTTAGTTGTATGTCTTCATTTAATTCTCTCCACTTTGTTCCATTTTTCTCTCTTTCAGCCTCTCCCCTTCCTTCCTCATTCTCTCTGAACTCGGGGTGAAAAGGACATTGTTGAATATTGTGTCACTCTGCTTAGAAGGGAAATGAAATGGGAATGCCTCTCATTTTCTCTTTCTTTCTCTCTCTCCCTCGATCTCTCTCTTGAGAAGACCTCCCAACCAGGCCCGAGGGTTTCCCAGACCACTTTACATCCGCTGCACAATCCGTCCCATTGTCCACTTGTTATCCTGTGTCTCTGCACTCGAGTCTCTGCTTGTTTGTCAGCCATGTAGGGGATCCCAAGAAAGACCAGCCCCCCTCCTCCCCCCTCTTTCTTTCTCTCGTTTTCCTCTCTTGACCCGATCTTGTTCCAAGCTTCTAGTATTTCTGATGTGTTCACCCGTTGCCACTTTAAAGAGTTCTGGTCACAGCTTTGATCTTGATCGTGGACCCCCAAAAAAAGTTGGGTTACATACGATAATGTGTTGCAGAACCAGTGGGCTCCTGCTTGACAAGGGTATGATATGCTTTCATATGTGTGGACCCCGGGGTGAGGGAGGAAATTTTTCTTTCAGGTTCCAGCTGCTGGATCTTAAACAGGTCTTTGGGTCTGCTGGAGTTGAACTGGTGTTAAGTGATACTAAGCTTATGTGGAGGGAAAGGAGCCCTGCCACAAACTGTGAAATACATTTTGCATTGTAGCTGCAACTACAGACTATTTTCATTATTGATAAATCTGCAAATTATTGTCCCGATTTAAAAAATGCTAATCAAAACTTCCCAAACCCAAAGTGATGTCTTAAAATGGCTTCTTTTGTTCAATCAACAGTTAAAAATCCAGATGTTTCACTTGCTTTTATAAATGACAGAGAAAAGCAGCAAATCCTTTCATTTAAGAAACTAGCGCATGTATGTAAAGAAGGATTTGCTTTAATTAATTAAGGAAAAGCAAATTTGATCACAAGAAAAAGAAAAGGAATCTAGCTGCAGTCCATGTTAGACAGCTTGAGTTTGTCCTCTACACCCCCATCTCACGATGTAACAAATAGTCCTTCTATTTTTGTCTTTTTCTTCCTTCTTTTCTTTTTGTTTTATTTTAAATTTACTGCTTATTATTCCGTTTTGTACGGATATTTGTGCTGATATGATGCTGTTTCCTTTATCTGTTTATTGAAAAACTCATAAAAGTTCAGGTGAAAAAAGAAAAGAAACTGGTCTAAGCCAATGTTTGACAATTATTCACAAAACAAAATAGTTAGAAATAACATTTTCTCGACTGACTAATCGATTAATTGCCTGATCTTTGTAGCTCTATTTTGCATAGTGTTCGAACTTGGGATGTAAGATAATATCGTCACGTCATCAGTATCTGCCAATAAAAGCTTTAAAAAAATAAAGGTAGCATTAATTCATTTGTTATTTTACAACACCAGGGCTGTAGAATGAACCTGAGTTTGGTCCATTTATGCCACATAACAGAAAACAAGTATGAAAATATTGGAAAAAACACACTGCTACATGCTTCTTTTATCTCAGAAGAATCCTCAAAGTTATGTAGGATTGTTAAATGATTACTCAGATTGTTCCTGCAAACATGTAACGTTCTTTATCCTGACAGCACATGTGCAAAAACTGAGGTCACATCACATTTCGATGCCAGATGGAACGTACCTAAAATTGTTATGATGATTTATGAATCTGCTGAAACAGGAAGCAGCTCATATTACTGCAACAGGCAGGGGGTTGATGTTCAAACAAAGCAGTGAGGCCGTGGTGGTCACGTTACTGAATGGACGTACTCATTTACCTGGAGTTCCAGTCACCGACATTCATTACTAAAGGTCCAAATACACTTTGTGTATTTAACTCTAAAAACACATTTGTGCCTGTGTCTTTCTGTGTGTATCCTACATTTAAAGTCACTTCACATGAATTCAAGATCACTCTTCTGCTTGTGCAGGAGCTTTAACAATGCCCTCTCTCCCTGTTGAAAGTACTATTTCAGAACTCCTCTTCATGTACCAAATTAGCGTCTATTGCAGGATCGTAATTTTGTCAGCAATTTGTATCCTGTGGTCATGCTCAGAGCAAAATGTCCCCAGCTTGAAACTATTACATCTGGCTGTGGGGGAAGCGTATTGGCTCAAGATGTGAAATAATGGAAGCCATCGTGAATGGGATATATCTGTAATGGATTTCGTGATGTTTCAGGAAGTCAACCACTACACTGCCTTTAAGTAGGTATGAATGCTACTGCCATAACTAAATGTCATCCTCAGTTTGAATCATTTCAGCTGGTATAGATGAACATGACCCATTAAGGTACTTTACAAGGTGCAGCCAATTCACTGCCAATGTGATCAATCTGTCTTTATGGCTGGTGCGCATTCAGCTATCCAAAAGTTGATATGGCTAGCATCTTGGTTTGCACCATTTAACATGACTTATGGCTTTCTTTGATGTTGCCAATTTCTAGAGGTTCACCCTGCAAAAGGGTTATCATTTTCTCTCACATTAAAGCATGTGGAGATATATAGTAGTTGTGTGTGTGTGTGTGTGTATGTATGTATATATATATATATATATATATATATATATATGTATATATATATATATATATATATATATATATATATATATATATATATATATATATATATATGTATATGTATATGTATATATATATATATGTTGTTTTCCAGGAAACTTAAACTGTTCACCTGCTCCACCTCAGCTCTACTGTCGTAGACAGGGGTGTGTATTTGCCTCCTTTTTTCCGAAATCATCATCTCTTTGGTTTTGCTTATGTTGAGCAACAGATTGTTCTCTGCAACACTCTGCAAGATTGTCAATTTCCTCCCGTCATCATTGATCATAATGCAGCTGATGATGGTCTGCATACTTCACAGTAGAGTTCTCCTGTTGTCTGGGGGCAGTCATGCATCTACAGTGTGAACAGGAAGGGGGCTAAGCTCACAGCCTTGGGGGGCTCCAGTGGAGAGCACTGAAGTAGAGGAGGCGCGACTGCCAATCCATTCTCTCTGGGGTCTGTTTGTGAGGAAGTCCAGTAACCAGTTGCAGAGTCTGGTCTTCAGTACCAGACTCTGCAACTTTGTTTGACGTTTTGTCGAATAAAGTTTGTATCTTCTTTTGCTGATGACACAAGGGGCTCCTACTTCTTTCAAAGTTGGACTCCTGCCATCTACTTTGAGAAAAAGATCAGTGTGATAGGTCAACGTCAACATGCTTCGAATGCTTTTTAACAGTATATTTGTTGAGTGACAGGCAAAGTGAGAGAGAAAATGCATGGATAACGAATTTGGAATTAAATGAGCATCAGTTTTGAAGGACATTTGAAGGTCCAATTTGTATGATAGTAGATTGTTGAGTTTCATTCTTGCCAGCCACCAAACCAAATAGTCTTTTGACGAATCAGGAAACTCAAAGCATCATCACTTGGCAAGCCTAGAATGTCTCTCCACAATTCACTAACTAATAAGACCTTTGACTCATAATATGGTCGTATGAAACATGTTTATACGTTAGTTGATGAGTCATCTCTCATGTGTAATGTTGATCAGAGATCTATTTTTTATGTAGCTGCCTGCAGCGAATTTTCTGTCCCTGCAGTTTTGTTTTTTTTTTCTTCTTCTTTTTGGCTGTAGCTTCATTGCTCAGTTTCCAAATGGCATGGCCGTATTATGATGGGATGCGAAACACCACTCCAAATCCCCATTGTTCTGCCCTCTCTGTGTTTCCGCGGCAACAGTCTCCCACCATCTGGAAGGCCCTCATCCCTCAGTTCCTCTCACTTTCCTCTAATGGGTTTCTCCACTGTCTTTCTCCCATCTCATTTTCTTTCTGTACTGTTTCTCTTTTTATTCTCTGACTTTTTTTCTTTCTTTTCTTTTACCTTTTTGTTCTCTGATTTGATTCTCTCTCTTTCTGGCAGTAGCCTTTTTCTCTTACTTTTCACTTAAGTACTTACCGTATTACTGTACTCTTTCATTCGTTCTCTAATATCCTTTTTTTTAATCCTCCTGTGGTCATTTTCATCTCATTCTGGCTTTTTTTTTCTTTGAAACACTTTGGCTGTTTTCTTTTAATACTAGCACCCTGTATTAATGCAGCCTCACACATCCACATTCATACCCTGACACACACACACTCACACGCTTACATACACAAGGGAATGTAATCACGTTAGTTTCCTGGACTGGTCAGTTTTGTAATTCATGATATCCAGGTGGATTAATCATATTTGACAGAACTTTATTGACAAAGACATATAGGAGCCCCTGAAAGGTGTTTAGTTTCATTGGGACGTGAACTGTATGAGTAAGCATCCGGGCCTGTGTGTGTGTGCGTGTCCGTGCGTGTGCGCTCGTGCACGTTCCTCTAAAGTAGGGCCCATTATTCTCAGCAGATGCTGACCTTCAGCATGCCAGTTCTCTGGAGGGCACCACTTGTTTCTCTGCCTTTTTTCCTCTCCTCTTCTCCATTCTTCCCCCCCTCCCCTCCATTACTTTTTCTTTGTTGTCCCTCCCTTCTCATTTTCTGCTCCTTTCTTCCTTCTCCTTCTTTCATGTCTTTTTCTTCTCAGGCTCACTCACAAGACATTCATCAGGGAGCCTCCATCTCTCTTACTTGTAGCCCTATTTGTCATTTCTTCTTCTTCTTCTTCTTCAGCTTTCAAATGTAAAACTCGCTCTCTCTTCTTCCTTCTTCGTTTGGCTCCACCTTACTGTCTTCCCTCTCAACTTTTTTCCCCATTGTCTCCTTTTTCACTAGACTGTTAGAACCCTGTCAGAATCTTTTTTACTTCTTCGGAGCTTAATGGCTTCTCTGGCTATAGCTGATTTATGACCACCCTTCTGTTTCATGTCTACATCTCAATATTAAGAGACAAGCCAGGTCTCTCCCTCTCTGCATTTCTTCTCCTGATCATGGGCTGTGTCCAAAGTGTTATTATGAGCCCACTGCTTTTCTTGGCAAGGCCCAACCTACTCTGCTTCTGAGTGGTTGCTTTCGTTCACTGGGTGGGTGAGTTTTAGACACGGGGAGTCAGACAGGGTATGAATATCAGCTCTAGCTCTTCTTCTTGCTCTAGTTCTTCTTCTTCCCTTTTTATTGTATTGTTTATTTTTCACTATTATTATTGTTTATTGTTATATTGAAGTGTCCCTGGCTGCTTTGACACACACATTTCCTAGTTTGCTGGATTCTGACTCTGTAAGCTAGTCAAATGCTTTGTGACTCATTCTTAATTCCATATAAAATGTTGAATCAGTATCTTACTCAGCACTAAATTGAGATATCAGACATTAATTATCATAATTTGGCATCAGCACTAGCAGCTGTAGAGACACACAACAGTAATCTTTGTATCCAAAAATGCAGGGCATTTAATTTGAGGAATTTTGGCAGAAAGCATCGATACTGCTGTTTTGCTCCATTTTATTGGCACCGTAAATTGGATAGATTTTCAGATAGTAAATGTTTGCACTATGTGATAAATAAGAAGGGATTTTGGACACAGCCCTTGTCTTTTTCCATCCTCCTCCTCCTCCTCCTCCTCCTCCTCCTGTCTGGCTCAGCCCTCTGCGGTCACATCTTTTCATCTCCTGTTTATGCTAACTTCCTATTCTCTTTGCATTCATCTGCCTGCTCTCTGTCCTTTGCTCTTTGGTTGTTTTAAGGAATACCGATGAAGATTGTATCCTTTAGTGGGTTGCTCTTTGCCTCAAAACTCACTGATGGCCTGAAGTCCTCAGTAATTATATCTTTGGCACGTAGTCCAAAACACAAAACTAATACAAGTTTAAAAAAAGAAAAAAAAAACACAACAAAGGATTGCATCTTTATTCTAAATTTAAATAATTCCAAATGAAATACTATTGAATCTTTCTGCAGCTCTTAACCCTTCATTCAACCAGTCTAACCAACTAGATTTGACTCAAATGTGTGCAGTATTCTGTTTACCTTTGTAAAGGAGGTTATGCCTTCACCTGTGTCCACTTTGCTGTTCCATGCTAAGTTAGATGGGTGGTTTGTCAGCACGGTCACACACAATCTACTGAACTTATTTCCTTGAAACTTGGATGAAGGATGGGTGTAAGCCCCTTACAAGTTTAGCCACAAAATACACTTACTGGAGTACTGGAAAATCAGCTGTCTGGGAGCCAAAGTGCTACTGTTGAGTTCAGTGTTTACATGAACAGTAGCAGCCCTGTGCTGCTCCTGAATTTGATTTGAGGAACGTTAGACTCAAGCAACTCCAGTCAAACTTACTATAGATACTCATACTTTTACCAAACTTGTCAGATATTCCTTGTCCTCAAATTATATTCTCTTTAAAAGCAAAGCAATATATATATATATATATATATATATATATATATACATATATATGAATATGAAAACATGAATCTTTCTAGTGTGTTGCTTGTCCATGTATGTTTTTGTTCACGGATTGCCATGGAACTAGTAACATTTGAATGACATTCTTACTTAGGCCTTAACCCTGTCATACTAAAGGGGCCAGCTTTCTATACCTTGTCAGCTTTTAGCCTTAGTCTTTTGTACATAGCCATCATGAGCATAGTTAAGATCCATTTCTAACAACTCAGCTGGAAACATTTAAAACTCAGCCAGAGGCAGAGTCCTCAACCAACACACGCTTTAACATGAACATTAGGTCACAACAGCTGGCTACAGCTGCTTTTGTGTACTACTAGGTAAAATTACAGGCCCATTGTTTCATAAAAAGTGTTTGAATTTTGAAAGATAAACTGAAACTGATCATTGTAAATATGCATAATTTCCATATGTGAGGTGCCAAATTGGAGAGCTTGACAGGTGTAGCAACCACAACAAGGGGGGCACAGGCTCAGCGAATGGTCAGTTTATTCTTTCTAAAATAAAAAAAAAGTCTAAATTACAAAAACCAAAACACAGCTAGTACTGTAAGACCCCAAAATCCAGCTGTATTTAAGTGTCTTACTAGTGATGTCCATGAAATTAAAAACATTAAGTCAGTTTTGCCCTGTCGCAGGTTATCAGCGCTCCAGTCCTCGACCAAATGGTTGTTATCTCTACCAAATGGTGTTGAGGGTTTGAATGTTATGTCTATGTATTTGGATTTGGTATGCCCCCCTAATCCTGGTTGATAATACCCTTCCTTAGCCTTTGACCCCACCTTCTAAGTGTTTGGTGGGAACTGATGGAATATCATGTGACTTTAAGGGGTCAGGAGTCGAGGGAGGTTTAGTGGTCTCGAACACACACACACACACACACACACACAAGGACCAACGCAAACCACACTGACAGCTGAACCAACAGAATACCATCTCTGACACACACACACACAGACGCACACACACACACACACACACAGACACACACATATGCACTCAGATACACAGTATGTAACCACTTAACCATAAGTAGGAAAACAGCTTAGTGTCTCATTGGCCTTCCCCTAATAAAACAGAAAAGGCTCTCACTGCTGCTTCAGGCGTCAGTCTTAATGACTTGGCTCTGTTCTGTTAAGAGTTTGTTTTCTCACTATACTCACAGTTAATGCAGTCCCAGATGTCTTATACTGTACCTGAGCGGTGTGGTTTAACTAAGTCCAACAAAGACAACTGCCAGTCACACTGAAAGCCCTCACTCTCTGCTTAAAGCCTGAAAATCCTGGTGAACTGCCTGACTGACGTCTCTGGACACCAATGATTTAAGTTGTGGTGATCTTTGCCACCACTGTTGAACATTGCACACAGGGCATTGTGTACTCATGGTGGTGTGTGTGTTTCTGTATGTGGATACGTTGCATACACAGTAACAATCTATACATGGCAGAAACTTCATAATTGCATCTCAGGAGGATCGGATGATATAATTGGATTTTGAAGCAGCATAAATATGCATGTTCATAAGCAACACCTGATTTCCAAGAGGTTGATGTGTTGGTTGGTTGGTTGGTTGGTTGGTTGGTTGGTTGGTTGGTTGGTTGGTTGGTTGGTTGGATACAGGAACTACTGAATGGATTTACACAAAACTTGAACTGAAAGTGGGTCTCGGCCCAGAGCAGACCCCATTACCTTTTGATAACAGGACAGATCTAGGAATGTTTTATTCTCCCTTTATTTAACATTGAGAGATAAGGCATTTTTGACATTTTCATTTCATTCTCAGGGAACAATGCATCAATCTTGATCTGGCATATTTACGTGGCAGGTATGTATGAATGAGTACCACTAGATCTGATAATCCTAAATTATGGCAAAGCAGTTGCGGGTGCCTTAAAAGTTAGAGTGATACAGAACTATCGAGTTTGACATTAGATTAGGCTTGATTGAATTTAAGGGGACTGTCAGGCCTACTGGATGCCATTCAAGATTTTCATATCCATTAATCTGCTTTATATTTTCATGATAAACCGCTCTATAACAATGCTCATCATAATTTCCCAGAGCCCAACCAACCTTTTTCCAACCAACAGTCCAAAGCCCAACGTCTCTTTCTTTACAATCATAAAGGACAAAGAAAAGCAGCAAATCCTGACATTTAAGGACATTTTTATTTGTATACAATAGTTGTAGATTGATTGTCTTTTCAAAGATTATTGGCTGTTTGTTGCAGCAGTTGGTCTTCTTTTCATTCCTTGGCAAACTTTGTTTTAACTTTCCCCACATGATTTTGATGATTATCTTTTATAACTTGTGTTGTAATATCATGTTATGCTCAAATCTGCCGTATATCGATGTACTAAACTTAACTTGATTTACTTAGCAGTTCAAAACCAACATTAAATGTAATTGCTAAAAGAAGAAAACATGATGTGACGCGGGTTTCATTTTCATTCCAGTGAAGTCTTCCCTTGAACAGACTTTCCTCACTTTTTTCCTCCCCATCCTCAGATAGAAGATGAAATATTTATCCACCCTTCATTATTTCTCACTTAAGCTTATATTGCCTCATTGTTTGGACCGCGATGCCTCTGTGATTAAAGCTTCATAATGAAGTATCGCATTAAGAAGATGGAGCTGAGCTAAACTTAGTTTTAACTCGGGGGACATTATACCGCAGCCGCTCCATTTTCACTGCGGCTCGCCAAATGACATTACGACAGCAGTTGTGGAACAATTTGAGCTATTAATCTGTTTTATTACCACGCTGTCAAAATATCATGACTCTCATTGACAAAGAATCTGACACCGTTGAATGCAATTTGAATATATGAAGTGCTCTCCCAAGCTCGAGCCTAAAATCAGTTTTAAATGGATGCCAACACAAGGTGGGCGCCGTGAAGACTCATAAAGAAATAACTGCATTAATGCCGCAGTAGTTTTTCTCACTCACTCTTCGCTCTGTCTCTCACCTTCTCCAAGCCTCCCTCTCCTCATCTGGAACTTTTCGTCTCTTCTTCATTTTGAGGCGGTGTTGTTGGTGTTTGTGCGTCAGTGTTTTATTGAGACGATCCATCTGACATGCGGCTGTCATTGGCTCTCAGGAGTTTTTTAATGTGTTGTGTCACACTGCCGCGTCTTGTCTCTTTTTCTTTCTTAAAGGTATTTGTGTCTCTCTGAGACAGGCCGGGATGATCGATGGCTGTGTGTGTGTGTATGTGTGTGTGTGTGTGTGTGCGTGTGTGTGTGTGTGTGTGTGTGTGTGTGTGTGTGTGTGTGTGTGTGTGTGTGTGTGTGTGTAGCATAACAGCTGTATCCAGCTCCTGTTAGAAAGAGTAAGTGAAAGTGTGTTTATGAGAGAGAGGGGCAGGTGCTGAGGACATAGAACAACTCGTTGTTTCCCCCAAAATCCATCTGAAATCCCTTAAATACCAGGAAATTAGAAAGGCTCACATTACTCTCAATTACTGTCACACATGGGGAGAAAACTTTCCAATTATCCTTTTCAGATATCTAACCTCTGCACTATCTACGTTGAAAGAAGTCATCCGTGAGCAGGTAGCTGGATTTCCCCCCACACTGAGCCGTTTTCTGCTCTGCCAGGGATGTTTTCAATTCTTTCATTTTGCTTTGATTACTCTCTCAATTATGTTAAACTAGTTGATGCATGTGCCAGGAAGCTGTTCTCATTCATTACATCTGTTTTTATCTTTCTCTGTGTTTCTCTCTCTCTCTCTCTCTCTCTCTCTCTCTCTCACACACACACACACACACAGACCATCAGCCTCCTCATTTGGTCTTAACTCCTCTCCAGCTGTGTGCCAATTTGCCTCCTCCAGAGTACGTGGGGTTTGGAAGGGGGTGATTAGGAACTAGCACTGTATTTAAACTAAGGTTTACACTGTGTGTCTGTCTGTGTGTGTGTGTGTGTGTGTGTGTGTGTGTGTGTGTGTGTGTGTGTGTGTGTGTGTGTGTGTGTGTGTGTGTGTGTGTGTGTGCCAGTAATGGGTTCCATCCTCATTACCCCATAATCCCCAGCTGCTGTGCAGTGCTGACTGGGTTCCTGGAGGGAGAAATTCCAAACTTGCCACCGGATTTACAGTGAATTCCCTGAAGATCCCTGCTGGATTTCCACTCTGTTTCCAATATGGAAACTCTCAGAAGATTCTAAGGCTGCAACTAATGATTATTTTTTCATTATCAGTTGATCCGTCTGGTTCATTTTTGACTTGACTACAGGATTAATCCTTTTTGTCTGAAAAATGTCCATTGCATTTACAGAGACACTTTGTCTGACTTGTTCTGGCTTGAGGATAATGTAAAATTTAAACTGCAAAAAGCAAATTCGAGATTTGGCTCCAATTATTTTCTCTTTACTACTTGCATGTCTGATTCTCGTTTTGTTTTCCTTTTTAGAATATTTCCAGCTTTATCCAGCACCTGTTAAACCCCCAAACTCCAATAAACTGATCTAACATTTTCCATATGTTTTCACATTCAACTTCCATTAGATCTGTTACATTCCCTTAAGGCGGTGACAGAGGTTTGGAGATCGCATTGAAATCCAAACACCCCAACCGAGAAGAACAAATTCTTTAGTCAGGCACCAGCATTTGCAGTGGTTTATAACTGTAACCACTGAAAGATCACAGAGTTGAACATAGTCATGACATGGAAACAAAGTTGATAATTTTAGGTATCTGATCCACCAGATTGTCTTCTAAAATGATGGAAGGAATACCAGCCTGTCAGTCCTTAGGCCTTTTTATCCTCATCCAAACCAATCAGCGCAATAAATGTTGGCAATGAACGTTTAATGTGAAACACAGATATGATGAAACTTAACATTTCTTTATGTTGCAGTTATGATCACGTTTTGGCTTAAAAATACCTGTGTGGTCGCTACAAACATGTCTGAAAATTTCCCCAAGGTCTCCTTAAAGATTTCTTGTGGTTTCTCACTTACAAATGTTGAAACGCCTCGTGCAAACTCAGAAGGTTGATGCAGGCATGAACTGCGATGGCTGGATTGGCAGCCTTGTCTAGTTTGACTCCTCCACCTCCTGGTATGAGAGTTAGATCATGGATATGTAATGTACAAATGATAGAAATGTGTAGTAGAAAGGTTAATATGGTTTGTACAACACCTTAAAATGTTAACTGCCCACATTTTATTCTGGTAGCTGACCTGGTCCATCTTGTTTCATTTTTCTTCTTATTTTTATATTCTCTCTCTTCCCACATTTATTCTCCTTCCCATCTTTAACACATCATCTATTTCATGGCTGTTTAATTTCTCCCTATTTACACGTTTGTTAATATGAATTGTTCGTCTTTAAAACACAGGCCATAGTTCCGTAAAGTTTGTTCACACGAGCTGCTGATGACTTTTAATTAACTGTAAACTTTACTGATGGTAACTTTTTCTTACTGCCTCTTCTTCACACCTCTCCCCCCCCCCTCTTATCTCTGTCTTATCTTCATCTCCCCCTCATACCTCCCGCTACACCTCTCCTTCCCTCCCCTCCTTCCTTTCCATCTTATCTCCCTCTGTCCCCTCTCTGTCATGCCTTCTTCACCTCCCCGTCACCTCTCAGCCGCTCTTATCTCTGCCTTGGTGACATTGATGTGGCTGGAGGAGCAGAATGCTGAGTGACGGATTGACCGACTGATATGGGCACAGGTATACAGAGATGGGTAGCAGGCCATGCGGATCGGCTGGCAGGCAGACGTGTAGCCGTAAACCATCTTAAGAGAGAGACAGAGAGGCAGTCAGACACATGGACAGACGGGGCAGCTGGCCGACTTGACGCGTTGGTTGGCTTTCCAGCCGGAGAGACGCAGACAAAACGGCTGCGGCTATCAGGAAGGGAGACATTTGAGACATGTAGCCGATATACTCACCCAGTGAATGACTTACAATAATTGTTGCAGAATAAGTCAAAAAAGCAGGAGACAGACGACGGATAGGTTGACAGAGAAGCAAAAATGCGGTGTGTGTGTGTGTGTGTGTGTGTGTGTGTGTGTGTGTGTGTGTGTGTCTGTGTGTGTGTGTGTGTGTGTGTGTGTGTGTGTGTGTGTGTGTGTGTGTGTGTGTGCTCGCTCACACACACACACTCTCACGGCAGATACGGAGCCAGGCGGGGCAGCAGCAGACATCCCAAACATGACGGGCATGTAGTTAGTTAGACACTTTCCACTGCTGACCACCCAAATTGACACACACAGGCGTCATCACGGAGACCACCAGCGCGCCATGAGTGTGTGCTTGCTCTCTGCAAGTATTCATGTTCAAATCTGCATGTGTGTCTCTGCGGTCGTGTCCATATTAACATTATCTCCAGGCAACAGGCGACAGGTCACCTTTGTGATTGGCTGGAGGCTGCGGAGCTCCACCCACTCAATTGTGCATATCACTGATAAGTGTCGTTATGGCACTCAGTGAGAGTTACATGTGACCACATTTTAACAAGTACATGCTTCACTACACATTAGTTTGAAGTACATTAATATCCTAAATGGTTCCGACTTTATTAATATATGCACACACCTAACATGCATTAATACAAATACAAAAATATCAATCTGATTATATTTAGCACCGCTCAAAGTGCTTCACAAATGACAAAAACGTGGGATATTAGAAAACAAAAACTTATTTAGAGACTAATGCTCACCAAGACAGCGATAAAATATGAGTAATATTTCTGAAATACTACACATGATAAATATTTTGAATAAAAAAATGTTAAAAGAATAAAATATTAATAATATAATCATAATAACTTTATTTTAATAGCACTTATCATAACCAAAATAAAAAAACACAATGATAAACTACAAAGTAATAAATGAGAATTAAAACTAATAACAGTGGATGATTAAAACCATAAAACACCAATGAATATAAAGTTTAAATAAGCAGTTTGTACATACAAATAGAGCTGTGCAAGAACAAGGTGCAATGTCAAGAATAAAGTTAAGTGTAATTAAAAAGATGAAAAATAAACTTAAAAACACATTTATAGGAAAGACTTTCAAAGGACACTGACGCACTGAAAGTGAAATGAGTCGGATCGAGAAAGGATGAGAAACGAACGCAGACGGATGAAGAGACAGAAAGACAGAGAGATAAAATGTAATACCTGATAATGTGAGCTATGTGGACGACACATGTTTGTGTACTCGCTATCCACTGGGCACAGGACATCGATATCTATTAACAGGACTGGACTGGATTACCACAGCTGTGTGTGTGTGTGTGTCTGCGTGTGTGTGTGTGTCTGCGTGTGTGTGTGTGTGTGTGTGTGTGTGTGTGTGTGTGTGTGTGTGTGTGTGTGTGTGTGTGTGTGTGTGTGTGTGTCTCTGTTTGTGTGTGTCTGTGTGTGTTAGTGTGCATGTTAACTGAGCCCCAGCCTACTTAAAACTGTCACATGTCACTTATATTCTGCTGCTATGTGATCTTTGGCTGGGATGGGTTGTGTGTCTACGTGTGTGTGTGTGCGTGTGTGTGTTTAACTTCTCTGTTTTGAGCAGGTTACCATGCTCATATATATATATATATATATATATATATATATATATATATATATATATATATATTCTCCTTTTTGATTGGTCACAGAACCATAAGCTCACTTGCTATATTTCTTTATCATTTCTCTAAAAATTGTGTCTTTCTGTTCTCCAGGCGAGGTCCGATGGATCCAGCTGACTACCCCATGCAGCCCTGGTCAGGTCATTACCCCGGACCTCCCCAGCCCCCACAGGGGTACCCCCAGTCCCCGTCCTACCCGAACCCCAACTCCCAGTCTGGACCGTCTTACTCTGGATACCCACCCGGCCAACCGTACGCACGGCCGGGTGACCCGCGGGGCGTCGACCCTGGGTACTACCCCCACCCGAGGTAATGAAATGCAAGGAGGTTGCTTTACGTCACATGATTCATGATGCTGTATGTAGAGTTATAGTCTTACATGAGTAGTCCGACAATAGTCATCAACAAGTTGATTTCTTTCAAGTATTAGGATGGAAAGTATTGTTTGTGTCCGTCCTACTGTTAAATCTTGTATTGTTTTATACTCCTTTTATTGTGAAGGAGCCCTCCTGTCCTCACATGTCCTTTATAATATTCTGATAATGCTTGTTTTCTGCTCCTAGCTCCCAGCAGAGAGGCCCGCTGCGGCAGGATGTGCCCCCCTCTCCCACCCCTCCCCTTCGTGGACTACGGTACGACACTATGACGCGTGGAGCCGGGGGTGGAGCTTACAGGTAGGGCCGATTTGTGGATGAAGATTATCCCAGGTAAATTCTGAGATCTGCCATCCTCATTTTTATTTTTTTGACAAATAACTCAGTTAATCCGCTTTGAAACCTGAATAGAGAATGTCTGATGGGTTACAGGCACCACGTGGATCCCGGTCCAGAACAATACGGCTATCCTGGGGAGGGAGGAAGACAGCAACAGCAACACCAAACCAACCCGAGACAGAAGAACGCTATGACTGCAGCTGTGTAGACGAACCAGGTCCAGAAATGAAAAACGAGCAGAAAGCCAACTGCTTTGTGTCGCGCAGCTCTCGGTACTCCTGTGATATAGAGTTGAAGCCACTTTAATGTTGTGATTTGAATCACCGTCATTATCAAACATTGTCTTGGCTGTTTGAAGTATATGGTAATACACAGACAAGCAAGGTAAAGGAGGTTAATTATAGAGTCGCCCACGTGTGATGCATAATGTCTCATTGTTTGAAGTCATTTAAATTGCTTTGAGTCTTCCAGGAGTATAAAATTAGCAGGGTTTGGTCTTTTCACTATACTCTGATTAAGTCTTCTCTTTCAACAAGCAGTCCAAGCCACAACGGTAATTGGATCCATTTAAATTAAGACGTACATACAGCTTGATGCTGTCTCGCATTGTACCTGGCGGTTTCACTTCTAAAATGTCGAGTGTAACGTGCCAAACAGCTGATTTGCAAACATCATTGTAATGTTTTTAGTCTCCTCTTGAGGGCAAGTTGTAAAACATCAAGACGCTCCTGCGATCCAAACCTGTGTGAACAAATAACTTTGAAGATATCATAATAACTCTACTGTCACAAGGCAGCATATGCATACATACCATATTATGTATTTTAAATTTGAATGACAGTTACATTGTTATGAAGTGAAGTGCATTTTAATTCCTTTTATCTCAATTTTCCAAACAGGGAGAACGCCACTATATCAATCTTTATAAAAATACAGAAAATATACTCGTAACTAGTCTGATTTATCTACATAGTTTCCTGAATCAATTATGGAAACATTTGAACAATTGCAGTGTACTGAATCACTAGAGTACACTCTATGAATTATCTTTACGCGTAATAATATGTTTTTATCAATGCTATGATTGCCTGGAAGATATTTCTCTCAGCGGAGATGATTGAATATGTTTATTAGTCCAGGAACACTCAAGGCTGTTGGTTTACAGCACTACTTGATGACCCTGATCCGGGTTTCAAATAATCCCGTGATGACATTTCAAACCACAAATTAACATTCATTTATATTCAGATCAGGACATATTAGCATTGTTTGACCTACGTTGATCTTTGAAAAGTTAACTTTATTTAAAATTACCTCAACTTGAATGTATGAAAACTTTGTGGATTACGTATTCACAGTCATCTGAACATGATTCATGAAATCAATCTGTGGTTAATGAATCATTCCAATGTGAAGAGAGTTTTTGATCATTTTATTTTCTATCAGACATCTGATGGCCGCCCCCCCGTAGTTACTGTTCAGACATGCTCGACAACGAGAAACCTGGCAACACCGGTCTGGATTAGCCGGCTGCAGCAGTGTTAAATAGTTTGTTTCTGGGAGTCAGGCAATATAGCTTCAAGAAGTCGACAGCAGGGATTACAGTACGCGATAGAAGGATATATTCTTGATGTTAAATTTAATAAACACAGCAAAACCATGTGC
The DNA here is from genome assembly GCA_963678695.2 of Diplodus puntazzo. Taxonomy (NCBI): domain Eukaryota; kingdom Metazoa; phylum Chordata; class Actinopteri; order Spariformes; family Sparidae; genus Diplodus; species Diplodus puntazzo. The sequence goes on from OZ023164.1 coordinate 26,549,802, forward strand.
AATGAGGCCAAGTCGCTCCAATCTGAAGAAAAACATGAGAAGCCACACATTCTTAGTGCCAAACATACTTTTCATAAAGGCCGGGGACCACAAGATTGGTGCTGACCATCATACATTAGCTAGCCAGTTAGCCAACGTTTTGCTAAAATCGGTCCAACATCATTGGACAACAAGGTAAAAAAATGGGCGGGGCTTAGGACGGGTCACTTGATAGATAATCCTCTGCTTTAAAAAAGAAGCCAAATATGTCAAATTTTTCACTGGAATGCTAATCAGCCTATGAAGGTTGACATTCTGGCAGAAACTCTATTAAGTAGGAGACGATGATTTCGTAATAATGCTTAGACCTCCTTAGAGGTAATACACCAACACCAAAGCGAGACGATTCCAACACTTTTATATTGTTACAGCTGCCTTCTCCTCGACTCCTAGTCTTTTGTTCCAAAGCATATACTCTTCCAGATGTGTCAGGGAAGAGCACCTATGTGATAACAGTGCTTAAAACAAGATCAATGTAAAATACATTTGGGAATGCAGAAAATGAGCAAAACTCCAATAATGTTGGAATAGTTTATTTCATATAATATATAAAACCACTACTCGTACTAATTTTGTGTTACTTTCATGTACTGGAGCAGAGTGAAGCCTCACACATGTCCATACTGGTGGGTAAACCAGGCAGAAAAGGCTTTTCTTTCCCTACTGGGTTTAATTGACCACTCTGTGTTACTTAGCAGCCTCTTTTTCTCTGCGCTGTCTGTGTATTTCATGTACTGTAGTTCGGACGTGATGGATGTTCATGGCACATCTCTGTGACCCGGTGGTGTGGGCGTCACTGCCCGCTGAAGTGCACACGAGTCCCGTTGAAACGTGAATTGAGTTTCAGAGTGCTCTTCTCAGCGCTGCGCCGTAGTGTGTATCCATTTAGCCACTTACTAAACCATCAATTAAGTGAAACTAAGAGTTATAGTCTAGCTTAACGTTTCCGCGCTTCCCTCCACAAAGCTCAGCAGTATTAAATTCAGCGGGGATTAAACGTTAAAAATGACATTTCAGGATTAGGTGAATTGCGTTTCTGCGAGGGTCAACATTGAGAGGGAAAACCGACGGAAACTAAACCAGGAAGGATCTAAAACCATCTCATTAGCCTGTTTGTTTGACAAAGTAGGATCTTGAATGGAAAGAAGGAAGTATGAAAGAGGAGTTTTGACAAAAGGAAAACATTGAAAGGAGGGAAAGAAGGATTAGAAATGAGAGATAAGTAGAGAAGCAATGAAGGAAAAGGACGTAGAGAAGGAAGAGGGAACAAGTAAAAGACTGAAAGTATTGATGGATGGAAGGAGATGGAAGAAATATGAGCAGATGCAGTGCAAGGACCCCGAACGCCTTTGTGAGTCACAATGGTTTGATTCAGAGAGTTTCTGAAGAACAACAGAGCAGAAGAAAGAATGAAAGTTCATAAGAATCTGGGCGGCTGTTGATCTGCAGTAGGCAGAGGGCGGCAGGAGTGGGCTCGTATCGACTGAATGTAATAACTTTGGGGAATTACTTCCAAATATTTTTGTTTTCTTTTTCATGCTATTATCACTTTTCTGCACCAGTTTAGAAATCAAACTTCCAGATAAAGCTGTCAGAGTTTTAAGAAAAAGACAGTAGTGAAAGAGTTTGTCTTGGTGTTACACTCACCTCTCGAATCAACACCAAAATAAAACACATGCCCCATAAGATCATTTTCTCAGTGCTAACAATAACCTTCAAGGGTATTTTTAAGCAAAAATGGAAAAAGAAAAGAAAAAGGAAATACAAGTTAGGTGTGTGTCCGTTGTTTTAATCAGAAGTTGGTGGTATAGGCGATTTGCAACAGGTGTCAACAGAGAAGACAAAGTAGAGGTCACGAACCATAAACAAAAAACTGAAAATGAAAAGAAGAAACAAAACCAATCATCTGGGCCATCGACAAGAGAAAAATGGACCGAGGTCTTGGGAGATATTTAAAATAATGGCACTAACATCAGTGAAGACTCCGGCAGCAGAAACAGCTGATCAGTCATGTTCGTTAAGCTACATCAAAACGTATTTAGAAAGAGACGGAGCACCTGAGAAAATGATCTGCTGGGGCCACGTGGACACATGTTGCACTTCTTTAAGACGGAATGATCAGAACGCAAAGCTGGAAGAAGTTTTCTGAACTGTGTGTATCTGAATGCTGAGTCGGTGTCTGGTGAAGCTTTATGGAGCTGCAGTACGCTGAGATGTGAACATTACATGAAGGTGTATTATTGTTACTCCTCTGATACTAGCATGCAAATAACATGTATGTAACTCTTCACAAGCATTTATTTTTGTGTACGTTATTTGTTTTTAATGATAGTCTGTGTTGTTGGTTGAGTCTGTCAGAGTCACGGAGCGTTTGGATGCTGTTACCATGCTACTGTCAGAAAGAGGTACACTGATGGCTTCAGTTCTTGGTGGTTTTTCTCACTTTTATACGCAATTTACATTGAAATGATTAGCTGTAATTATGATAGTAACCAATTTTCAACCTTGTTTTTCAAAAAATGAGAAGAAAAATACGGAAAAAAAGAGAATGAAGTCAGTTTGCATAGCGTGGTTAGCATGTCAAACATTCTGTGAGTATGGCAGATGTGATTGTTTTTGGCAGCACAATGTGAGTTGCACAAGCTGAAGGTACAAACCAGAGTCTTTTATATGAGGAGTTCTGGTCGTTCTGGTTCTCCCTGTACAGAGACCAGAACACGAAGGAGTCCACTATACAGTACAACCTCTCTGTCTTAGAAATATAGCGTTTTTATATTAAACATCTTATATCCAAAAATCCCCAAAAAACAAATCTCATTTTATAAAGCTGTAACAATAACGATGATTGTTTTCCTACATTTTATATTTATGTATATAACACTTTGTTTTTTTTGCATTAAAATATACATTTTAAGACAGGATGTGCCCGAGATGTCATCTGTTAAATGTTTTAAACATGTGCCTCGTCTTTTTTTTTCCAAGCTACAGTGCGTGCCCAGCACATCTGCTGAGGTTAATTAAATATGAGTCAGGAGAAATTATTTCCCTCATGTCCCCCATACACTGCAAGGTGAGTCATTAACATTGCCAACCCAATTTAGTCCATCGTTTAAGCTGCAGATAAATTGTACCTTTGTGATAAGAGATAGATGTTGGCCCCAAATTAATGCAAGACTAATTATCAATTAGAAAAAGAAGATAAGGTGCGCTGATTGCGGCAGAAAGTTTTTCGAGTTTCTCTGGCGTGGTGCCATCAAACTACTAGGTCACATCCCTGCGCTTAACAAGTATTAGTCCCAGCCTGTGGCTTCAGGTGCCTTTTTTGTATTTATCACACACTATGGGTGCTGGACTCGCTGCAATCACACAAGTTAGTAGTAATGAGACAGAAGAGGCCATGGGAGCTTTTTATCAGTCAAGGCTTAATTAGCATATCCCAGACCTCTCGTCCAATGGGGGAGCGGGAGAGCAAGTAATTAAATTCTCCCGAGTCACTGCCAAGGTTCATTTTGTGCACAGTGTTCAATATAGATCTAGAAAATGTGTCCGTATGTTTGTGTAGTTTCAAAATTCATTATTGTAATTATGTTATAGTTAAGTTCTGGCGTTTCTCTCAACAGAACTTAAATTAGTTAAAGAGATTACTTGTGGTCTGGACTCGTCTCATTGTCTTGATCAAACACGCCACTGTTTGACTCGGTTGATCGCTGTAGCTGCCTGGGCCTCTACAGAGACTGTTGTTCCGCCTCTGAGCTGAAGGCAGAGGTAGTAACAGCACCGAACTGACGTCTGTTTAAAGAGTAAACCGACATGCCATGACACGGGTGTGACATGTTGACAACGTGTCGCGTATGCAGCCCACTGACGAGAGATTTAATGAGCAGCTAGCAGCAGTTAGCAGCTAACTGAAGGAGGAAAAACAACAATCCAAAATGTCTGCAAGCTGCGGAGACGGCGTTTGGTCCAGGAGCTCCTGATCGACTGAGAAGAGGACGAGATCACCTGTCGTTTAACAAGGATGGTAAATGGTTGTTATGACATTGTTTAGAAAACTGCATATTTAAAACGTCACACTAAAAGCTGACTTACGTTACGTGCAAAGCTGCCTGTGGAATCGTGGCATGCAATCCACATCCAATATCCTGCAAACTAAAGAATCAATGTCCGTCAAATAAAATAAATATTCAACGTCTGGTGATATAAGGTGTGATAACTTGTCTGATATATAACCAATAAAAGATTGGCACGGCACCATTTTACACATCAAAACATCTTTCAGTTCATTTTTAGTTTGAGATGACAGACGGGGGGTATAGAGGCGTCCTTTCTGAAAAAGCACATCTGGAAAGTGGCACAAGTCCAAATATCAGTATTCAGTCAGATCTGAGCCTCCCGCCGAGCGCTCCACAAAGAAAGACAAAGACAGTGTAGTTTGGATGGGGTGGGATCAGAAGTTCAAGGGATTTTACCAAACCATCACAGTGGAATCCCAGATTTCGGGGGAAGAACAAAACATATTTTAAAAACCAGTCATGTGTCCCCTCCAGCTTTCAGACTTTGGAATAAAAAATATGGGAATTGCCCCAAAAAGCTGACGGCATATTAGAATCATCTGTTTCTGGGAGACGTCCGTCCGTCGTCCTGTCACAATCGCTTAATGCAGCTTTAATGGACGTGTTATCTGTGCAGATCGTGACTAGCTCTACAGAGCCGTCCTGGGTTTCCTGACTCGACCGAGTGGCCTCGTGTTGCTAGGAACATTTTGACTGATGCCGTGTTTGAGGCCAACTGTCAAATAGCCCGCACTGTGACTGCATGAACTAGTCACTGACTGACTGGCGCTGTAATTGCTCCAACCTCCCTCCCGGGGCACGTTTGGCATGCTGTAATTATTAGCAGTTATTATTAGTAGTTTTAATAATCATTGGAAGCCATTGTAATTAGGATTTCCTATTATGAGTGGCTGCCAGTTGTGTGTGTGTGTGTGTGTGTCTGCTTGGCAAGGTATTGTTCAGTTGTAGCTATTATAGGCAGCCTGGCAGCCTGCTTTTTGTTCCCTTGACTTCTGATTGTTTTTCATGTACACACTGTGCTTTAAGGCCGACCTTGGAACTGCCAGACCTCCCAAAATCCTCATTAACTGTTGTCAACTTACGATCTTGTGTTGTTGTTTTTTTTTTTATTACATGGCTGTGGATTCAAGGGTGACACACAACACCAGCCCAGTCGCCAGGATAAAATGTCTGCAGTTAATGTTTCTGAAGACAACGGATACGTTCAAACATGTACGTGTCATAGGCGACAGACCATATTGACATGTGAACAAAACGTGTCATATCATGTTTCCAATACAAATGTGTTATCTGCCTTTCGAGTCAGGAGGTGAACAGGATGGTGGCTCGGCTCTTTGTTTCATCATTTCAAAGTGTGACACTGGGTATTTCTAAGAAGACCTCGGTACGTCTCCAGCCGTGTTTGTGGAGACAAGAACGGGTGTTTTCATCGAGGCCTCGGTACATCTCCAGCTGTTCCTGTAGAGAAAAAAAAAAGGTTAATTTTAAGGAGACCTTGGGAAATATTGAGCCGTGTTTGTGAGACAGGGAGACAGGAACAGGAACATCTCCACTCCTTTTTTTGTGAGGGCAAAAAAGATTGTTGTTAAGAAGACCTCAGGACATCTCCAGCTGTCTTAAAAAATAAAAAAGTTAATTCTGAGGAGACCTCTGGAAATATTGAGCTGTGTCTGTGATGATAAAATCCGGTGTATTTCGCAAGACCTCTGAACATTTCCAGCTGTGCTTGTGGAGACAAAACACAATAGTTTTTAACGTAACCACCGGACATCTCCAGCTTTGTGTGTGGTGACCAAATCAGGTATTTTAACCCAAAAAATGATGTCCTAACCCTAACCAAGTGTTTTATTTGTCTAAGCCTAACCAGAGCATAAGTGCAGCACTGCGACAAGACACGGATTTAAGATTGAATCGAACCAAATGTCAAGTTGAAACCATCAGCAAATAGTAAACTTTTAACCTATTCATGATTCTGCAGTAATTTACTTGGCAAACGTTTATTCTGGCACATCCGTTTAATCTTGTTATCACAAATTTACCACAGTGTTCGTGTTTGTTGTTTTTGAAAACGCCAGTGAGTTTGTGTCATCATTGACTGAAACTGATGGTGCAATTCAATACTGTATAAATCAGCATTTATATGCAGAAGTTATACACAAGGTCATATGTCAGATTTCCATTAAGTCATCAGATTTGATTGTCCCATTCAGCACTTTGTGTGCACTTCAGAGGAATACAGGAAAGTGGAGCCTCACGTCTCTCACATTTTAGACCAGTCAGTGCTATTTTCTTCCCTTTTTTAAAAAAGTGTTTTAGCTTAATTAATGGTGATATAGTGAGTCAGGCTTGTGTGAAAACTGCAGATCCACATTCTAGTGCTGCATTTTTGACTTGTAATCTTATAAACAAAGCCACAGATGGTCTATTTTTGTGTTTATATGTCATCAGACTGAGACCAGTTCAAAGAATGAAGAAGTTATTCAGTTATTATTAATATTGTCATTATTTTCTTTGAGCTGGAATCATCAGAAGTTGTGTATAAAAGTGTATAAAAAGGACTGGTTCTTCTCCTCTTTCCAATCGTTTTAAACCTCTCACAACCCTTTTTGCAGGTTGTGACACTCGGGTTGAGAATCTGTTCTCATGTAAATGAAACCTTTAAAATGTGGCCTCCACTTCACCTCAACTGTGGGACTGTGTGGACAACAAACTAACCACCTACAGAAAGCAGAAAGAGAAGAAGTGGAAGTGTGTGCGTGTGCGTGTGTGTGTGTGTGTGTGTGTGTGTCAGTGCCGAGCTTCACATCCTGACAGGGTCATGGACAGTACATTAAGAACACTGTGAGTGTGTCCTATTAAGTATTTGTGTGTTAAAATTACATTTCCTCTGTCCCCGGTGCGCAGTAATGACTAGTGGTAAACTCCACTGGCAGCTGTTTCCCCCTTTCCAGTCCTACACACACACACACACTTACACACACACACACAGTGCAGCCCAGTGGTAACCTTGAGGCATCTTGCTAGCACAGATACTCCTGCTTTCTCTCTCGCTGGATCCTCCAGGCTGCTGGAGAGATGAGTGTGACTGGCTTTGTGCGACAGATCCAAGAGACACTGGGTAGGATTACTTGTTGAGTGTGTGTGTGTGTGAGTGTGAGTGTGATGCTGTGTCCGTTGGCTTGCCAGCATTGTCTCATGATGCAAGTTCAACATGGGACTTCCAGGACCGAAGAGAGCAGCCCGGAAGTCGAACACAAACAGAACTCAGGTATGAACAGTCGGCCAACCTGTGAACACAAAACACATTTTAATAAGGCAGTTATTCCTTTAAACCAGGAGCTCTTAGACGTGTTTCTGTTGGAAGGCCAAAACTGAACCAAAGCAAACACCTGTTGTATTTTTAAGAAGCCAAATGGTTTTTGGATCCAAAGTTTCCTTAATTGACTGACTTCCTGCTGTGTCACTTTGCCGGCTGCGCTCAGATTATGAATAACAGTTATTAATTAAAGAACATTAAACAGCATGAACAGTGATTTATATTACAATTTCCCTTGAAACCTCTTGCGGCCCAGATTGAATCTTACGGTGTGCCGACATCAGCCCACAGACCAGTGAGGACAACCCTGCTTTAAACTGAAACTCAACTTCAAAGATAGTTTCGGTTCCACACTCACAGCTGGTTCTGCTAAATGGTCACGGGTGGAACATATTATTTCCTCTGTTTTTCCATTATAATGAGTACAATTTTCTTTACTTGAGATCACGAGTTTCATTTGTGTCATGATCGCGAGATAGAAACTGTTGTTTCCCCGAGAAAATCTGTCTAGTCTGTAGTTTCAAGTCTTCTTAATGACATCATGTTGTTCATTTAGTAAATGATGGTCCCATTTAGAGTGAAGTAGACGATAACGCAGGGTTTGATTTTGGGGCGTGGCTACCATGTGATTGACATGTCGCTATCACAGAGCTTCATCGAGCTGAAATCCAAATATGGTCACTTCAGCCGCCCATAAAACCAAGATGGTGACTGCCGTAGTCCACAGGCAGATGTGTGATGTCACGGCGGGTTTACACCTGTGATGTCACTACTAAAACACCTCATCAGTCGGTTTTGAACAGTTTAGTGATCTCACTAAGGTCTGATACCACCAGCTGCACCGAGGCTTTCAGCAAACGGTCTCAGTTTCAACTCTTTTGTCGAGCTTCGAGTGTCAACTGAGTTTTTGTCCTCTCAAGGTTCGTACTTTACAACTCACACCATCCAACACCTGCGCCGTCGTCCGTCCTTTCCAGTAAACACACATTTCTCCACCGCAGCAGTATTTATTGTGTTAGCAGGAGCTGATAAAAGGAGAGATGACACCCATCAGACTCAACGGGCGACTGCCGCTTTCTCTCTGAAAAAGAAAATGACGTCGCTTTTCTTCACCTCAGTAATTGTCTGCTCTTCTTTCATCTTCTCCCCCTTTTCCTCCGCCGCGATGTTACAAACCACCAAACAGACTCCCGCTCGTCTTTTCATTAATATGATTCTCTCGTCTCTTTGTATCTACGTTTCCCATCAGCCTTTAATGTTTGTCTCTTCATTCGCTCGTTTGTCTTTCTAAAGTTTTCTCCGACCTTGTTAGAAAATTTCGTTTTGTTTCATCTGTTTTTTTGTTTTGTTTTGGGGTTTTTTTGCTGCTGTAATCATTCAAGGAAAATAATAAAAGGAAATGGCTTAATTTTCCATAATGGCTAAATGTGTCCCAGAAAGTTTCCAGCGGAGTCGGAAGAAGACTTCATTGACTCGGCGGTCAAGAAGTAAATTTGGCGCGCAGGCTATCGTGACATTTCAATTAGAGGAGGGAACCAGCTGTGGAGCTGTGGGGCTGTCAGTCAGCCGCCATGACAGCACTGCCATTGTTTTGACAATTGACTATTGATAACATTATTATTTTTTGGGTGAATAATATTTTGTCTTCTAAAATAATTACAACAGAATGAGCTGGAAAAGAAAAAGCTAATCATACAGAAAGTAAACAGCCGTGCTAATTATGAGACTCGTCGAGTCAATTTATTATATTAATAGAGGATATTTAAAAAGTCCTTCATGGAGAGATGTTAATTAAAGTCACACACACAAAACACAAAGATACACAGAATCATAATGAAAATCTATAAATACCAATAACTGATTACGTTTCTTTCTTAATAGTTCCTATAACATTGAATTCAAACAGCATATAAACATTACCCACAATGCATCTTGATCAACAAGAGCTGGTCACAGATTTTGTTGTGTGATTTGTATCTTGTAGTCTTCAGACCCAAACCAAGAGTTCATGCAGCTTCCGATCTTTCATTCTCACTCCCAACACATAAAAATAAAGCAGCCTGGTCGGCGGCCAAACATGGCAAAGTTTGTCACCCCTCCAGTCCGATAGTATAAAGAGTGAGAAGAGGTTAATAAATTACATGATTGAATATAGCTATTGTAACTCACGACTGAATATTACAAAACAAGAAGACTGAGAACCGATTATTGGGACAGATATTCATTTGCAGTAAAAAATAAAAATCTCTGTGTCATAATTTGGAACAACCAGTGATGCAATAAGAACAATTCACTGAAGTACAACTTTGAGGTACTTTACTTGAGTATTTCCATGTTCTGCTACTGCTACACTTACATTTATTTGACACTTTTAGTTACTTTGCAGATTCAGAGTATTCAGTGTTTACAGGCAGCACATTTTTAAATTTAAAAGTTTATTTTATCAGCAATCTGGACTGAAAAATCACCAGTAGCGACAATTGGGAAAAATGCTGAATATCGGCCCCAATAATCAGCCAACCCCTAATTTTAACCTTGGGGAGCTTTCAGCCCACACAGACACAGACACAGACACACACACACACACACACACACACACACAGATAAAAACAGTCAGGATCAGTCAGTCACAGGGATTGGACCAGCATGACATGAGCAATTATAATCTTCCCAAAATACATCTCCCTCTTTACACAGTCCCTGTCCGAGCTAATAGAGTCTGTGGTTGAGGAGGATTTGCGCTAAAATCGCTGGAGGGAAAAGAAGCGAGAGACGGATCGGAGAAGGAAAGATGAGTGGGTATAAACGTACAACACAAATATAAAATAAATGTCTGTTTAAACGCTCGGTACAGTCTGTCCCTCTCCCCTCTCATGGTTTTAAAGATCACTGAGTTCGTTGCTACGCAGGGCGGTAAGTTAAAACATCTCTTGTTTTGTAAGGAGACAAGACGGCATAAAAATAAATCTGAATGGGAATAAATTTGTGTTAAAAATGGAGGAATAATTGTTCCCAAACATTGCACAACAAAACACTCGAGGAGACACAACGAGGAGGAAGAAGGAGCTTTTGCTTCAGCCGAGAGGACACACGAGAGGAGGAGATGACGGGAGCGTGGAAGATAAGTGGCATGAAGAGGATATTACACACTTGTTTATGTTTCTTTGTTCTGTTATCGTCTCCTCTGCCTTTTATGAGTTTTATTAAGATGTTCACGCGACAGACATAATGAATCACAGAGTGGATTTAATTTAATGCCAATTCTGAAATCGTGAGGCGTCTTTGCTTCTTTTAGTGGGGGTTAGATTTCTTTTTCTCTGCTTTAATATCATAAAACATTTACTGTGCTGAGGATCTGGTGTCACTGCGTTAACTGAGGTCTTTCCTTCAGCAGTTCTGCACCTCCAGCAGACATTATTAATGTGTTGGAGGTTGTATTTGTTTCACCTGACTTGTGGTTTTCAGTTTTGTGGACTTGTTTGCGCACCAAAGTTGGACCCTGAAGATGCGAGGAGGCTGTCCATGCCATCAAAAATGCCATCATTTACATTTAAAGGAGCACAAAAGATTTTAAAAAGGACGTCTTTGCACTGAAGACTCAGACTTCTAACTGCCCTCCGGTGGTCTGGGAGGCTGTGTTCAGTCCCAGTTAGGCGTCCCGCCATGTTCCCTGCTAACAGCTAACTGAGCCGTGAGCTAATCGGCTAACCTTAGCTAGCCACAGTCAAGGATTAAAGTTGCTGTTGTCTTCTATTAGCGCTCCATCACTGGTGGTTTTACACATTCAGCACGGTCACAGTTGATTGAACCAACACCTGTTCTGGAACCAGAGAGTTTACGGTCTTGTTGGTAACTCAAAGTTCTGTTCACATTCAGAGTTTGGCCTCATGGCTCCGCGATCCCGTGCTCCAGATGGCCGACTCGCTCTGGTCTGAGTCACTTGATAAGAGTTTGTTGGTGGTGCCATAAGTTGATCTTCTCGTGACGCAGTGCCATGTGTCGGCGTGCTGGCGTGGAGAACCGGTGGACAGATTCTCTCCTAAAGCCCGTTTTATCCTCTGCGAGGCTGGAAGTGAACAGGCGAGGCCGAGAGGGAGACGGGTTTATCAGGTCAGAACCTCCAAATGTCACCCACTTTCTTCCCCCTCCATCTGTCCTCTCGTTTCTGCATCCGTTCAAGTCTCCGTCTCCGTTCTCTCAACGCAACAGTGAAGTTTTGTAAAACAGTGTACAAAATGTCAGCAGCGAGTTTGAGACCTGTGGAGACGAGCGACAGTTTGGAGGAAGCGAGAGGGATGAGAGGGAGAGTTTAACATGGATAAAGGAGGGAAGAAGGATAAAGAGTGCGAGAGGATGAGGATTAGCTGTCGTTTCCATTCTCAGACTCTGTGTGTGTGTGTGTGTGTGTGTGTGTGTGTGTGTGTGAGAGAGAGAAAAGAGAGACTGTAAAAGCCAACATTACATGATGTGGTACAAATTCACTCAGCATGATGTAAGTAGAGTTTATTAACATTTTGGTGGGCGATTGCTTTTCTCCGACACACACTGTGGTCACACTGACCAGACGTGGGCTGAATCTCCACTGTTAGTTCAGAGTCCCGCTGCCTCCGCTGACTTAATTCAATCAGCTGTCCTCCTGGAAGCCTCAGTCTCCTCTTTGTTCTACAGTTTTTGTGTCACAGTCACTTCCCAGAAGCAACGACACAAACTCCTTAATGACTGATAATAATGTCATGGGAGGCTTGTACAGTTAGGAATGTGCACCAGAGGCTTACGGACCCACAATGTGAACTCCTGCCACTGTATGTATGTGACGACCTGGGGATGAGACACAACTATCAACCGCCTTTCTCCAGGAAGTTTAAGAAGAGTAATGCTGCTAACAGGTGTGAGCCCGCCGTCACATGATCTGTTGGTTTGTGGACCTTCCATTCTGAATCCACGAGTTTAGTTGCCATCTTGGTTTTGGAGAATATCCTGATCATATCTGACGGAGGACCTGAGGACACGCTGCTGTAGCGTCTTGTCAGTCACAAGGTAGCTGTCCCCTAAAACACCTTTCTGTGTGTTTTACTGAAAATGGGACCATAATTTACTGAATGAACATCGTGCTGTGTTGAAGAAGACTCGAAACTTAAGATTGAGACCATAAACTCGTCAGAAAACTGTCAACTGAAGTAATAAATCAAGTTAGAAGTAGAGTCGTTTTCTCATAAGCTTACACACCATCAGACTTCTTTATGCAACCACTGGCGTCGGCAGTCAGACCCGAAAGCGCCGTCTGTATTTCATGAGACCATACAGCATCATTTCCAAACACTGTCAGAGACGGATGGGTCTTTTGTCTGTGTGCTTGTGTTTGTTAATGTCATGTTTTCTGTTGTATCGATTTTAAAAAAAAAGGACAAGGTAAAGCTCTTTTTGTGGCAGAATGTGAAGAGAAAACACGCACAGCTCAATTGGAAAGGAAATGAGAGCGTACAAGGTCCTCGTGACCTTTAGTGAATCACCATGAATTGCGTGTTTTTGTAAACTCGTCCTTGTGAATCGACGCGACCTGAGAGGCTCTTTTTATTTTTTTCGAGCTGTTTTTGGCAGTTCGACATTATGTTGAGTTTTCATACTTTAACATGAAAAATCATCTTCATTCCAAAACCACTCAGTGTTCTGCGATTGTTTATAAAACTTTAGTAAATGTATTGCGGATGTATTGGTGTGAAATGCCATTTTAGCAGACAATGTGTTCGGCAATGGAAGAGGAAAATAGCACCGAGCCAGATTTGTGGCGCTGCAAGAAAGAGATTGTGGTGTATTTATGAATGAGTGAAAGGGAGATCGGGAGAATCTCGTCGCTGCGTTGGAACATGCGAGCCCGGCAAACGACAAATTAAAAGGAAAAACAATCAGCCAAAGAGGAAGAAAACGAAGAAAAGGATCAGAGTGTGTTTGAGGTCAGGGCATCGTCTCTGCTGACGATCTTAATGTGGATCAGCTGTAAGCTCTGAGTGTGTGCTTTGGTTTGGAAGGACTTCACGACGAGGAGGGGGAGGTTTAGGTGAATTTGGCGACAAAGCCTCGTTTCTCGTGCCAAACCACGTTTTTGGTGTGTGTTGTGATGAAAAAAAAAGGGCCGCTTGGCAGTGGACGCGACCTTTTTTTCTCACGGAAACTGATATGGAACTAATCCACGGAGGCCAAAAGCATTTTGAAATGGGAGTGGGCTCCAGAAGGCTTTTCAAATAATGTTCATCAGTGTTCAGACACACACACACACACACACACACACACACACATATATACTCTTACAAAACACCGTCCCTGCGGAGGAGCGTTTTACACTCTATGGTCATGAGAGGATTTGCAACAAGCGTTTAAAAGCACTGATGGCACTGAGAAACATTTTATAGTCAACAGGGACTTAATTAATTTTCCGGAGTGTGGCGTCCATCGCGGCTCTGCTTTGTGAGCCGATTCCGAAATGCAAATAAGCTAACAAGCAAAGTGTGACATTATTCTCCGTGTCATTTCGTTTTTAAGCTCTGTGGCAATTGTGAACTGCTCATTAGTCACTTGAATAAATGTTGTAATGTGATAAAATTATAGACAAAGAGGGACGCGGAGATGAGCTCAGTCTTGTGTTATACTTTCTTCTGGCGATATGATAAAATCTGCAAAGTTTGACAGAAGAATTAGACTTTTAGATGGGAAATTTGTGTGTGTTTGTGTGTTTGATGACGGATTGATGTTGCCTTCTTCATGCCGAGGCTGGAAGGAATGAAGGTTCCACTGTGGTTTGGGTCATCTGTCGTCTGTTGTGGCCGTGCGCGCTCGTTTTGTAAGACTTCTCACGCGCTCTCATCACAAACACTCGGACGGAGACAGAGTCCAGAGGACGAGAGGCGGAGGGAACATGTAAACAAACCCTGACAGGTACGTTTACAACAACGTGTCCAGATAAAACTAAACCTCTTTTTTTTCTCCGATGCGTGTCACTGCCGAGTCGCTCTTAACTTCTGTGCACTTCTAAACGCTTGATGTGTTTGTTTTTTTTCATCCATGGATTTCTTTTTCTTTTCTTCTTTTGCCAACTCATGTAAACACGCTCAGCTTGTGGAAAGGGAAACGTTCACATTTGTTGGAATAAACACGACAAACATTCTTTTCTGACAGAGACTGTAGAGAAGGCAAAAATGCTGCGATCACTTGACTGTGGATGATGATGATCAAATGAAAGAGTTTGTCACGAGCCATGTTGCCTCAAAACCACAGATATGTTCACCTTCATACGTGAATACAAGATGCAACAAAAAAATTATATATTTGACGGGAAGTCGAGTTCTCCAGCTGTGTTTGTGGCCACAACGTGTTTTCTTCACCCTGACCAAGTCGTTTTCTTGCTTCAACCCAACCAGATCATAAACACAAGCATTGCTGCAACACAAAACAGAAAACTGATCCTAAAGAACGTACGCATGGTTAACAGATATGTCCAACATTTGTTCTGGTTACTTTAAAAACCTTTACCAGTGGACCACTAAAGCCAAGTCGCCCTCTATTCCACACATAAAAAGCCATTTTTGATATCCACAGATTTACACCGCCGGCCTCTTGTAAGCTGAGGAGAAAGAACGCCACGTGTCCAATTATGGAAGCTTATTTTTCATACGTCTCGTGTGTGCGTGAAGGTGTGGTGACGTACGGCTAATGGATCCTTTCAACGGGAGTTCTGCTCTGCGTTAAAACACAAATGTTCACAGAGATCCTCCTCCGTGAATTAAGCGTTTATCCCTCACACACGAAGACACATAAACAGAGCGTGTGCGCGTATACGTACACACACACACACACACACAGAGGAATCTGTGTGTTCGCTCACATCCAAACACGAAAGCGCGAGAAATGGTTTTCACCTGGTGCGGATAAAGTTTCATCCTTTTCCAGCCACGAGAGTTTATTAGCTGCTTAAAACATTAACCGCGGAGGGAGTTTCCCTGCGCTCCAACACACTGCATTCCTCCACACACACACACACACACACACACACACACAAACCTTCACTTTCCATCCTTCTGTCTCCATCAAGCCGATCTCTTTCTCTCTCTCTGTTACACCAGCACACACACTCCACCTTCCCGTCTCTTTCTCTCCCTCCCTCGCTCACACTTACAGACACCCACACACTCCTGTAGGTGTAATGTTACGATGCGGCCTGTTAACATTCCCGGGGCCCGCTGAAGCTTTCCAGATTGTCCTGTTTATACAAAAGCGCTGCCAAGGAGGGAGCGGCGGAGACGGACGAGGCAAAGGGACGGGAGGACGGAGGGCCTCGCCGCAGGATACGAATAAACACATGTGGATCCGTATACACAAATACGCCGAACTATGTGTACGACCTGTTTGCTTTGATGTGCAAATGTGGACATGTGTATATCCAAACACACACACACACACACACACACTCGCACACATTCGCCGTACATCCTGCAGAAGGACCCACAGCTCTCCGTACCTCATTACGCTGTTGAAATGTCAGCCTCGTTAAAGTGGCCTATTTGATTTAATTGAGAAGCGGAGTGTAAATAAACGCTTCGGTCCGGTTTGTTTTCGCTGGTCTCTGCAAGACTCGGCTCTCATTCCGAACCAATTCATCAAAGAAAACCCGCTCACTCTCTTCGGCTTTCTTTGTTTCTCCGCCTTTTCTCCCTTCTTGCTTTTCCACCGGTTGCCATCCGTCCTTTTTTCTCGCTCTCACCTTTTCTCCGTCGCTCCCAATTTGCGACGTCTTCTCTCTTCCTTGCCCTCTCGCTGAGGAAGAAATATCGTGTGAGTGTTACGCGACTAACCGGACTGATTTCTGAGCTTTAGCATGTTCGGGGAAGATGCAAAAACAAAACAGAAAAAGACCCTGAAAATCAAACATTGCTGTAACTTTATGGCACATTATTATTAATTTTTAATAACCGTTTTCTGTAACTTTTACATTTTGGCTGCGTGGTCAGATCCCGCCCACACAAACGATCCGTAAAATGTCAAGAGTGCAAAAGTTATACAAGACTTGAAATAGCTGTGAAGGCGCCCACACGGCTCCATACAGCAGGTCTAAGATTCCACTCTGGCGCCCGATCACTTCTGATAATTTCATCTCAGGGAAATATTCGATAGGCTTGTTTGAGTCCACAGTTTGCACCTCATAAATAATCTTTTTAAAAGCATTCTGTAACTTCTTTTGCACTTTTGCACCGATGAATCACCGAAGCAGGCTCGCAGGTTGTTTTCAGAGAAGACGAGAGCTTCCTGTTGGTTTACGAAATACAGTCACACCTTGCGAAACACTTCCAACACTTTACCGAGCAGTCGTTGATATCTGTTTTTAAAGTTTGCCATGTGCAGAATTTACCTTTGAGGAAACATATCAAGGCTCAGATCTGTGACTAAAATCATCAGTGTCCCAAAATGTAAAAAAAAAAAGAAGAAAAAAAAAAGTAATGATTAAAACCGGCTTAGATCAGAGCAACACTCGGGTTTCATGTGGAAAACACTTTAATGAAGGTTGTCATTGTGAGGAAATGTTCAAGAAGGATTCATTCACCAGTAATGACATACTCAATCAAAATTAAAGAACAATGTTTGTGCAGTAAAATCACGAAAATGCTTTTTTAAGACGCCGTTCTGTTGCTACTGTGTGACAGGTGTTTGTAATTAGCAGGAGACGGACGAGTGAATTTATTTCTACCTTTTTCTTTTTATGGTCCAAATCCCATTCCAATTACTTTCAATCCAATTTCGGTGCCGAGTTATTACTTCTCATCTTGAGAGACGCCGCAGAGGCCTCGAGGTCGAGGCAGCAATCATGAACCGCAGCGTCCCCGGTTCGAGTCCAGCTGGGAAACCTTGGTTGCGTTCCTGTCTTTCTTTCTTTCTCCCTCTTTTTCACCGTCATTCTTCCACTCTCAGCTACCCGGTCGATGCAAAAAAATAACATAATTAAGAATTCTCATGACGAGTATGAATGTTATTTTCATCCAACATATGACGTATCAATGACTAGGACTTGAGGATACAGTTTACATTTTATTCCAGTGAGTGTTTGTTAGAGATCCTCAGGTGATATATTTGTACATCTAATGAAAGTTACGTATGTGACAAGACTGAACATACTTATTTGAAAGATGATCTTCCTAAACCTAACCAAACTGTGACGATTTCTAAACATTAACAGTGCAAAAGTCAAAATATGTCATCTTCTGTGAACTGTTTGTCAACGAGGTTTATTTTGAAATTGTAACCTGATGTTAAAATACAATATTGTTAACTTGACCACGGAGCCGTTGAAAGCTGAAATGAGAGGATGTAGGTGAAGTGTCACTGACCAAGTGAGAACATGTTCTGTGACCCAGATCAGCTCTTTTCTGTTGCATCGAGGTTCAGCTTGTTGGTCTGGTCCGTGGTCCGGAGGCAGAGAGTTTTTAAAGCGATCCATTCTCCACATTTTCTTTACCTCCTTTATGCTCATCTCCCCTCCTTTCTCCACCTTTCCTCACTGTTTCTTCTTGTCCCTTCCTTCCCCTTTCATCCACCCTCATCCTCTTCCACTTCCTCTCAGTTTGTTTCACCTACTAGAGTTACCCGCTGCCTCTCCGTCTCTCACACACACACACACACACCTTCTCTGCCCGACACAAACGCTCGCAGTGAGACGAAGCCTCCGGAGTGAATGCTCGATTGCCCGTTTCCCTACTATGCACAGACCAACTCGTTGACCCATGCAGCCTGACAGAGTGACGGGGAAATACGGCCTACACTCGAACACAAACACACACAAACACAGAGCCTCACACTCCCTCGAACGCAGGCGCGAATGTCACACTCCAAATCCTCTCATTTCCTCTTTCCTGTAGCTGGTCAGTCAGGCGTGTGTGACACTCTGAGGGTATCGATAGCAGGGGCAGCTTTACGCTAGCCCTCACACGCAGGCTCGCTTTCAAATATATGCACACAGGCCCGCACACACACACACACACACATACTCACACACACCCTCTGGTCGCTTGAGATGTGGTTCAGATCCCGCTCAATGACCCTTAACCGATACCAGCGCCTGAACCAGGTGTGTTTTGTTCCTGAACGGTCAGCGGTACATTTCGGAGCCAGGTGATAATGAGGTCCTAGTTGACTGCACCAGCGTGTCACTGCAGGGTTTTTTATGTGTGAGTGTTTGTCCAGACAGGTCGCGGACTGTTGCTCTTTACTGAACCCCGCGCTGCTCCCAGGACGGTCGTCATCACCTGCGGAGGGTCCGTCTCTGCTTTTCCACTCAGCCTGTGAGTCCACGTCTGAATCTGTGTTTGCTCTTTGAAACATTCCTAGTTTTCATGTATTCATGAAGTTATCAAAGTTATCCAACATTCAGTGCAACATTTCCACAGCAGGTTTTGGCTGAAGCGAGGTCAGTAAGCTACTTCATAATCGACAGACCATGGATTCAGTTGTAAGTTATGCTGATTTCGAACTCCCTGTGGGAAAATGTGTTGAATCTTGACTAAATGCTCAGCTTTCCCGTCTATTTTCTCAGACTTTTGTCTTTCGTCTTGTCTCAAAGCCCAATGCTTAAGCTAATATCTAGACTTGATTGGCTGAGTGGCCTCAAGTTAGCGATAACTACGCAGTTGGCCTTTCAGTTTCCTGGTCCGCTGGTGCCATAAAGGCTAGAAAAGCTGCGCCGGTAAAGATAGAAATACTCAATAATATGTCATGTCGGGGCTGGATTAGAAGACATGAAGTGAAGCAGTCCATAAACTTTCAACATTTCTTTGTGAGGACTTTGTTGTTTATGATGCTATTATTATCACTAACTTGTAACTTTGTGTTAAGATGCTCTGTTTAAGGACTTATTACCTTGCAAATATCACTTATTACAGGACCTAATATGAACAATTCCCAAATAAACATACTCTTTATAAACTGTTTTGTCACAAATTCATGATTTTAATATGTCTAAAGCTTTTATATAAACTTTGGACCATTTTATGGCATCCAGTTGGTTGAAATTGCTATGGCAACGGTGTGGATGAAGATGCAGCGGCCGGTCGCTCCTCCGAATGATGCTACATTTGAGTTTTTTTAGCCACGATTTTTCTCCACAGCATCTCGGATCAATCTGTCTACGCTGACTTGCGGGCCGTAGTCTTAGCCGACAGAGTCAAAGTCGATGGACGTTGTTTCCCAGACGTCGAACTTTTGATACGCAGATGCCGACCACATCATCACCATCTTTGTTGCTGCTGTTCACATTCACCCCGAAGCAGATTCAAAAGACGTCCTACATGTTTATGTATATTTGTATATTTAATAACTGTATATATGTTCTGTTCACACACTTTAATTTCGTGAAACAACCCTGTGTTATATCATGATGAATAAATGACCCTCACCTTGGTTCAGTTCAGATGTAAAGGGGTTGAAATGAAAACACATTAGAACCAACAGACAGCAGGACAAACAACCGTTAGATGAGTAATTCAATAATTGTTTTCTCGCTGACACAGAATGACATTCAGCCCCCCGTGTTTACGTTTACTGCTGCGCTGCGCTGACCTACTTCTGACTAATCATTGTTCTAAACCCACGGTAATGTACAGAAACACAAACACAGACACGCGATCATCACGATAACACATGGAGACCAGTGTGAATGTCAAGCATCACGATGAACTGATGAGTGTGGAGATGAGAACACACACATGCAGGGTATTGATTGATCCATATTGCACTGATCACCATATTGACCTGGATAACCTTGTTATCTTTTCCCTGCACACGCTCATATGGACTCATGCTACTTCCACATACACACACACCTACACTCTGCTGCGGGCAAACACTCATAAATACTCTTATATTTACACATAAATACTGACGCTCCTTTATTCTCATAATGTTTTATCCTCGCTTAAATCGCTTGAACTGCATCACTGCTCACAAGTCTTGGATGGTTTAATGTGTAAATTCTGCGAGATTTAAGAGACAACAGCAGTAACAGGAGAGACACCATCGCCTAGAAACGTGACGCTCCTCTGACTTTACCAGAGTAGATTTAAACGTATCCTTCAGCTTCAGAGACAGATGTCTACAGCAAAGGTTTGTTAAAGAAGACACTGACATACAACCTGTATTTCCATTCAGGTATGAGGCCATGCTGTATTGGGCTCAGGTGTTTATGAAAATGTGGTTTTAAAACAATTACGTCCTCCTTCCAGGTCACTGTTGATGTATCTCCCTCCATGCTAACACACCTGAAAACGCATATCACATGACGGTTTTCAGATGATGCGATTTTGTTGCTGTATCATTATTCGTCTCTTTCCCTTCATCGTATAATCACCATTTTTGTGACAACAAAGCATCGATTCCTTCAATTCACAAACTCAATTACTCAGAATATCATTACACGCACCATAGACTGGTGTTGGGTGTCTTTGTCTTCGTTTCCAAAACATCTCAGTTTTTCTGCCCGTCCAGTTCCTGAATAAATTCCCCCTAAAAGGACTTTTCAAAAGGTCAGTTTTCAATAACCCTAAAACACTGTTTAGATGTGTTTGAAGAGAAGAGAGTTTGAGAGTTTGAGTCCCAACTCGAACTTTGGGCCTTCTCACATGTCAACCTCAGGTTTTCACTGTTCTTGGTCCAATAGTGCGATTTAGAAACGTCCTAGATGAACTCAATGATACCTGGGATTTTGCTTAATTCCTGTAAAGTTAACATTCCAAACCTTTTTTAAGAAGTATGGTTCACCACTTTGAGTGCATTTGTTTTCATATTTTGTGACATTTAAATCTCCCGAAAAGGCCTTTCTATGTCACTTCCTTGTCTTTTGTCTCCAGGCTTCACAGAGAAAATCGAATAGTAAATAAACCGTAATCATAGACGGATCACTTCATGTGACGCCAGCTGTTGCTCTGTGTGCACCGGACTTGGCCGCTCCGATTTAATTGGCTGCCGACGGTACGAGCAATCCGCAGGTCAGAAACGGAAGGTGTCGTGTCAGACGGATGATCACACACGCGTTCCTTCCTGTGTTGTTTTCTCTTTGCTTTACGTTGTGTGTCGGTGTTTTTTAGATGCACTCGGCCTTCGCGAGCTGCCGCGTGGGCGGAGAGGAAGCCACTTACTAAGCCTGCTGCTACAGAATGAATGTTAACATGAGCCGGGGTACGAGGGGGTTGTGTGTGTTTGTGTTTGCATCGCTCGGCTAGATTAATCATTTGTCTGATTTTTTTGTGTGTGTTTGTGTGTTTAGGGGTCTTGCTGGCGTGCGTTTCTGTGTGTGTTTAATAAATGAGGAAGGGCAACAAAGGTTGAGCGCAGTACTTGCTCCCCAGCTGGCTTCGTTGTATCATAGCAACTCCACATGAATAATAATCATAAACACACACACACACACACACAAACAAACACACACTCTGTAATGAGCCATTCTTTCTCCAGCTACTCTGGTTAATCTCTCTCAGCTGTTTCTACTCTGCACTGAGATTCAGTTTACAGTACGCATTCATTTACTTCTCGATTACTTAAATGACGGTTGAGATTTGGAATTATTCTGTCCATTTTAGTCATAATGAGCTGGCGAACACAGAAGAACAGAATGAAATCATACAATTGTGTTTTGTTTTTCCCTCGCTGTGCCTTCTTCACTTCTCTGCTGGTTCGTTTAAATGATGGGAATATATTGATGATGTCCAGACGACCTGTGCTCAAACTCAGTCGTCAGTTTGGGTGTTGATGTTGACATTTTGTCCGGTTGTCCAGTTAAACTACCGGCATACACCATCAGAGGAGCTTCTCCAGCTGTCTGACGTTGATTTGGGGCTTTCCGACATTCACAAGCATTCACCTTCGTTTCCTGTTTTATTTTGGTAGCTATATCCTCATGTGTCGTGTCTCACTTTCCACTTCCTCTCTTTGTCTGTTCTGCTTCTCAGCATCAGTCCTGCGTTTCCTCGTTTTCCCAGCGCGTCTTCAGTTTGTACCTTTCTGTCGCACTTCTTAACTCTGCCTCCTCTGTTTTTTTTGCCGTCTGCCCTTTTGTTTCTTGCATTGTCGACTTTTGGAATTTGTATTGTTTGAGTTTGGACTTTGGACTTCCAAAGCAAAATGGAAGAAACGTCAGGAAGTGAGGAGGGATCCCTCTCTGTGATAGGCAGGACTACACAATTTACTCACAAAGAAAGCTTCAGAATTTAAGTAAACTACATAAAAATGCTAATGTGGTGTTTCTGCACTACTTGCTGTGTTTTTGCTGGCCAATCCGTAGCATGTCCGCTAAAATAAACTAGACTACACCACTGCAAAGGATGCCAATTTTAAAAAAAGTAAAAGAAGACCACTTGCATGCTACTCCACAGCATCCTCAAATTATGTCTTGTGTTTTAATTGTTTTATTGAGGCAGAAATTTACATACTGTAAGACTGTTTAGTTGTCTCAGGTATCCATGAGAAAAAAGGTGATATTGGCTCGTCAGAATAACAGCCACTGAATGGCCAATTCAGAAATAAACAATGGGCTCAAATGAAGTTGATCTTCTGGAGAACCGACTCTTAAATAAGACATCAGAGTCTTTCAAATCTATTTCACTGTGTAGAGACTGAATTATATTCCTGACCCCCCTGATCTCCTCTCCTGCTCCAGCTTGTGATTTTCCGACATTATCAGACACAGTAGACCGCAAACAACAGCGAAATTGAGTTTCCTGTTTCTCCGCAAATATCTCCTCAAGACATCCTCTTGGTTTTATCTGGCGAGCAGAACAGTACCGACAACAAAAATGGACCCTCAAATGTGAGTCACCTTGCTGCATTCTTCAACAACGCTTAAATGGAAGTCAATAAAAGTAATTTCGGACAGTTGGACAGTCCTGACAAAAGCCAGAGAAGCAGCACTCACAGTGTTTACAGTGTTTCCATCGCTCCAACACTGATGAAAATAGCAATTTAACAGTGCTCTTAAGAGTGTGTGTGTGTGTGTGTTTCTTGGAAGGAAAATAGTAGTTGAATGAAAAGTGTTCTTTTATTGACCTCACTGCCTATCTGTTTGGTTTTCTGCCAAAGCCTGTAAACACAGTTTGAAAGAAGCCAAAACATTAAAAAAAAAAAAGTAAATCTGCTATTTCAGAAGTGTAACCAGCAGCTGCAGTTGTAAAGTTCAGCTAGTGTCTCGTTTCTGCCAGAACAAATAGTACCTCGTATTAAAGCCGCAGCTGTGGACAACTGTTAGTGTTTAATGTTTTAACTGGCTGATCTTAGATTTTTACTTCCAATTTACTGTAAAAATACGTCGGGCTGTACATTTTCTTTCTTCCGTGCCCTCGTTCTTCGTCTCTTTCAGCAGTAAATAATCGTTCCATCCCTGTTGTGTGTTTGTGCCCGATGTCGCTTCCTCTGTAAGCCTTGTTCAACTGGTTGTTGTAGATTGTGTGTGTGTGTGTGTGTGTGTGTGTGTGTGTGTGTGTGTGTGTGTGTGTCGGTGTCGGTGTGTGTGTTTATCCCCGTCTTTCTTTCCAAGTCAAATAAAAGGTTGGGTCAGAGGCTGGATGGACAGGGACCGCTCCGGCAGTCAACATGACAGAGGAAGGAAAACAAACAGTTTCTTAGAGAAGTTGGGAAATAAAGAGAGAGATCAGGGATTGTTTGTCACACACACTTCCTCCTTCTTTCAAATACTTGACCTTTCGCTCGTCTCTCTCTTCATCCGCCGCTCTCCCTCCTCCCGTCCCTCTTCCTCCCTTCTGTCATTCTGACACCCAAGTGACTTCTCCACCTCCCTCCTCCGTCACTCTCCTCTCTCCGTCTCTGTCTGTCCTCCCACTCCGTGTCAGGATGTCATACACTCGCACTCGCACGGCACGCAAAATCCGAGAAAAAAAGGAAAGAAAATGTGACCCTGTTTGATAAACAAGCAACAGAGTGTGTGTGAGAGTAAGGAAGCTTTTAGCGGCGCCTCTTATCTTGCTTCCTCTCAACACACACACACACACACACACACACACACAAGAAAAAAAACCCTGAACTGCCACGAATCTGAATGTCGTCTTTGTGAGTCGTTCACCCTCCTGACCCACACACACACACACCCACACACACACACACAGCCTTATTCTCTTCCTCTCACTTACACACACTCACTCCACCATCACGGACCGGCTGCTCTGTGAAGTGGCACGCAGCGTTTTATACATGATGGAGACAAAGGACGGAGAAGTCCTGCTCGCAATAGTCTTTGACGTCGTCTTATCGCGTTTTTAGGATAAAGACAAATGTCTGCGAGAACACAAGGAAAGCTCGCAGGCAATTAGTGCAATCTGCCATCTTTCTGCTACCGTTCACTTCCATTGTGCAGTATGCAGCACGCTACGTTGAAGACACAACGCAGGTTTGGTGCAGAAGTTGGTAGATGTGAAATTAGGGAACAAGAGAAAAGATAGTAATCAGAGAAATCTCGGTAACCAGGGTGACGGATGATGAGTCCCAGCCTAATCTAATATGTGATTGGTTTCCTGAAGGTGACACCACCCAGCCCCCTTTCTGAAAAGTTCAGAGATTTTTAACTAGAAGCTTTCGGAGCGGCTGAACGAAAAAGGCGGCGTGCTCTGAAAAAAAAACGTTTTTCTCTCCTCATCAGAAACAACTGCAAAAAGACGCTGCCGCTCAGAAAACAAAACAAAAAAACAATATGTAGACGAGGACTCCAGAATGCGTGATAAACAAAAGAAGTGATCACAAAGGAAAGTGACGGTCGCCTATAGCTTCTGTTCCCCCACACTCCTTATCAGATGCTGGCAGTTACTATTCAGTTGTTATCGAGGCAATATCAAATTGAAAGAGGTCAAAGAAATGTAAGTTTGTCGAAGTTTAGATCTTTGCCCGGGTGTTTTTCATGTGTTCAACTCAAACTTTTAATGATCTGAAAACACTGAGGTTCACAAAACCTTCAGAGTATCGACGCTCGCTTTCAACTTTGTCCACATTAGTGTCTCATGTCCTCGGCTTGGACTCCAGCCAGCGGCGGAAAATAAACTGATTTCCTCTTATTACTCTCCTTCCTCGACTCGGTTCTCAATCATTCCCACATCCTCTCTCTCTCTCTCTTTCTCTCTCTGGTTTGATTGTAATCTCTGTCTTGCATTCAGCCTTCTCTCCCGCCCGCTGTACATGTCTCCATCAAAAGCAACTAATTCACCTGCAATCAGCTTCACCAACACACACACACACACACAACCACACACAACCACGGGAGATAAAAGCAATTTCCATGACAACACATCAAAGTGTAAAACAGAAATGAACCAGCAGTCCGTGTTCAGCTCAATCTGTTCGTTCATGTGTCCGCCTATTAAACCTGTGTTCAGCCTCCTCCGGCTCTCTGTGATCAGACGCTGTTTACATACAACCGAATACCTTTCATATGTTCTTATTTACATAATATTCTGTTTCTTTTGTCAGAGAGCAGTGTACGAAAGAGAGGTTTAATGAGTCAATATTACGTGTTAGCAGTCACTTTTAAACTTCATCACAGCAGGATAGAGTCCTTATTTCTTGATTGTGATGATGACAGAAAGTTCAAACACCTGCACCGGCATTTTAAGATTTACCCAGCGTGCAGACTCAGCTCAGTTTTTAGGGGAGAGAAGCGATGACTCTGTGAGAACTACAGAAGCCCTGAGGGTCTGATGTGATTTTGATTTGTTTGTCTAAATTGTTTTCTCTGACTTGAGCAGTGGTAGGAAAGAAAGGTTTTGACAGGATCATCTTTTCTAAGTTTCCAAAAAAAAAAAAAAAAAAAAATCCATATGTGAAAACATCCAGAGGGGATAAACAAAATAAATAAAAATTTTACTTGGTTTCGTAAATGCAATTTTTTTTTCTCCTTAAAAAAAAATAAAATCTCGGAATGTTTTCTCTGGCAAAAAAAAAAAAGAGAAATAAAAATGTTCCAAAGATGGAAAAGAAACAACGCAGACAAAAGAAGAAAGGTAGAACATGGGAGGTCATGAGCAGAGACCTCTGGTGCTCATTTGTTTGTGCATATTACTTTATTTAGATATAAAAACCGGTGGAGTCCGATCATCCCTCTCCTGCTGCCTTGTATCTACGTGTAGACATAAAGACTTACTGTGTAATATGAACTCTTAAACTAAACAAAAGCTTCTCTATGTCGATGTTCTTCAGAATTTATAACTCCCGAACTTACCACAAGCACATATATATCCATGCACACTCATCCACATGCGCGTGCAGCCTTAGCAACCTGCAGCTTTTCCAAAAAACCTTCAGCGTCCTGCAGCTGAATCATCTCCGGCGTCCCGGTGGACCGGCGGTCTGGCACTTCTGTTATGTGTCAGCGTCGTCTCCAGCTCCTGCCACGGCTGTCACTTTTTTTCTGAGGACTGACACGTTTGGTGAAACGCCAGTTTAATAATTGAGTTCTGCGGATTTCAACTACTTTGCCCCGCAGGATGTGTTCATAATGAGGAATGTGTTTGTGTTGTGCAGAGAGATTCTTTATAACCCAACATGCTTTACTTAAAAAGCCTGCGTCCTGGATTCAAACAAGCATTTAGCGCTAAAGTATGTACGACATACGGCTACGACATTCATTCTGTGTCAGCCAGTTTCAAGACTACTGAAGCTGTACTTTACAGTTATAATGTAGTTTATAATGACATCCTCTGTCTGTAGAGTTATGTATTTTTATTGTTTTCATGACACTCAACCAGCATAAATACCTCCACCGCTGGCTTCGCACAGCTACAGCACCTATAAAGTGGTAATGACGCTGCTGCAGCCCTGTAGTTGCCTGGCAATGTTCTGAGCTGTGTTCCAGAAATAAACACAACCATTACAGAATATCTGTGGAAAAGTATATTTCCTACATGCTCGGAGGAAGGGGAATGGGTTCATGAAGTGAAGAGTGAAGACTTGAATTGAAAAACACCAAATAGCAAGAGAAATCTAGGCATTTACTGGCTTTTACATTCTGGATAAGGACTTTACTTTGTTTTCCTTCTTTGAATTCAATGTGACAATCACTGCAGCTATGTTTCCGTTAATGTACTTACTTTGCAAGGTTGATGTAGAGAATGAAGTTTCACATTACAGTGTATGCTTAATACCCACCTGTCGCAGCAGGAGGTGGAGGGGAAGGCGGTGCCGTCGTTACAGCCAAATGGGAGTTCGAGTCAGACCACTGTATGTTTATAACGACACCGGGATAAATTCAAATTTATCAAATGAATTTTTGTGGCATCCAAACTGGGTGTTTCTTAAGGAGAGCTGCAGACATTTCCATCGGTTTTTTGTGGTGATCAAAACCAGATATTTGTGATGGGAAGTTGGACCATCGCCATCCGTGATCATGGCGACCAAGACAGTTATATTAAGCAAAACCGTGATGCTTTACTAAAGCTAACCAGGTGCTTTTTGTACCTCAACCTAAGCAGCAGAGCATAAGCACAGTGTTGTGACAAAGAAAGAACAAATGGACATCCACTGGTTGCAACATCCACTCTTAACTCACCAGGGGTTTTGCAGACACGTACTTGACTAACATTTATCTGGTGATTTGGGCCGGGTTTTTTTCCTTCTTCTAAAAAAACGCTAATGTACTTTGATTAAGTTTCGACATAGTGAACATTAAACTTGTTAGTTTCCCGCTCTGAATCTGTTTCTGCTGTCCGCGACTTCCTGGATATAAACCAAAATTAACGAGTAATTACAACTTGCCTGATTGAGAGAGAATTCTTGAGGACATCCCTCCATGTTGATCACACAGACATCCAAGAGGACTCATTTAGTCTCTTCTTCCTCTTCTTCTCTTCTCCTTCTTCTCTTTTTATCCTATGCATAGCGTAGCCTTGACCGGCAACTACTGACAACACTACACTTTGCATACCCGAGTTCATTAACACCAAACCAGTCGATGAAAAAGTCTTTAACCTGCATTTCCTTTATGGGTGACAATTCAAAAATGTGCTTAAAATTCACTTGACAATTAACAACATGGCTGCTGACATCACAATGTATAAGTCTGATTTTCTTCTTTTCAGACCCTTATAATCATCGTGTACACAGCGTGTTTGTACATGTGTGTGTTTTGTGTTCAAGGAGACTTGACAAAAAGACGGAAGAACAGCCGGCGTTTGTGTCAATACCATTGTACAGGTTTGAAAGAGAGAAAGAGGGAAGTAGAGATTCATTCATCCACATAAAGCGCGTAAAGTGCGCGAGTGGGACGATTGCATTGGTTACTTGACTCGTTTAATTCATGTCTATACATCCGTCTTTTGCCGCCCGTGTTTGTGTGCGTCTAGAGGCGAACACAAAAAAAATCTTTGCCCATCTAGAAAATGCGTGTGCGTTTGTGTGCCTTGTTTGTAAGTGGGTGTTAATTGATGCATTCTCTCCTTTTGTCTGTCTAATGGAAAAGCACTTCTCATTAAACTGTCACTCACAAATCTGCGCTCGTGTGTGCGTGGAAACGAGAGAAAGAAAAGGAAAGACGGGCGCGGGTCATTATAATACAGTGTGAAAGGAGAACAGAGAGGTTGTGCGAGGGGAGCGGCGAGGGAGAGCGAGGTGCAGAGGAACAGACCATTACAACAATTAGCGTGCCATTTAAAAACCTTTCCTTCAAAGCCGTTTGATATTGAAATGAAGCAATGTGTCTCCGCAGGAGGCTGTTGGGGAAATTAGCCTAACAATGCGTTGACTGACACGCACCCTCGCTCTTCATCACCTGTTGAGGGCTTGTTTCCTTTCTCTCTCTCTCCCAAATTCAGTCAATTCATTTGAATTAATTCAAATTCAGTCCCGCTCAAAGCCGATTCAATAACGTCTAATACATCAGTTTGGCGCGCCGTACGGATGGCGAACTTGACTGTTGACAAAACATCAAGACAACATGATTAAAAAGAAAGAGTTTTCAGATCAAAGGTGGGTTCAGCTGATATTTAAGCGTAACGACCAGACAAATACACCTTTCCCCTGTAGAATCAGCCACGTCGCTGAGGGTGGAGCGGTGGACGTATGTCGGAGCCATTTTTGTTGTTTTTGAGGCGCCGCATTTAAGTTGGGGCGGCTGTGGTGCAGAGCCAGCGTCTTGTAATTGGGAGGTAGGTGGTTCGATGAATAACTATAAGTCGACAAAAGCATCTGCTAAATGCCCTCAGTGTAAATGTAAGTTAAGCAGGATGCAACCACCGCGCATCATTTAGGACAAAAGACACACAGGTGTGCGTGATGACAGGGACGCCAAGGAGCAACTGTCTCAACCGATTGAACGTCAGATCGAAACACAGGATCGAATTTAATAGAAAGAAAATCTTTTAAAGTTGTTTGTTTTCTTAAAACAAAGGTTTGTTTATTTGAATTCGAAACACCTTTGAATTATCCATGTGCGTTTTGATTTGGCGCATGCATCAAAATATTTTTATTTAGATTTTCGTTTAGCGTAACGCTCCGTACAACCATCAGTCACCATTCATCAATCCCTCATCTCGACCCAAACCTTCAGTCAACAACAATAAGTGCTGCAGAGCTTATGTGGATATAAGGGGAGGCGCGTCGAAACAAATCTGTCCTCGGACGTCTCTTGGGTTGAATAGAGGACTGAAAGCCTCTGAACGTATCTACAAAACGCAGATACGTTCAGATTTGTAAGTGTCGCGAGCTACGTCACAAAACCTTCCAGGAAACATGCAGTACCACATTCACATCACATGCTGTGTAACCTGATTTTCACATAACTCGAACCCTGATTAGTTTAACCTAGAAATCAAATCCTTACAGTGGTCCCAAGTAAGGTTACACTTCCAGGAACAATAATCGATACAGTTGGTTGGTGATTTGTAACCTTGTACGACACTGGTGGTGAAAAACACACACACATCACACTCACTGATTACAAGAATCAAGATTTCTAAACATATAAAACATTTTAAAATAAAACATGCTGTCATGGAGGAGTTATTATCTTAGGATGGGAGCTACAGGCTCATTATAGAAATTGACTGGGAAAGTGTAAAGGGGCAGAGCTGAGTCCACACCCTGCTCTGCTCTAGGGAGAGGTTTTTGGTGTACATTACTGGGGCTCCTGCTCTGCCAAGGAGACCATTATTGTTTATGCATTTCTGAGGGATGGGTTCGCATGCTGGAAGAAGATTAGAAGTCTGTGGGCTGCGGGGCGAGGTTCTCAAATGGACCTGGTTAGCAGGGGCGGGGAGCGACGGAGTGTTTGGTCGCTTCTCGGTAAGAGGAGGATGATTTTGCTTTGCCACAGGTGGGAACCTCAGTTTCCTGGACCGGCAGCCGACCCGCCCCAACACACCCGACACATTACACTAACACACGCTCTCCACTCCTCACACGCTTTGTGCACATTTTTATCATGTTTCTTTACTTTAAGCATGCATGCTTTTCATTTTCTTTTCTTGTTTGTTCATTGCACCAAAATATCAAGGTACATTTCTCATATGTGACGACTGACGTGACCAAACTGATTCAGGTTTCTGATTTGATTAAATGAGCCGGACCCAATACTCAGACTTATTGATTACCACAATCAACGCTTTAAAGTGAAACTTGCCAAAAAGCCAGAAAATTCACATGAGACTTCCACTCGCATGGATAGTTGTTGCTGGAAGACAGTAGCAATCCACCTCAACTGTCCTCCAAGTTACGTCGCATTCGTAAATCGACACTTCTCGACTGGCAGGACAGCAGCAAGTGGAACAAGCAACTGATAAGGTGAGTTGTTCAAAAACTTTCTTTTTAGTAAACTCTGTGTACACAAACAATGTTCTCGATGCTCGCGTTCATGTGTAGAGACCCTGGTGATACTACGGGCAAAGTTTCATGTTTGTCGAGCCTTCTTAAAGTCGTTTCACACCGGTGCGATACGAAAATGCGGCACGGATTTGCGGAATATCCGTGCAGCAATGTTCCGCATGTAAAGCATGTACACTGAGTCCGGTGCGAAATGTTCGCATTCTTGTGTCCTAATTTCGCACCTAACGAAAAAACGTCGCGGTTCATTATCTGACAGGAGTGTTCAAGCTCTTCAGCACCCACAGAGCCGGCTAATAACTCAAAGTAATGACTGTATTTCCAGCGAGAAAACACACATCTCTCTCCTCCCTCCATTGTTGTTTACGTTTGTGTCGCTGCATGGTGTTACACGTGAGTTTTCCTCATGCTGAAAACGTGACTTGTCGCACACGTGACGTCACTCCCCGAGACGCAAGAAGAAAGCAAAAGTGTATATTTTTACTGAGGAAAATGACAAAAATAATAGTAACGCACAGCTTTAATCTGATTACTGGTGTGGAAATATAATATATCGTTACTGCAAAAAGTGGTCAGATTAGAGTAACGCGAATTGTAGTTGAGAACGTCATTTATAACAGCCCAAGTATTAAAAAAAATGTCGGGTTTAAATCGGGCTCGGGCTGATAATTACAGTTAATGTGTCGGCCGGGCCGGACTCGGACACAATTGAGTCGGTTCGGGCTTGATTTTTTGGGCCCGATAAGCTCTAGCTGGGACACCAGAATTAGCTCATTTATCAGATAAATCATTTGCTTTGTATGATGTCACTTCCAGTCTACAAAGCAAACGATTTCATTGGTCAAGCGTGTAGTTTCGCAGACGGAATTCCGCAGACGACAAAGTGGCTCCGGAGATTTTTTTTGCCGCACGAAAGTTCCGCCCTGGTGTGCAAGCTCCCATTATAACCCATGAAATCATTTTTTATACATTTCCGTGCGAATAATCCGCACGGTAATTCGCACTTGGTGTGAAACGGCTTTTAGTGTTTTGAAAATAGTGATTTTGATGCTATCATAGTATTTGCCCCTAGCAGTCTTAATCAGTCTTAAAAGTGGCGCTCTTGTCGTTATCATGCTTTTAAACGAACATTTGACTCGGGTACATTCACAAAAGGACCCTAGGTTGCATTTTCATGAGAGTTTCACTTTAAATACGTATTAGTTGGGCATGAAAGTGTCTAAAAACGACTACACCTTTGTTATGTAGTTTGTTGAGTTCTTATATTTTCCTAAATGGCTCCGCCAATGTTCAAACCCAGAGAAATCCACATGTTTACTCAAGTTAACGCTTCATTAGGTCGCAAATGCAACTTCCTTGACAGTGAATTCAGTGAATGAGACTAAATTCAAGATGGTTAAAACTTTAAAACGTGTGTTCTTTTGCATTAATCATGCATTTTTCTGTAAACTAACACAAACTACTCATCAGCTACTCTGCTTCTCCCACTTCTTTGAAAACGCAGGTGAGCTCCGTGGACCGCTGCTGCAGTCGGGCTAATAAACAGGAGTGAAGATAAATCCATGATCTTTTCCAAACCTAAACCGATATAAGTGTTTTTATGCCTAAACCTGACCAGACTGTAATCACATTGTTGCCACAACATAAAACTGAAAGTTAAACTATATAAGCAGACTTGGAAGAAGAAGAACTTGCGAGGATGTTCTTCTTCCCATGAGGGCGCAAACTTGACTCAGACAAATGGCGAGATGGAGGAACGGGCGGACAGATGAAAAGGTTTTTCTCTTTATTGAACCTCTGGTTCTTGGTTTCATTGCTCCGACTTTGGCCACCGCGGCTCACCCAAATATAAAGGGTAATAGAGGTCACAGAGATTGTAAAGACGGATAGATGGGCCGAATGTTTTAGTGTATTCTCGCTGCAATATGTGTGTGTGTGTGTGTGTGTGTGTGTGTGTGAGTGAGTGTGTGTGCTTAAGAGTCACAACCCATTAGTGGTGATGGAGTGGGGCAGCAGCAGGGGGTCACACAAAGAGACCAATTGTGTTTATTAGGAGCCGGCTCTTGTTTTAACAGAAGAAAAGAGTTCTCCAACTGGTTGTCTATGTATGGTTTGTTTGTGTGTCCTTTGTGTTCTTGTAAAGACTTTTAAAAGTTGGAAAATGATCAGATTTTAGTGTAAGTTTTTCTGCCTCTTCGTCGTCTCTGTTTTTACTTCCTAATCTTTTTTTTTCTTCATGGTCTGTTCTCCAACCGTCTAGCGAGCGTTTTCCTGGCTGACGAGCTACATTTCAGCGGCCCCATCACTGGACTGACAAGGCCGGCCAACTGGTCTGGTCACTCTATGGTCGGCTTATTGACCGGCTAACTGACCAGCTGAATGACTGAGTGACTACTAAACACCCCTCGCAGAAGCAATTCTTCACTGACCATTTGTCTTTTGCTGTTTTATTACAGCGCCATAAAACCCCGGAGTGAGAGAAGAGCCCTGAGATGGAGCTGTAAATAGAGAAGCTGTGTGTGTGTGTGTGTGTGTGTGTGTTAGAGAGAGAGTGAGAGAGAGATGCTTCATTAAATCCTTTGTATTTCATCCTGCGCCTTGTTCTACGGCCATCCATAGCTATAAAGCAGACACAGGAAGGCAGATGGAAAAGAAGAAAAACATAAAAGATTGAGCTACGGTGGTCTTTTCCATTCTCATCGACTCTCTCCATCTTCGCCTCCCCATCTCCACTCCTGTCCCTTGTCAATAAATCTGCAAAATCTACCTCTTATTTCAGAAAAATAGATCGCTTGTTAGACACTGAAAACAGGCAAAAGAAAAGGGATTTGGAAGAGACAGAGAAAATAGCGAGCGTCGGATAATTATGAGAGAAACCGAGCAAAGAAGCCTGAGAGAGAGAGAAAACACAAGTAACACCATTTTGTGTGTCATTGCACATGTATGTTTCTATTTTATTCTATTCTTATTTTACGCACATTTAATTATTCTCTTTAAGTTTGCTATTCATCTGTATTTGTGCCCGTGTAAATTCGCCCTGTGGGTATCAATAAAGATTTCGTTTATCTTTGGTTGGCTCTGGTCATCACCTAGAGCCATCAACGAAATTGCAGGAATAAATATTGGCAGTGTATGTTTTTGCAAACATTTCTTTAGGTCTAATTTTCTATTTTATGTTGCAAGTATGCTGATGCTTCAGGTTTCGGCACAAAACGCACTGAGTTAAGATTAGGAAAACATCTTGTTTTGGTTGTTTGACTAAAAATATCTGTTTTTGTCACCACAAACACGGCTAGTATTGTAATGCGATAAGTATAAAAATATCCAGTGGTGTCACTCTTACAAATGTTGGAACACACACTCAAACTGTGGTCACTTTTTACCTGGAACTCCACCACCACCGCTTCCACCTCTGGATATATGAAAGTCAGGCCTATATCACTTACAGACGTTAACATTTCAGTCGATTGCAGGAACATTACCAAAAACTGAAACTGCAACAACTGACAAGGTTGATTGTCAGTGTCCGTCAAAACGCCATTTTTCACCCTTTACAAAATAACATGAGCATTACGGTGTAAAAACAACACACATACTGGACTTTCGTCATATGGTCGCAGTTTGCTTAGGTCAGCCCACTAAAACTAGTTGGTTAGGTTCAGGGAATCTAACCTACATTACCCGAGTAACGTATGTTATGTCATACGTGTGTGACAACAATCATGACTATGAGTAATAAAAATTCTGATGAGGACAGACTGCATGTTATTTTATTCAAAAACAAATTTGGACTAAAAAAAAAGTATGATTTCTGTTTCATCAAAAGTGTTTTAGTGTTAGTACGATTGGCTTTTAAAAGAGAAAAGACTCTAAACATGAGGACTAAGAGTGAACAAATAGATTTGGTACGAATTCACATCTGGTTAACTTCCCTACCTTCAATTATGAGCTGCGTGTGGGACATCTTATTCTCACAGAGAGGCTGAGAAGAACAAACACACACACACACACACACACACACACACACACACACACAGCAGCCACACAGATCCCTCTTTTAATTCTCCATCCCTGCTCTGTCCTGGCTGAACTCTCCATGATAGACAAATTAGAGAGTAAGAGCGGATGAAAGATGTTTCAAGCTTTGTGACGCTTTGAGTCTTTATATCAGAGAGAGGGACAGCGGTTGACGGGGAGGACAGAAATAGGCGTGACGAGGGGGAACGTGGGGAAACACAGTGGAGAGGAAGTGGTGGAGGAGGAGGATGAAAACAAAGCGAGAAGGAGGAGAGATGATGTAAAAAAGAGAAGAGTGATGATCAGCAGCAACGAGAAGGATGCAGTGAGGAGTGAGGAAGGATATGTGTTTATATGATAGAAAATATCCACTTTAATGAAAACTCAATTATCAGAGATTTTTACATTCAAAGAAAACCAAGGAGAGACAAATTAACAACTTGCCAGTCAATAGATCATTTCTTTTTTACAGAAAAACGTGCCTTGATTTGTGGATTCATTCTTGCCTTCGTGGTAGAAATAACTTTATTTTTAAGCCGATCAATCACCCTGCCGACTGGTATTGACATTGAGGATGTGGCATGTACTCCAGCTCATAAATCTTTAAAAGTAAAAAAAAGACTACAACAGTGTCGACGGTGTTATATGTTTTCATTGTTCAGTAATGGCGCTTGAGGCCTGTCAGCCATATTTGATGATCTTTGAGTCTTTTGACCCAGATTTCAGCCTGACAGATTAATGATCAGACATGATCGAGATTTAAGGTGACCTGACACCACGTATGTTACACTCCCATGGTTGGACATATGTGTGTGTGTCTTCCTGTTTGAATTCCCTCTGAGACGCCGCACGTGCTTTCTTTAATGTGGTCAGTCAAGCTTGTATGATAGCATTATAAGAGTGACCGTGTGTGTGTGTGTGTGTGTGTGTGTGTGTGTGTGTGTGCTCATATCTGTCTGTCCATGTCATCAAGCCATTCAGTGCCACATGACAACATTACACACTAGCATTTATGTGTGTGTGCGGCGTCTGTTAACACACTTTAGTAGGTCTGGGAAATCAAACAGCTGTTGACCCCCTCATCTCTTCCACCCATCTCAGTCTCTGTCCGTCAGCCAACGCTCCTCAATCAATTAGCGTCCACTAATATCTGTGTGTGTGTGTTTGTGTGTGTGTGGTGTGTGTGGGGAGGGGGGTGGTTGTGGATGCGGTCAACCATCTCATTGAGGCGGCAGCTCCAAATCAAATTTGTGGTCCAGGGAAGCAACCCCTCATTTCCCTTTCTCATCTTTCCCTTGCTCGACACACACACACACACACACACACACACACACACACACACACACACACACACACACATAAAGTAGACATGTTGAATGAAGAAATACAATGTACACAATGTACACACACTTACACAGACTCACAAACACACACACACACACAGAACCTGAGTCCAGAATCTGTTTATTTCCTCGTGGTAGATTATTATGGTAATCTGGAGGCTCCAGGTGCTAAATCTACCAGCTGCAGGAAATAGGATTTTACTGGAGGCAATTCCATCCCTCCATCCATCTACTCACTCATCCATCCATCCATCTATCCACCCATCCATCCACTCATACCCAGCCAAGGATTTACTGTCTTTACACAGCATGTCAACCTTTGTCTTCTATTTATGCACGTTATTTTGGTTTATTAGCTCTACATGTATCACTGTTTTGTCCATCCATCCATCCCTCCATCCATCCATCCATCCATCCATCCATCCATCCATCCATTCTATCCATCCATACCCTGCCAGGGATTTTCTGTTTTTGCACACTATTTCAAACCTTACTGTCTTCAACTTATTCACTTTTTCTGCATTCATTCGTCATCTCCAAATCGCTTTTTGTCCATCCAGCCTACCATCCATCCATCCATCCATCCATCCATCCATCCATCCATCCATCCATTCATCCAGCCAGCCAGCCAGCCAGCCAGCCAGAGATCCATCTGTCTATCCTTTTCCTCAGACAGAGAAAATAGGATTTTCTCCAGAAAGCAACTGTGTATTCCTCCCTTTCCCTCAATCCTCCTTCCATTCACATGTTCCTCTATCTCTGCCAGACTGCAAAAATAGGATTTTCCCTGGAAGTAACTCCAATTATTATATCACTCCCACCCTTCTGGTCCTCACTCCCCCGCCCCTCCTCTTCCTCTCTCTTCCCTATAAATAGATGCGTGACTACAACTGTATATTTGTTCCATGGTGTAGATCCCGCCTTGTCATTTTTGAATTTTGGTTTCTGTAGGCAGAGCTTTTCTCAGCGTCTGCGGTAATTACAGCTCGCGCTTACTTCCCACTTCTGCTCCGGTTTGTTCCCAACAAATGGATCGCTTCCTGTCGGCCACATCAGGGTGAATCGCCATTGTTTCAAACCACAATGAATGAACCAATATGGGCTTCCATTCATGTAAATATTCACTTTTAATGATAATAATATTTAATATTTACTTTTCTTCGGAGCGTTGGCTTTCTCCAGTGAGCTGCTTTCCTTCAGTGTCATGTAAATGAGGAAAAAAATCTGGTTTCTGGCATTTGGGGTTAAGGGATTAGAGAAATCTGTTGTCCCCCAGATCCTCCAGCTTTTAGCGAGTGCCTTTGTGCAAGGACGAAGACATTAGGCGGGGAGAGTGTTGCTGAGAGAGCAGAGCAGGTGGATGAAAGAGGATGTCCAACATGGAGCGATGCATGAGTTCAACTACATTATTTTGAAGTCAACGTAGACACTTTTCTTGCTGTGAGGAAAATCTCTGCTCTGCGTGTCAGGTGAGTCATGAACAGCTCGGCTCACCTGTGTTTCTCCGCCTCTCTCCACCTGCACCTCATCCCCTCGTTAGTTTAGATTGTATTTAAGTCCGGTCTTTAGTTCAATTCCTGCCTGCTATCTGCTGCACACGGGTCAACCTGATCCGCTCCAGCATGACACATGATGGCTGCTTTGTTAAGAAAAACCACAACTCTCACGACTCCACCCTACTTCACGACATACTGTGCATTTAAAACCGGGAGTCATGCTTTCATAATCAACTCGGCAATCTGATTACTGATGAGCTCCACGTACATGTGGGCGGATTCTCAGTAACCAGGTCACTATAGTGCACATAAATCCTCTAATGCTAATGAAGAAGTGCTGCTCACCCAGTGAACTAATAAGAACCTTAACCCTTTTCTGAACCACTACTCAACGTACATCGTTCGAAAGCTTAAATACTCAAACAAACAAACAAGCTAGCATGTACGAAGTCTTGCAAACTCACCAATAAGGTCTCTGGATGCTTTCATTGCGCGTCAAACTCCAACAAAAACTGTCTTCTCTCATTCACATGTCCACTAGATCCATTTCAGTAACATGTTTAGTCCAAAACACAGTATTTCGTGATTAAACAATGACAAAATGCTAAAATAAATTGCGACCCCAGATGCCTTTTCATGCTTTTTATCTGTAAAAAGAGCTCTTTTCTATGCATACATCAGCTGTAAAATTATATCTCATGGACGTTTGATTAAACTGGACTGTCTCATTTTTATTTCATCCTTTAACAAACACCTCTGGAGGTTTTTTAATGCATTTTCAATCATTCCACGGCTGAATCCAATGTGTGCCTCCGTCACCTTCCACCCTGTGATGCCTCTTTTTGCCCGCTTATACATTTTTCTGTAGAGATACAGCGAAGTCAAAGAGCAGGCTATTTCTTCATCCGTCTGTCCCCACCAACCTGCCGCCCCCCTGAGTCACTCCTTCTACTGTCATTCCTCTTCCAATCCTAAGTATGGCTGCATAAAGGTCAAAATGTTTTCCATTTCAGTCCCCTATAGGAGACGGAAATGTCACCCGAACTGTATGTGAGCTTTGGAAACGCTTGGAAATTAGCTGTTCGAACAGTGCAGCACAATGGGAGTCCTCGGCTTGTGTGTGTGTGTGTGTGTGTGTGTGTGTGTGTGTGTGTAGCTGAGAGTTTCATGTCTCATTTCCTGTCATGCTCATGGCTTATCTCTAACACTGTAACCTAAACTAAACGTGATATTTGTGGAATAATAGTCCCCAGGTAAATAAAACAAGCTTAAAAATTAGCCGCGTTAAACTTGCGTACGGAGACCTCCCGCTGTGAGGTAAACCTGATTCTGTGTGTGTTTGCTGGCGTGTAATTGAGTATTGTTTCCCCTTAATTACAAGCTAAGACAACAGGCAGATCACTTCAAGGTGTTTACAGTGAGCATTAGCATACAGAGGGCATTGAGGAAGGGGAAGACAAACTGTTACTCACTCTTGGATATGAATATGAATGAGGGAATGATTGAATGTCAGGAAGGAAGGAAGGACTGAGTAGAAGGACAGAGTGAGGGAAGTGACAGGGAAAGAAGTGAAGTGGAGAGAAGAGAGTGATGACGACGGACAGAGAGGCCTCATGCTGTAACGCGACACACTCTCACACAGTCTGTGTAATCAGCCCTCTGAGGGAGTTTGAAGCCATTTTATCAGTGTTAGGTTTCCTGACCCAACATCTTATCAGTGATCAGAGACCGCTGTGTCTCCGCCTTTGTGTGGAGTGTTGATGTTGTGTGTGTGATTAAGCCGTTCGCTGATAATCCTATCGGTCTGTGTCAGACAACAAGGGGATTCCCTCCGCGGTGATAACCGGTGTCATTGTGTTCTTCCCCCGGCCCAAAGGGATCCACTCCTTAAACACAGACGGACACACTCGCATGTTTCCCCCCGAGGCCGCTGCTGTTGATACTGTCATTAGACGGGGAAGGAAGTGCATGAAAGTATACGTCTGCCGAGTCGGGTCAGATTACTTTGGAAGATACTGAATTTAAATTACATGGAATGTGTTTGTAGGCAACAAGGTAACCTATTGGTAATCTAATCTAAATGCATTTGGATCGCACTAAATTTGTTGCACCTTATAATAAACATTTGAATATCATTAGTAGTTATTTCTCTTTTTAAGTATTTGTTAAGGTTTTAGTTAATCAGAGGTAGGAAGTAACAAGGTAAAAATACTTCTTAACTGTGCTTGATGTGTAATTTACTTCAGTAATTATTTTTCTGACAACTTTTTTACCTTTACTCCCTTCATTTAAACACAAATATCCATAGGTAATAAGATAAATAGCATGCAATGCTGTCATAAACAATTATAAGAAACTCGTTTGGCTTTTATTAACATTCCTAAGCAGCTGCAAACTTTTTACATGTTTATCATAAGTAGGAATGTCTTAGAATCTATCAGTAAACATGTTTACGATGCTATAACGTCTTTTTCTTATCAGTTAGGAAATGATCGCTTAGGAAATTAAAAAATAATACAACTTTTATTAATGAGCACCTTTCAAATGCTACGAGAACAAAGAAAAATCAGTCAAAACATAAAAAAGACAATAATTGATAATTATAATATGTATTGAAAGATCAATTCCAGGAATTCCTGGGTGTGTGCGACACAGTGAGCAGTGACCCGGACGCTTCTGTGCTCCCAGTGTTACAGTCGAGTGACCTGCCTGTAAACAGGTCTGTCTTTTGTTTCTCCTTAACAATACTCAGCATACATATGACTGTACTATCTGCAATTGGAAGGTAGTGGGTCGTGAAAACTGTGTGCGTGTGTGTGTGTGTGTGTGTGTGTGTTTCCCATAGACTACTAAAGTACAGTTAGTTCCAATTACTGGTGCCTTGAACGGAGAAGAATGGGGCGACTAATGAACTGATCTGAAGTTACAATAATAAAAGAGTGAAGAGGGAAACAATTGAGGGCGATGAATGGGGGGAGAGAGCTGGGAGGGTGTGAAGGGAGGAGTGTAAAGGTTTTTTTTTTCTCGTCACCCCCTTTCCCCCCCTCACTGTAAGCTGTCTTGTATTGTCAGACGGTGACTGATGGTGCTAAACACAGAACCTCAGCTGTCGCACCGAAACCCATGTAACTGTAAAATGTCAGCTTTCCAGGAAACAGGAAGCACAAATCCCTGAAATCACACTGATGATCCGGGAACAGTGTTGTTATTTCTAAAGCGCTCTGCTGGGATCATTAAAACCTTAAATAGCTAAAGCTGTAACCAGCTCACGAAAGCCGTCAATCAATCAATTTCTTTCTTCATTTATTTCACTCATGCCGGTATCACAAATTTGTCTTAAGGGGCTTTACGAACAGGAAGAGCTTTTTTTTATACTTGTTCGCTGTTTGGCACATCAAAAAGAACAAAGGCAGAAAACGAACGGTCCTCCATTTTTTGACAGAATCTGTCACGTTTGGCAAGAGACAAAGCTAAAAGTGAGCTTTAATAATAGCCGATGTCCAGGTCCAAAATAAAAATCCAATAATCCGAAACAAAAGGCAGGCAAGAAGGCTGGCAGCTGAACAGGAGTGATCAACAAGCGCTAAGAACAAACCAAAAACAAAGCATGAACCAGAACAACACGAGGACACGGGCAGCAAATGCAGGACCAAGAAACACAGGAGAGGCAGATCGATGGAGCTTGTCTATGTGCCTCCTTCGGTCCCAAAAATCTTGCTCAGAGCGTGATTTTGATTTCGGCTATGCTCCCATCTCTCCTTTGAAAGCACGCCGCCTGTAATTGCAGCCAACACAGAGGCAATCATTGCGGTTCAGTGCTGTAATTCACTCTGAAGGTAACAGTAGAGGAAACACTTCAAACCCCGACTGTTGGGAAGAACTCTGGAAGAAGCTTTTCACCACTTTCAGGCGGCACAGATTTTCTTTTTTTAAGCGTGTGTTGACGCCTGTATACTCACACTTCAACTTCATAATCGAGAAATTGTTGTAGAAAAACACCTGACATCGTGAGTCACGGTCACACAAACTGAAATTGATTTGGAGGAAGCGCTACGCCAGTAACTGGACGTACAAGCAAAAGAGGAATTCCAACTACGAGCTTTAGAAAAAGAAACTCAGACAGCCTCGCAGCAAAGCTCAACGGCTATTCATCTTATAGACTCGCAGTGTAATCACTGTTTCGGCTGAGGGTGTATTTATGCAGGGCACTCTCTCATTTCTAAATGTGTCAAACAACAGCTGTGAGAGCATACATTATATTCAGCATCTAGCCTTAAAGATAATTAAAATTCCAGTTATGAGCCCCGCGGTCGATGCAGTCCAGACTCTCTGCAGCTTAATTGCAGTCCGTTCGGAAAAAAAAGACTATGATATCAGTATGATACCTACTTGACTCGGTAAAGTTTCAATTACATGACTCAAAGTCAGTTTGACATCTTTGCAGTGCCTGTCATCTCCCCACTGAGAAACACTGAGGTGCTAACTGCTGCTGCGCTACCAGCTGAGTCAAACATCCAGAGAGGACATCCTTATCTGCAACCACAGAAAGAAGGGAGAAGAAACAGAGACGGGAGGGAAGGAGGGAGAATTATGGCGAGAGAGAGCAGTAAATGCGAAAGTCAGACAGAGGAGAGACAAGAAATAGTGTCGGGTGAGAGAGGCAGAGGGAGGATACGCAGAAAGGAAGCAGAAGAAATATAAAGTGCCGGGCAATGAAGAAGGGAGAGAGGGTAACATATTGTTAAGTGAGAGGAAAAAATGGAAACAAAGAGACGGTTTGTTTAGTTTATTAGTTTATCTAACAGGGGCCATGCACAACACAACAATCGATTCAGAGTTAGCTATATTGCCAATTTATATGTGTTGTCCCTGGGCGGGAATATATTGTAAAAGTTCTGTTTGGGCACAATCCTTCCTCAGCATTTCACTGATAACAGCAAGACACCTCCAGAGGGATCAGCGATGAGGCCTGGCGTCCAATCCTCACTCCCCTACACACCACCGAGTCATTGTGGAGCCCAAGTGTAGTCCCTCCTTTCAGTCCAGAACCACTGGCTTGCCCTTTCAGCAGCACCAGAGAGACCTTTGATGGC
Organism: Diplodus puntazzo; assembly: GCA_963678695.2. Lineage (NCBI taxonomy): Eukaryota > Metazoa > Chordata > Actinopteri > Spariformes > Sparidae > Diplodus > Diplodus puntazzo. Next base: position 26,593,014 of record OZ023164.1, read on the forward strand.
TTGGCGTTGGACCCGGCCTCAGATTCCCCATGCCTGGTTATTTACGTGCCGACACAGTCTCTGCAGTCGGCTTCCCCCAGCCGAACGTTAGCTTTCCAGCTCTGATGTTTGACACTGACTGCAAGCTGAAGGTATCAAACAATGCAACAACAATAGAACTAGATCATGCCAAATATACATTCAGCCCAGTCGCCAGAATAAAATGCCGCCATTATGCATCACATCACGTTCACATTACATGTACATGAGCTGACTTTCATGTCAGGACGTGAAGGGGGACGGTGATGCCAGTCGACTGCTAATTGAGATACCACCGTTCCAGGTGGTGTTCAACAAGACTTCCAGCTGTGTTTGTGGCAACAGATTCGCATATCTTGTTATTTTCCAAACCCTAACTAAGCAGGTTTTGCAGCTAAACCTTACCAAACCATAACCACAGCAGTGTCACAATGTGAAATTAAACCTAAAGATTCGTAAAGTTGCAACAATAGGCAGAAATTAGTCACAGCATATCCGTAGTTTGCAGAAAAGTACATTGCCAACATTTATTCTGTTGACTGAGTGGGTTTAGGCACACAAACTACTTGTTTAGGCTGAAGAGAAGATCATGTTTTGGCTAAAAATACCTGTTTTGGTCAACACATCTACAGCTTTAGAGGCCTGGACATCTCGTCAAACATATCCTTTTTTGTCACCACGAACACGGCTGGAAATCCGTCTCCGTGAAAAAAGAATGTCTAGTGTTTTCACCCGTACAAATACTGAATCTCAGTCTTGCACTGCGGTCACTGACTTGGCAGCCTCAGCACCTGTACAGTGATACATCACAGAGGTTTTAGATCAGTGGTCAGGTGATAGGTTTGTCTTGAGCCGCGCTTTAAACATTCAGCAAAAGCAGCTTTGCCGTGTACTATAGACCGCTACAGTATATCCCACACTGACACTGCCTTTAGCTGCAGCCACATTCTCTGGTTCTGACTGGAGGGAAACCAAAAGAGAAGGCTGGACAATAAAGTTAATAGAAACAGCAGACATTTTTCACGGCCTCCGCTCGGCTCTGACAGCCCGCCGGGCTCCCTGGACTCTGCTTGTCCGTATGTGTCTGTGTATCAGTGAGTGTCTGTGCTCGAGTGTGTGGCGGTGTGTATATTTGTCTCTCTCTATCACCTCTGTGTCCTTGCTAATAGCTGACTGGACTCCCTGCAGGCTCCACGGGCTGTACTGTGATTATCACCCACACACAGACGCACACACATGCACACGAACATAGTATGTGATACACACAAACATAGAAACACACAATGAGATATTTGCAATAATAGACAGTGAAATGTGGAATTTATCTCCATATCAAGAAGTAAGTGTTTGTGGATTGTTGTACATTCCAGTCTCTCTTTGCATCTGTGTCTGTGCAAGTGTGCATCTCTGAGTGTGTGTAAATCTTCACAGATCTGTGTGTCTATATCTGTGCTCTGCTATGTGTCTGTGTGTGTGTGTGTGTGTGTGTGTGTGTGTGTGTGTGTGTGTCCCTGCAGCGTGTCTCAGCTCGGCTCCAGCGCTAAATGAGTATGTCAGTGCGGCCCATGTTAACTGTTGACACACTAATTTACTGTGGCTTCCCGTAAGACCTGCTCACTAATATGGCTTATTGATGAGGCCACAGGGAGAGTGTGTATGTGTGTGTGTGTGTGTGTGTGTGTGCGTGTTTTGTGTGTTTGCATTGCTGAGTGTTTTTCAGTGCCTGTGTACCCACAGCGGAGATGAAATATCTGCCGCGCTGCAGATAAATATGGTCAGTCCACGGGTGATGTATGCACACATAAATATTTACCTTCCCTCTCTCTGTGGGAATGTGTCTGTTTTGTGAGACACTTTGATAGCTGTGGGTCAGGTGAATATTATGTGGAATATCTTTTTTTTCCGATGATTAGATTTTTCTCCGCGTTTGCTCGGAATTTATGACCCTGACGCCGAAGAGAAGAGAAGAGAAAAGAAGAGGAAACATGATCTGTGA